>JAQJVK010000005.1:18292420-19009920 GCA_035578135.1 Flexamia atlantica
TGCAGTCCCGCGAAGCATGCCAACTTTGACAGACAAAATCAGGGCTGCCAACTAAAATTTCTTCAAAACAAAATATACCACGGTGTAGCTCGTGTCCCAGAGAACCTTTTTCACTGAATATCTCCGATTTTGAAATTTTGTCGCTTAGAATGTTTTACGGGGGACCCCTTCATTTATCTTTAACATGAAAGAGCAGAGTTGGGATTTTTTTATAAAATGGTTAGGCCCACTGATTTTTTGAATGGAGTGTTAGATGACAACAGTACATCCCGGATCATGAACAGTACATTATACAGAACATCTTACATTATCCGGATTGGCCTTTCCCATGAAATACAAAAAAATATTATTAAAATCATGGTAAAATGTGAGTTTTAGCGTTAGTTTACGTGTTAGGAGTCACTAAATTTAAGTCATTCCACTACCTGTGCAGTACATTACAGCATTTCTGTTTGACTGTTTTGGTTTGCCGCGATGTGCTCAGTTTTACACGTAACTAATTTATTTAATAATAAACCAATACACTGTTCTTCATCCAACCTAAAAAACCTAGTGCATGTAATGCTATGAGTGATTCAATGAATGCATGTAATGTTATGAGTGATAGTTATATTTTAGAGCAAACACCACTTCAAAACACAAGCTTTTAAAGCATAAGCCCTCTTTAAGCCAAGCTAAAAGAATCAAAAGTTTTTGTATGATTTGTAATACCTTTCATGAATTTTTATAAGATGCTAGTAAAGACCCATTGCCAATCTGTAAATCGGCTAAATCTGAAAGGAAATTTATGTGGTTTTAATGCATCTTAATATCGAGAGAGAGTTGTTAAACAAAATAAATGATGTAGAGATAATCTTAGATAACTCAAATATACAAATTGTTTAAATTAGCATTGGCTAAAGAGAGAGAAAGCATAAGTGTTTTAAATAGTATTCCAAACTCTAAAATTGCTCATTTTTATTGAAGGGAAGAAGGTAGTCATGGCGGTTCCTGCAGTTTATTAAAAGATACTTTGGAGTAAACCATAAGAGATGATTTTTGTGTTCTTAATGAAAATTCAGTTTTTGATTCATCATGTACAGAAATTTGACTTTGCAAATTATTGTAATCTCTATATAGGGACTCCTTATGTAATTAATTTTAAGTCTTTTCTCAATAAGTTGGAAAAATTATTTACAATGCTTAATAAAACAACAAAAATAAGAAATATATACAAAGCTGATGATTTTAATGTTGATTTGCTGCAAGACTCTAGCCATCCAAATAAAAATTTAGATTTCATTTCTTTGTTGAATCAATGGGTGTAAAATTAATTTTATATTACCGACTCGAATCACAAAGCATACTGAATCCTGCATAGACAATATCTTAACTCAAAGAATAAATTCACTGTATTCAGTCCAAACAATGAATTTAGAATTGGGCCTTTTAGACTACAGGGCTCTGTTATAAATATTTTTGACAGTTCAATTTAGGATGATAAGAACAAAATAACAAAATAAACCCAAAATGTAAAAAAAAGAATCTTTTCCAAAGACAATATTAGAGAAACAAATTTGAATGTATCTATTGAATATTGTTTTGAGGAAAACTGCTCAAACTTTTTTGACCTTTTTCAGAATACTTTCTTGCTTATCATGTAAGTCTCTGTGAAATGAGCATGGAATGGAGGGGATTTTGATGCTGGAATCTTAACAGATACAAACTAGCGGCGTTTGTTGGGCTGTTATGCCACCCAAATTGCACTGGTTTCAAAGTTATTATTAACTATATCTGTTCTTTGGAAATTAAAGATTTTAAATTGACGAAATCCTTGATACCAATGCAATATGGGTGACAGAACAACCTAGCAATCTTGATGCCGCCCGAAAAAATGGGCACAAAAAGTGCATTGGGTTGTCAATCTGTATATTTCTTCATCTGTGCCAAAGGTTTAAAAACTAGTTGAACACTAAAAACATTAAAATAAATTATAAATTTAATCACTGCTACTTTGTTCCTTAAACTAACCTATTATAGCGTAAATAACAGGCTACTAAGATTTCATGGATTCAGGAGACATCACCATGAATAAAATACTATTATAATACTAAAAGATAAACAACTATGTACTACTGTTCACTCATGAAAATCCGTTGTCCCGCCCTACATATATTAAATGATGAAATGTACTCGCAATATTATCGAACAATATCGTGATTGCAGAGTGCCATTTCGGGGTACCTGTCATCAATGCTACCTACTGCTATATTTTGATTATTTTAATTTGTGGGTGCTTGCGGTAACTGTAATCTAACGTAAATGTTGGCTACCAACAGGCCTCCCAATCAGACAAGTTAGTCAAAGTGGTTCATTGGCAACCCATTGTCAATCTAAAGTTCAGTAAACAAAATACAGAACATTTAAACATAAAACTGTTATGATAACATAACCTACATAAAAAGTTGGATTTTGATTATTTTGGGAGTTGGGAGGTATTAGAGTTAAGACAGCCGTTATGTTATTTTACTACCTCTTGATCACTGAAAGGTGCATGAGCTCTATGGGCTTCACTAGATCAAACCTCATTTTGGAATAATTAGATTTCATATTTTGCAGTCTGTTCTATGTTTTCAACTTTAGCTGCGCAAAAAAATTTCAAATAACATATTTTACAAAGGTTTTTTTTAAAGTTTTTAGTTTTTTAGTTTTGTACTGAGGCAAGGGTGTTTTACTATCTAAGAGATGTATGGTTATTTCACAGAATGTTAACTGCTTATCTACAAATGAAAAATCCCAAAGTCCGTGTTATAAATGCAGACCATTGGCCTAAGCAAGTGCTGAAAGCTTGTACAAATACCCTCACTGCTGAGAGATTCATACAGGTATACAAGCCTTAAATTGTAAGAATTTTGTTGGTAAATGTAAAATATAAAAGTAAAAATTAACTTTAGGACTCAGAATAATTTCAATGAGGTTTTAAAAAGATTATTTTAAGATCACCAGGGGTTAATTTCAGCTGGAGGACACTGGAGCACAGCTCCGGTACTTTTTAGGTCACCGGTGCGCAGCCCTGAAACTTCATTGGTCACCGGTGCGGCTTCGGACCTTTTTTTGGGCACGGCAGTTGTAATACTGTTTATGAAACAATTTTTTTAAAAAGTTTACAACTCTTTACAATTTGAGAATCTCATGCGGCAAATAGTTTGTCAAATGTTAGGACAAGTCAGATGCAAACTTGTTTAATGATAGTCAATTTCCAGCATGAGTCGTGAGAGGCGCTAATGCACGTAGCGCTGAAGATAACAACCTAAACAATTACTATGGCGCAATAATTACACTCTAGCCGCGGCAGGGCAAACCCTAGCTAGCGCGAAAGTGTACACGGCCTAAAGAGTTTTTGTTTAGTATTTACATTTAATTTACATTATTTAGCCTAAACGGTTTTTTAGTGTGGCCTAGGCCTAAACATCCTTGCCGTAGCTCGCGCTCGCTCTCTTCTGGCGAGAATACTTTTCACTGGCGTAGTTTGTAATTTCGCCGCTATATTGTTAGTATCCATACAAATATAGTATAAATACTTACAGTAAATTTTATTGACTTATTCATAATTTTCTTTTTCGGCTATAGAGAGATAGCCCAAAACGTTAAAGCCCAACGTAGCCCAAACGTTAACAAGGCAGCAAATTTGATTGTATTGAATACAAATTTTGTGGGGGAGGGCCCAAGACCCCCTCGGGAGGTTTTGCTGGAGGGTATTCCGTACCCCTCCCGGTTCCCCGTTGTGCCATAGCTCGGTACTTTTTTCTCTACAAATTAAGCCCTGAAGATCACTATTTGCATTTTTCTTTCTCATTCTAAAATATTTTTACAATTCTGTTTAATATTTATCAAGGTTACTTTCTTCTCGCGTAATGGGATGAAGTCACAAATAGTAACAAGCCAATTTCATTGACTTAAAATTAAAATTAGGGACAAAATGCGTTTTAGCCATGGGATCCATGGGGAACGCCATTGTACCAAAATGCGTACCATGGGGGAACCATGGTATACAAATAAAGATAATTTCAAATATGAAAGAAATCAACGATTAAATATGTGAAAAATATATTTAAAAAAAGTACATTCAATACAGTTTGGTCGTAAATTATTCTTTTACTTTGAAAAAGGTTTCATAATCATTACCTGGTATTAGCAGCATCTTATCCCCACCTGATGGGGGTCAGATGCTGCTTTCTGGCAGGACTCTTGTGTACAATTTTGGAAAAAGACATTAAAAACAAATGTTTCTTCAGAGTTTTCTACATCTAAGTTTGGATTTTTCCACTCATCAACCAAACTTAACCAAAGTAATTGAAGAGTCAATAACTGAATAGTATGTAATGTCCTTTTTCACAAATTTTTAATTTTTTTGTATTTTTTTCAAAATTATCTTCCTTTATATCCCATTCTTTAATAAAATCAATGTTCCACCAATGCAAATTCAATAGATTTTTGAAATGAAATTGCTGAAAATCTGTTAAAGGGATTAGTTTCATAATGTATTTTTGGTGAGCTGTGTGACCGTTTTTGAATAATCGTGTTATGTACAAACCCACAAACTGACGGGCAACACATCTTTGACTCTGCTTATAGATTTACTTCACTTTGTTCATTCATTGATTAATAGTTCTCTAATGATAATTAAAGTGAGAGTTGTATTTTAGCTGGTGTTTGGTTTAAGATATTTATTTGTACTTTTGTATAGCACCCAGCACCAAGGCAGTTGGTCATTTTTTGACGCTAAAAAAACCTTTGAGCAATAATCTAAAAAAAGGAAAATTTACAATAAGGTTGATTACTGTGGAACTTACTGTGGAACTTTGTTACAGGACCGCACTAAAACTGATGAAGAAAATTCAATTGAACTCGAAAAACATCAATAGAGAGTGATTAAGTTCCTAGGCACTACTGTCATTGTTATTGTTTTACTAACAGGAATTTAGCTGTGATGTAAATTCACTTTGCTTATTGTTATCTAAGGCTTCATAAACAATTAACATGACAAACAGTGAAACAGTTCACCATAACTTGTCAAATTTAGAAACTCCTCATCTGCCTTATCCAAGTATTGAGTCTTATCCCTCCTAAATTTGACTAATAATTTAGTCTGAAATATACATTAGAATGTAAGTATGTTAAGACTTTCAGTATATTTAAGTCTTTCATGTCTGTTACTTAGTATATACGAAGCAGAGTAAGTAAACGTAATTTTACAATTGAGATTTTGTTATGGGCTAATAAAAAAGACTGAAATATATTCTTAACTTTTTATTTAACATTACATTAGAACAATAAAGAATAAATACCTTATAAAACACAATCTTATAGATTTTACACAGTTTTAAATTGGACACTTTAAATTTTGACAGCTTAGGGGTGAAAAACAAATATCTCTTCATAAATTTTACAGACTATTGCATTTGATAAAAGACCTAAAGTTGAAATACTGACAAGATTGGCTTACAAGAATTATCATAACGCCTTAACTTACTAGAGTAATGATGCCTGCATTCAGTTTTCTTTGTATACATAATTAGTAAAACAAGCGACCATAAGTTTGAATTTTGATAAAGAAGTATTATTTTGTACCGGTAGTAGTTCTGTATGCAACATCTTTTAAGTTTCTTTTGTTTTTATTTGTTGTCCAATATTACTTAAATGTGCCAAAACCATATTTTAAAGGCTTCCAAAGGGTTTTAAGACCCAAACACTGAGTTCAGAACATCAAAAGGCACATCTATATGTAACGGCTTTCAAACAATAGATTTATCATTAATATTGACCCAATATTTTGATCATAATCCAATGAACAAAAACCGCCTTATTCTCTTAATGCAAAGACTAGACAAAAGATTGCAAATAAAAAATATATATTTAACCCTTGAGTGGGCGCTTCACGGGTGAAACGGCAGCGGGCCCATGCGGAGTTTTACTCCGCAATATGAAATTGCATAAATTTAACCCTCTTTACTTTTTTTATCCCGAAATATTGTATTTAAATGTTGATAAACTTCATTACAAATCACACTTCATCGTTGATACAATTAATTTCTCACCTTAATAGGTGAAATAATTCAACTGAACATAGTTAGTAATTTTCTAGAATAGATTAGGTATCACTTTATAAATTGTATTTAAATGTTGACAAACTTCAGTAGGAATCACATTTCATTGTTAAAACAATTAATTGTTCAACTTAACAGGTGAAATAATGCAATTGAACATACTAAATAATTTTCTAATATTGATAGGAATCACTGAATGTGTTACGGGAGAGGGTACTCGGCAAACTGATACGGCATCACTGAATTGCAAATAAAAAGGTACTAAGGGGGTGTGGGAAGATATAAATAGCTTTAGGGGCTTCCTGAAATGAGGCGTGAAAGGTATAAAGCCGGACATGACTGCCGACACCCATTATCCTTGTTTATTTTAATGAAAAAACACGTGCGGAGGAAAACTCTGCATGCGCCCGCTCGAGGGTTAAGAGATTGTCTTAAAAAAACAACATTCTTTATCTCCCCTGCTCTGCACTCACAATGCATACATATTGAGCTTAGTTGCGACAAAAATATTTGTGTCGCTCAAATGATGATGACCACATTTTTTTGGAATGTAATAGAAAAATCACTGTGATAGCAGCAATAACCTTTAATGTTTACATTTACTTAACAGTTAATCATATATAGTAGAGTGCTGATATTCAGAACCCCGCCACTCCAAAAATCCACTCATTTCGAACACAGTTCTTTAAAGAACCTATTTTTTAAAGGAAAGTTAGCAAAAACCAAATAAATGCACCTGCAAGTGACAACCTCTTATCCTCTAAATAACGGCCAAAAAATTACAATTGGTATTTTTCTAATTGGCTCGGCTGGATATGACAATCTCACTTTTGTCTCTGCCTTGCCTTCTATGACGATTGCACTTCAGTATATTGGCCACATATGACCATTGCTATGCTTTATCTAGAATTTTATGACAATCCCACCTTATTATCCTCAGTATATTGAATTCAATTGTTTTCCACTTATTTAATGATTCCTGGTAAACTTAACAGTGAATTGTCCCAACTAGTTAGGAATAGCGAGTCTCAACTGCAGTGCAAAGTACATAATATTTTAATTAGTTCTCATGAGCATGATTTCATTAACAATTAAAAAATCAGAGAACTGAAACTATTCGGAAAACATATTGTACAATCAATAGAATAACAGCAACAGATTAAGATAAAATGTAATATCTAACAACAATAAATCTAAATGAAAACCAAGGTGGAAAAACATAAAAATACCATATTTCCTATTTGCATAGCTTTCTTGAGATTGAAACCTCTTTTGTAGAAGAAACATTCAAAGCTGCAGGTTAACCTCTTTCACAAATGATGTCTACGACACTTGGTTCCATTAGGACTGGGTCTAAACATCGATGGACGGCACTGCTCAGGATCTCATCCAGGAGGAACTGAACAAGGCTGAAAACATAATTTTCTATGAGTGTTATATATACAAAAAAGGCTGAAAATTTAGTTCAGTTTTTCTCTTCTACGAGAACCATGTAATCTGAGTTTCCTGTAACACAATAATAGATGGCTTATTCTGTCTCTTTGTAATTGAGGAGACCTAGCATGTCCAAACAGATTCATACATTAAAATCAGAGAATCTACTCTTTTATAGGCCAGCTGTGTTTATGCATGCAGCCATAGGCCATATGGCGTACTCAGATTACAGAGTCCTAAGTTGCGGCAAACATAGAAGAAAGAAAACTCAACTAAAATACACTCCCCAAACTATTCTATGTAGATGGTACTTTTGGATTTACAAGAGGCTATAAGTATGGAGAAATTAAAAACAAGTTAAAAGTTTTACCATAGTAATTAATTAATAAACATAAAGTCTGTTAAAATGATTTCAATCAAAAAACAACACACACTGCACAAAGAATTCAATAACATCGTAAAATGCTTAAACAAAAAAATTGGAAAACTTAAATTACTAAAATAAAACAAATTCATTAAAGCAAAAAAAATCTCTTCAGTCTTGAGGAAAGTTCAAAATTAAAAGCCTGAGTTATGATTGCATTATAGAAATTAGCATCTAGGACAAGTTCTCATCGCAAAAATCTTCAGGAATCAAAAACTTTTTAAGCATTTGAATGAAAACAGTTTACTTCAGTTGGCAAGATTTTTTCAAAACCAAAAATGCAATTATTTACTTAGCATATCAAGATTGTAATTATTTCAATATTCTTTAATTAAGAGAGCCATCCAGAAAGTAACCAATGCACTGTCTCAATTGATTTTTTCTAAAAACAACTAAGCAACTGAAATCCATCCTGATTTCTGTTAAGTCCTAACTTTATGAGTGAATACATTGTTTGCCATTGAGTCAAGGAAGGAACAAAGAAGAAGGAAGAAGGGCAAACATTCACAATATTGCCATGAGTGCTCTTCTCAATTATGACCTGGTGAACAGAATGCAAATAAAATCAAAAGAAACTCACAAACACGGGTCTTTATGATTATTTCCCCAACATTTCTCAGAATCTTTTATACAAGATAGTGAACTAAGAAGAGAATAAAGAATAAGTTTTTGGCTGCTGTTTGCTGAAAAAATCGTATAATACAGCACACCTCCAATTTGGCAGCATTTTCAAATGTGGCCCTTGCGTTTAAGAGGTGATGTTAAGCAAACGTGAGGCAACATGATGATCCA
This sequence comes from Flexamia atlantica, assembly GCA_035578135.1. Taxonomy (NCBI): domain Eukaryota; kingdom Metazoa; phylum Arthropoda; class Insecta; order Hemiptera; family Cicadellidae; genus Flexamia; species Flexamia atlantica. Next base: position 18,301,157 of record JAQJVK010000005.1, read on the forward strand.
CCTCACATGGCTAGAACGGTAATACACTGATGTGTTAATTACAGCGCTACCATGGCTCCTTTCCGAGCTAATCATAAGCAGAGGTTACTTACTTACTGGACAGCCCTAGTATTTCAAATTCTTTGATATTGATTTACATTCTTTAAAAGGAAGACAATCCAAAAACATAGCACAAAGAGGTTGATCCTTGGTGAGTTAATCGAAATTAGAGAGGGTCTACTGTTCAGGATTATATACAAATCCAGTACTTACTTTTCATCTGCAACATATCTCCATAGATAGAGTTGTAGATAGTGAGAGTCAACTTGGATCTGTTGTAAGCCATACTTGGAGAAAGTTTTGAGACGTATGCACTCAAGAAGTGTCTATAATGAACAGACAAAGTGATCATTGATTGTTAGAAATTGGATAGTAAGATAGTAAGATTTTTCTCTTTTTCCTTGAATTGCTACAAATTTTTTTCTCATCAACTTAAGCCAGATGCCATTTTATTTAATAGAAGTTCAACTGTGAAAGCTCATCAAACCCAAGATTTAAAAAGTTGTTTTGAAATATTATTTTTAATGAATTATTGTAATATTACTCCTTTGTTTGTTTTTTTATTATTATTAGTCAAATCCTTGAGTACTTTTTGGCTCTTTAAGCTAATAGGAAAGTATTTATTAACCTGGAAGAACTGACTTCGATTTGAAAACACGATGACTGACTCACGGTCTTTTAGACCAGGTTATATATAAAAGTTAGTATATTGAAAAATTATGAGTTTATTTGCACAAAAACTCCACTGAAGTCTTTTACATTAGTTTTTTGACTACTTTATTTAGAATATTTTTTCATACAAAATATTTATTTAACATTAAAAAAATATATTTTGAATTGCAGTAGGTACTTCAATAATAATTGTTATTGCCTTAAAAACGTCCGTATGTTGTAAAACAATGTGTTTATACTGACAAAAACTCCACAAAAGTATTGTAAATTAGTGTTTTGAATATTTTATGTAAGAAATATGTGCACGAAAAATATTTATATGTAACATGAAGCCTTACGTGACACACGGTCAAAAACACCAGACCTCTAAAGAAACTTTCATTGAACTGACTGTAAGGGTTAGAGAATGACGGGAAGTGAGTCATGATGTTCCTAGAAAGTCGTACGAGAGGTATAGTGACGGCCATCCCTGCCGACACCCAAAAAGTATAATTTTTATCAGAAAAACTGCTAACCCGGTCTTTTAGATAGGTAAGTCAGTCCTCGCGGGTTAAGGGGGAAGAGGTATTCTGATAAATTATTTGTTTAGATAAAGAAAGTGTCAAGTAGAAATAATCATGAAAAGGAAGAAAGCTTAAAAAAATTGAAATGGTTGAACCTTTTTGATCGAGGTTTTTATTTAAGTTACATAAAATGTAAGATTACGTCAACTCAAAGTCAAGTAAGAAACCTTGAAGTATGGCTAACCAGGACAAATACAGATATATTTAAGCGAAAATAATTCAAAGAATTTTGACTTAAATTAGACAAATATAAAATGATAATTTTAATAAATCTAGAGGACGTGTGCTGCTTCGCAACAAACATGTCTATAACAAGTTCAAGCAATTTACAGTGTGTAAAAAAAGTCCGTCCCCTCCTCTTTAATTTTTTTATTTGTTAAGACAAACAATTAACCTTTGGGGAATGATACTAGCTCAACCCAAATTATTTTTTGACTTTAGTAAAAATTTTGAGTGTCCCCCAAAAATGAGGGATTTTGGGGGCAACTCAAAATTTTCAAATGCAACCCCTTTTGAGTGAGCTCTCATTTTAAAGAGCTTTCAAAAAGTAGATGAATGGTGAAAGTTGGAGGTCTCTCATGTGTTTCTATCCAAATTGACAGCTTGTCACAGTTTTGAATACAACACATCCTTAAACATGGCGACTAGGACGTTTGGAGTTTTAATTCACCATTAGTGACTTAAAAATTAAACGACCGTGGAAAAAATGTTATTAAATGAAAAAGTGGTCTCTTTTGGTGATATTAAACATTTTGAGTGCCCCCAAAAATGGGGGATTTTGGGGGCAACTCAAAATTTTCAAGTGCAAACCCCTTTCGAGTGACCCCTTATTTTAAAGAGCTTTAAAAAAATAGGCGAATGGTGGAAGTTGAAGGTCGCCAATGTGTTCCTAACAAATTTGGCAGCTTGTCAAAGAATCCCCCATTTTGGTAGGACATTCCAAATGTTTATTTAAGTCAAAAGATAATTTGGGTTAAGTTAGTATCATTCCTCAAAGGTTAATTGTTTTGTCTTAACAAACAAAAAAATTAAAGAGGGGGGCTGAACTTTTTTTACACACTGTATAATTTATTTGGATGCCATAAAATTGAGCTGAACTTGTATGATTTGAATCATCAATAGTTCAATTTAAAGCTGGGTATATTTCGTAATGAATTACAAAAATTAATATTAGTATTAAAAGCCATTTGATTTACTGGTTAATTTATTGATGTGACTGATTATTAAATATAAATCTGTGTTGTTTGGAGGTCTTGCAGCCTGCACCAGGTTCTTCAGATTTTAAGACATAATAGGTTAAATAAAAGACTTAATTGTACCGAGAGTCTTTAAAACCAAATAAAATCAAGTAACTTGAACAAAACTACTTTTTGTTCTAATTTTAAATAAATGTGTGAGTACATACCTTTTACTTCAGACATAAACTATGAAAATTGGTCAATTAAAAGAGACAAATGGACAGGGAAAAATATTTTTTAGGTATAAGCCAAAAACTAAAACCTACCAAATCAAATACAAATAAGCTTCATTCTTCCTAACAAGGTCTATTAACAAAATACAAAAATCAACTCCACCCAAAATATCTACTTTAAAAAAATTCAAATAACATAAAAACTCTGCAATCAACTTTTTTTATATTCCTCAATTTTTAATTGTAATATGTTTATTTTGATTTGGTCTAATATTTTGGGTTTGTCCTTTTTGATTGTCCCATATGTATTGACAATATTCTGAATTCATTAATAAAAAAAAATAAAACGAGTCCTCCTCCACTATACAAGGGTAAAAAGAAGCAAAACAGGTGCCCGCTGCAATCCCTATTAAACGTACAAATGTCGTCAACTTCCACTCAAGCCGGTCGCCATTTATTTTAGGTTGGCCCTCCCACCAACTTTACCACACAGACATTTGCAAGCCTAATACGGACTGTGCATGGTCGGAAATCGAACCCACACACTTCTAAAAGGCTTCAAAGGTATACTCCTCAGTATAGCGTGTTAACCGATAGAGCTACGGCACCACTATCGGCCAGGAGAACGATTAGCGCATAAAGCCAACACTCGGCCCTAGCAGCAAATCAGTGAACTACTAGTCCAAGCCCTAACTAACAGCACCCATGCGACCAGCGAGATCACACGATCGGGCACATTGAGACAGACTCGTGTGTCTACCCCAATGGGTTAAAAGCAAAAGCTCTAGAACTCATTTACCTTGAGGCTGATCTTGATGACGCCGGTGAGTATGGACACTTTGCTGAACTGCACGGGCGCGAAGATCTCGATCCGCTCGGAGAAGAGCTTGTGTATGTGGAGCGAGTGGCTGGACCAGTTGCTGGCGGTGCTGCGGTGGAGCCGGGAGTGTGTCTTGTGTGACGAGTCCGAGCTGCGCTCCGTGTGCGAGCCCTCCTCAAACAGCATCCCCACCTGTCAACAATCAACAATGTGGACTAGTCACATTGACACCTGCAGAGAAATTACCTTATAAAACTCGATTGTGGCTAGTTTTTTCTAATTTTGAAACAATTTCTTTTATAAAAATGTAACACCTCCAATAGTTTTAACTCAACAGTTACGAAAAATCTAAAGTTCAAATTTAGGTGAGAACATAAATCATTCGGGTAAACATCAAATTTGGGTAAATCACTTCATGAAAGTGGAAATTAATTCAGAATCACCTCAAAACTACTTTCTTTCATAAACTGTTTAAAACAAAGAAGTTCCTGTTGCAACCCAACAACCCAGCAACCCAAAAAGGAGAAATTAATAAATGCTGTTTTAGATTGCAAACATGAAAAAAATCCTTTCCTTAAAACTAAAAGCACTAAACTGAAGGTTTCCATTAAGTAGCAACCCACCTGTGAGTCAATCGTGGCCATTTCCTCCATGATTCTCTTCATGACAGCTCGGACAGTGCGAGGTTCCAGACTATGCAGCCAGTCCCGAGTCTCCACAGACTTTCGCAGCATCTATCAACACAATAAGTAACGTCACATCGCTTTACATTCTTTACCCAAACAATTTTCCTCAAAAATGTTAGATTTCAGTTGGATAATAAAGTTTGATTACCAAGGTCTACGATGTGTCAGGTTCGGTTGGTACCTCTGAGCTTCACAGTTTGGTACAATGTAATAGTGGATCTGCATTTGTCGAGTAAGTAAATAATTAGCAATGAAATAAATAAACTTACCCAGTTCTCATTATTTAATGCTATAGGCCTACCCAAAAATACCCCAAAAACCGGTAAACCAAACTTTCCTAAAACATTACTTTATTTCAGGAAAGTTTGTTACTTTTTATTAGAAACTCTTCACTAGATTTCAAAATTAAGTTTAAAATTAGATTAAACTTGTAATATACTTAAAAAAATATAAATTCTTTGAAAAATTACTAAATTAACATTGATTTAAATGGGGAAAAAACTTTAATCCCACCAAGGGCCATTGGCCAACATAACAAGAAACACAGCGGCAGGAGTGGCACGCTTTTAAGGCACAGAGTGGTAACTGACTTCAGATTATAACATGGAGCTCAGTGGTCAGTACCTGAGATATCGCCAGCCCCTGCATGTGGACGGTCGGTACCTGAGATATTACCAGCCCCTGCATGTGTACGTAGTGGTCGGTACCTGGGAAATAGCCAGCCCCTGCATGTGGACGTAGTGGTTTTAGTGGCACGTTTTTAAGGCACAGAGTGGTGAATGACTTCAGATTATAACATGGAGCTCAGTGGTCGGTACCTGAGATATCGCCAGCCCCTGCATGTGGACGTAGTGGTCGTTACCTGAGATATCGCCAGCCCCTGCATGTGGACGTAGTGGTCGTTACCTGAGATATCGCCAGCCCCTGCATGTGGACGTAGTGGTCGGTAACTGAGATATCGCTAGCCCCTGCATGTGGACGTAGTGGTCGGTACCTGAGATATCGCCATCCCCTGCATGTGGACGTAGTGGTCGGTACCTGAGATATCGCCATCCCCTGCATGTGGACGTAGTGGTCGGTACCTGAGATATCGCCAGCCCCTGCATGTGGACGTAGTGGTCGGTACCTGAGATATCGCTAGCCCCTGCATGTGGACGTAGTGGTCGGTACCTGAGATATCGCCATCCCCTGCATGTGGACGTAGTGGTCGGTACCTGAGATATCGCCAGCCCCTGCATGTGGACGTAGTGGTCGGTACCTGAGATATCGCCATCCCCTGCATGTGGACGTAGTGGTCGGTACCTGAGATATCGCCAGCCCCTGCATGTGGACGTAGTGGTCGGTACCTGAGATATCGCTAGCCCCTGCATGTGGACATAGTGGTCGGTACCTGAGATATCGCCAGCCCTTGCATGTGGACGTAGTGGTCGGTACCTGAGAGATCACCATCCCCTGCATGTGGACGTAGTGGTTGGTACCTGAGATATCGCCAGCCCCTGCATGTGGACGTAGTGGTCGGTACCTGAGAGATCGCCATCCCCTGCATGTGGACGTAGTGGTCGGTACATGAGAGATCGCCATCCCCTGCATGTGGACGTAGTGGTCGGTACCTGAGAGATCGCCAGCCCCTGCATGTGGACGTAGTGGTTGAGCAGCTCCTGCGCCGCCTGCCGCATCCCGCTGCACATCTCCCTCTCCGCGGTCAGCAGCGCCGAGCCGCTGTCCGTGCTGAACCACTCATCCGTCAGGCTCAACTGACACACAGCACACATCGGTTATTGTCATTGGAATAGTTGTTAAATACCGTTTAGGTTTAATGGAAAATAACATTAAAATAGCAGTTTTTGCATAGATTATAAGGCTGAAACAATCGTTGCATACACTACTTCATCTACGTCCAACAATGTACAGCTAAATTTCTTCGGTAGTTAAATAAAACTTCTCACTTTCACTCATGATGTAATAGTTCAATCCGGTTAGGTAAATAAACAAAACCATGAATCAAAGTGGGTCGATCAGATGATGGAATAAATCGACTCATGTTTCAAGTTAGGCAAATAAATAAATTGAACATGAATCGTAGTGAACAATCAACTGATGTGTGTAGTGAATTGTTCATTTATGTCATGACAGTACTTTGTCAAATGCCAAGCTCTTATTCGTCTAGAACCTGTATCATAAAGTTCACTCACTGCAACTGGTTTGATTTGTTTTTGTACCTGATAATGTTGTTTATTTTAGGAGTGATGTGATCCTCTTCTAGGTGGTAAGATTGATTGACATGAATCTTCTCCATGAGAGGGACTGTGATACTTATAAGGTTCACTTCTGGAAATGTACTCTTATTTCATTTCTTATATTTTGGTTATCTTATATAATTATAGACCTAACAAACATTATCAGGTGTCTTTTTTAAAGCCTAGATTTAGCTTCACAGATTTAGGCTGATAATCTTAATTGATTAGATGTATAAAACATCCCACAATAACAGAACCCCCCACAATATGCCGAATACTATATTCTGCACTCTCCTGCAACCAAATTGATACTTACAAGGTAATGAATGTTGGTGGCTTCAAACTCGAGGCAAGTCTTGGACAGTATGAGCAGGAGAGGGAGCGAGGGGACGTTTGCCGAGCAGAAGGAGCGAGCGGTGGCGGTGAGGTGGTGAATGAAGCCGACCACGAGTCCCTCGCGCACCGAGTCCACACAGAACGCCTCCAGGAACTTGGGTTTGGCCGCAAACGCCAGGTCTGGCTGGATAAACACCTGTAAGGAGGGCAAATATTTTTAGTTGCCTAAGAATATTTTTCTGAGCCAAATGACTCCACCACCACATGTTTCCAAGCTAATATTTTCATAACATATAAAACCAACTATCCCCTACAAACAGGCCAACTTCAGATAGTTAATCATAGCAAAACTCACCTTGACACAATCAATCACTTTGAGAGAGTAATTACTCAGGAATAATAAATTCCTCAAAAAAATACTTAAGATGGTCTCTTGCTGCCACAACTATTAAAAACAATAACTCTCGAAAGTTCACACTCAGTTGACTTTGGGGGTGTCGAAGAATAGAAATGTTAAACAATAGGAAGTATGGAATTAGTAGAAGCATTACTGGATGTACGTATTTATCTCCAATGAATGAAATACCATGAACCTAAACCATTGCAGAGCTTACTATCTTTAATGATAAATAGTGGCTTGTAGGGGCATAAGCCCCTAAATAATTTAATGCAAATCCTGATTATTTAATATAAAAATATTGAATGATCAATATATTTTCACCACACTACGACGAAATCACCTGTTTTACACGTCAAATGCGGACCGAAACACACTGTTTGCCGCCAGGACCGAAAACGTTTGGGGCCCTAAGGCCGAAAGTCAGCTGATCGTTTATTTGCTTGAAACGTCAGATCATCACATAATAATTATACAGCATTCAATAGGTTCCAAAGTCAGGATGGTTGTGATCATATGATTTTCATAGCTGTTTGTTTCAGTCATGATAAAGAAGTTGTATCGTCGCTCATAACCTTAAAGTTTTGTTTCCAAGTGAGCCAAATAATAATCAGTTTTTTAATTATTCAGGGAATATGTGATTGCGTAGTGTGGTGAAAAATAGCGTTCGCACCTCGGCCGAAAGAGTTTTGCAGCTCTCGATCGTTTCAAGCCTGCAAAACCCCATCTTTGGCCCTTGATGCGAAATATACTATTATGTGCTGGGAGCTCTTATAACTCAATAACAGCTGAATGGATTTATAACGTTATTATAATGAAAACAAGTAGACGTATTTCACTCCTAATGCTTTTTAAATGGTGAATAGGCTAAAACCCCTAATAACAAAATAGGAATATTTAAAAGTTAGAATTCGTTATCTGTTATGATATGTCCAACCTACATATTTAGCTGGCTTTGAAATAAACGTTTTGTCGACATCTACCATAGTCGATAGCTTGAAATGTCTAAAGGCCCCTAATGAGAAAAAATTGAATCAATTCTTATTTTCTATAGTACAAAATACCTTCATAGCAAACTGGATCTACCTTATGTTAATATCTATCATACCATATGGTTTCATTCATGTATCAGCATCACATTTTTTTCGTTAACAAATTAGAAGTGTTTAGATCCCAATGCTTTTTAAATGACAGATATTTAACGTTATTTCTCTTTTTCTGGTGAATTTTGAGCATTTTCAGTATTTTTTCCGCCATCTCGGAATAGAAACCTTCCAATTGAGCCCTCTCCCATCTTTCTTCGGCTTGCCAGGCACCCACAATTTTGACGCAAAGAATTACCTTACGAAAGTAAATATATGATATCTTATTTTCTGATAAACGTTAAGAAATTTCAGTATTTTTCCCAAGTCCCTGGCATCAATACCTTCTATTTAAGCCCTCTCCCACTATCCTGCAACTTGCCAAACCCCATAATTTCGGCGCAAAAATTTCGCTTACATATAAATTTATATCGATCATTTGGCATTAAATCGCCACCGTTATAACGTAAGCCAAACAAACACACTTAAATATTTATAATTTAAATTATGAATATATACTCAAACCAGTAATTATAAAGTATGAAAATCTTAAAGTTTAAATAGTTATTTGTTATAGTACATTGAACATAGTTAGCTGCCTTTTGAAGAAAAAAAACCATAATGTCAACATCTAGCATATGACTTTGAATTAAGCATCAGCACCACATGTTTTAATGTAAACAATGCAGACGTTTTTAGATCCCAATGCTTTTTAAATGGCAGATATTTTACGTTATTTCTCGTTTTCTGGTGAATTTCAAGCAATACCAGTATTTTTCCTGCCATCTCGGAATAGAGACCTTTAATTTGAGCCAACACCCATCTTTCTACAACTTACCAGACACCCACAATTTTGACTCAAAGAATCGCCTTACGAAATTAAATATATGATATTGGTCCCAATGAATATCACTGGACAAAATATTTGGAAGTCTTTGAATGTTTGAGTGTCAGCCTGTGTCCAACTATTCAGAGTGTCAAAGTATCAAGTGTCTGAAGTATCAAGTGTCAAACGATTAAAGTTCTACCCAAATACCAATTCTGAATAAATATCATTTGGTTGAAGTATGGGCTCTAGGCATGAGTTTTAAGAAATCAGGGAAGGATGGGGGAATCAGCAGGCTTAACTGGTGGTTAAAGTTGCTGAAGAGCACACAAAAAAATCATACAAAATCAAAATAAATTTTCAACGCCTCTGGCTCCTTCTTCAGATAGAGGAGATGCTATGCTTATCTCAAGAAGGAGCCAGTGGCTTTGAAAATGTATTTTGATTTTGTCTTTCATGTTTTTTTGTGTGCTCTTCAGCGGCTTTAACCACCAGGAAAGCCTGCTGATTCCCCTATCAATTTTGAATAAAAATATTTAACAGACATTTTCATTTTCAAACCAACAGATTTTGTTCGCTTGGCTCACCATGAGGTCCTGCAGCACGCCCTTGACCTTCTCGACGGTGGCCAGCACCAGCTGGGTGACAAGCTCGGTGCCGTGCGCCGACGCGGCCTCCGACGCCACCAGCCTCGGCGCCGCCAGCGCCTGACGCACGTGCGACAGACTGTCCGTCAGCTGCGTCTTCAGCGCGTGCAGGTGGACGCGGCACTGCCGCCGCGCCGCGCGCATCACCAGCTCCATGCCTGCGCTGTCAACGTTTTATTCAAATTAATTAAGCAACCCCATAAACTAAATGTCCGGATTTCTCGAACAACCCAAGGGTGATTATCACTCGCCTGACACAATCAATATACGACACATTAAAAGGACAGTATCAGTGGCGAGTAACAGAGTGACAGTTCATCGAGGTTCGACTGTCCTATTGGAAATAATAAATATTACGAAATGTGAGGTGAAATGGGACCTCTTGTCGGGAATTTTCGATTTTGAGTTATTAATATTTTTGAATTCCTCATTTAATTCCTAACAACTTGGCGCAAGTCCCATGAGTCTACGATTTTTTTTGGTAAAGTTATAGGACTTTGAAATTTTGCGAGAGAAACGGGTCATTTTGGGGAAAATCGATTTGAAAATATTAAATAAGCATAAAATCTATATTTTTCGTATTTAAGAAATGATTTTGGTATAAAAAGAAAGCTTATAATCTCTTCTTTCAAGGGAATAACAATTTTTGTCTTAACTTACAGAAGTTTTCAGGAAAATAATATTTTTATCGAAGCATGTCGTAAAATGTCGTATTCCAGAAAAGGGACCTCTTGTCGGCCCTATGTTATTCTCCATAATGACAAGTGGTCCCTTTATAAAACTGAATACTTTACTGTTATCTCAAAAGTTTTTTTATCATCAAACAACCGTAGAACCCACACTGATAAGACATCACCTCCCGCAAAAACATTGGCTCACCTGACAGGCAGCATCGCTATCAGTGATGCAGCCACAAAAACAAAAATTCCCAACATTATCTTTTGTAATCAAATAACCCTGTTTATATTTAATTTTGTGCATCATTGAGGCATTCAAGGAGTAATTATATATAATTAATTGCTCATTTATTACAATAAAACTAACTATTAATACCCCACGTATAAATAGTCTCTTGAAAAGACAAAGTTTAGTAGCCAAAATATGACCTCTTGTCGTAATGGCGAAATAACATTGAGCGACAAGAGGTCCCTTTTCTCAAGCCATGCAGAGGCTAACGAAATGATTTATTTCGACCTTTTATAACTTCGATTCGATATTTTAACCGATACAGGCCTATTCTATGATAAATGAGGTATAACAATCGATAGAGACCCGAATTTTGATATTTTTTACCCTAATCGGTTAAATCGGCCGTACTGAAAATTTTTCTTCGCCGAAAAGAGGTCCCTTTTCGCTTTCCACCTCACAAATAATAATTTTACTCACCAAGCCAAAAAAGGTATTTTAGATTTTTTTATCTACAAACATTGCAATAATCACCAATAGCGATGTTACAACTAATGTCATAATGATGTCCATTATTAAACCAAATACAAACCCATTGCATAAAGTTAACTTTACGCAACAGGTTTCACTTTATGATACAGGTTCTAAACCAATGGGAGCGCAGCGTTTGACAAAAGTAGTGTCATAATGACAATTACGCAATTCGCACATCAGCTGATTGTTGCATTAAGATTCATGTTTGAGTTATCAAGCGTTTGACTTATTCCATCAGCTGATTGGTCCAAAACAATTCATGGTTTAAGTCTGCTTATGTGCCTAACCTGAAATTTGAGTTGACCAAACTAGTAAAGTCATGAGTTTTGTTTAACTTCGGGGGAAATTTTGTCGTATATTGTAGGTAATAGAAAAAGTTGTGTATGCAACGATTGTATTATGCCTTTAAGGCACTCGTGAGATATTTAGAACACGAGCGAAACTTACATCTCACTTGTGGCTTAAAGACATTCATAATACAATCACTGCATAAACTAATATTAAAACATTTTTATGCATTATAGTTTCCTTGTCTAATTAGGCTTTTGAAATGAGTATTAAATCTTGAATAACAGGTCAATTTATTTTGACATATGGTGAATGTTGTATTGTAGGTGTGGATATTTATCATACCAAAACCCCCTTTTTTATACCAAAATAAATTTAAATATTTTTAGAATTCAATCATAAATAAAACAGATGTGTAATACAACATTTTTAGGACACATAGACATTGTGTGTTATGTTTCATATTTAGTCAGTAAACATTACAGTTAGTACATCACTCCTCTAAAAGCTCAACAATGGAGCTCCACAGTCGTACAAACACTTGGTTACTGGACACTCATTTGACAAAGTCGTCGTCAGTGAACAGGGAGTTGACGGCGCTGAGTCGCCAGTAGAACCTGTCCAGCGCGCAGACCACAGTTGTACAAACACTTAGTTGCCAGACACTCACTTGACAAAGGCATTGTCGGTGAACAGGGAGTTGACGGCATTCAGTAGCCAGTAGAACCTGTCCAGCGCGGGGACCACAGTTGTACAAACACTTAGTTACCGGACACTCACTTGACAAAGTCGTCGTCGGTGAACAGGGAGTTGACGGCGTTGAGTCGCCGGTAGAACCTGTCCAAGGCGCGGACCAGGATCGCTGAGTCGCCGCCCTCCTGCTGGCTCTCGATATGGCTCTGCACCAGGTCCAGGTACTGGTGCATGTTGTCGAACACAAACTGGCTCAGTTTCCCACCGGCCTCCGTGTCGCTAACAATTCACCTCTTGTTACATTAGGATTTGCAAATTTTACTCATAATTATTTTATTAAAATTAAGGTTTGGAAAGGATCTATGTTTTATTTGGATGTTGAGGTAGTACGGTCAAAAATTGTTAAGTACCTTTTTTCTACTTTTTTTTACTTACTTACTTACTTGGATACTTGGTTATCCATCCAGTTGGCTTATGAAGCATTGGATGTTGTCAAAAGAATGCCGGTATAAAAAACCGGACATTTCGGTCGCTCCGATGGGTGAGATCGGGGATAGGTTATGTTAGGTCAGTCTTACAAATTCTTCAAAGGGGTGTTCTCTGGCTGCATAATTCAAAAAATTCTCTCAAACTATAAAAACTATTACTAATCAAGAAATCTTTCAGATCATTTTTGAACTTGTTGATTTTGTTTTGTAATTTAATTTGTGCCGGAAGAATTTGGAAAATCTTTTGGCCAGAATATTTAGGTGGTTTTTCAAATGCCTTTAAATTGTGTTGTGATAAGATAGCGCCGAGAAATTAAAAATGAGTTTTTTAAGTGTAAACTTTGCAAGCTACAGACGTAAAAGTGCAAAAATTCCCATTTTTTTGCATTATTCACAGAAACACAGTTTAACCTACATTCCTGTATAGCTACACAGCGCTATATTTAGGAATTATTTGTTATTAATAAATGTCTTAAATCTAACATCAAGGAAACTTAAAAGGAATAAAAAATTAGTGATTTTGGAAAATAATTTTTTTTTCTTCCATGATATAGATAAATGCCAAAGCCTTAAAAATTATGTCCATTTTGAAGACCAGAGAATACCATACAATACCCCAAACAAATAAATTTTAATCTTTCAAATCTTTTTGTAGAATAATGCACTAACAAACTGAACTTAGCACCTACATAGTTTGTAGAGATGTGCGAGTACAGGTTTTTCAGGTCGAGTCGAGTAATTGTCAAAAGATTCTAATCTCGAGGTCGAGTTGAGTATAAACTAAAAAAAATGTAGCCTAAGTTATAGTAATACATAAGAACATATAAATACCCCCGTTGCAGCAGACCTGCATACTCAGCGAATTTCAAGTGCAAAATAACATATTTCAATCCAACATAGCGAGATTTGACATGTTTTGGTAAGCTCCATAAGAATAACATGGAGAATGAGTATGCAGGTGTGCTGCTACAGGTATATTAAAAATGGGTGGTTTTAATTCAATATTTAGTAGATCTGAACTAGAAGAAGCTATTTACCATGTTTTATCAAGATATGTTGAGAAATAACCGAGATATAGAATTTTGCTTATTTCCCATAAGGTTAACATTGGGACAACGTACTGTGTTTACCACTTTCAATATCTCGGTAACCGATGGACATAGAGCATTGATTCAAAATACTAAATTGTTTGTTTCTTTGAGCTAAATTCAATGGTGCCAACAAAAATTAGATAAATTTTATTTTTCTTTGTAAAAAGCTCAAAAAACCCATTTTTGGGGGGGTTTATCCCCCTTTACCCCCCCCCCCCTCCCCGTGGTCCGATCGGGCTGGTTCACGAACTCGTCCAATTGATTACCACTTTACATGTCCGTAGCAAATTTGATAAAGATCGGACCATTTTTGCAGCCTCTATTGTGCTAACAGACACATATATATATATATATATAAAAATTCGAACGAATGGTGTTTTTTGCTTCTGGGGGCCCCAAAACGAAAAGTTATAATGGTCCCGAGCTTAGGTCTTACCATGAGACCTACAGTAATAGCTTCTTCCCTATAGGGGAAATTCGCTAAAAGTTTTACTTGTTAAAGTGACAATAAATAATGTTTCAATTATAAATTGAGAAGTATCAAAATATGCACTTCTATTAACCCATTGACTCCCAAGTTTTTTTTTTTATTGCTGAAGTTTTAATTGAAATGTTTTTATTTTGTCTGTATTTGCTCTAATTTTTGGATTATGACCTTTCTGATTGTCCTTATGTATTGACCATAAACTGAATTAAATAATAAAAAATAAAAAAGCTTTTAAAGTTCGCAGTTGTCAAAGCTATCCCAAAGAAGGTTAATGTTCATTCCCTTGACAACTTGAGACCTATCTCTCTGTTGTCGGTATTTTCAAAGGTTTTTGAAAGAATTGTATTTAATAGGATCTATGACTTTTTTGAGGAAAATAACTTGCTTTCCAGTTTTCAATTTGGCTTTCGCAGGGGCAAAAGTACAGTCCATGCAATCTTTGAGCTAGTGGATCGAGTTGCGAGTGCCGTGGATGGATCACAGTTCACCGTTGGTGCTTTTTGTGACCTGTCCAAGGCATTCGACTCTGTTAACATTGACATTCTCATTGCAAAGCTAAGCTACTATGGTGTGACAGGCACTTCACTCAAGTGGTTGCAATCCTTTCTGGAGGGAAGAATGCAAAAGGTGGTGCATGAAGGTGCTCAGAGCGGCTAAGCAGGGTTGTATCTGGGGTTCCCCAGGGTTCTATTCTGGGGCCTCTACTCTTTCTTGTGTATTGCAATGACCTTATTTCCATAACTTCAAAAGGTCAGGTACTGATGTATGCCGATGACACTTCTCTCTTTGCTTCAAACCAAAACAAAGTTCGCCTCTCTGAAACCCTGGTCGAAATGCTTGGCAGAATAGATTCATGGTGCATTGCAAATGGGCTCAAATTAAACCCAACAAAAACTCAGTTTGTAAATTTCCACACCAACTACAGCAAATCCCCCCATTCCCCCCCTACATTAAGGAAACTGGCATGAAAGACATTGATTTTGTATAGTACAGTGATTATTAAAAAAATGAATAAAAGTAAGTCAATATGTTCAAATGCACAAACCCATAAAACAGTATAAGAATGCTTACCAGCAAGCAGGCCGGTTAATGAACATGTCATTGTATGAAGTAACAACAAAGCAGAGGTCACTTAGGAATCCATTGCTTCCTAGGTCAATAAATTCAATCAAGTCCTGAAATGAAAAGCAAAAAGTTGAAAAGAAACAAAGTCTGATCAAAAATCCTAATCAAACTGCTTTTTTAAAGTACATTTTACCTGATCCCCTGGTTATGTAGCTCTAATTTAAAGTTTTTCCATAACATTAATCCAGAGAAGTTACTTAATAAGCAGCCCTTAATTAACAAGCTACAATATGGGCTCTGAGAGAAAATTAAGATACAACAGTACCTCCTCATTTCAATTATATGCTAGATCAAAAACAGTACTTTTCTTTAGAACAATAATACTAATTTCACCATCACAACCACTGCCCTAACAATGAACTCCAAAAAAATACTGATAAGAGCAAGGGCAAATAAATCATTCCCTTTGTAAGACAAAGTTGTGTATATTCCTCAAACTATACAAGGCCAGATAATAATGAAAACAAAACTGTCAAATCATCACCTGACAAGGAGTATCTTTGAGTAATGTGAGCTGGTCTTGAAGCCTGGTCTTTGCATGTGTTAAAAACTCAGAACAGAGAGAATCTGCAGGTTCATCCAACTGAAGCAGAAGGTCCACGCTTTCGGCGAGTTCCTTGGCAGTAGCCTGAAACATTAATTTTAAGTTATTCAAGGAAATCTTAATTATTAATCCATAAAATCCATTTCTTCAGTTTTAAATTCAATAAAAAGGAGGGCTGAAAAATTCTTCCTTTCCAATTACTTTTCAGAAAATAAATAACTGTATAATATGCAAAATATTACAAGAATAATCAAGCATCATGATTATATCTTAAGACATACGTACATCCTTGCTCTTAAACTGGGAGCGCAAACGGTCTTTTAATTGGTCCAAAATCTCATTACATTCCCGCTGAATGCCTTGGAAACTCTCCAAATTGCCATACTGCTCTAGCACTCTCTGCGTGTGCAGGTAATCTTGCACCGCCTATAACAAAATTAAGGCATCTTAAATATTTTATAATTCATCAATGGTATCATCAGCTAAGCTCGGACATTAAAAATTGAGTTTTCTGGTCTCGAGCCAAAAGAATAACATTTTTAGCATAATGTGTCAACTGACTAGGTATCATAATAGACTCAACGATTCAAACAAATCATCTTAATTATCTGTTCTCACCACCGAGAACTATCTTACAGCCAAATATACTTACCAAGAAGTTATCTTATTAAGATTATTTATTTATTCAAGTTGTCTGTAAGCCTTTTTTCAACCTCAAATGAAGAATAAATAATTGTCTGACTGAAAAAACACGTATTGCAATAAAAAAATGAATTATTCTAGGTTGCGTACCATTCAGTCAAACAGTTCTATTCAATTTGATAAATTATAAACATTTTGGGATATAAAATATATCTTCCGGTTACGAAAAAAACATTAACACATAAGTTGTCAAATATTAAAACTGTTGTGGATTTAAAACAATGAAGTTCAGTTTTATTTAAAAAACTAGCAGTTGCCCATGGCTTCGCTCACGATAACAATTTTAACACCCGCTGCCTAAATGAAGATGGTGCCACATACTGAGTTTATGATAAGGTACAAAACTATTGGTGACTTTAATATAGTACATATCACCCAAAAGAAAAAACAAGCATAAAACCATGATAAAAGGAACCAAACTATAAATCAGCTGTAAAAACCAATCAGCTCTGAAAGACACGGCCCAGCCCAGCCCAGCACCCCCCACAAACCAGCCAGGCCTGGCCCGATAAGAAACACCTCTGGCCCCTGGCCTGGCCTGTTTTTTTTTGGGGGGGGGGGTTTAGTTTTTTTTCAAGCTGTTCATGTTCAGCTTTGGTCTTTCAGCTGTCGGAAAGATTTTAGACCGTTGTCCCACCGAAAAGCCCTGAAAACTTTGAATTTTGAAAACCCCGTTCTTAGCGGATGCTCACGCCCTATAGGAACGTCCATGAAAAGTTTCAAGATTCTAAGTCAAGTTCAAGTAGTTCGGGCTGTGCGATGATAGGTCAGTGGTATTTGACAATATAAAGAAGATATACTTTAATCAGTCAGAAAGATGTTTTAGGAATTCGCTAAGAACGCAGGTCTGCTGCGACGGGAGTATTTAGAAATATTGCTGCCCCCCCCGCACGAGGCATTTTTATTTGGCCTCTACTACACTTGCCAGCACATTCCAGCGCCCCCGCCGACAAACCCCTAAGGGTGTCGCTGCCTGGGAAGGCTTATACTCAGTAGGCCTATCGTTGAATCTGTGCTATAGTACAGAGTGACCCTGAGGCAGGAAATACCCTCTTCGCAGACCGTGCGTACTTAGTGAATCTTGAAGCAGTTTCCTGTTTCATGAAAGTTAATGTACACAGAGTAGAAAATGCCTTGATTAAATGCCACCAAAGTAAGGTCTATTTTGAAACAACAACAAAATAACATAGCCCTAAATGTTTTAGGGTCTATTTTGAACAACAACAAAATAACATAGCCGTCCCGCAATTTTTAGAAAATTGTTTACATTATCTCTTTCATTAACCGCTGTTATAAGGAAGGAAAGACTTTTTATTTTATTTTTTACAGACAGCTGGTTTTACATTCTATGAAATGTCTTGCTTTTAACACCTGTTTGAATATAAACATTTCATCACTTATAATTCTGGCACTGGATATTTATATGTGATCTTTGAAAGGGTCTATGCGCGGCCTTGGTCTGTGGTGGAGTCCGAGGGTCAGATCAGGATGAAAATCCTGATAAATGTATAATGAATGGGAAAATATTAACTTTATATAGTACATGTCAATTGAAAAGAAATATTATAAACCAAAACATAAAACTGAATGAAATCATAAAACATCTGTAACGACGAATCCATCAGTGAAGGTAATACCATCTGCTTGGAACACTGAAAATGTAATCAAAACGTCATCCCCTTGAATTATGGGAAATTCAAAACAAACTTGGTCGAAATCAAATAAAACTCGGTTTTTAGAAGCTTACTATTTGATTTCAAAAAGACGTACGCTCGTTTTAAGTCGTCTAAAACCTTCTCATATGTGCATACAACACAGGAGAAAAATTTCAGCCAAAATGGTAATCTAGTTTTTGCGTAAAAAGCGGTCTAAAGTGTGATGTTGAGCGTTACCAACACACATCGTGACATAAATTGAGATAAGGCTTGATTCGGATTCTCTGACCTTCAAAACGCAAAAATAACCAAAAATTTCATAATTCTAAGCAATGTACAGACAAAACTCTAATTTTATTTATATAGATACACTTTTATAAACACTACTTTAAAACTGTACATGTGCCAGCCGGCTCTTGATACCGGAGGGGGATTTCCCGCCGGCCAGCACTTGTAAAGTTTTAAAGTAGTGTTTATAAAAGTGTCTGTATTTAAATAAAACTGAACTGTATTTTTTTAAATGCAAAACAGTTTTAATATTTGACAAGTTATGTGTTAATTTTTTTGTTAAACCAAAAAAACGGGCCAAAGACCAAAGACTAGCCTTAGGAAGGTTTTGTTTTTCTAAAAACTTTTTTGTAAGCCATTGCTTTAAAATTAATCAAAATTTAATTACTCTTAAATGTAAAAAATTGAATAAAATAAACAGAAACACTGAATATTACTCTTTCATTAAAATAATTGCTGTGTACAAGATGATCTGAATTTTGAACATTTTGGGATGTAAAATATATCTTCCGGTTACGAAAAAACATTAACACATAGCTTGTCAAATATTAAAACTTTTTTGCATTTAAAACAATGAAGTTCAGTTTTATTTAAAAGATACACTTTTATAAACACTACTTTAAAACTGTACATGTGCCAGCCGGCTCTTGATACCGGAGGGGGATTTCCCGCCGGCCGGCACATGTACAGTTTTAAAGTAGTGTTTATAAAAGTGTCTGTACTTAAATAAAACTGAACTATATTGTTTTAAATGCAAAACAGTTTTAATATTTGACAAACAGTTTTAATATTTGACAAGTTATGTGTTAATGTTTTTGTTAAACCAAAAAAACTGGCCAAAGACCAAAGACTAGCCTTAGGAAGGTTTTGTTTTTCTAAAAACTTTTTTGTAAGCCATTGATTTAAAATTACTCAAAATTTAATTACTCTTAAATATAAAAAATTGAATAAAATAAACAGAAACACTGAATATTTGTCGTACATTAAAATAATTGCTGTGTACAAGATGATCGGAATTTTATTTAATCTCAAATTCATTCACTATCCGAATCATTGGTCTGAGGAAAAATTAATTGCAAAAAGTGTCTTGTTAACACAAACTTATCATTTAACAGATAACAAATTACAGTACCTCAGCATAATTCTCTTCCTCCATTAGTGCTTTTAGTTTTGTTGGCAATTTAAAAAGAAACTGTAGTCTTTTCAGAAGAGAATGAATCCCAGAGAGCCGAGCTATTTGCTGCCGAGAATCCTGAAAAAGAACAATAAATATTAATTAAATGTTATTGGCTTAGTTTGGTTTCATCCTGGTATTTTAAGCTAGCTGTGAAACACATTCTTCGCAATGTTAAACTGGAAAATAAGAACAGTTTCAATGAAATCCAAATCAAAATTACTAGGAGATGTCTGAGGCACAGGTGAAGAAGTAATACAGGTTGGTAACCCGATGACTATTCATTGACTATTCAATGGAATTTTTCCCATGCCCATTTTTAGGGCAGGGTTAAGTTTCTCAGGCTGTTTTGTCACCTGACAAAACATATTTATTGGTATCAAAGGAGATTTTGTCAATAGCAACTCATTAGGTACCAAAGAACATATTAGCCAATAACAACTTTGATACTCATGCAATTTTGGTGGCAAAACATCCCAACAAACTTGATGCTGCTAGGTTGCCAATCTGCATGGTTCTTCATCTGTGCCTGAGGCGATTTTAAGAATGTAAATAGTTGGCAGGGATCATGATCAACTTTTGGGTAAAATTCCAGCCCGGTTGGAACAGTAGTTTTTGCATTTACCTCTTATACAGTACAGAAACCACCTCTTCTTCATAATATTATTATCTATAGTACCCATACTTCACACGGTTAAACTGGAAAATGAACAACATCTATCATGTAAACAAAAATAAACGGTATCAGGAAACTGACACATACTTTCTCCCTTAAAGTCATTTAAAACCAGAAAATGTATTTAGTGAAATAAAACAAATTAACCATTAATTATCACACAGATACTTACCAAATTTGATCAAAATCGGTTGGTAAATAACGGAGATATCGGTTTTTGAATATTTTCCATAAGAATAACATTGGACAACGTACTGCGTTTACCGCCGAACTCAAATATCAATTATCTCCGCAACCAGATGTTGTAAACTGATGATTCAAAATACTGGATTATTTAGTTTTTCAAGTCAAATTCAATGGTTGCAAGTATATTTTCTTTAAAGGTTACGGATTTTGTGAAATTTGAAAAATTTGAATTTTTTAACATTTAAACCTGAACCCCCATAACATCTGAACCTGAATTTTTACAGACATGCGAGTGATGTCGTTTTGTTTGTCATATTAAGCACTAAAAACTATGAAATTTTTATCAAAATCGTTAAAGCCGTTATTGAGAAATTAGGATATTTGCCATTTGTTATGGATTTTTATGGGGTAAATACCCTTAAAAATTCAAAATTCAAAAAAATAAAAAATATGCCTTGAGATACTATGGCTTCATACCTACATGCCTAATTTCATGAAAATCGGACCACTGGTGTCGTCTCTAGCTTTGTTTACATCCACACACACACATACATCCACGCCGAAAACCACTTTTTAGGATTCAAGGAGTACTAAAACGAACATATCCACTAACAACTCAAATTCAAAAATTTTGACGAAAACAATACTTTCTCCGTGTACTATGTATAGGGGGGAGAAAGTAAAAAAACTGCCGTGTGTGAAAAGAAGCAATGCAGCAGCATGAAGTCTGAATAGATGAAACAGATGTTTAAAATTGAAAATGCTGTACCTGTCAGTAGATCAACTGGCAGTTTTTAATGTCGTTTATTTGTTAAAAAGTGAGCGACTATTTTGCTTCCTGTATGGCTGTTTCTTCTGTGGTCTCTTAGCCACCTAGTGTAATAGCTCCCATTTAACTCAATGCCCAAAAGCAAGACCAGTGGTTTGGCATTGTGACTCAGCCACCTTGTAATTGGGGATTTAGTAACATAATTTCAATGTCAAAATGAATTATGTAATTGATGTGGGGTTGGAACCCACAACCTTAGGGTGACTGCACAAATGCCACAAACCACTGTGACTGATGAGTAATTAAAATAAATTGCTTTCACTACAAATTCAAAAGATATGACTAGACTTGAACACACAAGTCAGAAGGTTGGAATAATTTAATAATTAATAATTAATTAAAAGACCACAAACCTGTAGTGTTGAAGAAATCAACTCAGAAAATGAAGTAATAGAGTCCATGTTCTTTGCTAGTAAGTCCATCTCATCTTCCATTTTCTTGAAATCACTTTTCATCTGAAATATTTCAGTGTTGTTGACATAACTGTCAAGCATAAAAACAAACCATAACCATAAATTTTACCCTAAAGTCTTTTCCTTGTTTATTAAAACATTTTATTCTTGTTAAATCATTTTTTAACTGTAATCATGTGAGTTTGTTTGTATACAAATATGCTCAGATTTACTTTCCGATTAGAACATTTCATAGTGGTTTTTTTATGTATAATAAAACATGTTTAACTGTTATTAATGTATTATTAGTTTTACTTCAATTTATTATACATAATTATCTGGAACCATAGAAATAGACAGTCTTCTTAAGCCAAACAGATTTTATGCTGATCCAAGCACAAACACAGGCCAGGCTAAATGGACACATTGGTATCGAACATTTATTAACTTACTTGCTTCATTGGAAAACACTCCGAATGACGAAAGAAACTGAGTTTATTGGTAAATTTTATTGGTCCAAATAAATGTTTATAGCTACATATCTGAGTGCACTACATTCAAAGAAGCCATTGAAACTTTTGACTACTGTCTTTGTAAAACCAAAGAATGAGATTTACGCACGTCATCGACTTGGTACTCGATTGCAGGGAGCAGAAGAGACATTAGATGAGTATTTCCAGGCACTGAAGATTTTTAGCAAAGATTGCAACTTTAAATCAGAGATTGCGGAACAAAATCGTGACGAATATGGAAGAGATGCTTTTATTACTGGCTAATGATCAAGTTATATACGTCAAAGATTGTTGGAAAGGTCAACTCTCACACTTCAAGAAGCTTTTGATCAGGCCAGAAGACTTGAACTTGCTCAGATTCAAGTGGATTCATATTTGAAAAGTACACTCAATGTTACTACAAGGCAACATTCAAAACTTTTTGAAACTGGACATAGGCCTACATCTGATATTAATATACAAACAAAACATTCTGAAGAATTTGCGGAGAGTTACACACAGTTATCTGCTGTGAATTTGAAGTCAATCAATCAATCAAAACATCTTTATTTTCATTGTATACACATGGTATAACATAAATGGTGTCAATAATTGTCTTATAAACTAAATATAAATAAATTAGGCCAATATGTAATACATAATCATTCATTTGAAGTCCCTTAACTTATATGAATTTTAGTTAAAATAAAGCGTTATTAAAATGTTACTGTTTTTTTTTACTCCAACTTTATAGTTAACAAAATATTTTATATAATTGTAGAAAAAAGTAAAATTCTATCAGTTTACCCCATTTAAAAATTCATGTATGTCATAATAAGGATTATTTATCAGGTTTATTTTAAGTTTATTAAGAAAAGACTTTTGACTGTAATTGGACATTAGTTCTCTAAGCCAATTTAAAAAAAAACTTTAAAAAAAACTTTATGAAATGAAATAAAATTCTTTATTTCCACTCAAAAATGTGTACAAAAAATAAATTTAAAATATATATAGACAATAGACAATAGACAATATCTTTAATTATGTATTCGTTGAGAACAGTAAGATCATCATACATAACAATGTTTAAATAAGAGAGTCCATAAGGAATTCCTTTTCCTTATAGTAAGGTCTTTCCAGCAGCCATTTGGTGAGTGCCGTCTTGAATGTCCTTGTTGGCTCCTTCTTCAGGTGGTCTGGCAAGTGAATGTAGTAGAGGGCTCCTTTGTAAGATGGTTTTTTGCAAAAAGGCTGAGGTGATGTGGTGGAAAGGCAAAGTTTGTGGCATTTGTTGTGCTGATGATAATTGTTGTGATAATTGTTGTGCTGATCTGGTTTGTTGTGTAGAAACTGCATGTAAAATTACTTCTCGGATGTAAAGTGACATTACTGTGAGGATTTTTAGTTCCTTGTATGCTTCCCTACAGCTGTCTTGGAATATATAATTACAAATTAGAATAATTCCCCACAAAGGCCAAGCCTGAGCGTAGGGAATGAGTTTGTGCAGTCCGCATCTTGAGCACAATCACTTAGTTTTCAGAGTTTACTTTATATATGACTACAGTGAAATAAAAAACATGCAAATAATTGAGTAAATACAAATAATAAACATTATAATAAAATAGAATAGAGCCACAACAAAAACTGAAAAAGTTAATACTGTACTAAAAAGAAAAGATTCCTGAGACCTGGACATACATTCAAAGAGGGGAGCCCTCTCAAACACGCACACATCCACACAGACATGCACACCCCACCCGCACTCACATTCCCATATCATTCATACTCGTCACTCACACACACATTCACATACACATACACATGCACATGAACATGCACACACACGCACACTCACATACATTCGGTTGAAGCAATGATCAAGAATAAATTGATACTAAATAGTTATCAATTTCGTTACGTCCGGTATCCACAAGCCATTTATTTACAAGTTTCTTATACTTTTGAAGGCTGCATGAATCTGGTGGGTGCTTTAAATAACTTGGCAATTTGGAAAAAATTATAGTTGCAATGTATAGGGGGGATGTGCAAACGTTACCTGTCTGATGCCCTATTTCAAGAAACCTCCGTCTTAACTGAAAGACAGCTTTTTGTCAAAAACCTTTTAGTTCATATTTTTAATAATTACAATAGCATTTTTCACAGCATTTCTCACTCACATAACACCAGATATTCAACCAGAGTCGGGATAGTTTCGATACAAAGTTTCAAAACATTTTCTTTGTCTAATCCATTTTACATTGCTCATATCCTGTATAGAAATATATTTAATAACTTTCAATATCTTAATTTATTTGATTTACCATCAACAAGTATTTTTAAAAAGCGTGTCAATGACTTGTTGCTAAGTTTGGATAGGGACGAGGCCAAGATTATCATCGCGCCAGATTACAGGCGAGACTGACTCTGAGGACGGCCCCCGCTATGACTTGACCATTGCACTGTCCGACTCCCGCTCGCCTCTCCTTTCCGCCCTCCTCCCCCCCGCGCCTGTAGAATTTCATGTCGTAGTGTTGCCATCAATCCATCACGTTTTTCATATCGCAAATTTTTAAGTTTTTTTTTCAGTTACATTTTGATTTTACTAAGTTTACTGGTATAATAAATTTTATTCCAGTTCTCCCTCATTGCAATTTTTTTTCTCTTCTATGTAAAATAAGGTAATTTTATTAAGGACGCATCCCGAAGCTGACGCACAGGCATTTGTGCCCATGTCAGCTTATTCCATAGACCTTCTTAAAGTTTGTATTTTTTACATCATATATTTAATAAGTGTTGTGTGTTTCACTACAACTGAACATATGTTTGAACTGTCATAAATATTTGTTGTTTATGTTTATGTTTTTATTCTAATGAATTAAATACTTTTTGATTTGCAAACACTTAAAATGTAGTTATTTCTTATTTGCAAACACTTAAAATGTAGTTATTTCTTAATTAAGTATGAATTTTATAATGGCGCAGTCGCGAGCCTGAACCTTAACTGATTGCATTCTACATTATTTATCCTTCAATTATCACTTTACAAGTTTTTTTTTGCTAATACTTTTTCTTAATAATTTATCAGTTTTTGCAAGTCATGGAAAATCAAAACCTTTTACCACAAAGCTAATGCTTGCAACCGACGCAACCTCAGGTGTTTCCACTGTAATAAAGTTGGTCATTTGGCAAGTGTGTGCTTTAAAAAATCTTTAAATCAATTACAGGATGAACAAAATATAAATTCGCCCAATTCTACCTTTGAAGATGATAATACAATTGATGAGACCATCAGTAGTTTAACTCGTACCATTTACAATCTACAAAAACAAAACGGTAAGTATATAATTCAAGTTAATGTTGATGATAAAATTTGCCCGATGGAATTAGATACAGGAGCTGCGATATCTTCTATGAGTGTTACAAGTTTTCGAGAAATGTTTCCATCCAAGGAGATTTTTCCTTCTAATTTGACTTTCAAGACTTATACAGGGGAAGTGATTCGACCTATGGGATTTGCGAAAGTTGTAGTAAGAAATCAACAGAAATCATTCAGTGGTTCTTTATACATTTTCAAACAGGATGTGGATTCAATTGTTGGGAGAGAATGGATACAGAAAATGGACTTAATTAGCTTGCTATCACCTTTCCAGAATCTGAATCAAGTAGAAATTGCGGACAGAGAGAACCTAATAAAAAAAATTACAAAGGAGTACAGCGATGTTTTTGAGGACAAAATTGGGAAAATAACAATCACTACAGGTAAATTGAAATTAAGAGAAGGTGTTATACCGATTTACATCAAACCAAGAACAGTGCCATATTCAATCAAGGACAAAATAGAAGACGAGTTAAAACGATTGGAGGAATCAAATGTGATTGAGAAAGTGACACATGCAGATTGGGGTACACCGATAGTTCCAGTTGTGAAAAAAGACGGCTCAATACGATTGTGTGCAGATTACAAAGTTACACTTAATAAAAACTTGATCAATGACAAATACCCTATTCCCAGGGTTGATGACATATTTACAAAAATGAGGGGTGGAAAATACTTCACTACTTTGGACGTGCATAAAGCTTACTTGCATATGCAAATGGATGAAGAGAGCGCTTTACTTCAGACCATAAGTACACACAAAGGCCAGTACAAGGTGAACAGACTTATGTTCGGAGTCAAGACAGCTCCTAATATCTGGCAGAGATTCATGGACCAATTGCTGGGAAAACTGGATGGCGTAGCATGCTTTTTCGATGACATCATAATTCAAGGATGCACTCTTACAGAGGCATATGAGCGAACAAAACAGGTTTTGGAGATCCTGAGAGTAAATGAAATGCATTTAAACATGAATAAATGCAAGTTTTTCGAAACCTCTGTTAAATACCTAGGACATACAATTGATGCTACCGGTTTACACAAGACAGATGATAAGATTGAAGCAATTTTGAATTCACCAAGACCAAAAACAGTCTCAGAACTACGACAGCTCCTTGGTCTTGTTAACTATTACAATAAATTCATACCTGATCTTGCCACTCTAATCCACCCATTGAATGAACTACTTCAAAAGGGGAAAAGTTTTGAATGGTCCAAGAGTGTGAAAATGCATTTAACTCTATCAAGAGAGAAATAACAAGTGACAGGGTACTTGTTCCGTATGACCCAAGAAGGAAACTTTATTTAGCTACAGATGCATCACCTTTTGGACTGTCCGGAGTGTTATCTCACCAGATGGATGATGGAAGCGAGAGACCTATTGCTTTCATCTCTCGTACATTGACTAAGGCCGAGCGCAATTATAGTCAAATAATCAAAGAAGCTACTGCAATTCACTGGGCACTGCATAAGTTTTTCCACTATTGTTACGGAAGACGGTTTACCCTCATAACTGATAACAAACCCCTTACAACTATATTCAATCCGGATAAAAACTTACCTGCTCTAACTACAATCAGGATGCTCCACTACGCTCAGTTCTTATCTGGATTTGATTACGATATTCTGTATAGAAATACCAAAGACCACCAAAATGCTGATTACCTTTCAAGGTTTCCTATGAGGGGTGATGAGACCATTGATGATGACACAGATAAAGCTATTCTCCAACTACAAATTGAGCAAATGCCAATCACTGCAGACGTCATAAGTAATGAAACAAGAAAAGATAAGGAACTGAAGGTGGTGTATAACGCATTGCAATCGGGTGGCACACTTGATAATACAGAATTCAGGAACAAGGATTTTGAATTTACAATTGAAAATGGATGCATATTTCGAGGTATTAGAGTTGTCATTCCTCAGGCTTTGAGAAAAAGAATTCTTGATGAACTACATGAAGCCCATATCGGAATGGTAAAAATGAAAGAGTTGGCAAGACAGTACTGTTGGTGGAAGGGTATTGATAAAGACATAGAAAATATGGTAAAGTCATGTAAAGGATGTTGTTTAGTTAAAAACGAACCAAATAAGGCTCCAGTACACCCTTGGACGATACCCAACACACCCTGGAACAGAGTACATATAGATTTTGCTGGGCCATTCATGGGGTGGTTTTTCCTCATACTAGTTGATTCATATTCAAAATGGTTGGAGGTGATTCCAATGCGTAGTATAACTTCATACAAGACGATTCATGTTTTGAGAGATATCTTTGCAAGGTTTGGTCTCCCTATTACAATCGTATCTGACAATGGAACCTCTCTTACATCCGAAGAGTTTGAAGGGTTTTTAAGATCGAATGGAATAAAACATAAAGTAACAAGTCCAGCACATCCATCAACTAATGGGCAAGCTGAAAGATATGTACAGACTGTGAAGAAGAGTTTAAGGGCAATGGCTGACGAGCCAGGTGACATTCACTTGAAGTTGTGCAGATTACTAATGCAATACAGGAAAGTTCAAAGCGCTACAACTCATAAGAGCCCGGCTGAGCTAATGCTAAGAGGTAATCTACGAACAAAACTCGACCTCATCAAGAGAGATTTCACATCAGAGCAGAGAGATAGGCAGTTTGAGAAAACCACTGTGTTTCAAACACCAATAAGAGAATTTAAAGTAGGAGACACTGTTCAAGTTCGGTCATACCGCGCAGGGGGTGATAAATGGAGTTTTGGTAAGATTACCGATAGGGATGGATTACTTCATTACTGGGTCGCAGTTGAAGGCCAGATGTGGAGGAGGCACGTTGATCAGATACGACGATGCAACGTTTCTGAATCGGACGAAACTATGTCATACAAAATGTCACATTCACAACAGTTTCATGAATGTGTAAACTGTCCACTAAAAGAGACTTTACCTCCACCGATTCCACCTACACAGACTCCATCTACGCCAACTCCACCTACGCCGACTCCATCTACTCAGGTTCCACCTACGCAGACTCCACCTACGCAGACTCCACCTACGCAGACTCCACCTACGCAGACTCCACCTACGCACGCTCCACCTACGCAAACATTGAATCAACCTCCAATACCGAGTACTGGAGTATTGAGGCGATCTATCAGAAAAAGAAACCCTCCTACGAGATTAGATTTATGAGGGGAAGACTGTTGTGTGTTTCACTACAACTGAACATATGTTTGAACTGTCATAAATATTTGTTGTTTATGTTTATGTTTTTATTCTAATGAATTAAATACTTTTTGATTTGCAAACACTTAAAATGTAGTTATTTCTTATTTGCAAACACTTAAAATGTAGTTATTTCTTAATTAAGTATGAATTTTATAATAAGGTACTTATATTCATAGCATGTAACTTATTTATTTATTTACTTTTATGATACATCAAGAAGCATCAAGGACGTTTTTGTTATTTAAATGCAAGTACAGATAATTTTATTTTTTACAATGTAATATTTTTGTAAATTTCTGGAATAAATCTCTATATTCATTCATTCATTCATGTCTTGTTAATCATATTATTTATTTTAAGAAACTGAATGCCAGTGTTGACCACATGCCTAGTTGGATAGCTATGAGGAGGTTGATTGAAAATTAAAGGTTTGTTTTTAAAAATATATAAAAGTAATGATCTAGTATAGAGCTGTGAAATATCCAGCACTTGACATTCATCAAAAACGGCTTCTGAGGGGTAGCGACGAGGTTTGCGAAGAGCAGTTTTTATGATTGTCTTTTGTATTATTTCTACTGGGGCAAGTATACTCTTATAACCTCCACCCCAAGCAAGGTTACCATATTGTAAGGTTGATTGAATGTAAGCACAAAAAACATTTTTCAAAAGATGCAAGGGTAGAATTTTTTACAAATTAGAGAAAATAAAAATAAATTTACAAAGCTTACTCCTTATGAAGTTTATTTGGCCTGTCCATTTTAGACGAAGGTTATATACATATCCCATATAGGTTATTAAAATATGGTTTACAATACCTTCAGTCAACAGTTCTAATCCTGTAGATTCTCCTACATATGTTTCGAAACTACCGTTTCATCGTCTGGGAATGATCCAAAAATTGTCATGACATTAAATTGTTGAATAACTTAAATAATTTAAAAACATATTTTAAAATTCACATAACACATATCAACACTTAATAAAAACATTGAGTACTTGTGCTGGCCAGCAACAGACACCGGATCGAGTCTACAATTCACAAAATGGAAATGTTTCGAGCATCTGAGCATCATCTCCGCCTGTCTTGTCTAAGGCTACGCTATCAGTTAAAATAAAAATACATCCAGCGAACGCCCTGATTGACACGGGGAGCTCAGAGAGTTTCGTAAGTAAACAGTTTGTACAGATACATAAACTACGAAGACGACCTGAGAGATTAAATGTATCAATGGCATCTACATCTCTTAGATCCGAAATAAATGAGGTTTGTAACGTAAAACTAGAATTACTTACCCATGTGTATGAATGTACAAAAATCTATGTTCTGAACAACTTATGTGCAGATGTAATAATAGGTCATGACATCTTCAGGAACCATTCAAGTCTTGAGAGGTCTTTTGGAGGAGATAATGAACCACTGAAGATTTGTAGCCTAACAGAGGTAAGCCTACCGCCAGTAAATTTGTTGAACCTTACTTCAGACTGTAGGCCTATAGCAATTAAGTCAAGGCATTTCTCTTCAGAGGACAGCGAATTTATCAAATCTGAAGAGGATCGGACGTTAAAAGATGGAATTATTCAGGAGAGTCAATCACCGTGGCGGGCGCAGGTTCTTGTTGTCAAGGGTGAGTCTAGAAAGAAAAGGCTGGTTATAGATTACTCAAAGACTATTAATCGATTTACAGAGTTAGACGCCTATCCTTTACCAAAAATAGAAGAAATCGTCAATGAAATTACCAGGTACAAGTTTTACAGTACTATTGATTTGAGATCAGCATACCATCAGATACCAATCGTTGAGGAAGAGAAACTGTACACTGTGTTTGAAGCTGATGGACGTCTATTTCATTTTCGACGAATCCCGTTTGGAGTGACAAATGGAGTCCCTGCCTTTCAAAGGGTAATAAATGGGATCATAGAACGAGAAAAGTTGCATAAAACTAAGGCATTCTTAGATGTTATAATAGTAGGGGGACATCTAACAGACAGAAGAGGAACACAACCAGAATCTAGAAGCCTTCTTAGCAGTAGCCAGAAAGTACAACCTGACAATCAATATCAATAAAAGTAAGTTTAAGAAAACGACCATTAAGTTACTTGGATATAAAATCTCTGATCGATGCATCAAACCAGATCCAGAAAGACTTTGGCCACTTATAGACCTTCCGTTAGCGAAAGACATTGCAGCTCTTCAGAGAGCTATGGGAATGTTTGCTCCTTATGCTAACACTTAATACCAAACTTTTCTGAGAAGATTCAAACATTCAGTAACAATCAGAAATTTCCGCTTGATCAAAAATCAATTGAAGCCTTTCGAAACCTGAAGTCTGACATATCTCTAGCGGTTAAGTCACCGATTGAAGTTGATCAACAATTTACTGTAGAGACAGACGCTTCAGACCACGTACTTATCGCTACTCTCTCTCAAGGATGAAGACCTGTTGCTTTTCTAAAAGCCTGATGCCAACTGAACATTAACATCCAATAGTGGAAAAGGTAGCACAGGCCATTGTCGAGGCACTGAAGCACTGGAGACCAGTGGCGGCTCGTGAGTTTATGTACTGGGGGTTCACAGTTAAAAAATATACACGATATTTATTTTTTTTAATTTATTTATTACAAATGTCTTAATTGCCATGTAAATATGGTTAAGACTAATACATTACAAAATATAATTTAAATTAATTGTACCCATAGATATATAGTCTTCTATTTAAAATCTTCCTTAAAATAATCTTCAATTTTATATATACATTTTCTTGATAATTCTTCTTTTAACACAGACTTAAATTTCTTCAGGTTTGATAATTTTTTTATTGAGATAGGTATTTTATTATAAATTTTGATCCCTACGTAATCTAAACTTTTTTGTCCAAATGCTGTGTTGCATGCTGGTATATCAAATGAATTGTTATGTCTCGTAAAATGGCCATGTTTGATAATTTTGTTTTCAAAATCGGTTTTATTACAATGAACATAAATTGCCACCTGAAAAATATAGAGAGCTGGAAGCGGAAGAATATTTAACTTTTGGAATATTGGCTTACATGATTCTCTTCTTGTCATGCCACACATTGTACGTAAAGCCCTTTTTTGTAGTTTAAACACCTTTCTTCCTCCCGGACTTCCACCCCAAAATATAATTCCATATGACAGGTGTGAATGTACATATGCATAGTATATTAGCTTGATTACGTGAAAATTGCAGCATTTTGAAAGAATTCTGATCATAAAAATTCCAGAACAAATTTTCTTACACACTTCTTGAATATGAGGTGACCAGGATAAATTAGCTGTGATTGATATACCAAGGAATTTAGTTGATTCACAGGCATGGATAAAATTATCATCAAGGAGCATATAATGATTTTTTATACCGGACAATGTTTTTGCAAAACTCATTAATTTAGTTTTTGAATTGTTAACTAATAGCCCATTGTTATTAAACCATTCTAGTATATTTGAAATTTGAAAATAAGAAGAAATTTCTAAATCAGAGCTATTTAAATTTGAATTATAAAAAGTTGTATCATCTGTGAATAGTATTAATTTTCCATTATTTGTTATATTTGTTATTTCATTGATATAATTTATGAATAGTAGAGGACCAAGAACTGTTCCTTGAGGTACTCCAATATTGGTTTCATGAAGATCAGACTGATAATTAGAGTTGGTCTTATCTCTTATTTCAGTAAAATTGTAGCGGTCAGTCAAAAAAGATTCAATCCAACCAACAGCCTCTTGAGTAACTCCAATATTTTTCAATTTTTTAATTAGAGCTTTGTGGTTAATGCTATCGAAAGCTCTAGTTAGGTCCAAGAATATGGCTAGGGAAGACATATTTTTGTCAAGATCATTTATTACATTAGTGATCAAATTATATATTGCATCCACAGTTGATTTTCCTCTTAAGAATCCAAATTGGGTTTTTGACATTATAGAGTTTTTATCTAAAAAATCTAATAGTTGATCATGAACAATTTTTTCACAAATCTTTGAGAAAACAGATGTTATGGTAATTGATATAATATTATTTATCTTACAACCTTCATTTTTCTTTTTTATAACAGGAGTAATTTTAGAAATTTTTAATTTATTAGGGAAATGTCCATGTAAAAATGAATTATTTATTATGAATTTAAGTGGAGTAGTAATAAAATCACTGATATGCTTTAATATAAATGGAGGAATATCATCAGGGCCTGAGGAGTATGAATTTTTAATTTTTGATATAATAAATTTTACGTAGCTTTCACTTACTTCGTGAAATTTCAGTATTATATTTGGTGGAGTTTGATCACAACTAGTAAATATGTAGGGATTGTTGGGAATTTTGGCTTGGTGTAATATTTGTGGAACAATTGAAGAAAAGTAGTTGTTGAGGTTGTTGGCAATAGTTTGTAAATTTGATATTTTTTTACCGTCTTCTAATATCAATTCTTCTAAATTGTTTTCCTTATTTTCACCAATCTCTTGTTTTATCACATCCCAAACCTTTTTTGATTTGTTGATATTTTTTAAAATTATATTTGAATAGTAATTTTCTTTGGCTCTTTTTAATACAGAATTATAGACATCCTGATATTTTCTTATAAAATTTCCCTTATAAAAGATATCAATGTATATACTGGAGTTATTGTCTTAAAATAATCGGTATATGAGTATGTTACACGCTTAAAAGACCGCAGCGCCTGCATTTCTTGAGATAACTGTTGTTATACATGAGCGTAATGCTTAAAGTATTAAATTCAATAAGGCACCACCCTCCCTTTGACGATTATGAATTGTATTTTGCTACTATCACACATTAATGTGATACTAACCCAAAATTAAACATTAGATAATTCTTCACTATTTTTATTGACTGTAATTTTTATTTTTAATTTTGCACATAAAAATAACCATAATTTTATTTTAAAAGAGAATTATTCAGAGTAAACATATAAATAAGGCTTACACAGTTAATGTTGGGAATTAATAAATTACTAAAACCAATTTTATTATTAATCTGTATTCCTGAAATATACTGAGATGATTAATATTATAACCATAAATCGGAAAACCGAATCTATACATAATTAATTTGCTAGGGGTTATTTTGTGAGTAGAACTCCTCCTAGAGTTTTTAATCAATTTTAATGTTTTTGGTGTCATTTTAAAGAGCTCACTCTGAAGTTGTGCCTCCCTTAAAATGAGCTCAATGACTGTTAAGGGCTTTGGCCCAGTGACCCTCAAAGTTACCGTATTATTCTTATGGAAGATAGGATTTGTTTACATATTGACCATATGCACAATTTAAGTCACATGTAATCAGCTGGTGTTTAATGTTTGTGTTTATTTACCTGTCACAAATAATTCTGCAAACAAGTTCTAACTAATTAAATGGAAAATATTTAAATATACAACCGTCGCAGCAGACCTGCGTACTCAGCGAATTTCCATTTGTCAAATAAATGATATTACTTAGCATTGTAAAACATTTTCATATGGGCACATATTTATTTAAATATATTTTAATAATAAAAATGTGTACATTATTGTTATTTTTTGATTTGATATATTTTGTTCCGTCATATAAAATTTAATGTTAAAAAAGTTTTTATTTTTATTTGGTTCATGAATTCTTCACTTTCTCTATTCAAATACCCAATTAATAAATGGTAGGCAGACATCTATAAAGTATAATATCGAATTATTATTTAATTTTAATAACACATTTTCTGCTCAAATATGGTCTATTGGGTACCATATTTGCTAAAACTTTTTTACGCTTGATCAATATCCTTTTGTAATTATTCATATAGAAAAATATAATTTTTTATAGAAAAAACTTAATTTTTTCAAAATTTTATATCCTAATTATTGGTTCACACATATGCATGACGTACTATTAGGGGTATGTGGTGTTATATCAAACTCCCAATATATTTATATTAACAATTCAAAGGGAATAAAAACAAAATAATTATTACTATTGTTTTAACTTTATAAATGAAAATTTAACCATTTATATATATGTATATATTAACAACCCCCTCCCACCCCTACAA
The DNA here is from genome assembly GCA_035578135.1 of Flexamia atlantica. Lineage (NCBI taxonomy): Eukaryota > Metazoa > Arthropoda > Insecta > Hemiptera > Cicadellidae > Flexamia > Flexamia atlantica. The sequence continues at coordinate 18,336,052 of JAQJVK010000005.1, forward strand.
TTTGTACTTTCAGTTTACTTGCTTAAGTAGGTGATATTCTGGTTCAACACATCCTAGTGCCACTGTATGCGGTTGAACTCGAAACTAAGTGGCATTCTATATAATACAAGTCCTTATCAAATGGCTTGAGTAGTATTAGATCCTTTATTAAGAGCAGACGGCTCTATTGCTCAATGAAATCAGAGCAGATCTACCCTACACAAGCGCAGTATGAGCACCTGAGCCCCAATTTTCAATAAATGTAGTCTTGTTATAGTATATAAATGTAAGAAAACAAGTAATAAATGAATTCAAAACACCGGAAAAACAAATAATATAATCTCATGAACAAATTAAATTCAATCATATGGTTAGTTTTGTAAATAAAACATCCCTATTAGTTGCAGCAGAACTGCATCTTCAGCCAATTAAAAAAAATATACTATCGCCATAGAACAAAATTTAATTATTATGCCTTCATGGAAACTATTAAGCAAGTTATAAACTTCAGCATTGTTCCCAAGCATATGTAGGCCTATCATATTGTGCTAATGCATTTTAACCAGTTGTCACATAGTACAAGGCTCCTATCCCTTAGCGTGACTTAATGGGCGCGTTCAGCCGCAATCACCGGTGGGTAATATATAACCGATGTTAAGTGAACGGTAGCGGTGGACATACCACCTACCGACCATTGTTGTGCATCCACCGATGTTGTGTTTACGGTGGATTCGGTAAGTAACCGGACATTGTTGATTGTCAAGATGTAGTGGATTTGCCTATTAGTGACTATGGTAACCGGTTAGCCACCGGTGATTGCGGCTGAACGCACCCAATGTGAAACAATGTTTGAATAGAGTAAACATTTGAATTGTATAACGATTGTCTGGTAAGATATTTTGAAAGAAATATAAATAACTTCAATATCAATACTTTGTGCTGTCATTGAGTGTAGGGAATTTATTTTTTTAAATTTATATGAGGTTTATTTCAGTTTGTCTATTGTCACTATGCTGTTTAACAGCCTGGCTGCCTCTCAATGTTGTCATTCGACCTAACCTCTAAACTTAAAACAGTCAAAACTATCTGCAAAAAGATGGAATTTTTTAAACCAAGCTTATTTAATATCATATTTTGATAATCTTGTGTGTTAGAATGGTTAGCAGGTTGGTTTGCATCTTTGTAACTTTATATATCACAGCCAACATCATGTTTCACGTTGTGGGCATAAGTTATAATTATTTGCTTGCCTAGGTCTCTAGCCTACAATGTTTAAAGTTAAATAATTACATATTTGAACAATTGAAGTGTTCTCGTAATGACAAATAAGCTGTTTTGTTTCTAATGATTGGATTTTCTCTACCATTCCTTGGTAGAAAATCAAGTGATATGCCGGGTAGGCTACAATATTTTGAGCATTGACCTACTCTATTGCTGGAGCTTTCATACACTGTTTATTTTAAATTATTAGGCGTAATAAACAACGTACAATCAAATGTCAACAAACTTTCACCGCATTTATCTGCAAATAGACTTGATTTGGGTTGTGGGAACCCGATGTCTTGCGATAGGCCTGGCAGTGTTAATAAATGGCTTGATCGCAATTAAAGGTTTGAATACCATTACGTCGTACCATTTTCTTAATAATGTAAAGAAAAAAGAATGATGTGTGCAGAGTCAGCTGGTGTGACTTAATTGGGCTCATGCAACTAGCGCTTACTACGACTAATATAAACCAGTTACGACAACTGAATCAAAATATTATTTGTACGGTCTCTGTTCTACTGTCTTCTAGGTCGGCTAATTTCGAGAGCCTAACTAATACGTCATATCAGCTGACCATGCTCACTTCTTTCTTTTTCTTTACACCAAGGTCATGTGTTTTCTATAAAACCAGATAACTCCTAGGTTTCATTTTTCTACATTAAATATAAGTAAGTTTGACGTGCGCAGCCCGTCACTTGAGCTGGCTATGTTTGCATCAGCAACTACTGTAGAGTCTGGTAGGGCCTACCTAAACAGTTTATACATAAACTTTTCGTGTCTTCGAACTAGTCTGGTCATTACTAAAAAATCTGCTAGCCTAGTCATTCAAGCTAGTATAGAATGGGCAATAACCCAGGTATTTTCAGTGAGACCTTGATATTTAATTTTATTATGAGCAATAGATTGTGGACGTGGTGTTCCTTAGTGGTTCCTTAACATCCGCACTAATGACTACTATGTTCATAGGACCGTACTCATAGTTAGACAAGTTCGTAATAGTATATTACGCAACTAGTGCGGGAAGTAGGTGTTTACGTGCGAGCATGATAGTTCACGCGCTCCGCAAGCGTCGCGCGGGAATTTCATGCGAGCAACGTAAACACCTTCCCGGATGAGTTGCGTACGATAGTTTTCGCAACACTACCAGCAACAAAATACAGGGTAAGTAAAAAACAACACTTCTATGAAAGTTAAAAGATTTTAAAAATATTAATTAAACTGTAGAGAGAAAATACAAACAAAACTATATTTGTCTGTGCGGGGGAGATAACAAAAAGCGTTATCTCTGGTGTTCAGCGACCGAGTAGGCCTTTCTAGGAATACGTCTTATCGTCACACAGACAGTAACAATTGATTAAATAACACTGCTCTTTATTAACTTATCGCTATTAACTGTACGTAGATACGTAGTCACAACCTGGGAACCAGTTTAGTTACAATTAACTAAACTGGTTAAGTTTAGTTTAGTTTAAGTATGGTCGTCATAGTAAAAATGTGTATGTTGTGTTTATGTATAATGTATGTAAATTGTGTGATATAATATTTTTCTTCTTGAGTTGGCAACATTGAGCATTTACCGCACTCGTGCGGTAAATGCTCAATTCAAACTCTTTACCGCACTCCAGCTGATTTGTTACCTCACTACAGCTGATATTTGCCGTACTCTTTTGTAAACGGCGACTTCCCACACTGAAACGGAAGCGGAAATCGGCTACTTACTAGTGTAGTGTTGCGAAAAATTGTTAACCAGGGAAATTTTGGTTCGTATCCCACATTAAAATGTAGGTCCCTTAGTTGCCATTGACTGTTGTTCTATTAATTAACAGTCCTGTCTAAGGAACAAGTTGACCTTAGTCAGTAACAAGACTACAAGATCGTGCCACGATCATCATTCACTCATCTGTCATTCATACTTGGCTTAAAATACCTTCCTAGGTAGGACGCTATTCCAAGTAATGTATCTAATGTAGGCCTATCTAATGTATTAAAAACATAGCTCGAGTCATATAGGACATTCTTAATTAAATTCACCAAAAAGAGGTGACTCGAGCTAATTTAAGATCTTACAGATAGTATATCAATAAATTATATGAATTTTTGAGTTAAAGAGGTAAAGAATAGTGACCTAGACCAAAGTCACTCTAAAAAACAGGCCATGCTGCAGCAATCGCTGTGACACGTCACATAATTATACTGGGAACTAACACCCACATCACTATACGGTACTCAATTCCACATTCACCTTTCAGTACAGGCCTTATGGGGCAATGCAATTCTATTACCTATGTTGGGTATATTTGTTTACTAATATTCATCTCATATGATTATGAAATTAACCGCTGATTATATCATAGGCTGGCTAGTACAAATTAAATTGCAATTTGAAATACATTGATTATGGAAATCCTCTATTGAAATGTTAACGTAGAACCAAACATAAATTATTCCTTGTTTATTTATGTTTCCTATGTTTATGTTTATTTACATTTTCATGTTTTTTTTTTTAAAGAAACTGACAGCTGCACAGCTGTGAGACCTGAGCCAGATTCTCAGCCAGCCTACCTACTGGTTTGATGTAATGAATTCTGCTGCATGGCCTGCTTTTTAGTGTGGCCCTGCCTACACCTAATATGATTCACCGAAACATTGTAACTTGTTCGCTTTGATTTCAAAATGTAGATGTCCATTGAGAAAACTTTGACACATGAAGGTATGGCGTAAACTACATATTATTTAATTTGATTTAGCCTATAAACTTGACTTTGTGTAAAGAGGTAATTTTTGTGTCTTCAACTTTCAGAGGTAGGTATAATCCTATTATTATTTAGGATTAAAGAAAATTAATTTACATTACATGATTTTCATAAAAGTAAATTAACTTAGGCCTATAATCGTATTTGAGATTCCTAATTTTTTATCCAAGGGCACTGGAAGTATAAGTCTCGCCTTGTTTACTTATTGTCAGATTGATGTTCAATACTACTAATTTTAACCCTCTAGTGTGCGCATGCGGAGTTTTCCTCCGCACATGGTTTAAAAAAAAAATAAACATTTATCATTGGTGTTGGCAGTCATGTCCGGCTTTGTATTTCACACACCTCATTGCAGGAAGCCCCTAAAGCTATTTTTACCTTCCCACACCCCCTTGGCACCTTGTTATTTGCAATAGTGATGCCGCGTCATCGTGCGGAGTGTTCTCTCCCGTAAAACAGACATTGACACCTATCTATACTAGAAAATTACTTAGTATGTTCAAATGCATTAGTACACCAATTAAGTTAAACAATTATTTGTATCAACGATGAAATATGAACATGAAATGTCATGAAAAAATTAAATTTAATCAAATGGTCATTTTTACAGTAATTAAAAAATCCCTGTTGCAACAGACCTACATCTCCATCCAATTTCAATAAAACATATTATCAAATCCTCATCATTGTAAACATACCATATATTATGCTATATTTTCAGGCAGTTTAGACCAAGACATCCCCCCCCTCCTCATACTTTCATACTTTCTCATGTTATGCTCATACTTTACTCACATTACTCATTCTCATGCTGATACTTTCCTTATTAATTTTAAAAATAATTTGTATTTTTTATACAGTATATATTTTCTGCAAAATCTTGATCAATGAACTCTAAGTATTCAAAATAAACACAAATAAAATATTCATCACATGAAAATTTAATCATATGTTCAGAGTTGTATTTTTTTAATATCTTAAATCAGGGTGAATATACTTTTGGAGGGAAAATTAAAAATAATTTTGGACAACGTACTGTGTTTAGCACATCCAATACTATCCAATTTCTAAGCAACGGATTGACGTAAAATAATAATTCAAAATGCTAAATTGTTTGTTTTTTTTTTAAGCTGAGTTCAATTTTAACAATTAAATTCAAATAAAATTAATAGAAAGGTGTTAAATCTTGAAAATAAATTTTATTTCGTCAAAAAAACCTTCTTAGAGCAAACCTATCCTGCTGGTTTTCGAACTCGAAGTAATAAATGTCGCTTTATACGTATGTACCAAATTTCATCGAGATCGGATATTTTTTTCAAAAGTTATCGCGCCTACGGACTGATATATATCCCTATATATATATGAAATTGAACGAACGGTGTTTTTGGGGTCTAGGACCTCAAAATGAAAAGTTACGGTGGTCCCGCGCTTAAGTCTTACCGTGCCGCCTACGGTAATAGCTACTTCCCTATAGGGGGAAATTCGCTAAAAACTTAACCATGATATTTAGAAAGGTCACAATATATGCCACAAATTAGAAGAAAAGGATATATCCGCTTTTTAAGAGCTAAGCATCTCAACTATATGAGAAACGTTCGTTTGCTGATTAATAAAGGAGACATATTCCTAGAAATTGGGGAAAGCGAATGTCTGCCGAAGAACTACCATTCTCACTGAAAATATGGACTTACTTTGTAATCATTGCAGAGGAAAACACTTTTAAGGTGAAAAAACTGGTACGTTAAGGACATTTTATCTTTGTTGCCATAAAAGTGAAGTAAATTTAGAAGAATACACCCAATAAAAATGTATTCGACATCACACTGACAGAGTCAGTTAATGTTTAGGAAAACAAAACAAAAAACAAATAAAAACTACCTAAACAACATCAGATCCTACAACTCCGCATTTGCGATGGTGAATTCTGAAGCACATATAGATGAACCCAATGTAGGAGGTATATAAAACTTTCCAATTCACGATATTTTTTATTATCATCGAATTAAGACTTTACTTTCTGCAGAAAACCATCAATTTAAGTACACTTAAGTATATTTATATAATGTTAATACAGCAACCGACCAAAGAATGGTAATTGAAGCAAATAAATATAATTATGATGGTCAGCTAATGAAGGAAATCGGTGAGTACTTGAGTAATGTGAATCACCATGTTCGCTCTTTTAAAACAACGGTTTGGATTTATAAATAGACTGGCGCCAAAGATGTTACCAAGTACATTATTAATGACAAATATACAGACCAAAGACGATACAATCAAGCAATCACGACGGACGTAGTAGCTATATTTCAGGCTGCTGACTGACGGTGCTCCGCCTGGCGAGAAATAGCAGTGTAGTCAAAAACTAACTTTATACGCTGTATTTCAGTTCTTGAACCTCCTCTTGATTCCATGGCCTATCCTCTTTTATTTCCAAATGGAGGTAATGGCTGGCATGTAGGTTTGAAACTTGCTCAAGGAACCTTTGTAGTCGGCAACCATCTAATCATGTAGCAGTATTCCTCTTTTCGACTTGCTGTATGGGATTTTTTTAGTATTCTGCATAGGTCCGAAAAACTTCTTTTGCGTTGGGTGGTTGATATGTATGTGAGGATAGAAGGCACTCAACTTGGCTTTAATTCGGAATCATCCAACTGGGTGCAGATGTGTTTTTAATTGTAACAGACTTGCTGACGAATCCTTGCATACTGAGGTCCAGCATCTATCAGATTCTGGATCCAAAATTGTATTTTGTACAATATTTCACAAAATTCACTAATTATACTGTTGCATCTACTCTCTACCCATCATAAAATATTTCAGAGATTAGTTAAATTATTTTGTGTAAGAGTACATTTATAGCAGAAATAATTGTTGAGGCAAGAATGTCTTGCTCAAGGGTCGCTGTTTAGGCATGGTGAACTTCTTATTAATTAGAGGTGCAATGAAATTCATATCATAATTGTGAATGAATTTAAGAACACAACCTAAGAACAAATTAATAGGAAACTGCATTTTGAAAAGTTTAAGTTCAAGGAGATAATATTGAGAGACCATTTGAAAATATATATAATTCTTTTTCTAACTCGAGATTTGACTGACAATAAATTGCTTAGGCTACAAATAATTGCTTATACAGATTGCTCTTTCAATTCACCAGGCTCATTGAAACAGTTCGTTTTATTAATTAACTAGAACTGACTTAGAATCCTTTCTTGTCATCAAAATGCCTTAACAAAGAATAGGCTACTCACCTTTCTGACTGTATCAGTGGCTGATATAAATTTGTTATAGTTTTCATAAACTAGAGTTTGCATATCTGAGTGTAAAGTGAGAGTATCTTTCACCACTTCTGTTTCATGGTCCATTATTTGCTGAAGACTGTATTCCTAGAACAGACATTTTAACCTGAATATTAAATTTTGTAATAAGTATTATTCAAACAGACTAAAAATACTGAGTTGCTCTCTCATCAACCGCTTACAAGGAGACATTGATGAAGGTATCTAAATGCTTTTGCTACTGAAGCTGTAGGTTGAATAATCAGGGTATTAATTTCCTGTTAGTGTCTTAAAAAATAAAATATATTGGTTCAAATAACTTGTCCAAATTGTTTTTACTTCCATCCATCTCTGGATAAGCAAGTCGTTGTATATTGACCTCTTTCATTTAAATAGGTAATCAGGTAGCATAAATGATATTTTTTTCAACCATCTGTGCTGATTCAAAAGGGCAGCAGACGATGTATACACATAACTATATATTCAGAAATGTAATTGCTAACATCTATCTATCTATATACTTAATACAATAAGGTTTTTTTCTGTTAGATCCCTTTTTCAGACGTCCTACTGAACCGATTTTTACGATTGAGGTGTCATTTTAAAGCTTATAATGTAGCGCACCTGCGACAGATTGTTAAAATAGGCATTTCTTTTTTGGCTTCGACCCCCAAGGCTTTAATTTATTTATAGAGGGCGCTTTCAACGCTCCATTGCTGACCAACTTGCTTTGTAACGGTTTTAAAATATAATTGTAATTTAACAGCTGATTACCTTGAGACGAATTGAATTTCTAACCAGTCACATTGAAAACAAAAAAAGATTGAATGCTAATGTAAACAAAATCCAATGTAGGTTAGAAAAATGAATTTGGGCCACTTTCATTGACAATTTAAGCCAAAATGAGGCAGATAAATGATTTTTTATGGTGAAGATCCATGATCATTAGATTATAAATATATTGCAAACAGAACACTGAAACATAAAGTAGAAGAGGGCATAGAGAAAAAAGACTCGATGTGATTAAGGAAAATATGCGTAACCTTCGGCAAGAATATAGAACTCCTAAGAGAAAAAGACTAATTGAACGCCAGAGAGAATATTAAAATGAGCAATTTGCACATAGGCTTCCTAGAAAACCTTCTGTTATCCTACTGATGTGCGAGAAGACAACCAAAATAAAAAAACAGTGCTAGGGCGATAAATAAAAATTGTTTGTGTTTTGTTCGGTCAGGCCTTTGTTTACTTAGGTGAGGTCTTTAAATTTCAATTGAAAAGGTTAATTTGGTTAATAAAGGTGAGTTTGAAGCCATACAATTTATTTTAACTGTAGGCGAGTTTCCCACAAAACAGAAATAATATAAAAATGTGCAATTTGCGCATGGGGCCCCTAGTTATTACTTATTTAATACCTACGGATTTTTTTGTGATCATTACTCCTCCTAAACTACTGGGCCGATTTTAATAATTTAGGCGTCGTTGGAAAGTGCTTGGCATGTAGTTTTGCAGGAAATAAAATTAATGAAAATTAAACTAAAGGGAACAGCCCTAAACGCCCTTAAAATTTTGCATTTGTCCATAAGATTTAAGGTGGGAATATAAATTTCAATTAAGGCTAAACATCCCTGAAAAAGTTGTGTTTCTGACCCGATAGATAGCAGCACCTCTGTGGCAAATTTATAGTAAGGATAATTTGCATAGTTATTGACCGATTTTTGTTTTGTAAGTTTTGTTACGCCTATATATAACACGAACAAGAAATATACGCAATTTGAGTAAAACATTTTTTAGTTATTTAATAAAAAAAATTTAGAGAAGAATACGATGATTATCATCATTTTTTTAAATCGCAGGTAGTCATTTTGTAAACAACCATTTTAAAATAATTTTGGCGTTTTCAGATATGAAATTGGTCAAATGGTCGCATCGGAATCATTTTTTTACCATTATTTCTCTCACACCCGTGCCGCCCCCCAACCCGTGCACCACCATACTGCCCGGCCGCTCTGACGCGCGGCGCTGCTACTTAGATCGTTCGTCAACTCAAGATGCTGCAATACATACACGTCACGTCACGTCACGTCCATTTTCGATGTGAATGAAACCTGTGTAATCAAATGGAACCAGTTATACATGCACGTCACGTCACGTCACGTCACGTCACGGCACGGCCCGACTCGAATGCTCTAAAGAGCATACACGGCCGAATCGGCCGAATTGGGACGCGATGCGACGTAACGTGATGTGTATGTATAGCTTACACCGACGTCCAATCGGCCATTAGGCTCTTAGAAACTAGAAAAACGCGAATCGATGCGAATTGATGCGAATCGGTGCGAATCGGTGCGAATCGATGCGAATCGGTGCAAATCGGTGCGAATCGATGCGAATCAATGCGAATATGTATAGCACCCCCTCCGGTATCGCTGAATTGGCCGTAAGTGGACGCGACTTGACGTGTATGTACAGCAGCACCTTCAGTAGTCGCATTCGCACTCTGGCCGGGCACACTAGACCAGACTACTAATTACTAATAACACCTTGTAATTAATCCTCTGATTACAAGGAAGAGGATTTATGAATTATCTACGGGTTCATTGCTCGATATTAACATTACCACAAACAAAATTACCATTATTTTTGTTGCTGTATAACACCAAGTTAAATTAAATGATTAATTAGATAAGTCATTTGTTTTAAAAAAAAAAGTTACCTTTGAGTACATGAAAATTATAAATAAATAAACAATAATTAGTGCAAAAGACCTTCATTTACTTAATGCACAAAATGCACAGTATGAAAACATACAGGAGACATGATTACAAGAATATTTGTTACGTGACTTAGGCTATTTGCCCCTGGATGTTTCGCCATTGAAAGTGAATTCCGCAAGTGGAACTTGTGGTTCTATAATCGGCATACTGCGACAGATTCTAGGATCTTCAAGTTCTTGTAAAAGAGCGCAGTTGTAGAATAACAACTTCTCCATTTTATCTTTCCAAAACTTGTCATCTCGCTCAATAGCTTATATGTGTATGTCCTATTTTGCCCAGACAACAAAGTAGCAATTTCTTGCCCGTTGATGTTTTGCCATTGAATGTGAATTCCGCAAGCGAAATTTGTGGAATTGGAACAGGATGGTGGGACTATTTCTCTCCATACACAACTATTTCTAGGAAACGCATTTATAAATCTGCCCTATTATTTTACCGGTTACAATTAATTGCAACAGTTTATTTCCCCTATTTTTAAATATAACTCAGCAATGCAAGACTGTTTTGGTAACAAAGAATAGGTTCAGGAATTATCACAGAAGTAACAACAGTTGTTGATGCTTAGCTAAAAAAAACAATAGCAGACGTGTTTAAATCCCAGTGCTTTTTTAAATGGAAGATAGTTTTCATTATTTCTCATTTCCTAGTAGATTTTGACATAATCTGCTGTTTTTACCGACCCCTGAAACTAAGACCTTTAATTTGAACCCTCTCCCATCATCCTGCGTGCCAAACTCTCACATTTTCTATTAAAAAATCGCTTATAGAATTAGTAATATCAGAGATGAAGAAAAAGATTTTATGCTTCATTTGTGGTAATATAGATAGATAGATTGTCCAAGCAAAAGCATACAAGCAATCATTGCTCGTATAAGAGTATAAGAGTATAGGTTAACTTCTTATCCAAACTACATTACACGTAATAAGTTTATTTCAAATTGAAACTAGCAACTGTAACGTGGTTGAAAGCTTAATTCATAGTCAATGGAATTTGTATTTCAATTACCTCAAAACAGCTGTTATTGCTTCTGCTCTTTAAAACTGCCTGAACCAACTATCCATCAGTAAAGCTAACTTTGATTATTGAACATGTAAGCAGAACATCGTCCATTTGATTTGAAAGAACTCTGTTGTCTTTATTCCGTAATTTTTTATCTGTGTACAGTGACGTTATGGTTGTATAAATCATCGACCACATAGTACAAATAGACAGAGCATCCCTATCTTAATAGCATTGCAGCAAATGAAGCAGGGGCCGCCATAATGTTTTGGTACAGAAACAAAAGACGACGCCTAAAACCGTGTAATCTGACAATGCTCATGTTTCAAATAACTCATAGTTTTTACTATTTGGCATTGAAGCTTAAGATTGAAATTTTGCATGTGAAGAGTCCTTTAATTTGAACAGTAATAGTATCAATCGTATTACTAAAATAATTTTTGTTCTATTTAAAAAAATGATAACAATCCATTTTAAACATGACATGAAAAAAGTAGTCGGCTGCTAAGCCTACTTTTTTAATTTTTTGGTCAGGTAAAATAAAAAACGATGGAAATTGTTGCTAAAGAGTTGAATTTTTAGATTATATTTTTGAAAAAATTATCTACCGTAGTTTGGTCAATAACTTAGTTTTTGTGGGAAAGTTTATCCGTGCGGCGCCTGCATAAAAACTGAATTAATCCTAAACTGCTGTTTACAAAAATGTAGTCGACAACATAAATACAAATTTGGTATCAAATTAAAGTACTATGGTACCAATTATAAATAAATGGTTTAGAAGCTGTTTACACATCACGGGAACCTTACAGGTACATTCCGTGGCGGCAGCTTCTCTTAAAAATGTCAGGACAAGCTTCTACGTTATCGAATTTTACGATGTGTAAACTTGTCTCTAAACAACTTATAATTGGTACCACAGTAATTGTGAGATTCAGACCTTTAATTTGATACCCTATTTTTAATCGTTTACGTAATTTGTTCCGCCATCTTGTCACCAACTAAGGACAATCTCAGGCTTCATCGCGCGCGGGTCTACGCTCCATCTACTTGTACTATGTGGTCGATGGTATAAATACAGGTAGATTGACAGAGATCAACCCCCTCTGTCCTGTTGTTTTTGACAGAGATTATTTGGTTTTGTTGGTGAATCAGTTGGTCTAGAAGTACACAAAATCATGACAAGTTTGTTATTTTCTATTACTATTATAATTTTAGAGGCAATATACCAATTTATATGAAAGACGAACTTGAAATATAGAACATAGTAAGATAAAACTACCCTATAGCCTTTTAAAGAGAAATACAGTTCCTCCGTAGTTTTAAAAGTAGTTTTTAACACTTATACATTTAAGGGAAGATAAACATATATTTTCATATTTAGCATCAGAAATTTCAGAGAAAAATACTCTGAATGTGTTAACATTGATCACTTTAATTACTGCAGTACCAGTACCCAATCTTAAATCTTTTTTCGTGTAAAGTTTAAGACTTGGCACTTAGAACCCTAATGTTCCAAGCCCTTGAAATATCATTATAGCTTAATAATAATAGATGTAACATATTTTAACAGGAAATTCAAATTTGTCATCATTATTTTTTGAAAAACGTGGGCCATGGAGAACATTAAAGTATAACAATATAACATTACCAATAACAATAATTAACCGGCGAAGAAACAAACTCGTAAGAAGAATCATGGTAACGTTAACTAATTACCGAGAGCACATGGATGGAAGTGAGGGAAGTCATCATCCACCACAAGGAGTGTTTGTACGACGAGCAACGGCTGAGCCGCGTGGTGGGGGGAGAGCTACAGTGAGTCACCTCCGGCCAGCCCTGCACTGCATTTTTTTGTCTCCCGCGTGCTAACTATCTCGTTAAATGTATAAAAATTGATACCGATTGAACCACTTGGGCGATTTTAAATATTAAAATTTTTTAATTAATTAAAAATTATTGCCTTTAAAATGACTACCTGCGATTTGCATATTTCTTTTTGTAACATGAATATCTTGTTATTATTTTTTTAACCAGCAACTTAATAAAAAATATGCCTGAACAGCCTGAATTATAATCTTATTCTGTTTACAAATCAGTTTTTCAAATTAACATCGGACAAAAATTCCACCAATAAACTTTACTACAAACTGACTTCATTTTGGTGCTGTGACGTGGTGGCAGAATTTATAACTAATCCTGGGATGTTTAGCCTTAAACAGCTGAATAGAGTAAACAAAGTTTTTCAGCAAAGCCATGTGTTATTATTAAAATTGAAACTATTGAATATAAATACTGAAACAGACTTCAAGCATTCATTTATGAGTTTAATCACTTAATCACTTAGCCTAATCACTTTAATAAGACAGGTACCTCATTGAGGACGTTACCCTGAATATGAGTGAAGGATAAGTGTGATGATCGTGATGATAGTGGCGCGATCTTGTAGCCTTGATACTGACTAAGGTTGGTATGTTCCTTAGACAGGATTGTTAATTAATAGCCCAACAACCAATGGCAGCTGGCTCCAGAAATAACCCTTCAAAAAGCAACTAACTTTTTCTCGGGATCGATCCGGCTACCTACAAGTTTGTAGGCAGGCACTATAACCACTACACCATAGTGTAGATTTATTAAGTTAATAGATTTATTAAGCCATTTAGTTTGGGTTAAGATTAAGAAAGGTCATAATTTAATAGCGAAAACTGAACTACGGTGATTTTTACAATAAGATAAAATGTATCAAATTGATTTTATTTTTTAACAACATAATGTGTTTTATTACCTATTTAAAAACAACCCATTAACAACATGAGTGTGGTATAAACAAACTTTACAACCGATTTCCAAATGACTGACTGTTTTCTTATATGATGTTGCCAAAGGCGACACTAATTGCTTTGTGTTGCCTGTAATAATTATTTAATTTATATTAGTAATTTAAGTATGACAAAGGTGCCTTATAGTTCTGGGGCATATGTAATTTCGTGGGATTTTGAATGAAGCAATTGTATGATTGGTGGCAATAGATAGGTAATGACATGTAAAATCGTGTACTACCGGATGTTTTGTCTAAAAGTGTGGCCGAGCTGGTGTATGACGTCATACTTCCAAAATGGCCGCTAACGGTGACATTGATGCCTTTCTAGCGCTATAACTTTTTTACGGTTGATTTAATGAAAAACATTTTTAGGATGTTTTTTATTAATAACAAGACAAGGAACAAAAGAGGTTCTTACAAAAATGTTGATATCTCTTACCAATGTTTAGATATAAGCTGATAAAACAAAGTACACCGTGTATCCCGAGATAGTCCCTTCCTAACTTGTTCCTACACTTTTTCAAATATCAATTCCACACCACCCCCAAACATTATCGGGTGGTAGTTAATACTTCATTTTGAGGGGTACCCAATTTTGGCTGCCAACTTGGATCTGCCATGTTTGATCCAAAATAATTTTTTCAAATATAAAAGTGGTGTTGTAACCCATTATTTCAAGCTAAATTTTTTCACTGATTCCAATGCCGGATAATCCGTTTTTTAATATCTCTTTTAATTGGTTCTCAAGATATGAGTACTTTTAATTTATTTATTTTCAACCAATTAAAACATTACAAATTGATCACAGAGGCCCATAACCACAAAATAATGCTAGATATTGACAAATAACCATCATCAGTCATTGTTGAGCGATTTACACTTAACTTTCATCACTGTAAATTTTTTGGCTGCCATCTTGGATCCGCCATTTTGAAATGAGGTAAGTTATTTCAAATATGAAGTTGGTATTGTGACCCATCAATTCGAACTAGTTTTTTACGCCAAACTCAATGCCGCAAACCGTTTTTAGCTATAAAACTTAGTTTTTTGGAAAAATTCACATTTTTTGACATTTTGAAAATTTTATTAGAAACATGTCAATATCTTGAAAACTAAACGTTATAATTAAAATCGGGTATAAAATTACTTAAATTATTAATCAACCAAAAGGCTGCAGTTCCGTATGCGGTCTACATTTGAACGATTGAAAATATCGAACTAAAACTCCGATACATGAATAACCGAAATCGAGATTATTCAATTGTATCAAGAACAAAACAAACCATAACAAAACCGTAAAAAACATCGATATCTAATAACCTAATTATGGTGAAACTGTACAACATTAACTAAATTAAATTACAAAACTATACCTTACGATACAACTACTACCTAATAATAACCAATAAACACCAAAACCTGTTAAATAAAACATTACCAACATAACTCAACAACGCACACCTTAATTCACACTATCCGCCATTTGAAGTAGTTTAGTTTTTTGTTTTTGATGATTAAGTTGACATGGCACTGATAGAAAATGGCAAGCTGTGTGTAGTTTGGTTATGGTTAAGTTAGTTATCATACTTAGTAGCCCTATTGGAAGTCAAATTATTGCCGTACTGCATTAATTTATTATTTAATTAGTTTTCAGTTATGTTAAGTTATACATGTTAATGACTAACTTAGTCAAACCGAACATAGAGACTGTGAATATATCGTACTGAAACGCTAACAAGTTATCCGATTCGATAGAATATAAAAAAGGTATTATAAGTTCGATAAATTTTTAATCAATATATTGGTATCAATTCGATATTTTCAATCGTTAACATGTAGACAGCTTACGGAACTGCAGCCAACCAAAATTAACATCACATAGGCCTAGCTTTATATGAGTATGATTAAAGTTTCAAAAACATTATTACATGATCATAAGCTCACCTTAAGAAGTTTTTGCATATATATGTCTGGATTGAACTGATGGCCATCTAGATCAAACGGATTTCCATCAGTTTTAGATCTTAGGTCTTCCTCAATCCCAGCCATTTTATATTAGATTAATTTTCTGGATAAATCTTCATATTTAACAACAAAAATTGAGGTTATGTTTACCAATGACAGTGACAGTGGTGGTGATGACGACTGAAAACTGTAAAGTAGAGAAATTTTTTCTTTACTAATTTAGTTTAAAATTGGCAGGCTTAAAAACTTTAACAACAGACTGCTTAGTCTTGTAGCTATATTAATAAGAATGTTTTGCAATGATGATGTTAAATTTTCTTTTGATGACAATTTAGAGTCTTCTTGTATTTTTATGTTTTATGAATTTCTTGTTCTTCTTTTTATGAAAAGTAATTTTCCAACCCCTTTCAGAATTTTTTTTCAAATCAGTGCCAATTTATGTGCATTTATTTAATAAATTATTTCCTGAACGTTTTGAAACGTGGGTTTTTTATGAAGCTATTATAGTTTAAATTATATAGCCTGGATATTATGAAATCATAGCTTTAATAAAATCTACGTCAACGACTTGCCGTACAATGTCTGTGATTTTAATTAATGTCTAGTGTTTTATCTGAGATTATTAAGAAAAATTACTGTCTTAATTTTAAGACAGTAAAAATTAGCTAATGCTACTGCTAATACTGTAGATACCATGGTTGAGTGGAGTGAGCAAATAAATTCTCTCTTAACCTAAGTAAAACTCACGTGGAAATAACGTATGATAATTCTAAAAATGTTCAAACTCCTGAAAAATTTTGATTCAGAGTAATTTGAAATGGAACTCACACTCACATAGGCTATAGCTGCTTAAAGGGCCTAAGTCGAGATAGGCCGTTTTTTAGGGAGAATCGTTATTTCACTTCCTTATGTCTTCTAATATAACCTGCAATCATTTGGAATGGGATATTTCACTTCGCGTGGTTGGTATGGCTCTCAAAGTCAGCTGGTGTCAAGGGATAGCGTTGGGTTCACAACGATAAGGTAGGCAATCGGTTAATCGATCGTCGTAGTATGAACTACTATCGAATATCGTAAATCAATTAATTGGCTTTAACATAACATAACAACACGCCCGGCCTAAAGCCGGATAAAATAAAAAATTTAGGGTAAAATCATTGACTTTGAATCTGGATTCAAAAATTAAATTAATTATTTAATCAAAGACTTTCATTATTTATAGTCAAAGGTAAAATTTAGGCCAGGCATGGCTTAGTCCTACTAATGGCTGTTAAGTATAACTTGTGAGGATACAGTTTTTCTAATAGCCAGTGAATCACTCAGTGAGTGTTCAACTCATGAAATAGGCCGTCTGTTCGGATGTTTACATTGCAAATATATTTCTTCACAAGTTAGTTTGCTTGCAATATCTGGACCCTAAGAACGTGGGCTTTGTGGGAACGCGCAATCCCAAAGACAGCTCAATTTATAGGAATGTAGGATAATGTTTCTATTCTCGCTGGATTAGTGCCTACTTTTGAATTAGGAAAGTTAGGCTAATCTATCCGACAAAATTTCGTAGTACGGTACTAGAAGATTTAAAAAAAAATCCTCCGTAATTTAAATTGTTATCTATAATGCTAGCCTAGTTATAATGCTGGTTATTAGCCGCACTGTAAGAAGATTCAACATTAATTTAACAACATCAACATTAATTTTTAACATTGGGCAAATTTAATTTGTCAGTAGACAAAGTAAAATATTACCCATCGTCTAAGTCTTCATTGGCATTACAGTACGTTGTGGAGAAACGTTTTAATAATCTACTAGCAGCCCGCGTCACTTCGTGACTTATAAAAACGACTTGGTAGATGAGGCTTTATTTTCATGACAATTATGTACGGAGTTTAGTAGCGTAAAACGCCTTTCAATGATGAAGTGTGTGAATTTTTGTGATTTTATTTTTAGCTTCCTACTATTTCTTATGTCACAACACTGGAATAAAATTGCCAGTAACTAAATTTCTTTTAGGGGCAAACGTAAAAAAAACGTTACTTTATACTCGAAAATTTAATAAAGGGTAAGGAATTCCTCACAGAATTTGAGAAGTTCATTTGTTTAATCTGCTTTAAAATGTCCATACTTACACTTTTGTACGTTCTAGACTTTGAAATTTCGACTGTGCAACATTCATTTTACATAAAATGGGGGTTATTTTATATGGATCTTCATTGCTTGGTGCATCTTGATGTCTCTGTTTAGAGTTAATCCTACACAACATCTGCGCCTCAGTTTCTTGCATTTATCTTAGTCAAGTCTTAACAGCAATCGGTAAGGAAACGGACAAACCACATAATACGATTGAGAATTATTGGACATTCATATATATTCATTTATTTATTATTATCATCATGAAACATTGAAGAGTCCCAAATAGGAAGAATCTGTGGTACAGGTACAGATAATAGGACGTATTTATTTGCAACCATTACAATAATGACGAGTTAAAAACAAAATAAGGCATTTGAGTTTGGAATCAAAACAAAAACAGAGGGACGACACGACGCGGCGACGACAGGGAGCAGACAGCCGAGTCGAAACTAAATACCCCCGTTGCAGCAGACCTGCATACTCAGCGAATTTCAAATGCAAAAAACATATTTTGATCCAACCTAGCGAGATTTGACATGTTTTTGTAAGCCCCATAAGAATAACATGGGGAATGAGTATGCAGGTTTGCTGCTATGGGTATATTAAAACTGGATGGTTTTAATTCAATATTTAGTAGATCTGAACTAGAAGAAGCTATTTACCAAATTTTATCAAGATATGTTGAGAAATAACCGAGATATAGAATTTTTCTTATTTTCCCATAAGGTTAACATTGGGACAACGTACTGTGTTTACCACTTTCAATATCTCGGTAACCAATGGACATAGAGCAGTGATTCAAAATACAAAATTGTTTGTTTTTTTGAGCTGAATTCAATGGTGCCAACAAAAATTAGATAATTTTATTTTTCTATATAAAAAACTCAAAAACCCATTTTATGGGGGGTTTATTCCCCTTTACCCCCCTTCCAATGGTCCGATCGGGCTGGTTCACGGTAAATAAAAAAATTGAGGTAAATACTTTCGGGTATGTATGGAACTATAGCCATCTATGGGACCCAGAAAAAGTTTCATCGAAATCCATTCCCCCATTATTTTGTGATGTCTGGACAAAAAAAGTCATTTATTGCCAACCAAAAAGTTTCGACTTTATTTATGGTGTGACAAACTCATGGTTTTCCCGATATTTTTAGCATTCTTAATGCCGTCAAGAAATGTGTAATTTTCCTCTTCATGCAACTTACGTGTGCAACCTTATATAGTCTCTAATTTGATATTGTGTTGGCTGCAAGCTGAGTATTAGAAAATGTCTCAGCTGGTAACCAGGGTTACAGAATCTTTAATGCGTCACTGATGAAGGCGTCGGTTTGTCAGTTGGTGTATTGGGTCTATTGTTTCGTCGTCTGCTTAAGGTGCAAGTTTTGTGATCTGATTAAGTTTTGAGAAGATTTTATCTGGAATGTGCAGAATGATAGTGTTTATTTTTCCCAATTAAATATACTTATGTGATTTTTCTTCACCATTAGATTTAAAGCAAAATTTGCACAATTTCGTTCTTACGCTATTTTTTCTTCAGTAAAGAGATGACTGAGTATAAGTTGGTTGTTGTGGGTGCTGGAGGAGTTGGGAAAAGTGCATTGACTATTCAGCTTATTCAGAATCACTTTGTTGATGAGTATGATCCAACAATAGAAGATTCTTACAGAAAACAAGTTGTAATTGATGGTGAAACTTGTTTATTAGATATACTAGATACTGCAGGACAAGAAGAATATAGTGCTATGAGGGATCAGTACATGAGAACTGGTGAAGGATTTTTGCTTGTGTTTGCAGTTAACAGTATTAAGTCTTTTGAAGACATTAGTACTTACAGGGAGCAGATTAAAAGAGTTAAAGATGCAGAAGACGTTCCCATGGTTATTGTTGGAAACAAATGTGACCTGACCGGTTGGGCTGTATCTATGAATGAAGCCCGTGATGTTGCCAAGCAGTACAATATTCCTCTCGTAGAAACATCAGCTAAAACAAGAATGGGAGTTGATGATGCGTTTTACACTCTAGTCAGAGAAATCAGAAGATACAAACAACAACAAGGGAAAGAAAAGCACAAAAAGTTAAAAGGAGGAAATCGTAGGTATAAGAAGTTCTGTTCTTTGCTCTAAATAAATATTGATAGGTCTAGTCAAGCAAAACTTACACTTGCCACCCGTGTTTTTAGATTTTGTATGAAACTGTCCATTGTTTTACAATATTTCTCTTCAAAGTAGCCCGTAGGACCTATCAATGTGCTTAAGCTAATTTTTTGGAAAACATGCTTTTTGTCTATATATTTATGCAGAACAAATGTATAAATTTGTATACGTAGATAATACAGAATAGGATTTACATTATCTTTGGTCGAAGTAGGCTAATTTATCATCTCAACAAGTGAATGATCAAGAAGTGAATGGTTAAAGTTCATACGTTTAACCACATGTAAGGAAGTCCTTAGGCCTACCCTAATAACCCAAATTGGCAACCCATTGCATTTTTTGTCCCCATTTTTTTTGGGTCGTTTAAACTTTGTTTCCAAGGCTGTTTTGCATATATACTTGCTTGTATCAAACGACTTTTGCTACACATATAGCATTGGTACTGTATTAAAGGAAATTTCATCAATATTAAATTCTTTTGTCCTAGCTAGAAAAACAGATATAGCATAAGCTGATAATTATTTCAATAGCAGATATTAAATCAGATGTCAAAACAGCCCAAAAGACTTGATGCTGCCCGAAAAAATTGGCTTGATAAAATGCATTATGTTTGCTAATCTGTACAGTTTTTCTCCTTGGTTTAACTATTTTCTATTTAGGCCCATTCAGTTACAGTTTTCGTGGTATCTTTAGGCCTGTACTATTTGCCTGTATAATGTTTCATTGTCTCTATGTGGTATATAGGGTTATTTACATGAGATTTAAAGGCTCTTAATAATTTTATTATATAAAAAAGCTTGTAAGTTATCTCAACCAAATTTATGTTTAATTACCAGCCTTTAATTCTGTACATCCCAACTTCAAAAAAGACATAAACCAATCAAAATTTATGTTACTGGTATACTAGCAGCTTTTTTTACCAACGGCTTCGCTTGCTTTCAGAAAAACATAATTTTAACTTAGAATAAAAATATAAAGGCTACTTACAAGTTGGTTTTTGAGTCAATTAATCTCTAACAAATCAACGTCCTCTTTTATCTTAGATAAGATAGATTACCAATTTTTACTATAGATCCTAGTATATTGAATTATTTTGAGGACGTAATAAAATATTGCTGGTATCCGGTTAATCCTCCAAAAAAAAAAACAAAAAAAAACAAGACCTATCATATTGTGTACTTTGCTTTAGCAGCTTACATTATAATATTAATACAACTAAAATATATAGTAATGTACAAAGTAAGTAGGCCTACGATATATTAGTTTCATTTAAAAGATAAAATCAAAATAACATGCCATGAAGATTTTCAGTTGTTTATCACTGTAAAACAGTGCAGACAGGAAATGTTTAATTAGAGCTGCAGACAAGCCATTTTGGTAAATTGGTTGTTTTTTGCAAATAAATAAAAAAAATCAAAGTGAGGGTTAAATTGATTTTTTGGAGGTGTAGGCCGTAGGTCTAAGGAAACCTTACTTATTAACTTCATATCTTGTCTATGTAATCATGCTATAGTAGTCTCCCTCCTATCCAGACACCTTTTAACTGGACATCAGTTTAACCAGACTACACTCCACACAGGCTGACATCTTCTTAATCGCACAATTTTTATCAATACATCGGTTTAACCTTACGTGATCGGTAGGAAATGGACAATAATGTATCAACAGTTCTCGTGGAAAAGATTCTGAACCGTAATCACAAGTCTAAATCAGAGTTTTGGCTTATACAGTATGCATTAGAGCTACCATGTTTAGGGAACATCGGTTTAACCGGAAAACTTGTTATCGAGGCTGGCCTCAGTCCTGAGGCGACCGGAATAGAGGGAGTCTACTGTATAGCGATAATTTTATCAGGGTGCTTTTGTATTTCCTTTTTTTCAATTGTAAGGAATGTAAACTTAAAAACTTGATAACTCTTTGTCTTCATACAAATATTAATCTATTGTTATATGGCTGTGATGATTCTTATATTTTTACTCTGTAGGCTAATTTCATGTAACATATTTTTCATTCGAAAGCTAATATTACAATATATTCTTCAGCTGGCAACATTTTTAAGTATCTATCCAATTAATGAGCTTTTTTTAAATAAATGTCCTCTCTCTAAGCAAATAAATGTCCTCTCTCTTTTTATTGTTTGTTATTAAGTAGTTTAACCTATTGATGTGCAAGTAGCTTGATGGTAACCTTCTTAAAAACAAAATGTGCTAATAAATTACTTGACACAAATAAATGGGCGCGTTCAGCCGCAGTCACCGGTGGGTAATATACTAACCTCTATTAAGTGAGCGGTAGCGGTGGACGTACCACCTACCGACCATTGTTGTGCATCCACCGATGTTATGTTTACGGTGGATTCGGAAAGTAACCGGACATTGTTGATCGTCAAGATGCGGTAGATTTGCCTATTAGTGACTATGGTAACTGGTTAGCCAACGGTGACTGCACCCAATGATAAAGGAAGTCTTTAAACAAAAATTAATCTATTGTTAAATGGCTGTGATGATTCTTATATTTTTTTTACTCTGTAGGCTAATTTCATGTAACATATTTTTCATTCAAAAGCTAATATTACAATATATTCTTCAGCTGGCAACATTTTTAAGTATCTAATTAGTGAGCTTTTTTTAAAATAAATGTCTTCTCTCTAAACAAAGTGATTTTTTTATTGTTTGTTATTAAGTAGTTTAACCTATTGATGTGCAAATAGCCTGATGTTGTATGAATTTTGTGCAGTTTTCAGAACAGCGATGTAATTAGACTAGTTAAGTTGTATTTATGTAATAAATATCCTGTGTTATAAATACTCTTAATTATTTTAAAACACCAAACTTATAGACATACAGTAAAACCAAAGTTATCTCAGTTAAATTTTTAACTAACTGGCCACCGCTTTGACCTGCTTAAACTCCTGGGGAAGTTTTTTTCAGAGGAAAAATGTTAACCAAATGGTGACAGTTTTTCTGAGGGATACATTATTAATAGGAGCACAAATAGGGTGGGCCCAAAAACTGTAACTTTATCAAAATTTCTGCTAAACCTCAGCTGAAATGACTAAAAAAACCTAAGGAGGGGTTTTTAACAAAATAAATTTTATACTTAGGATACAATACCTTTTTATTAGTTTTATGATGTAAATATAATTGTCAATATTGGATTCAGCTAAAAAAATAAACAATTTAGTATTTTGAATTATTATTCTGTATCCAATGAAGCTAGGTTGCTTAAATATTGGATGTGCTAAACACAGTATGTTGCCTAACGTTATTTTTTATTTTACTCCCCAAAAAGTATAATTACCCCACGGTGAAAGGAGGAAAGAAAAGGTGTCTGCAGGGTCAGTGATGTGACCTAGTTGGGCTCATGTAACCAGCGCTTACGACGACTACAATACGAACCAGTTAATGCAACTCAATCAAAATATTTTGTGTATGGTTTTAGCTCTGCAGTCAAATCGCGAGGTCTGCTAGTTTCTCGAGCCCAACTGCGTCATACCAACTGTCTGTACACAAACCTCTCTTTTTTCTTTACACTATGTAATTACCCTGTTTTCAGGGGAAATCCCCAAAAGAGGCATAATAATTACTCAATACATTAACCATAAGTAGGGAATGTTTAAAATAAAACTCAAAACATTTGATTAGATTTAAATTTTCAGGTGAATTTTGTTTGTCTTTATTTTGAATAGTGCTTGCTGTTCATTGATCATGATTTTGCAGAAAATATATACATTTGAGGGGGGGTCTTGGTCTAAACTGCATGAAAATGTAGCATAATATATGTTACTAGTGGCTTGATGGGGCTAAAAGCCCCTAAGGAGGGAAAACTCAAACAATCCATATTTATTATAGTACAAAATACCTTAATTCTACCTTATATTGATATCTATCTAGCCTACCACTTGGTTTTAGCGAATTTCCCCTATAAGGAAGAAGCTATTACCGTAGGTCTCATGGTAAGACTTAAGCTCGGGACCACCATAACTTTTCGTTTTGGGGCCCCCAGAAGCAAAAAACACTATTCGTTGGAATTTTTATATATATATATATATATAAGTTATATATATATATCTATGTGTCTGTTAGCACGATAGCGGCCGCAAAAATGGTCCGATCTTTATGAAATTTGGTACAGACATGTAAAGTGGTAATCAATTGGACGAGTTTGTGAACCAGCCCGATCGGACCACCGGAAGGGGGGGTAAAGGGGGATAAACCCCCCCAAAAATGGGTTTTTTTAATTTTTTACATAGAAAAATAAAATTTATCGAATTTTTGTGGGCACTATTGAATTCAGCTCAAAAGAAAACAATTTAGTATTTTGAAACACTGCTCTATGTCCATTGGTTACCAAGATATTGAAAGTGGTAATCACAGTACGTTGTCCCAATGTTAACCTTATGGGAAATAAGTAAAATTCTATATCTCGCTTATTTCTCAACATATCTCAATAAAACTTGGTTCTTCTAGTTCAGATCTTCTAAATGTTGAATTAAAACCACCCAGTTTTAATATACCTGTAGCAGCACACCTGCATACTCATTCCCCATGTTATTCTTATGGAGCTTACAAAAACATGTCAAATCTCGCTATGTTGGGTTGAAATATGTTGTTTTGCATTTGAAATTCGCTGAGTATGCAGGTCTGCTGCAATGGGGGTATTATTTATTTATTTATTTATTTATTACATATATGTCTTAATTGCCATATAAATATGGTTAAGACTAATACATTACGAAATATAGTTTAAATTAATTAATTGTATCCATAAAAATGTACAATCTTCTATTTAAAATCTTCATTTAAAAAATCTTCAATTTTATATATACAATTTCTTGATAGTTCTTCTTTTAATACAGACTTAAATTTCTTCAGCTTCGGTAATTGTTTCATTGAAATTGGTATTTTATTATAAATTTTGATCCCCACGTAATCTAAACTTTTTTGTCCAAATGTTGTATTGCAGGCTGGTATATCAAATGAATTATTATGTCTTGTAAAATGGCCATGTTTAAAAATTTTGTTTTCAAAATTTGCTTTGTTTAGGTGAACATAAATTGCCACCTGAAATATATTTTTTTTATCAATGGATTTATTTACAATCTGTTTGGATACAAACAATAAGCAAATTTGATGAATTAAGGAATGACATGAGTTATCACAAATTCACCCTTATTAAAATCATCACAAAAAATGTTTGTTCTGAATAATTTTATCTGGCCAACATTGATTTTTCCACTTCAATGTGCTCCATTAAATAAGTTAAGCTTTTCTTTTTTAAATGATGTAGATGTATTAATTCGATCTGCAGCAAAAGAAATTTTGGAGCTACCTAACGATACACCAAACAGTATGTTATATTCACATAAAAAATATAAAGGAGTTCAAATCGAAAGGTCTAGGTGGGAGGCCTTCATTCAACAAATAAATATATGCCATGTCCTTAAAATAGTCAATGACCAATACATAGGAAAATTCAAAAACTTTGATGAAGAAATTAAAAAATGCCTGTCAAAACTAGATATAACAGTTGATGAAAACGTTGATTATAACAACCTCAGTTAAAAACAAATAAGACTAATATTGTATGAAAAAGTATTCCATATTTGGAGCTCAATGAAACATAAGGGAAGGGGTGTTGTCCTATTTAAAGAATGTGAAAAAATTAACAAAATACTAAGCAATTGTTGGGACACACTTACTGAAAGTGAATATAAAGACTACTTAAAGATGGTTGGAGATGTGGCACCAGTTCGTGGCATCCCAGGCAGGTCAAAGGACGGGCACCGGTGTAGAAGATGTTCTACAACCGAGAACTATGTATTTGAAAGTTTGCCCCATGTTCTTGGCCAATGCCCATTTGGGGAATTACTTAGAAATGCCCGCCACCATAAAATACACTCATTCATAGCTGACGAATTAAGGAAGAAAGGATTTGAAGTATATGAAGAAGTAAATGCTATAGCAGAAGAAATATCAATAAGAAGGGTTGACATTATTGCAATCAACAGAAAACTTAAGAAAGGATTCATAATAGACCCTTCAATTCGATTTGAAATTAACGAACATCAGCCACGACTCGTACATGAAGAAAAAGTTAAAATATATTCTCCAACAATAAAATATTTCCAAAATCAATATAATATTCAAAATTTAGAAGTAATTGGCATTTTTATTGGTGCAAGAGGAACGATATCAAAATTGTTTATTCATTTTTGGACCCAATTAACATTAAATCAAAATAAATTTAGTGAAATAGCATTAATAAGTGTCAAACAGTCCATTAATATAATAAGAAATCATTTATATAGTAATAATCAAAATTAATTGTGAAATAGTATTCTTTGTTTTTAGCAATTTGCAATGGCAAAAAGACGTAAATTTTAAATAAAAATTTTCTATATATTGTCCAGTGACAAATCTAACAAAGTTAACATTACATCAAGGTAATTTTGAACACATTAATTTTGATTATTTGAAACGTGTTGTCAAGTCAAGGGTGCAATGGCGTTTCAGTCTATAAACGTGGTCACTGTTGTCAAGTAAATTTACTGCAAGGTGATTAGGGTGACTGTCCAATTTTGAAAGATACTTTTCCGTGCAGCGTTCAATTTCCGCAACAACAAAGGGGATGCCGGCATCGTTGTGAAGAGTATGGTTGTTGACATACCAAGGCGCTTGTAACAATGAACGGATGAATTTGGATTGAAAACGTTGAATAATTTGAATGTTAAGATTCACTAGCACTTCCCCACAGTTGTATGCCATATGTCCAAATTGGTTTCAACATAACTTTGTACAGCAAAATTTTGTTTTCAACAGATAATTTTGAATTTTGGTTGAGGAGCCAGGATAACTTTGTGTAATTTAAATTAAGATGTAGCCGTTTGTTCCAAATATGAGGTTTCCTAGTTAGTCTTCTATCTAGGTTACCTAGATACTTAACTTCATTAACTTGTGGCAGAAGAACATTGTTCAATGACACTGCAGGGCATGTTCCGCTTTTTAGGGTAAATGTTATATGACCTGAAATATTAGTATTTTTTTTGTATTATTATAAACAATAAATTTTCAATAAAGTGTTAGCATCACATGTTTTTTGTAAACAAAGCGGACTTTTTTAGATGGCTTTTTAAATGGCAGCTATTTTTTTTAACAATTTTATTAACCGTTCAGCAAAAATTACAATATTGCTATACAAGCTAAGGTTTAAACTATACCCTGATTATCGAAAGAAGGTGAGCGGCACGGCGGCGGCGGAGCGAGCGCGCAGCAGTTAAAACATTCTTATTCATAACGCTGTAGAAACGTAAAAAACGCTGTTAAAAATTTGCACTCCACTTTATTCCAATGACCAGTTTATTACCTTATCAGCACTGTTTTCAAATAATTTTTAACGTATATCATTTAGTTAATTCGGTGAGTTATATTACTAAAAACACGATTTACGAATTAAAAAAATCAATTCTTTGTGTTTGATTTATGATAACTCTCTTAGAAGCATCAGGGGAAAGATTCCTATAGAGAACCTTTAGTCGACTTTCTTGGGAACAGTATATCAAAATTTGAGAGTCTTGTGATTAATACTTACGTCGTTATTAATTTATTTCTAAAGAACTGTTAACTCTTTTGTTAATTGAGATTTTCATTTCATTTTTCCTTTAATGGCATTAGATTGTTTCCACAATCAATATTCACTTTAAAAATTACTTCAATATTACTAGATAAATCCGTAATCAGTTGATAATTGAAATTAATAACCAACCGTGCTCGGGTGAGCGCGATCGAGACGAGGTACAGCAACTGGCCAACAACAACGGAGCACAAGCTTCCAAAACAGCACATACAGTTCGGAGGAACTGAAAGGTTCCATATTGTTCAATGTTGGTAAATCGGCATTGTTTTTACAATGAATTCTACATCTGGAAGCAGGCGTTGTTTGTAAGAGAAAAACTGAGACATGCAGTGACGCGCGAATAAAATGGGTCCACTAGGTCCAGACTGTACTTCAACAGTCATTGTTGCGTTCTGCCTCGCAGTGATACAAGCATTTATATATTAATCTATTACGACAAACCATTCCAATAAAAACACAAAACTGTAACGGAATTAACTTATATTTCATTCAAAGAAAATGTTTACTGATTTTCATTCATCAAAGTAGTTTAATAGCTGAGATAACAGTACTTTAGAAATAAATTAATAACGACGTAAATATTAATCATAAGACTCTCAAATTTTGATATATTGTTCCCAAGAAAGTCGACTAAAGTTGATAACCTTCCATATGCCAAATTAAGTTTTTTGTTTATGTGTAATTTCCAATTAAATTTTCTGTCCAAATAAACAACTAAGTATTCAATAGCTTGATCTGGAGGGTTCCAAGGAATATCCTCACCTAAAATTTGTAAATTTTGATGTTCTTCAGGTCTTCGAAGGGTGAATAATTTTGATTCACTTTTATTGGGGTTTATTGCAATTCGCCATTTTATGAACCAATCCATTAAATCATCTAAGGAGTCTTGAACGTTTGATACTGCAATATGAATATCATTGTGGGTCGAATAAAGGAGAGTGTCATCTGCAAATGCAGCAGTTTGAACTGCAGGAGATAAAAGCAATTCGGATGTATAAATGTTAAAAAGAAGAGGTGACAAAAATTGCGCCTTGAGGAACTCCAGCTTGAATGGGCCTGATCGTTGAATGTACTCCGCTAACATTGACTGAAAATGATCGATCTTCAAGAAAACTTTTGATAATTTTTTGCAAATAAAAAGGAACGCCAAATGAGGGCTTACTGTTTAAATTAAGAAAATTTGGCAGCTATTTTACGTTATTTCTCGTTTCGCAGTGATTTAAAGCAATTTCATTATTTTTCTCCCATCTTTAATTTGAGTAGAGACATTTAATTTGAGCCCTCTCCCATCTTTCTATGACTTGCCAGACGCCCACAATTTTGACGCAAAGAATCGCTTTACGAAATTAAATATATGATGATGATGTTTACAATGCTGAGGAATGATAACATGTTTTACTGAAATTGGCTGGAGATGCAGGTCTGCTGCAACAGGGGTCTTTAAATTATAATTCCCCATGTTGCAGCAGACCTGCATACTCAGCGAATTTCAAATGCAAAAGAACATATTTCAATCCAACACAGCACGATTTGACTTGTTTTTATAAGCTCCATAAGAATAACAGGGGAGTGAGTAAGCAGGTTTGCTGCAACAGATATGTTAAAAATGGCTGGTTTTAATTAAATAATTAGTAGATCTGAACTACAAGAACCCATATAGATTACACCAAGTTGGCCAAAGCATGTACTAAACATCTCATAAAAAATTTGTATACAAGTCACATTGAAAACATTGTTGGTTACACATGGTGTTTGTTTACTTTTTCTCCGAACTGTCAAAACGCCACGTTACATTTGTTGACAATATTGTTTTGTTATCATTTGTGGTAATCTTAACTATAGGTGAATTTTTGCAGCTAGTCGTCTATATTTTTACTCCTACTAATATACGTACTTTTGGTGTGTTTTTCCTTTTTCATTTAACTTATTTATATTGTTTTGGCAATTTAAAACCTCTTTTTTTACCGGAAGTTTCATATATTTTTTAAAACTAGTTTCATCATTGTAAAATGTGTTAAAACTTCATCGTTCAAACATAAATATAACCCTCGCGTGATATGTGAAATGTTGTCTCTCAAACGTCATAGTAAAGAACTATCACCTGATGACACTACACTACCCAACCATTGTGAAGATAGAGATGACTTTCAAACTCCTGCAAGGAAGAAAATAGCGCCTAGTCGCATTGTTCAACCAAAGAGGTTTGTTCTAGACGTTGATCAACTTTGTCAACAGAATACATATCGGCCCCTAGCTAAACACAGCTATGTCTCAACCTCGGCGGCCGATATTGCAACCAACGACAATGAGATGGATGAGTGTATTTCTACTGTTACCAAGCAAGAGAAACTTCCCCCAATATTTCTCCATGACGTGAACAATCATCAGGAAATAATCAAAGACATTCAGCAAAATGTTAAAAGCGAGTTTACGACGGAATTAAAAGGGCGCTCCTTGAAAGTAAATCTAAAAAGTATCGATGACTTCAGAAGCCTGCCTGCTTTTTATGATCAATTGAATGTCAAATACCACACTTTTCAAAATAGACATGACAAGAAACTTGAAGTAATAATTAGGAATGTTCCCTGCTCACTTTCTGAAGAGGAGATTAGAACGGAACTTACGTCAAGCGGTTTTCCGGTCAACAGTGTTGTTCGGCTGCTGGGCAAGGCTAAAAATCCTATCCCTCTTTGCGCAGTTTCCCTGGAAAATAACGAAAAAGCCACCAAAATCTTCTCACTAGACAAACTTTGCTACACTATAGTGAGTGTAGAACATAAAAGAAAATCCTGTGAAATTCCTCAATGTACCCGTTGTCAATGATATGGACACACGAAAAACTTTTGTAAACTTGACCCTAGATGTGTCAAATGTGCAGCGCAGCATCACTTTTCAGAATGCCCCAACAAAAAGACTGACAAACCGATCTGTGTAAATTGCGGGGAATCCCATACAGCCAACTACAGAGGCTGTAAGTTCTATCAAGAAATAAAGGAAAATGCGGCAAAGAAAACCAATCCTCGCTTTAAATCAAGAAATTCCCCTGACGGTGCTGCCAATTCGGAAGGACCACGGCGTGTGATGGAGAAACCTATCAATCCCCCTGAAATTCGCGATAAATCTCGTCCAGGTGATTCAAATCCAAGATCTTACGCTCAAGCAGTTAGCAATTGTCAGCCCACACAAAATACCGACAATGTCGAGAATACACCTACAGCAATCAACGAAAGTCTTCCTGAAGATGATGATCCATCAATACTGAATTTAGAAAAGGTTGTATTGGATGTAGTAAAATCACTTATGCCTACAATTAAAAAAATGTTGATCAGTGTTGTCAAATCTTTGCTCCAAAATGGCTCTTTTTAATCAAATTGCTCTTCAAAATTTAAAACTTCTTAATTGGAATGCAAATGGATTAAAACACTAAAAATCCTTATTTTCTGCATTTTTAGTGCGTCATGACATTGACATTTCGTGTGTCACCGAGACCCATCTAGTAAATAATCAAAAATTCAAAGTGAGTGGATATGAGATCTACAGGGAGGACAGAGCTGCCCCTGTTGCCTTTGGAGGTGTTGCAATTTTTGTAAAAAGGAACATTAATCACCATGCAATATTTCTTCCCTTACTTGTTTCAATTGAAGCCGTTGGAATCAAGTTAAATTTACAAACCGGTAACTCAGTACATATTATTTCTGCGTATAAGTCACCTAACAGACGTTTTGCACCTTCAAGACCTTCCAAATTTATTTGAAGACAATACATCGACTCTAGTCTTGGGTGATTTGAATTGCAAGCATCCATTTTGGGGTTGTCGAGTAAGTAACCCAAATGGAGATCACCTTTTACGTACCGTCAACGAAATTGGTGTGATGATTTCAGCTCCTTCTGAGCCGACACATTATCCTTGGCAAAACAATTTCCACCCCGATACACTTGATATTACCCTCCACAAAAACGTCACTGCCCCTATTCTACAGAAAGTGTTGAGTGAACTTGATTCGGATCACTTTCCTGTGATCGTCAATTTCTTTGTACAGCCTGCACAATCTCCTAATCTACCCAAACTTATTAATGGTAAAGTGGACTGGGATACTTTCAGTTCTGAACTTAATAGCCGTCTAAAAGCACCAACTGTCTTGTATTCAGAAGATGGCATTGAAAGTGCTGTGAACAATTTTACAGAGTGTCTACAAGTATCGACAAGGAATGCCATTGTTGAGACATTTCCACCAAAGACGAATAACTTTCTTCACCCTCCATTGAGAATTTTGCGGCTGATTAAACGAAAAAATATGGTGCGACGGCAGTGGCAGAGATATAGGCAGCCAAGGCTAAAGAGACAATTAAACGAACTGTGTCATACGGTCAAACGTGAACTGATTTGTATAGGATAAATTCTTACAAAATTTACCTATCCGAAATAAATCCTGGAGATTCTAATATGTGGAGGCAACTAAACGGTTGTTGCGCTCACCGACAATCATTCCACCCCTACAACATAATGACTTAGTTTTTGAGAGTGACTTGGATAAAAGTAACGCGTTTGCTGTTCATTTTGAAAACACCTTACATCCGAACGTAGTTTTTGATGAAGCAAGCGACCGAGAAGTTCACAAATTCTTAAATGCAACGGTCAGTGGCGTTGAACAGCCTGTGAAATACACGTCTCGGTCAGAAATAAGACACCTCATTAACACATACTACCAAACAGAAAATCTCCTGGCTATGATTTGATTCCAAACTTAGTTTAAAAAAATTTAACTCGCAAAGCTGTATCTATTCTCACAACAATTTTTAATGCTTGTATCTCCTTGAATTACTTCCTGAATGCATGGAAACATGCTGTAGTTACTGTCATTCACAAACCTAACAAACCTAAGCATTCCCCTAGTAGTTACAGACCAATAAGTCTCCTTTCGTCACTTTCTAAATTACTTGAAAAAGTTATTCAAAAGAGGTTGATAAAATATCTGGGTATCTGGGTATCTCAAGTCATACCTCCTCATCAATTCGGTTTTAGACCTAAACATTCGACGTCTCATCAAGTGTTAAGAATCAGTGAAACGATCAATCGCGGGTTTGAAAATAAATTTCACTCTACAGCCGCATTCCTGGATGTAGCACAGGCTTTTGACAAAGTTTGTCATGAGGGCCTTGTTTACAAAATGTATCAATTTGGCTTTTCTTTGTACTTACGAAATATCGTACAATCTTTTTTAACTGACAGGACCTTTTCCGTCAGACTCAACGCGACTCTTTCCAATGTTCGCCCGATAAGAGCTGGTGTTCCTCAGGGCTCAATATTGGGGCCCCTTCTGTTCAACGTATTTATGGCCGATATACCCGTCCTTCCCCAAGCTACCCTTGCTCTCTATGCTGATGATACTGCCATTATCACCCAACACCATGACATTAATCAGGCTGTGAACTCATAACAAGAAAGTGTTACGACTTCGAGTAACTGGTTCAAAACTTAGAGACTGTCACTGAATGCATCAAAGTGTGAAACAAAAGTGTTCTCTCTTAGGAAATACAATGTGCCCCCGGAGATTCTAATTGAAGATACAATTGTTTCGTGGAACCCTGATGATCAAGGTATAAAATATTTGGGCATATATTTAGATAAAAAAACTAACTTGGAACTTGCATGTAAATTCAAAATTAACACACGCATATGCTCGCTCAGCCATATTGTTTCCATTAATAAATCGTAATTCAACATTGAAACTTGAATGTACCCTTTTGATTTACAAAACAATTCTCCGTCCTTTAATCATGTATGCTTGTCCAGTTTGGGGCATGTGCCTATCCCCCACTAAACTTAATAAAATTCAAATTTTCCAAAATAAAGTGTTAAGAATAGCTACAAACAGCCCTTGGTACATTCGAAATGCACAAATACACCGTGAATTGGGCCTTTGTTCTATTAAAAACTTTGTAACAGTGACTACCAGAAAATTTCTTTCAAATTTGCACCTCGTCCCTGGAGCAGTAGCAATCAACATTGGGGAACCAACCCTCAACCGTAGATTGAAACCACGAATCCCTCAAGATTTTGGTGACATGATGGAAGAATTTAATTGAGTTATTTCTGTAAATCTATTTTTTTTCTTTCCTTATTGTTAACTACTTTAATTTAATTTTGTTCTTGGGTGTCTCTAAATAGAGCGAACCCGATAATGTTATCCCTGTACTGTTATCCTTTCTGTTTATAATATTTTGTATATTGATCCAGAGATAAAACTACGTTTAAAAAAAAGTGGTAATCTTATAGGTTATAGAATGTTTAAAATATCACCTATTCAAGAATTTTCTATTTTCATTTAACCTTTTTACATAGTGGGAAAGTTTCATATGATTCTATTTCTTAAATGAGATTTATTTTAGTTTGTTTAGCTGCTTGTTTATTTTTACAATTTTGATGAGTTTTGAACGTAGTATAAAACAATCTTTCTTGTCAGATGCTGACTTGCAGCAAGTAGTAATGGCTATTCGTAAACTCGCCTACTTTTCATCATACATATTACTTAAGAAGAAAATCTAAGACTATTAATCACGCCGCATCCATGACACACCCTCTCCCTGTTAATAAATATTTAATTTGAAAAAGCCCATCAGTAATATTTTCAGCTGCGCAAGAGAACTTCCAGTTGCAATATTGCATCACAACTTTCCCTTTACTAAATAGAGCTATACTAAAACAGATGTTCATTTTAGCTATGTTTTAAGCACAGCTGGATTTTATGCTTAAGTTCGTAAGAAGATAATAGTTTGTTTACTTTCGTTTTGGCCAACTTAGGTGACTCCTACTCTACCAAGTTTTATCAAGATTATGTTAAAAGATAAGGAAGATATAGAATTATACTACTTATTTCCCGTAAGAGAAATAAGTATATGTTACATTGGGACAACATTATGTGCTAATCACTTTCAATATCTCCGGGGTAACCAGTGGATATAGAGCAGCGATTCAAAGTACTAAATTGTTTGTGTTTTCGAGCTGAATTCAATGGTGCTAACAAAAATTGGATGTTTTTTTATGCAAAACAAAAAATCCAATTTGGGGGGTTAATCTCCCTTTACCCCCCTTCTCGTGATCCGATTGGGCTGGTTTACGAACTCGTCTCCAGCCCTCGGACGATAACGACGTACGGGCCCAATAGTGGATGTGTATAATTACTACTTTACACATCCATGCCAAAATTTCATTAAGATCAGACCATTTTTACGTAAGTTATCGTGCTTAAAGACGCGTGTCTGTGTGTGTATGAAAATTAACAAATTGTGTTTTTTTTCTTCTGGGAGCCCCAAAACGAAAAGTAATCGTGGTCTCAGGCTTAAATCTTACCATGAGTACTACGGTAACAACTTCTTCCCCATAGGGGAAATTCCCCAAAACTAGCCATGTGAATTAATTTGTTCATGAGGTGTTTTCAATTCATTGATTATATGTTTGCTAACATCATATGCTGTAACAAGATTACTTATTACAAATTAAAAGGCTAAGAATTATATAAAATACAATACCCCCGTCACAGCAAACCTAAGTACTCAGCAAATTTCCATAGGATTTATTTTTTATATGTGAGCATTCACCATATAAAGGAAAGTATCGTTTGAATATGTTTTGTAAATAATATATTTAAAACAAATATTCAATCATTCATGAGCTTTAAACATGAGGAAAATTTACAAGGAGATCACATTGGTTTTTATAAGTAATATATACACTTTTTGTATCTTTATATTAATAGGCAAGCATTTTTTCCATAAGGTTTTTGTGCTCCTTTTTTCTCAGCCAGTGTGCATCGTAGCGAAAATCTAAGCACACCGATAGAATTGTATTTTCCTGTAGATGTGCAGAATCCCATTGAAATTTATGTTAGTCTATTAGACAAGTAGAAAATTGAATTTAAAATTTCAAAATAATTAACATTGGTCTTATGAGTTGCTGTTTTGGTGATAGAAAAACAAAACAGAATGTGCTTTTGTCATCATATGTAGCTGTTATCACACGCTATTTTTCGTAGAGTAAAGATTAGATGTAGAAATATTATGTGAGGGCGAAAAGTGGGCAAAAATTTACGCTGTTTTTTTTAAACCCAAACAATAATAAGTTTTTATCAAGCAATAAACAAATGTAAGGAATTCATTAATGACACGAGTTAGTATTTGTCCAGTAAAAAATCCAAACAAATGAGATAGAAAACCCAAACAATAATAAGTTTTTACCAAGCAAAAACAAATGTAAGGAATCCATTAATGACACGAGTTAGTATTTGTCCAGTAAAAAATCCAAACAAATTATTATTTTTAAACAATTTCAAGCCGCATGTTTTATTGGGGCATGGAGTAAAAATATAGTATTTGATTGAAATCCAGGGCTATTTAGAGAAGGTTGAATGTGTTTCAAATTAAGTTTGCTCACCTCAATAAGATTAAGAGATAAAAATTAGCTAATAAAAAGGGAAGAAAAAGGAATATTAAATTGAGTCTCCATTATCCGATGTACTATCGTGCAACTGCAGTACAGATGGACATTACATTCAAATTGTGTGTTTAATTGGTAGAGAATGGGTAAAATATGTGTAATATTTTAGTGATAATGATAGGGAGAGAGGGAAGGAGGGGAAAATGTCCTAAGGGTAAGGAAGGGGAGAAAAAGTTTTGAAGGGGAGTTTAAGGTCTCAAATAATAATTAGGCACGTAAATGTTAGGTGTTATTATTTCAGACCTAAAAGGTAAGAAAGGAGGGATGAGGGATGGTAAGAAGAGGATGAAGGAGAAAAGGGGTGAAAAGTAGGAAGAAGGTCGAAAGGAAGGAAGTAAATAGAGAGTGAGGGAAGGAATTAATGAAGGGAGTGAGGGAGAGAACTGTAGTGAGGGGTGTATGAGATAAACTGATTTGATGACTGAATTTTTACCGTCCTCTGATTCAATAACCAGCTCAGTGTTAAAGAAATAAA
The DNA here is from genome assembly GCA_035578135.1 of Flexamia atlantica. NCBI lineage: Eukaryota > Metazoa > Arthropoda > Insecta > Hemiptera > Cicadellidae > Flexamia > Flexamia atlantica. The sequence goes on from JAQJVK010000005.1 coordinate 18,372,775, forward strand.
CATGGAATCTTAATATTATACCATACTAATTACTAAAGTAAAGGCGAGATAAGTAAAAAAGGCGGGTTTCTCAATTGCACAGGGGCCCGAAAATCCTGTCACCGGGCCTGGCAACCGGAGTACAAATGGACACATTATATTCAAATTTTGTTTTTATTGGTGGACAATGGGTAAAATATAAATAACATTTAGTGATAATAATAGGAAGAGAGGGAAGGAGGGAAAAAGTTCCAAATGGTAGGAAAGAAGGGAGGAGATATGGTAAGAAGAAAATGAAGGAGAAAAGGAGGGAAAAGTGGAAAGAAGGTCGGAAGGAAGGGAAGTAGAGAGTGAGGGAAGGAATTAATGGAGGGAGGGAGAGAACTGTAGTAAGGGGCGTACAAGATAAACTGACTTGATGACTGAAGTTTTACTTTCCTCTGATTCAATAATCATTCTTAAAAAAATAAACATGTAATCTTAATAATATAGTCATTATCTTGATAAAATACTAATTACTAAAAACAATACCATAAGCCAGAAGTGAAGTAAATAATTAGTCAAGGATTGAGAATCGGCCCCCAGTTTGGTTATATTATGTGTATACATGGAAAAAGTGTACTATATGAAATGTATTTAGAAACGCATTGGTATATGCGGGGATCATTTACGAAATTAGCGATCCCTTTGTCACTTTGAAAATTGGTCGAATTTTCGACCACTGGCGATCTCTAGTTTTATATAGTTCTTAGCCTTTTAATTTTCAATAAATGTAGTCTTGTTATAGTACATAAATGTCAGGAAACATATAATCAATGAATTCAAAACACTGGACAAACAAATAATATAATCTCATGAACAAAAATTAAATTCAATCACATGGTTGGTTTTATAAATAATAAAACATCCCCATTAGTTGCAGCAGACCTGTATCTCAAGACAATTAAAAAAAAAAACTATCATTCCTCAGAATTGTAAACATACCAAATATTGTGCTAAATTTTCAGGAAGTTTAGACCAAACCCCCCCCCCCCCCAAATGCACATGTTTTCTTATTAAATTAAAAAACAATTTTTATTTTGATATAGTACATATTTTCTGCAAATCATGATCAATGAACACTAACTATTCAAAATAAAGACAAATAAAATATTCACCTGAAAATTTAAATTCAATCATATGTTCCGATTTTTATTTTTAAAATTCCCTACATTAGGGTATATGTAGGGATTTAGGGTAATTATTATGCAACTTTTGGGGATTTATCAATGAAAACAGGGTAATTACCTATCTATCTATTACTTATTTAATACGCTAGGGGTTTTTTGTGATCATTACTCCTCCTAAAGTTCTAGGCCGTTTTTAATAATTTAGGTGTCATTGGAAAGAGTTAGGCGTGAAGTTTTGCAGGAAATAAAATTTAAAAAGGTTTGACTTAAGTGAAGAGCCCTAGACGCCCTTAAAGTTTCATATTAGTCCATAAGAATTAACATGGGAATAGAAATTTCAAATAAAGCAGCTGATTGGAGCAAACAAAGTTTTTCAGCAAAGCCATATGTTGTTAATGGAATTGAAACCATTGCATGTAAAGCTAGATACATTTCAGTTGATTGAAGATGTAAGTAAACAAACTATTATCCAAATACATACTTACGGTCAGAATTCAGTTTTAAAAACATTTTAATCACGTGTGAAGATCTTAATATTCACATATGTTTATATTCCAAAGAAAAATAATGAAAGAAAAAATAAATTCTATAAATATAAATAGAAATAAAAGAAAAAGAAGCAGAATCAAAATTCATTTTGAGTAAATTTTTCGAACCATTTTAGTTCGGTTCAATTTTAATTTGAATTTCATCACGAAATATAAATAAGTCAATTTTTTATCATTCCGTAATTTTTATTTAGGCTCTGATTTGCAAAGGGGCTACACACAGGCTACTCACCCATGTAGACTCTTTCCTATGTTTTGTTTGTGGAATTGTACTATTCATAATATTTTTGGAAATAAAGCGTATTTCATTTCATTTCATTTCATTTCGGTTTGAAATTAAGATGGATCATACACTATAAAACTAGATTTGGAAAAGCAGCTCTTAGTCACATATACTGAATTTCAGGAAGTTTTACAAAAATAGCATAAAACCCACGAAACCAACTAGCCTAACTTTATTTTTTTACAAAACATAATTCAATTCTTCTTTACTCATCAGGTTTAATTCTAACAACCCATTTAAAAACATCACTGTTGTCTAAGCATATTGCAGTCGATTTTCAAATACAAATTTGTTTTGGTTCATTTTCTTTCATATGGTGCATGGGGTGTATTTCAACTAATAAATAATTTATGTATGATAATTTCATCTTGATGAACTTGGTTGAGTAACAATTCGATTGAAGTTTATGGCGAATGTTAATGTGAAGTGTTTGTGAGCAATTACCTAAAGAAAATTACATGGAAATTTAAATTAGGTACTTTAATTTAGTTAAACTATGAAATGCTAACCATGAATGATGTAAACATGTATTTAATAATTTGAACAATTATTTTTGTGTTTAATGATGTTATATAGTAAAAACCCAGTTTCCAGTAACTCCAGCACTCGCTATGACTAGGTATAGCTCAGGGTCAGTTCATTGCAAAAGTTGGAATTTACCTTCCCTCCCCAGTACTTTCTCATGGACCACTGTATATGTGGCGGCAGGTCGAGCCAACTCCTTTAAGGGGCTCATATTATTCGTAGTAAATACTAAAAAAAACATGGACATATCCTTAAAGATGATTGAGTATTCACAAGAGATTTAGTTTAAAAATGTTTTTGTAAAAAATCTCAGTACAACAGGAAGTTAAACCATATAATTAATATAATATAGTTCTAGGATATTGTACTATAATTATTTTTATTTTGAAATCAATACATAAAAATTGCTCGATTTCGAGCAACTGGTTTACTAATGCTTTTATAAGAGTAAAACCAAAAATAATATGTGTCAACGTACTGTGTTTAGCTCTTTCAATATCTCAACAATGGATTGACGTAGAATAATAATCCCAAATGCTAAATTGTTAATTTTTTTAAGCTGAATCCAATTTTTACACAAAGATTTATAAAAAATTAATATAAAGTTATTAAATCCTAAAAATAGTTCTATTTTGTCAAAAAAACCTATTTACACTTAACTTATTACGCTGGTTTTCAAACTCGAAGTAATAAATGTCACTCTAGACGTATATGTACCAAATTTATCACGATCGGACCTTTTTTACGAAAGTTATCATGCCTATGGACAGGTATATATATATATATATATATATATATATATACACACAGGGTGTTTTTTTTAAAACACAACCCATTTTTAAGATTGAATAATTCACATATAAATATAAAATAAGTATTGTTTTTTGGTTCTTTACGTTTTATACACTCTATTATTTTAATTTGATCACATTTAGTTCACTTTATGTGCTCAGAAAATCCGCCAGTGGCATTTGTATGACGTTATGCTCTCTCTATCAAATTCCCGAACACGTGTTGCTAGGTACCTCTTTACATTTGTTTTGGGGTACTGAATATGCTGTGACTTGTTTTTTTAGGCCTTACTTTGTATGTATCCCCAAAGAAAATAAAAATATAGTGGCGTCAAATCAGGGATATTGGGGGGAAATAATCCTTCACTGATAAAATCAAGTTTTGGGTTGCGTTTTTAATGTGTGTGTCTTTTGATAACTCGTGTAAAAATGGTCCGATCTGAATGAAATTTGCCACAGACATGTTAAGTAGTATTATTCTACGAAAACAATTCACGATATATTCAGCACCTCAAAACAAACATAACAAATTTAATGCAAGAAATTCAAAGAGGTACCTTGCAACACATGTTCGGGAATCTGATGGAGAGAGCATAACTTTATACAAATGCCAATGACGGACTGTTTGAGCACATAATGTAACTTAAATGTGATAAAACTTAAATAATAGGTTGTACAAAATGTTAAGAGCAATAAAACAATATTCATTACACATTCATATGTGCATTATTCAATCTTAAAAATGGGTTGCGTTTAAAAAAAAAACACCCTGTATATATATAAATGAAAATGAACGAACGGTGTTTTTGGGGTCTGGGGGCATTAAAATTAAAATATTACGGTGGTCCTGTGCTTAAGTCTTACCATGCCGCCTACGTGCCTACCATGTACTAATTAATTAGTATATTATTTTAGTATATTATCTACAAAACATATTCAAATACTTTCCCTTACAATATGTTGAATGCTCATACAAGGTACATTCGGAAAGTAAGTTCCGTTTGGAATTAAAAAAAAATTCTCAATGCATTTACAACAATTTTATTAAATAAATCTTAAAGAGCGTACCTTAAACTACTTTTCTACATAGTTCCCACAATATTTAGGCACTTTTCATATTAGTCCGGCATCTGACAATGTTATCTGTGTGCAAATTTTGTCCAAAGAATTTTCCATCTTTATTTTGTAGTAGTGGTGTAGTAGTGGTGTCAAGCACGCAAGTGGTACGTTCTCCAGCTATGACGTCATCAATATGGCGGACAAGCAATTTTGAAATGCATGTATTTTGAATACTGTTAGTCGGATCGGAATAAACTTATTTTTATTTGAAATATAATTTTTAATGCTAAACATTTTATATTTACACATTTGTTGTATTAATTATACTTTTTTAGTAATTTTTAAAAAACCTCTTATTTAATAAACCTGTTACTAAAATTCAATATATAACTTTTTTACTGAAAACATGATCAAAACATGCCGATGGTAAACCTTTTAGAGAATGCTAAGACCTTTTCAAAAATACCATATATATACTTTACTGGAATAATAAAGTGAAGAAACTGGATTAATGTTGTAAAACCCCGGAATTTTCCGTGCAGCAGACCAATCTTAGACGGTCCAGTGTTCATTGTGCAAGACGAGTAAAGAGAATTTTACTGATTTATTTTATAGTAGATCTATAAATAAGTGTTTTCCTCTCGGGTGTCAAGAATGCACCTTAATCGTTTTCCAAGGATGACATCATCAACATGGCGGAATATCCATTAGTAAAAAAGGCTCTATTTCATAGACTATTTGTCAAATTTGAATAAACTTTTTTTTTGTTTGAAAGATAATATGTAAGACTAAAATTTTTGTATTTAAACATACTAGATAACACGTAGCTCGAAATCGAGCAAAAGTCATCTTGTAAAAGAATGAAGATCTTCATTCTTTTACAAGATGACTTTTGCTCGATTTCGAGCTACGTGTTATCTAGTATGTTTAAATACAAAAATTTTAGTCTTACAGAATAATCAGCCTACTTATATACTTTTAAAGTTTAATCAAAGGGATAAATTCATTAACAAAATTATGGCTTAACTACTGAAACTTTAATGTTAATTTGATCTACCGCAGAAGTTTCCGGTAAATGTATAAACAAAATAAACTGAGCTCGCTTCAATGTCCATGAATAGCGCTGCTGTTCCGAAACTTCAGCCCTTTACTGTACTTTAGTGACGCCCTTCTTTAAAATCCTGAGACTTGATGACAAATCTATATAACAATCCCTTTAATTTGACACCTCAAACGTTAAAATCCGTCCAGCCGTTATTGCGGTTGGACTGTGAAAAGAAAACCTCTTGCGTATAAATATATAGACTAGATAACACGTAGCTCGATATCAAGCAAAAGTCATATAGTAAAAGAACGAAGAATAATCAGCCTGCTAATATACTTTTAAATTTTAATGAAAGGGCTAAATTCATTAATAAAATTATGGCTTAACTGCTGAAACTTTTAATGTTAATAATTTGATCTACCGCAGGAGTTTCCGGTAAATGTAAACGATTTTTAAGGGAACACCTTCATTTCCCCATGTCCTTTGTTTTCTGAAATATATTTTCTAACACTGCAAAAGATCAAGCTCTGCTTACAGCAACATATAGCTGACCGAGAGCAAACACTGGCGCCGTGAGCAATGACTTTCTTTGTTTAGGGATTGCCTCTGCACCTTATTGATAATTATCGCCAAAACAGATATCATAGGGAACGGCTGTCTGTACAGGCAACCTTTCCTTTGTGGCAAAAACGCGTAAACGACGCATTATCTCTACCAGTCTTTTCATTCTTGGAATGCAACCCACCACAATGAAAACATTAAACAAAGTAAACTGAGCTTGCTTATCAATGTCGATGAATAGCGCTACTGTTCCGAAGCTTCAGCCCTTTACTGTACTTTAGTGACGCCCTTTTTTAAAATTCTGAGACTTGATGACAAATCTACATAACAATCCCTTTAATTTGACACCTCAAACGTTAAAATCCATCCAGCCGTTGTTGCGGTTGGACTGTGATAAGAAAACCGCTTGCGTATTAATATATAAATATTATACTCATAATTATTATTTTGTAATTTAAAAAAACGTGTTTTTTAAACTTTTTTGCTCATAACTTTTTTATGAAAAAAAGCAAAATATATTGAACATAAAATTTTTAGAGCGTTTTAATGCCTTTACAAAAATACCATATTTCGTATGGTTAACTCAAACGTTAAAGTGAGAGAACGCAATAAAACTTATAAAAACAACAAATTTTTCGTGTTTCCCAAGAAAATGCTTCATCCTCAGCTGGGCCACTGCTCTGTGTTTAAGACAGAAATAAAGAATTTTACTGCTTTATTTTGTATAAGATGTCTAAAGAAGCGTTTTCCACTCGCTTGTCAAGAATGCACCTTAATCATTTTCCGGCGATGACGTCATCAATATGGCGGAATATCCATTATTAAAAAAGGCTCTATTTCACATACTATTCGTCCGATTTGAATACAATTTTTTTTGTTCAAAAGATATTATTTAAACCTACAACGTTTGTACTTCCTTATAATAATTTTGTAAGTTTCAAAAACGTGTTTTTTCCTTTTTTTGCTCTATTTTTGCACATGACTTTTTTAATAAAAAAATTATCAAAATATGTCTAACATGAAATTTTTAGAGCGTTTTAATACCTTTACAAAAATACCATATTTCGTATAATTAACTCAAAAATTAAAGTGAGGGAGCTAAATAAATCTGACAAAAACAGCAAATTTTTAGTTTCTCCCAAGAAAATGCTTCAACCTCAGCCAGGCCCGGGCCACTGCTCTGTGTATAAGACAGATAAAAATATTTTTACTGCTTTATTTTGTATAAAGATGTCTAAAAAAGCGTTTTCCATTTGGGTTTCAAGAATGTACGTAATCAGGCTATGACGTCATCAATATGGCGGAAAATCCATAAACAAAAAAGCTCTATTTTACATACCATTTCTCCGATTTGAATAAACTTAGTTTCATTCAAAAAATAAGATTTGAGCATACAATTTCTGTACTTTAATCTTTTATTATTTTTACAATAAGTATTATGTAATTTAATATTTTTTTATTTAAATTTTTCATATAATCTTAAAGGCGAAAATATTATTAAGATATGCTTGGTATGGGATTAGTAGGGTGCTTAAGGATCTTTTTCAAAAATACCATATTTTGTATGCTTTGCTCAAACCACAAAGTGAGGAAACGCAATAAAACTAATAAAAAAATATATTTTCAGTGTTTTCCAAGAAAGTATTTCAACCTTATATTAATTGTCCCAACAAAATTACAGTAAGTTTGACTTTATGTGGTCTTACATTTAACCCCTTAAGCGCGGAGTAATTTGCTCCCCGCGTGATCAGTAGCGCGAAGTTTAATTACACGATCAACACTAACACGCGAAGTTTTCGTCTCTACGCGACGAACGCAATACTGCAGAACTCGTGGCGTAGACATAGTTCCAGAAAAATCCACTAGAGTGCAGCACCAAACGGTCTGCAACTGGTCAAGGTCCACAGTACAGTCGAAGAAAGAAAAAACCAGGCAGAACAGTTGTACCAACAAAATAACAAAATAAATCAGCTGAGAACATCAAATCCGAGTAAACTCGGGCGTCGCGCGGAGGGCACTTAGATGTCCCACGAGATATCTCGTGCGTCGCGCTTTAGTGCACAGAATACTACCACGAGCTATCTGGTGCGTCGCGGATAAGGGGTTAAAAAGGACCTGAAATGATTATGGTCTGAAGCAGACCGAAACACGGGTCAACCAGCAAAAGGATCGAAGGACTGCGACAGGTGCAGGATTGTTAACTGAATATTCTTGACTTGTTATAAAGGAGGAGCGATAGGTGTTAGGGGCAGTACAAGAATATGAGGGCACATGCGCTCAAACTTGACTCGCCTTGTAGCGCCTCGCTGCACCAAGGCCAGCGAGAGGCGGCCAGAGAGGCGGTTTGCTCTCTGGGGTGGAGAGAAATCCACTACTACACCGATCTGTGAAACCTGAAGGCCTGGTAAATGCTGTTGTCATCTACTTATGTCTGTCTGACAGCTGTTAATCTTTATGATTAATCTATATATTAATACGCAAGCGGTTTTCTTTTCACAGTCCAACCGCAATAACGGCTGGACGGATTTTAATGTTTGAGGTGTCAAATTAAAGGGATTGATATGTAGATTTGTCATCAAGTCTCAGAATTTTAAAAAAGGACGTCACTAAAGTACAGTAAAGGGCTGAAGTTTCGGAACAGTAGCGCTATTCATGGACATTGAAGCAAGCTCAGTTTGCTTTGTTTACAAACTGAACATATGGCCAAGCTCTGAAATAAACCACAGACTACAGCAATTATTATAATTAATTAATTTTTTGAAAAGAGCAGATTTATATTTACAGCTGGTTTGGCTTTGTTTTCAACAGTTTTCTTTTTTAAACGATTTATAATGTAATTTAGGTTATGCTATGAAGTTTTCAAAGCTCTTAACGTCGTAGTTTACAATGTAGTTTACGATATCTCATAAAGTTTTTTTTGAAGTTATATTAACCTGATCAAATTTATTTTTGGATCTGGTGCATTTATTTATGCCACCAATAACATTGACCGAACATTGACTGGTCGGAGGAGTCGGAAAGAACACGATCGCAACCGTTGGCATCACCCTCCCGAAGTAACATTTGATCCTCCTTCCAACCTCAGACCAATGAACTAAAAATGTTTTCATTGTGGTGGGTTGCATTTTCAAGAATGAAAAGACTGGTAGAGATAATGTGTTGTTTACGCGTTTTCGCCACAAAAGAAAGGTTGCCTGTAAAGACAGCCGTTCCCTACGACATCTGTTTTGGCAAAATTATCGAGAAGGTGCAGAGGCAATCCCGGCAATCCCTAAACAAAGAAAGTCATTGCTCACGGCGCCAGTGTTTGCTCTCGGTCAGCTAAATGTTGCTGTAAGCAGAGCTTGATCTTTTGCCGATGTTAGAATATACATTGCAGAAAAAAGAGGACATGGGGAAATGAAGGTGTTGCCTTAAAAATCGTTTACATTTACCGGAAACTCCTGCGGTAAATCAAATTAACTTTAAAAGTTTCAGTAGTTAAGCCATAATTTTGTTAATAAAGTTAGCCCTTTGATTAAACTTTAAAAGTATATAAGTAGGCTGATTATACTTCATTCTATTACCATATGATTTTTGCTCGATTTCGAGCTACGTGTTATCTAGTTGTTTTTATTATCAGATGTCTTTTTGTTATTGTGAATTGAACTGGTCCAAAATAATTTTGTAAAAATATGGCTTGTTCTTTAATAGTCAATTTTATTATTAATTTAAGTCCGTCTAGACCGATACTTGAAAAAATGTTAATACATTTTTAAATTACAATAGAAACCCACTTTTCTTTAAACATTACAAATCAATAATAATTATGTAAACAAAGTATCATCTGTTTTTAAATGTAATATTAAAAACAGTCTTGTAGAATTGGTCTTCAACAAGTTGATTATTTTGGCCCAATCGAAGTCACCATTGGTCGAAGACACGAAAAACGTTATGGTGTGTTGTTTACATGCATGTCCACTCGTGCAATTCATCTTGAAATAGCTCATTCCCTGAGTACAGAGAGCTGTGTGATGGCGTACAAAGGTTTATAAGTCGTAAACCTTGGCCATCGGAGATGTTTTCTGACAATGGCACAAATTTCGTTGGAACTGATAAAGAACTTAGAACTGCCATAAAATCTCTCAATAGTTCTCAGATACAAAGGAATGTTTCATCCCATGCCATAAAGTGGAATTTTATTCCCCCAAGAGCATCACATACGGGAGGATGTTGGGAAAGACTCATACGATCTGTGAAAACTGCCGTAAAAAGTGAAACACGATTGCAGTTTCCTAAGGATGAAGAATTACAAACCTTAATGACTTGGATAGAATTTATCATCAATTCACGTCCTCTCACCCACGTCTCCATTGACCCCAAAGATCCTGAACCAATCACGCCAAATTATTTTCTGCGCGAAGCCTTTAAAATTGATATAAATGAGGATAAGCTATGCAAGAAACAACTATCGCGCATCAGAACACTTTTGGACGGATTTTGGAAGAGGTGGATACGTGAATATCTTCCCTGTTTAACACGACGTTGCAAATGGCAAAAGAGGACCGAACCACCAAAGATTGGCAACTTGGCAATCATAGTAGAAGAAAACAACCCAAGAAATACGTGGCCACTGGGAAAGATATCAGCCACTTACCCAAGTCGTGACGGTCAAGTCCGAATAGTGGATGTCGCAACAACCAAAGGAACCTTCCGACGTCCACTGACAAAGGTTGCTGTGCTGTCTGTGGGAGGGGGGAGGATGTAATCTACTTATGTCTGTCTGTCAGCTGTTAATCTTTATGATTAATTGTTTTTATTATCAGATGTCTTTTTGTTATTGTGAATTGAACTGGTCCAAAATAATATTGTAAAAATATAGCTTGTTCTTTAATAGTCAATTTTATTATTAATTTAAGTCCGTCTAGACCGATAATTTATTATAGCTGTAGCAACTGAACAGTTAAACATAATCTACCAAAACAATGGGTAAGAACACAATGGATGTATTTAAAAACAGTGAAACATTATCTACAAGAACAATGGTTATATAAGAACACGGTGAATGTTTTAAAACTGAGTTTCGTTGGAATTTTTTATTCTATTGTAAATAAATTTTTAATACTTATGTTAGGTTGTCAGGTTCTAATTTTTTACAAGAGCCCTATCAAAATTACAAAACTCTGAATAAATATTAACTATTAACTAATTTATTACTTCTTCATACTTTACTAGAAGAACCCGTGGCTTCGCTCACGATTAAAATTATACATACACTATCACCCATGAATTATATAGTTTTGCTTTCCCATTTATTTTTCTTATTGTAAAATCTAATGTATGTAATGTATCTACTTCTTTGAACATATCAAATGTACTTCCATAAAGCAAAAGTTTTTAGAAATTCGCTCTTAGTACGAAGGTCTGCTACGACGGGGGTATTATATTCCTGCATAAACTGCCTGTACATAAAAAAATGTGACCATATCCAACGCCCCACCGACAAAGCCCCAAATGGTGTTGCTGCCCTGGGTAGGCTCATGCCCAATATCGGTGGTCCTTCCTCTTGCAAGTGCGTTTTGCTTGTATCGGCTGTCCAGTCGATCGTGCTATCAGGTGAAGAGGATTGCGCTCACACACTCAAGAGGCCAATTTACAGAGACGAACGCCGAGAAGCATTTAATGGTCGTTTCCACGGTACCTGAGCTTGCCCTGATGATGATCATGGGGAACAATATAAGGAACGGCACCCTTGGCTTTTTCGACGGCACTTTGAATCTGCTCGCATATGTTACCCTTAATTAAAACTTTATTATGCATCCCCGTCGCAGCAGACCTGCGTATTAGAAATCCTATTTATTTCCTTCATGAAGGCATACGTGTTAAAGGAATCAAAGAAGTTAGCTTGAAATTTTATTCACTGTAAAAGATCATTTTCTTAAGGTTTTAGGGTCTACCTTGAACAAAAAATTACAATGCCACTCCAGCAATTATTAAAAAGTGCTGTCTTACGTTTTTAGACTCTATACTGAGCAAAACGTTTGAATGAGCCGTCCCGGCAATTTTTTTAAAGTGTTGTAGGTAAAAGTAATTCTTTACAGTAGCACACTCTTCCTCTTTAAATAGCAGTTAGTTGTCATAAAAAAAGTCCTTCAAGTATAAGTGATCAGTGATCACTGGAGTCCTTCAGTAATCAGTTATTTATTTTATGTTCTACTACATATTATCAGCATTTTATATAGTGTATTGCACTTTGAAAAAATGCAAAAGTCTAATTCATTGACCACCTGGCACCAAGTAACAAATCTTCATTTTAACAAAAATACAGTTAAATAGCAGAAAGAAATACCAAACTTCAAAACTAAAACTCCCTTATCAATTTTCTTCATTGATCTCGAGCCCAGCCAAAATAACAAAGACATTTTCAACCTGGAATATCTTTTGAACGCTAAGATAACCATTGAACCCCCTCAAAAGCGTGCCGAAATCGTTCAATGCAAGAACTGCCAAGTTTACGGCCACACCAAGTCGTATTGTTGGCACAAACCTCGTTGTGTCAAGTGTGGACAGGAACATGAAACCAAATCGTGCACTAAATCACGAGACGTACCTCCCACATGTGTCCTCTGTAATGGCAACCATCCTGCCAATTACAAAGGTTGCAATGTTTATCGGGATCTTAAAAACAAGTCTTTCCCTCCTCTAAGAAGTAAAACACTAAGATCCTTATCAAAAGATAACCTCAACGGAAGCAGTTTGCCTTCTTGTAGCAGTACCCAGCCATCATCTAAAAAAACGTCACCTCATCTAACATACGCCCAAGCTGCCTCAACCCATGACTCTCCCATTTCCACTGATAACATTAATCAGGTTGATGTAAACAAAACTTTGCAAAATTTCTTTGACCGCTTTGAAAAATTGATGTTACAACAATCACAACAAATAGGCTCGCTCTTAAGCCCATTGACCACAGTCGTATCTAAGTTAAAATGAATCCGTTTTTAAGAATTGGTCTTTGGAATGCCAATGGCTTGGTCAACCATACCCAAGAAGTTTTTATTGTACATAACAAAATTGATGTCATGCTTATATCAGAAACTCATTTTACAGATCATAGTTACTTCAAACTTCCGAATTTCACCCTATACCACACAAATCACCCAGGCAACGTTGCTCATGGTGGTAGTGCTATCTTGGTTAAAAACTTCATAGCTCATCATGAATTGCCCAAATATCAATACAACCATCTTCAAGCTACAAGTATAGTAATAGAAGACAGGTCTGGACCGCTCGCTGTCACCTGCCAAAATTTTACAGACTTTTTTAACATACTTGGTCCAAAGTTCATAGCAGGAGGAGACTACAATGCAAAAAATCCAATATGGGGCTCAAGACTGACTAACCCAAGAGGTCGACAACTATCGACCTCAATTACCAATAACAATTTACAGTATATATCGACAGCTGAACCAACATATTGGCCCACAGATCCTCGGAAGATTCCTGATTTGTTAGATTTTTTCGTAACTAAGGGCATTGCCCAAAACTATATTGATGTTAATGGAAGTCTGGATCTGTCATCAGACCACTCTCCTTTAATTGCCACCTTAAGTTCGACTGTTGTGTGCAAAGAGCAGCCTCTAAAGCTCTGTAATAAAGCAACTGACTGGAACGCATTTCGAGCTAGAGTAAACGAAAGATTGTCTCTAAAAATACCTCTGAAATCTCCAAACGACATAGATGATGCGGTAGAGAATTTCAATAATGTAATTCAACAATCCTGCTGGCAAGCGACTCCCGTTACACATAACGTAGTAAATAATCATACTTTATGCAACTATCCGCTGCACATTAAACGGAAAATTGCTGAGAAAAGGAAATTACGGAGGATTTGGCAACAGTCAAGAAATCCACGAGACAAAACTAATTTTAACAGAGCCGCACAGGAACTCAAGAGAGATCTAAGAAATCTTAAAAATGAATGGTTTTCTGAATATACAGCTAATTTATCGCCAAATGAAGCAACTGACTATTCTATATGGAAAGCTACTAGGGGAATGAAACGACCAAATATTCCAATACCGCCTATCTCTAAGCCCGATGGTACATGGGCAAGAAGTCACGCAGAAAAATCTGAAGTATTTGTGAATCATTTAGCTGCAGTATTCACTCCCAATCCAAGTCTAAATAATCACAATGACATTCAAGATTTCATTGACTCACCGAACCAGTTATCACCTCCAATAAAGCCTTTTACTCCTTCAGAAATCTCTAGAAATATACAAAATTTAAAAATTTTTAAAGCACCAGGTTATGACTTGATCACTGGGAAAGTGCTAAAGGAGCTTCCCAGGAAAGCAGTTTTGTATCTAACGTTAATTTTCAATTCGATTTTACGTATTGAATATTTCCCGGCACAGTGGAAAGTTTCAGAAATTATTATGATAGCGAAGCCTGGAAAGCCGCCCAATCAAGCAAGCTCGTACAGACCAATCAGCCTCCTCCCGATAATTTCTAAACTGTTTGAGAGGCTCTTCTTGAGTCGTTTACTAGACGAGGTAGCAGAGAAAAATTTGATTCCATGTCATCAGTTCGGATTTCGGCGGGGACATTCTACTGTTGAACAGGTACATCGAGTTGTAAATGTAATTAAAGAAGACCTTGAAACAAAGAATTATTGTTCAGCTGTATTTATCGATGTAAGTCAAGCTTTCGACAAAGTGTGGCACCTTGGCCTGCTTTATAAACTCAAATTCAATCTTTCTCATACGTTTTATATGATAATCAAATCTTACTTGGCGGACAGGTATTTTAGGGTTAAATTTGGAGATAGTGTCATGCAATTACATCGAATCCAAGCAGGTGTTCCCCAGGGCAGTGTGCTGGGTCCAGTGTTATATACCTTGTTTACAGCCGACCTGCCTGAAAATCCCAATACCTGTGTGGCTACTTTTGCTGACGACACTGCTATTATGGCATCTCATGTAAATCCCGTGGTAGCTTCGGAAATGTTGCAAACTGGCTTAGATAACCTATCCGATTGGCTACAAAAATGGAGAATTAAAGTAAATGAAAATAAATCCGTCCATACAACCTTCACAACGAGATTAGACAATTGTCCTCCCGTGACCCTAAACAATGTCCAAATCCCACAAAGTAACGAAGTAAAATACTTGGGCATGATCCTTGACAGAAAACTTAATTGGAAAAGCCATATTTGGAATAAGAGGCTCTCCCTAAATTTAAAATTAAGAAATCTATCTTGGCTATTAAGTAAAAATTCTAAATTATCAACAGAAAATAAATTACTGTTATACAAAGTCATTTTAAAACCAGTATGGACGTACGGTATTCAACTATGGGGAACATCCAGCGAATCAAATATTAATATCATCCAAAGGTTTCAATCTAAAGCTCTACGATACATCCTCCATGCTCCGTGGTTTGTCAGTAACGAAGTACTACATAGAGACACTCGGACCCCTACTGTGAAGGAAGAAATCCAAAGGTTTAGCGCAAAGTATTTGACAAAATTAGAAAACCATCCGAACCATCTTGCACTAAATTTATTGGACAATAGTAACTGTGTTTATAGATTGAAAAGGTGCCATGTTTTGGACTTGAGTCATCGTTTTTAGTTTTATATCGACTTCTCACTTTGTTGTAAAAAATTCAAGGTTTGTTTGTTGGCTTTATCGCAGGATGAAGACTGACTACTGATTGTAAAAATGTATCATATTTGCTTATTGTTCTATTTGTAACTGAACAGATTGTAAATTAAATAAAGTGTTACAAGAAAAAAATAGCAGAAAGAAATACCATTAATTTACATCACCTGTTTTAAATTTTACTTTCATATGTTTTGTTAGTAAACAAATCTAACTCAAATTATTTCAGTACCTTTAAGACGGTCCCAGGGCTAAGCCCTGAAAGTTATCACGAAATTGAAGGTGTATAAACCTACTCCATGAAATTCTACATGTATGTACCAAGTTTCGTGGCCATCGGTCCAGCGGTTTCTGTGTTTATCCCTGCCAACTAAATATATATATATATATATATATATATATATATATACCAACATCCTCTTTTATACTTATAGATTCACAGCGTAATCAAGCATAGCATAACAAGTCAGGTAAGAATTTGAGAAAGATTTACGATTGTGAAACAATTAATTCTTGTGAATTCGTGTCGTCCACTTTCAGGTCATCATTGTCAACACCTTCTCTGTCATTAATGTGGATGTCAGTCTTAACAGTTAGTCGCACCCATTGACGAACAACACCTTCACTCATACTTTTAGGAAAGTAAATTAAACAGAATTCAGGAAAAAATTTCAGTTGCTGATTCTTTTTTGAAAAATAGAATCTTCAAATTCAGCGCAACTTCAATTTTGTGGAACTTTTTATTGTGGCGCTCATGTTTTAAGGGTTTCAGCAAACGTGCGGCAGTACAATGATCTGCTTCATATTTCTAGAAATATATTGAGTCCCTGCACATACTGAAGTGTAAGTTATTACACTACCTCCACTACTTCTCGAGCTACGCAATTATAGAACTTACTTTCTGGACGGCCTTAACAGAATACATTTTTCTTCTCTGGGGAGGTGAAAGAGACAAGGTTAATGATAAATTATTATTCATTTGCTTCTTAATAAATTATTATTCATTGCTTGTTTACAATATGAACAAATTGAACACTACATAGGAACCAATTAAAATATAAAATAACTAATACATTTATGAAATTCGCAAAGCCAAAAGTTGGCACAATTATTCCCAACAACACTGACGTTTTTTTAACTCAAAATCGAAATACTAATTTTACCTCATTAATTGAACACTTTTCAAAATTAGAATGAGTCAATTGGAAAGAGAAATTAAAAATGACACAAATAGAAAAAAAAAAGAATTCAGAATATCGACCACCTTTCTGTAACCATACTCACCTGATAGGTTTAGAAACAAAAATGTTCAATGTAAAAAAAGAAACATCAAAAAAGTTAAGAGATTAAAATAAAAAGTGGGATAGCGGGACTTGATGAAATTGAAATAAAGTACTTGGGATGAATATGAGTAATGTAGGGAAAATTAGTTTATTTCCTTCAAATTAGTTCAAATGGTAAAACAACAAATAAAATTTAGTAAACGTTTCTGGGAAATCCAGTATCATACTAAATCAACTAAACTTATTAAAATGTTGTAACTTACAATACTATTACATCTTGAATAATTTTTAGTTTCAATGATATTTCAAATATCCGAAAAATATCCTGAATTTCTTTTTAACTTGTTACACAAGGTATGAAAACTGAACCACCAATGATTTAGCACCTAGAGACATACTTGGGAGTAATAAGAATAAGATTAAATTCATAACAAATATCAACCTTGTTGCCGATTAGGTAGTGCAGTGTTCCTGTACCTTTGGTACGACACAAGATTAATGAGAGGAAAAAATTTAAAATACCGGATTCCTGGATGACACTGTATTGCATTGCAGCACAGTTGCACATAACATTGTCGTTTGTTGATGGGTTACCAACTTTGCCAACAACTTTTTTTGCCAGTCGTCAATTTTGTACCAGCTTTTGAAACAAAATGATTTACTAGGAAAATTCTGAAAATTGTTTTTTTTTAGTTGAATCTCCCACATAAGATTCTCGATTGCAACACATGTATGAACTTTCTAATTCGTTAATATGAGGGACGCTCAGCAGAAGCGACGAGACATGAGGCACGAAGGACGACGTATGATCCACAGCAAATGTATAGAGGTGAGGAATACCTGAATAATAATTCTATCCTTTTTTTTTATTGGAAAATTAAATTCCTTTCACTTATCAACTCTGCTCTAGCATTACTGATATTTAGTGGTAATACTTATAGTGGCTGCCACTTGGTAGCAAGTGATTGCTTGCATATGATGAGGTTTAGAGTGCTGAACATTTACGAACTAGTTTGTAGACATTTCAATGCAATTTTCTTGGCATGAAAATTTATTTAACTAATTATATTATGTCTAATATTAAAAGACTTCCATTTTTAGAGTATTTATTTTAAACTAAAATTCTAGCATCAAAATTTTAAAAAATTGATCACATGATTACTGGTATTAATTTGGTTTTATTACCACAGTGTGGTTTAATGTGATGTGTATGTTTTTGTTGCAAATAAAGTAGGAGATAGGCTATGTAGAGATCTAGTAATTATTTTTCCATTCCATGGCTACCACCTGTTAATTTATGCTTCAAACTTGTTCCTTATAAAATAAGATTGTAAAATCACAAATAGTATACAGTGTTTATTTCTATTTTTTATAGGGTGTCTAGAACGGATAATATTGTTTTTTATGTTAACAATCATCAATGATTTTTAAGATATTTACTCTGTTTTTACTATACCGAGAAAGTATAGTTTTTGTCAAAATTTTCAAATTTGAGTTGCTAGTGGATATATTTGTTTTAGTGCTCCCTGAATCCAAAAAAGTGGTTTTTGGTGTGGTGTCTGTGTGTGTGTGTGTGTGGATGTAAACAAAGCTAGAGACGACACCGGTGGTCCGATTTTCATGACATTTGGCATTTAGGTATAAAGTCCTGGTATCTCCAGGCGTATTTTTAATTTTTTTGAATTTTTGATTTTTAAGGGTATTTACCCCATAAAAAATGACAAAAATCCACATTTCTCAAAAACGGCAATAACGATTTTGATAAAAATTTCATGGTTTTTTGTGCTTAAGATGACGAACAAAATGACACCACCCGCAGGTCTGTAAAAATTCAGGTTCAGAAGTTATGGGGGTTTAAGTGTTAAAAAATTCATATTTTTCAAATTTCACAAAATCTGTGACCTTTAAGAAAATATACTTGCAACCATTAAATTTAACTTGAAAAAACTAAATAATCTAGTATGTTGAATCATTAGTTTACGTCAACTGGTTGCGGAGATAATTGATATTTTAGTTCGGCGGTAAACGCAGTACGTTGTCCAATTTTATTCTTATGGCAAATATTTAAAATCGATACCTCCATTATTTACTAATCGATTTTGATAACATTTGGTATATATTTGTGTGATTATTAATTGTTAATTTGTTTTATTTCACTAAATATGTTTTCTGGTTTTAAATGACTTGAAGGGAGAAAGTATGTGTCAGTTTCCTGATACCGTTTATTATTTGATATCTTTATCCTGATTATTTATACATATATATGTTTTTGACAGGTTGCTGGGATAATAAACATGAATTTGATTATTATTTTTACTGCAAACCAATTCGTACATTCTGCTAAGAGTTTTAAATTGATCCATTAAGAAGTAAATATTGTTTGGTATGAAGTAAGAAACTCCTAACAGATCAACGACTCTCCTTGTTAATGAAATTTACAAGTTAGTTGTGTTTGCTGATGCTCATCATATGAAAACTTGCATAGGCTACATTTTTATTGCCAGGAATGATTTTAGAGTATTTTACTTGGCTCTAGATAAATATGTTTTTATAAGTAAAGATAAAATGACAAAAACTTTACTACGGTATCGGCTTTGTACTAAATATTTAGTATATTTCCAGATGTGGTTTGAAATTCCAGACTAATTCTTTACCTTTCAGGGCCATTATGTAATTCAGAACTAATCCCTGACTTTTAAGATTTTCAAGACTATTAGACACCCTGACCTTAAGTAGCCAAAGAGTATCCTTAACACCATACAATAACATCAGGGGATCCAAGTGGAAGGGTGGGGGTTCTTTGCTACAATATACCAAAATATTTATGAAGTGGTAAGTTAGGTGGTACAAGAGCATCAAAAGGTTAAGAAGCACTGAGGTAGTGCGTAACTTTTGGTCTACTTTCAAAGTCGAAATTAAAATTGGCCCATTTATTAACTAACCAAACCTTATAAAAATTTTCAATTAAAAGTCATAATATTTGGTAGTATAAATATCCGAAGGTTATCAAACCTACTCCAAGAATGTCTTAAGATGTCTATTATGATCCAGTTTCTTAATTATAAGAATACCCCTACTGAAGCAGACCAGCATGCTCATATAATATCAAATGCTTGAAAACATATTTCAACTCACCACAAGTGAATTATGATTTTTTTAAATCTCCATAAGAATAATATTGGGGATGAGTACGCAGGTTTGCAACTAGGGGTATATTAAAATTGAATTATCCAGTAGAAACTAGAGAAGCCAATAACCAAGTTTTATCAAGATTATCCAAAGAAATATGAAGATTCACAATTTAATTTTTTTACAATAAGGTTTACTGGGAAAGGAGTACACAATTTTGCTGTCACAGAAATGTAAGAACGGGGGATGTTAGGCCATTAACATGTATGAAGCTGATATCTCATACCTTCAAAGTTTTAAAAATGTTAAATATCACCAAGGTGAGGCATAAGCTTTATTTATTTCCTGTAAAGTTAACATTGGGATAACATATCTTTAACCTGTCTTGGTAACCAATGGACAAAAAAATTTGTTCCAGTTTGATTCAAATATGCAAACCAAAATATAGTTCTTTCAATATTTCCTTATGAAAATCAAAGTTAAATACAATTTTGGGGATTTATTAAACATCAAACTACTTGCTTTCTTTTTGAGCTATCTCCAATAATGCAAACTAAAATAATGATTTTTTTTATCTGAAAAATCCTAAGACCATAGGCCTCTTCCATAGGTTGGATCCTGGTATTTGAATAGTTGCTACTTTATAGGTTAGGGCTTTATTTGGAGTGTCCCAGTCTTATGAGAGTTATTGTGCTGTCATGTAGAACAGGCACACCAACTGACAACATTCAATATTTCCTGAATCTTTGGCCTGAATCTGAGATGATGAAATTGAGCAAGATGAATAGAAAAAAAGGTGGTCCTGTAACTAGCGATTCCTTTTGTGACATATTCTTGTCTATTTCCAGCTGTGATTCCTGAACTAAAATTTGATTGATGGTAAAGCAATTTGATGATGTATCTACATCTACATCAGCAGGTCAGAGATGACGTGTTAAAATGAAACCACCTAGTTTTGTTCTATTTATCTTGGAAATCAAGATGATCAGATATTATTTGCATTTTATTTATTATTTATATATGTTAACCTTTTAGCAATATATACTAACCTTTATGGACCTTATGGAAGGATGAGTAAGTAGTTCCTGACACCGAAAAAGAGATGGTGCCACTTTCGTTGATCAGTCCAATCAGTTCAATTAAAATTCTTTATAGAAGTTTACGGATCAAGCTAACTTTCCGAAGTCAAGCAGCTGGTTCTAATATTTTATGTTATTATTTTATATTGTTGTATCTTCGCCTACGGCCCGCATTACACAATCAAATATTTAATAAAAGATCTTTTATAACAGATTTATTTGACCAATCAAAATTCCAGTTTTTGTTTTGAAAATCAGCTGGCTTGAATTCTGATTGGTCAAATGTAAACTTTTATAAAAGTTCTTTTAAGAAATATTTGATAGTGTAATGCGGGCCTTAGTTTAATCAAATTTTTGTTTACAAGCATTATCATTTTGATATATTGTATGGTAAGTAGAAGCATGCATGGTGGAACCAGCTTGGACTATTTCAGCATTAGCGGTGATTTCTCTTCTGCTTTTCGGCAGCAGTACTAAACAAATTAAATAGGATGTCCCTACTTAGGGGGTTAGTATAAAGTTTGTGCATTATATCTCTGGCTATGGCAAAGTCAGCTGGTTGAAAGGCGCGGGGGGGGGGAGAGGGGGTATTTTTCTGAAAACATTATTCTACAGCCCCGTTGTTTGTCAAACTTTATGTTTACCAATATCATATGTTGAAAATGTCATATGATACGGTTAGTAACATTTTGGCCATAGCCTGAGATATAATGCACAAACTGTATATTGTTTTAGTTTTTTGACACAATTTTGAGTCTGATGAAGACTTGTCAAAATATATTTTCTTCTCTTAATTTAAGTTTTAACCCTAAATAGTATACGAATTTGAACGAGTGGTATTTTTAGACTCAGGGGCTTTAAAACTTAAAGTTATGATGAGCTCGGGCTTAGGTCTTACCATAAGATCTACATGTCAATAGCTTCTTCCCCATAGGAGACAATCCTTAAAGGGGTTGTCATCTTAAATTTAAAATTTTGCTGGCACAAAACTCAAAACAATAGGTTAAGAGTAAATCTGTTGGCTCCTTTTTGGTGCTTCATAAAAACAAAAAATGCCATAAGCTTATTTTTTGGTATACTTCAGGAAATTAATTTACTGAGTGGTAAAAGTAAAGTGGAGTTTTTAAAACGAGTGTTAAAAATTAAGTGAACTAAAAAATAACTATTGAGTCACTGTAATAATTAATTGAATTTCATTATAAAAGAATAGTATTAATTAGCTTGGAAGACAAAACCTTTTAGTCTAAAAATGTTGCTAATAACTTCAAAAGTAGAATTTCAGAAGTTGTTCCTGAATATATTTTAAATGTAACAAAATCAACATAAGTAAAGGACCTTTTTACTTTAAGTACAAATAAGTATTTTATACAAAGTTGTATATACACAAAGAAGCTAATAGCAAATTAAACTAAATTATAATTAAGTTCACAATATGGCACATGAAATTTTCTTTACAGTCAGATACAAAATAAGTTCCTTAATTTTTAAATGGAACTCTAACAGGGAAATTAAGTGCCAGCTTGATTTACAAAACTAATAAAACTTAGTGAACACAATAATTATATCAACAATATTCACAACCATGTTCAAAAGTAAAAAATAATGAGACTCGACTCAAACTAAAAAGAAGTTAAAAGTTTCACATTAGATAAAATTAATGCTACCATAAGTAGAAATAATTTGTTTACAGTGTGCAGTTTAATTTTGAATGTAATTTCAAACGAAACCTTGTGAACTTAAAATTTATTCCAACAAAAACCTACTATGTTGGCAGCAGGGCCGTACTCAGACCAGTTTTCCCGGGACAATTTTACCGGGGCCCGGGGTCAAGGGGGACCCGGGCCGGGTCCAAGGGGGGCCCGGGGGAAATGTATAGAGGGCCGGGAACAGGTAAAAAGGGCCCGAACGGATAACAAAGGGGCCAAAAACGACACGTGCGAGTAAAACAAAAAAAAAAGGGTCACCACTTTTCACGAGCCGGAAATCAGCTACGGCTTTAAGTCAAACGGGTGCAGTACCACCAGGACATGAGGGGCCCGGCCTAACATCTTTACTGGGGCCCGCCAAAGCTGGGTACAGCCCTGGTTGGCAGTCAAGCAAGAGCCTGACTATATTACCTGAAGCTTAAGAACTGCAATTACACAACCTCCAAAAATTGATGGATTGCCATGAGATCATTAACATTGATTTTCTATTAATTTGTCTCTTGGGGTCTATGAAAAATAAAAACTACAAAACTGACAACTTAAAGCAAAAATGTCTATATATGAACAATAATCACTTAAAAATATTTTCGGTATATGATGTTTTTTAAAGCAGTGGTTAATTAATTATTGGAAAGCTAATAATACTGCCAATATAAAAAAAAACATTCAACTATTAATTTAGTAAAGAAATCTTTGAAGTTTTTATGTGGGTGAAACATATGTTGTAGTGATATGGAACATCACAATAAAGTGAACTTTGAACTTCTTTTTAGTTTTGTATCATAAAAAAATATGATATTATATTAATTTGTACTTCAATAAAAATATAACACAAGATTAATAGAAAAAGGGTGTTCTGACAGACAGAAAGTAAAAATTAGTTTTTTCACAGTGATAATTATCAAATTCATCCCTAAAATTAATTTATAAAAGCATAAAACTATAAAGGTGTAAACCTATGCTATTTTAGAAACACTATTCAGGAAAAAATAATAAAGTTATCGTTTACCTCACTAATTTAGAATGACTAGATTACTCTTTCGAAGAGGGTATCTTATAGCTATTCAACCCCAGCAAATTGTACTTTCCATTCTTAAACCTACAATTATCACATTTACTATATTTTAGAAAATAATTTTCTTTGTCATAAAAATGCTTTAAAGGTCATGAGCTTACATAAGTAATTCCATATACTTTATTTCAACATTAGGCTTAAAAAAAAGTAATTAGGTTTATCATTCTCGTTGTTTACGTATAACATTTTAGATCAGTGGAGAAAACAAAATAAGAAAAATTCCTTAACTATCTTGAAATATGATTATTCTTGATTTCAACTCACTTGAAATTCATAATAAATCCTGCTTTAAAATAGTCTACAGTAAATTCGTCTTTTGGTATAAAATAGATTTGTCAACTCATAAAAGTTTTAAATTTTGTATCATTGTACAAAGATTTAAAATAAAACATCCCCTAAATTTGGAGGTAGCTAAAAACAAAATGCACACTCATTTCAGTGATAATTCTGATTATAAAAGTAAACCCATCGTAAAATAACATCGCCTACTTAATTTTGTTCAAGTAAATTTCATGACATATTAAAACAATATTCTATCAACCAGAGAACCAAAGAAATATCAACCTTGGCTGATTAGTGTTTCCAAGATTGCATATTTACTTTCCTATCACCTGCTCATGTAAAACAAATGACATTGATCCACCCGATTTTTTGTAAAACGTTCATAATAAAATAAATCAACAAAGATAAAACAGATAAGTTACGAGACGCCTATAAAGAGGAGGTATGTGATATCTAAGGAATTTGTGCTGTATAAAAAGAGAGAGAGAGGTGTGAATGGCGGGGTTTAGCCGCAGCCACCGTTGTAGCGTTTGGAGCGCAGCGCGCGCGGCGAGATTCCCATCTTGAGGGAACGCATGGCCATCGCGCGGTTGAAGTGGCGGTGAGCCTTCACCTCGGCAAACTCCGAGTCGAGGTTGGAATCACAAGACGACACCACCGTTATCAACACGCCCAACACCTGCAATGCAATGATGGCACTTTTTCATGAAACTGAGAGCAAAATAATTGTAAAATGTATAAACTCTGAGAAGAAGACAGATCTTATTATTTTAAGTTTCTTGATTATACATGAAAAGCAACAGAGTAAATTGAATCCTTTCACACAATGAGGAGATTAAACAATCCACAAATAGATAGATCATAATTTAGACTTGCAAAACCATGTAAAGCTGCAAAAGTGATGATCATTATGTTAGCATTTAACTCAAAAAGAGTGTGTTGGAATTCCAAATATAGTTTTTTCTTTTTTGCTTTCTAATCCTCAAAGTCCTGATAAAGTCCTGGCCAGCCCAAAAAAAGTTTGAAAGTGATTAGTTTCACTCAGTGGCGAGGCGTAAAGTTTTTGCTAGGTCATCGCTTAATTATTTCTACAATAATGGAAGAGAGAAAATTTAAGGAAATAAAGTAAAAATACCCCCGTCACATCAGACCTGCGTACTCAGCGAATTTCCATAGGATTTACTTAGTATATGTGAGCATTCAACCTATTTGAAGGAAAGTATTGTTTGAAATGATACGTTAAGTAAATAATATATTAAAAACGTACCGTATGTTTAATCATTCATGAGCTTTGAACAAGAAGAAAATTAATAAAGAGACCAATTTTGTTTTCATTAGTGATACATACACTTTTGTATTTTATATAATTCTTAGTCTTATAATTTTTAATAACTGTAATCTTGTTATAGTACCTATATACATGTCAACAAATATATATAGCCTATAATCAATTAATTCAAAACACTCAAAAGAAACAAATAACTTAAACTCATGAAAAATTAAATTCAATCATATGGTCAGTTTTACAGTAATTAAAACATCCCTGTTGCAACAGACCTAAATCTCCAGCCAATTTCAATAAAACATATTATCAATCCTCATCATTGTAAACATACCATATATTATGCTACATTTTAAGGCAGTTTAGACCAAGACATCCCCCCCTCCAGATGCTCACACTTTCTTTATTAAATTTAAAAATAATTTGTATTTTTTGATATAGTATATATTTTCTGCAAAATCTTGATCAATGAACTCTAACTATTCAAAATAAACAAAAATAAAATATTCATCACCTGAAATTTTAATCAAATGTTCAGAGTTGTATATTTTTTAATATCTTAAATCAGGGTGACTATACTTTTTGGAGGGAAAAATTAATAATAATATTGGACAACGTACTGTGTTTACCACATCCAATATTATCCAATATCTAACAATGTATACAGAACCCTCTAAGTAGGGACACCTTATTGAAAGATGTAGTTCCCGCCGCCGAAAAAGAGATGGCGCCTCTTAGTCCGATTGGAATTGCTGAAGGAGTTTACGGATCAAGCTGTCTTTCCAATGTCAAGCAGCTGGTTGTAATATTTTGACAGTTTTATGTTACTGTTTTGTATTGTTGTGTCTTTTACCATAATGTTTACCTGTTTTTGTTTGCAAACATTCTCATTTTGACATTTTGGATGGTGGATAGAAGCGCTAACTATACGGGGCCAGCTTGAACTATTCCATGCATCGGCGCTAATTTCTGCTCTGTTTTTCAGCGGCGGAACTAAACAAATTAACATTGGATGTCCCTACTTAGAGGGTTCTGTATACATTGATATCTAAGCAACAGATTGACATAGAATAATAATTCAAAATGCTAAATTGTTTGTTTTTTTTAAGCTGAATTCAATTTTGACAATGAAATTTAAAAATAATTAGTAAAAAGGTGCTAAATCTTGAAAATAAATTTTATTTTGTCAAAAAAACCTTCTTAGAGTAAACCAATCTTGCTGGTTTTCGAACTCGAAGTCATGAATGATGCTTTACACGTTTGTTCCAAATTTCATCAAGATCGGACCTTTTTTACAAAAGTTATCGCGCCTACGGACTGATATATATCCCTCTATATATACATCTATATATATATATATGAAAATGAACGAACGGTGTTTTTGGGGTCCAGGGACCTCAAAATAAAAAGTTACGGTGGTCCCGCGCTTAAGTCTCACCGTGCCGCCTACGGTAATAGCTACTTCCCTATAGGGGGAAATTCGCTAAAATCACAACATTATTTACGATTTATAATATAAAAACGTATATTAGACCTAAACATTGTTTTTGTTATGTTAATAGACTGTTAAGAGTTATTGTAATCCACAATAAGACCGGCTGTTTCGTTGTTTATTCGTTGTCTGCTAAACTAATAACATTTCTACGACGTAGCCATTACACTGTTTGCCGACGCGTCAGCGTCGTCTGTCACAAAGTCAAAAGACTGCCGTGCTCAACTACTACTGTAAAACGTCTTGTGTAGCCTACAACTGACTGGTATCGGAAACAACGACAGATAAATTTGGCAGATTTGGACATGGTCTGCCATTTTGAATTGTTTGTTTGTAGCTTCTCTTCATCACGAAAAGAACTGAACGGTTGTTCTTATATTTTTTTAACTATATCCGCGTCTTCTACCATTATTATTTAATAAACTTGAACTTACATTTATTCCACAAGCGGAGAAAGGCACAGTAACTTTTAAATTACAACAAAAATTCAAAAACAAACAACAGAACACACAGCAACGCATACTGATGTTTATAAATCGCAGACTAAGGTCGAGAATTGCATACCGCAATATCGCAGTCGTCTGTGCTCGCCGTCTAAATCGAGTTGTCGTACAACAGAGAAGTAATCATATCTTCTTTCTCTGTGTGTATCACAGAGAAGTAAACATATCTTCTTTCTCCGTGGTCGTACCCATTGCCGAACCCCCACGGAAATATCCGAGAAGTTACGAGAGTGGCCGACAATCTCCAAGCCGAAGCCGTCCGAGCTGACGTATTTGAGCGGGAGTCTGAAGGCATTGTGATTGGCTGCAGGTTTGGGGGGAGGTATGGGAGGTGGCCTTTTTTGATAGGTATGGGAAGGGTGTCCCAGAATCACACGATTAGTGGCTCTGGCTCCGACGGCCTAGTCGCTACCACTATGTTGTCAGTGGCCGCGTGGCACGTCAAGGTCGAGAGTTTGAAGGAGTCGCTTGGGCGCCACCATCGACCAAAGAATAATATTATTCTTTGGTCACTTGGCGCCACAAGTGATACATTGATGAGATTTTTGCCAGGAATGAAATTTATTTATTCATTCTGGTCATCGCCGAATCCAACGATGGCCGCACGCTTCGCCACTGGTTTCACTGTAAGGAGTTACAAGGTGCAGTCTCACCAGGAATATGATGATGAGGACAGTGTAGATGTGTATGTTGTTGTCAGGAAGAGCCTCCATGTCTTTCAGTGTCGCCAACGCGGGCTCGAACTCTGGCCGCAGCTCCAGGCAATGCCGCAGGTGCAGTGTGGCTTCCTGGTAATGTCCATAAGCCTGGAACAAGATTTATGTTAAGTTGCATTTGGAGAAAATGACTTGTTTAACGTGAGCAACCTTTAATTAACCAAATCTGTGAACTCCCAACTCTTTCATTTTACAGTTTACTGAAAGAGGTTAAGTTGTGTGTTTAGTTGTTGTTGAGTTATATTCGAAAAGTTAAATATAACAGACATGTGTACTCAGTGAATTTCGAACGTGTAAAAACATATTTCAATCCATTATGAGTTAGATATGACATGTTTTATAATCTTGCTAAGCATAAAAAGGGGGATGAGTATGAAGGTTTGCTGCAACAAGTGTGTATATTAGAGTGTTTTAAGTCACGATCCAGTAGAACTCGTAGACATAGACATAGACATGATTTATTTGCACATTACATTCTTTACATGTGAAAACATACACACTAGGTGCATCGTTGGATGTATTAAAACTAACTAAATTCTATAAATAATAAAAAAAATCAACTTCAGTAAAAAAAAATACTAGGTTAGAGCATGATCATAAAATTCCTGTATACTATAAAAAGCCTTGTCGGTTAGAATATTTTTTAAAGTATCCCTAAATTGGTTAGGGTTTATAGATTTTAAAAGTTCTGGCAGCTCATTGCACATTTTCAGGCCGGTATATAAAGGACTTTTTTCATAGAGAGTCAAACGGTGCTTAGGAAATCTAAAAATGGTTTCATTTCTGGTATTGTAATTAATTGTGATTGAAATTAAATGATTCAGATAGGAAATTTTTAATATTATGAATGTAGGCTAATTTAAAATTTCAAAAATGTACAAACTTGTAAGGGTTAATTTTTTTAAAAATTTTCTAATGATTTTTACAAGAAGTTCGTGGGTGGGAATCAGTCATACATGGGTATTACTCTTTTTTGAAGCCTAAAGACAGCTTTTATTCCTCATGCCTGACCCATAAAACTAGGCCATATCTCAAAATGGATTCGACATACGCATGATAGACTGTTTTCACTGTCTCAAAAGGAACACAGTCCCTTAAATGAAAAAACTCAACTAAAAGAAGCCAGCCAAGTTTTATCAATTTTATCAAACCTCACTAACTTGACACTCGATAACTCGACAGTCTATGCAACTCAACACTAGCAGTTATTAGGGAATCTTCAACTAAGCATTTTTTTTAGAAAATTTAGTTTTAATAGTAAAGTATTTTACTCAACACTAAAAGTTGATAAGGAATCTCCAACTAAGCATTTTTTCAGAACATTTAGTTTTAATTGTTAAGTATTTTATATTAACCCATTGACTCCCAAGTTTTTTTTTATTTCTCAAGTTTTAATTGAAATGTTTTTATTTTGTCTGCATTTGCTATGACCTTTCTGATTGTCCATATTTATTGACCATAAGCTGAATTAAATAATAAAAAATAAAAAAATGTGTCCTCCTCCTCTCCTATACAAGGGTAAAAAGAAGCAAAACTGGTGTTCACTGCAATCCCTATTAAACAAACAAATGCCGCCAACTTCCACCCAAGCCGGTCACCGTTTATTTTAGGTGGGCCCTCCCACCAACTACACCACAAATTTGCAAGCCAAATAGGGATTGCGTATGAGCGGGATTCGAACCCGCGACGCTCCGAAGGTCTGTGACTTTAACTCGTCAGTCAACGCCTCAGACTCCTCGGCCACGTACACACAGTCGGACGGACGCTCGTTTGACTCATAAAGCTTACGGCTCTAGCGCAGCCTGGTGGCAAATCATTGAACTAGGTGAGTATAACTCCATTAAGCACCACCAGAGGCTGCAGACACATCGGCGCGCCCGTGGGATCTGACAGGTTAATATTAAGATCATTTACTCACTAAACAACAATAATCATGTAGGTAATTAATAAATGTCTTATGTCTTAAATATATGACTTTTTGAAATTACAGGGACGCTATGTGAAACTCAAATCTTCTATGTGTTTATACCGGATGTCTCATAATAATTCCCCCCCAAATTTTTTTCTATTTTTTCAAATATCAATCCCACACCACCCCAAAACATTGTTGGGTAGTTAATACTTCATTTTGAGTGGGTACCCAATTTTGGCCGCCATCTTGGATCCGCCATTTTGGATCCAAATTATTTTTTTCAAACTTAAAAGTAGTGTTGTGACCCAACATTTTAAACTCGATTTTTTCACTGATAACAATGCTGCGACCCGTTTTTTAATATCTCAGCTGGATCTCAAGATAAGAGTACTTTTTATTTTTCATTTTCAACCAGTTTAAACATTACAAATTAATAAAATAGGCCCATAACCACAAAATAACGCTAGATAGTGACGAATAACCACCATCAGTCATTGTTGAGTTATTTCCACTCAACCAATGTAAATTTTTTGGCCGCCATCTTGGATCTTCTATTTTGAAATGAGGTAAGTTATTTCAAATATGAAGATGGTATTGTGACCCATCACTTCAAACTAGATTTTTATGCCGAACTCAATGCCGCAGCCCGTTTTTAAATGTCGTGATTAGTTTTCAAGATATTGACAAATTTCTAATAAAAATCTCGAAAAATATGAATTTTTCAAAAACTGAATTTTATAGCTAAAACGGGTTGCGGCATTGAATTTGAATGCCGGCTAAAACAACAAATGACCAAAACCACAAATCTAAAGAATGCGGTCATAACGACAAATATCCCGAGTCTGCTACCTGGGGAGGGTCAGCAGGTAATCCAAACAAAAATGTGGCGGCTAAAACCATAACGATTCTGTCAACCGATAGAAGAACAAATTTTGATGACTTTAGCAATTCTTAAAGTAGCGCAGTTACAGTGAGCTGGGGTGTCTCTCTGCAGGCCTAAGTAAAGGATATCTCTTAAATAAAGGTAGGGTCCAATAATTATATCGCGGATAAGTATACCATAAACTGGAATTCCACATTAACTGAAGCAAAAGCTTGTCTTGCAGTTCCACATTAAGTGAAGCAAAACAAAAATCTGATTTCCATCACCCTTTTTCCAGGCTTTGGGCTACCACCAAAGGCCACCATATGAAAAGTTTTTTTTTAGCGAATTTCCCCTATAGGGAAGAAGCTGTTACCGTAGGTCTCATGGTAAGACCTAAGCCCGAGACCATCATAACTTTTCTTTTTGAGGTCCCCAGATGCCAAAAACACTATTCGTCCATTTTCATAAATATATATATATATGTGTCTTTAAGCACGATAACTCGCGTAAAAATGGTCCGATCTTAATGAAATTTGGCATGGACGTGTAAAGTAGTAATTATTCGGACGAGTTTGTAAATCAGCCCGATCGGACTACCGGAAGGGGGGGTAAAGGGGGGTAAACCCACCCAAAAAAGGGTTTTTTGAGTTCTTTACATATAAAAATTATCAAATTTTTGTTAGCACCATTGAATTCAGCTCAAAAAAAACAATTTAGTATTTTGAATCACTGCTCTATGTCCATTGGTTACCGAGATGTCCATTGGTTACCGAGATATTGAAAGTGGTAAACACAGTACGTTGTCCCAATGTTAACCTTATGGGAAAATAAGAAAAATTCTATATCTCGCTTATTTCTCAACATATCTTTGGGTCATTCCATATCAATTCAACACAGTCATTTTCCTGACCATCTCAGATTTCATTGAAATTTGGTATACTGGCACACCCTGTATGGACTAAGAAAAATACCAAATTTGAGCTTAATTAATACCTCAAACTAGTTTCAAAATTACACCTCGTTAAAGTTTTCAAAAAATGCTCAAAATCGACCCGTTTGAAAAATTTTAAATTGCTATAACTCCTCTTAAAATTAAGCTAGAGAGGTGAGAGAGGTGTCATTTTACAGCATTTTTAAAGCCCTTTCTAAAAATGCATAGTACTACAAAGGTCAAAATAAAAACTTTTTTAACAATTTCAAAATCAAAAATTTAATTTTAAATTTCTCAAAATGCTCCGCTTTGAAAATTTTGAAAAAATTCTCAAATAGTCCATGTATAGTGGTTAACTGATGGTATAAATTTCATTAGGGGGTGCAAATGGGTTATTACAGAAAAATTCATTTGAAAACAGACTTGCACTAGAATTTCCACTATAATAACGTCTCATTGGGAAGGGATAGGAGTATTTATTTAATTATAGACAAATACTACATTTTAAAGCTAAATTTAATTATTAGAAAGCTTTAGACATTATTAGAAAGCTTTAGACATATATCATAAGTAAAAAAGCCATTAAAAATAGTTAGTTGAAACTGGGCTACTATTTGACACATAGTATTTTTGTTAAGTTTTAAAACCATATATTTATATTAAATTCACTTTGGCTATGTACACATTTCAGGGAAAACTTGCATTAAATGAACATAATTACTTACATTATTACTGGCAGCCTTTTTTAACATTTCTAAAAAGTTTTCTCAAAGTCGGTGAAGGCTTCGATGGTTTTTTTCTGTTCTTCATGTGACAACTTATAAGTTCGGCCGGTTGGGGTTATAGGATTTACTTTAGTTAGCACATGTGTCACAGGAAGCCAAAGAATATCCGGTCTTCTTGGGAAAGAGAAGCTAGGCGATGGACCAGTTGGGTTTAAAAATGAAACTTTTACTTCATCATTGAGTTCTTCTTTTTCTAGTACATAAGCCAGCCACCAGTTGTTGTCATAGACGATTGTAACATACCCACTGACTTCTGCTAAACTTAAACGATCATGAATCGTTGTAACAGTTTCAATCTTAAATTCAGTGGATTCTGAAAAAACTTTTACTTTAATTTTGCTATTACAAGAAGGCATAGGAATGAATGCATGGAGTTTCTGTGTTCCGTCTATCGTTATAGATTTTTTTAGCCGATTTTCTAGGTGCCTCTCAGTTTCAATATACTCTTGTTGTGTAACGTAAACAAAATTTGCCACAAATATATTTTGCATTGACCACTCGTACAGTTGGAATGGAGTTTGAATTTGGTCATCATAGGGCCTTTGCAAACTGGCTCTGGCGGCTAATCTCTTTACAACTCCTCCAACACCATCACAGGCACTTTTCCCATGAGCAGTTGCTGAGAAGTGCCACTCTGCGTCAATTTTGAAGTCTTCTGAGTGAAAGCTCAGGTTGGTAAAGTTTTTCCTGTTTTTATATTGTGCGGCGGACCCATCAGAAAAGTAATATATTCGAGATATGTTGTCTCCAAATTTATCTTTCATGAATTCTATCAGTTTCTTTTGGAAACAATAAACTGCTATGGTATTGTGTTCTAAAACTTCGGAAATGATAACAAAGCTTACATGTTTGGTTTTTCCTTCCCTTTTATAATAGATCACAAATGGATGGACAGTTGATTGACCACTGTTCCAGTGGTAGCTTTGCGCTTCATCTTGAAGCACAAAGCTATAGTTCTCGGAAAAGTCACACATGACAAGGTACTCTGAGCTCTCAAGATTCTCTTTTAGGTGAGACAGAAAGGAGCTTTGACTTTTAACAATAAAGTCATGTCTGATTAATGCTGACAAATTTTGAACAAATAACTCAATAAACTCTGAAGTTGATTTTTCTATTGTCTCCAAATTACATCTATCAACTGATAGCCACTGACGAAAAGTTACTTTTTCGATACCTTTTTCTTCAAAACTTTCTTCCAATAACTTTTTTATGTAATCTGTACCTGGACAGGTTGAACATTCACCAAAGAAACAACTAATGGAGGCAGGGTTGCAAAGTGCTTTGGCAATACAGTGTTTATATGTAAGCAGCTCACCATTAGTTATTGAGCTAATTTTTGCGTTCTCTAACATCAATTTTAAATTCTGATGTATAGTGCAAACGCACACGGAATGGGTACCGCTAGCACCTGCCAGCACACAGTTTTTTGGCCTTAGTTCTGCGAACTTTGAAAATCCTATTTTTATTGTAGGATTTTTATCTTTGAAGGTTCGATAGGCCTCCATTAAATTGCACAACACTAACCGTTTGGGTAGTACGGCTTTATCACCTGTCTCGGTCTTAACAGATACACAGTCTTTTTTACCAGGTAAAACTCGGCTGATTTCATCAGACTCGTAGAATGACCGTACTGCTGTTACTACTTCTGGTGGCAGGCTCTTACCAGGTTTTTGATTAGGGCCTTCTAAAATACCTTTATCTTTAAGTATTTTCTTCGATTGCCTCACCATGTAATTTGGTGCATTGAATTCTCGCATTATTTTCCTTACGCTCCATGAAACAGGCAAGCATGTTAATATCATTAACTTTTTGTCTCTTGAAGTGCAGTGTGAGAAATGGTCTTTTAGGTTTTTCAAAACTGAATCGTCAAGCGTTTCATGAGCTTCATCAGAAGAGGAGTCTTGAATAGCATAACATTTTGATTTTACTTTTTTTGAATCAAGCGGTGATTCATCAAGTTCATGAAGAGAAGCATTAAGTGTTTGAACAACATCTGATTTAGGCTGGAAATCTGGGTCATTTTCAGAATCAGAATTATTTATAATTTCTGGCTCTCGGCTAAAATTAGCACTGGCTTGATTGCTTTCTTCATTTTTCTTTAGAGTTGATAACTCTTTTCTGCATACGTCACATACTTTAGCATCTTTAGGCAAGCTTAAATCTTGAAAATGTTCAAGCATCCATTGGGTTACTGTTTTAAGCGATTTTGTTACTCTATGATCTTTCTTTGAAAAAGGATTGAAACATCTAATTGTTCTATGCCTGTTTTCAATTTCAATTCTTAATTAATAAGTCATTGAAAATATTGTTAAAAATCTTCAAATATGTAGACGTAACAACTAATTTTTAAAAACCATGAAAATGTTTTATTTTGAGGAATGTTTTATTAATAAAAACGAATATTGTCAGTTAATTATTAAACAAATTAAGTAATTGTAAACAAATTATTAAATTACTCACTCACTAATCTAAATTATTGGACAAAAATATTTGATCTATTAAGAAATATTGTCTGTCTTATTGTAAAACCAAACGGATCTACAGAAATAAGTACAACTGAAATAGGCACTAAGTTACTCTATCACTACACAAGCACTCATTCACTTTGCTCACGAACACTTACACTTTAACTCTCAACAAATATATTTTTTCTCTAATAGATACTTGTTACTGTTACACCACCTGTTACTGACTGGAGAATAAACTCTGAACTGACTCTAACATGTGAACAGTAGAGGCTGCAGTCTCCAACTTGCAGACTGCTACAGGTTGAGACACGTCACTGCAGAACTCATGAGCCAACTTATTGTGATGAATAATCTATCACTTATTTAACCACTCCTTATCCTTATCAACCAGTACCTCCTTACAAGAGGAGTGTAACATCTTTCCAATGAAACAAGCTATATTACCTCCCAAATTATTTATTTTATGAATTAATTAATGAAATGAATAGAAATATTGTGCTATCCAATTACCGTACTTATTAGTTAGGTAATTTTTTACACAAAAAAAATTAATAATTTATCTTGATATGTCACTTACAAATATAAGTTGATTGTTCTCCAAAAAGTTCTAACAATAATACTTTAAATTACCCAATAGTACTTACAATTCTTAAAAGCATTATGCCATTATCAATTTATTTTTAATATGTGTTAAATAGTAGCCCAGTTTCACCTAACTATTTTTTAATGGCTTTTTTACTTATGATATATGTCAGAATCTTTCTAATAATTAAATTTAGCTTTAAAATGTAGTATTTGTCTATAATTAAATAAATACTCCTATCCCTTCCCAATGAGACGTTATTATAGTGGAAATTCTAGTGCAAGTCTGTTTTCAAATGAATTTTTCTGTAATAACCCATTTGCACCCCCTAATGAAATTTATACCATCAGTTAACCACTATACATGGTCTATTTGAGAATTTTTTCAAAATTTTCAAAGCGGAGCATTTTGAGAAATTTAAAATTTAATTTTTGATTTTGAAATTGTTAAAAAAGTTTTTATTATGACCTTTGTAGTACTATGCATTTTTAGAAAGGGCTTTAAAAATGCTGTAAAATGACACCTCTCTCACCTCTCTAGCTTAATTTTGAGAGGAGTTATAGCAATTTAAAATTTTACAAACGGGTCGATTTTGAGCATTTTTTGAAAACTTTAACGTGGCATAATTTTGAAACTAGGAGAAGTATCAAGCTAAAATTTTGTATTTTTCTTAGTCTGAGTGGTGTGTACCAGTATACCAAATTTCATTGTAATCTGAGATGGTCAGGTAAATTTTTAATTTAAACTGTGTTGAGTTGATATGGAATGACCCTGGTAAAACCTGGTAAATGGCTTCTTCTAGGTCAGATCTACTCAATATTGAATTAAAACCACCCAGTTTTAATGTACCCATAGCAGCAAACCTGCATACTCATTCCCCATGTTATTCTTATGGGGCTTACAAAAACATGTCAAATCTCGCTACTTTGGATCGAAATATGTTGTTTTGCATTTGAAATTCGCTGAGTATGCAGGTCTGCTGCAACGGGGGTATTTTTGGTCTGTGCTATAGACTAGCAAAGTGATAGTAAAACTTAAGTGTGATAAAAGAGTGATCATAGTGATACATTAGATACATTAGTTGAAATGGCGACCTACCCAGGTAGGTATTTTAAGCCAAGTATGAATGACAGATGAGTGAAGGATTGATTGTGGCGCGATCTTGTAGTCTTGTTACTGACTAAGGCCGACATATTCCTCAGACAGGACTGTTAATTAATAGACCAACAGTGTGAAACTTAGAGGCAATCTACCTGTATGAGCTATAATTGCGCTACTTTAAGAATCGCTTAAGTCATCAAAATTTGTACTTCTATCGGTTGACAGAATCGTTGTTGTTTTAGCTGCCACATTTTTGTTTGGATTACCTTAATTGAAATTAAGGTTACCTTGATTGAAATAACTTAACAATGACTGATAGTGATTATTCGTCACTATCTAGCATTATTTTGTGGTTATGGACCTATTTCATCAATTTGTAATGCTTAGTAGATTCGTTGAAAATAAATAAATTAAAAGTAGCCTACTCATATCTTGAGAACAAATCGAGATATTAAAAAACGGATTACGACATTGTAATCAGTGAAAAAATTCTAACTTAAAATATTGCCTAACAACACCACTTTTACATTTGAAAAAAATATTTTGGATTCAATATGGCGGATCAAAGATGGCGGCCAAAACTGGGTACCCACTCAAAATGAAGTATTAACTACCCAACAATGTTTGAGGGTGGTGTGGGATCGATATTTGAAAAAATATAGGAAAAAGTTGGGGGGGACTATTATGGGACACCCGGTATATTAAGACCCATTCAAAGTTCTAACGTTCTGGGTAGCTCGACAACTTTGAAACTCGATGATTTCTGGGTTTACAAATAGTCAAGTTAGTAAGGTTTTACTGCACCAATGGGACTGTGGCGTGTCTTGTTATCAAACTAATTGGAGGTCATGAATTGTGGATAATTATGAGCGATAGCTTGCAGACGTGTGTTCCTTAGTGGTGATTAACGTCCGCACTATTTAATACTACTATAAGACCGCCCTCATAATTAGAACAGTTTGTTAATAATAATCCATGCAAACTAGTGGTTCGGATCCCACGTTAAAATGTAGGTCTCTTAATTAAAATTGGCTTTTGAGCTATTAATTTAAAGAGCTGTCTAAGGAACATCCCTGCCTTAATTCAGTAACAAGACTACAAGATTGCGCCACAATCATCCTTAACTCATCTGTCATTCGTACTTGGCTTAAAATACCTACATGGGTTGGTCGCCATTTCAAGCAATGTATAATGTTTCAAGCAAAGTACGAGGGTTGTCCAGAAAGTAAAGCAGTTTTGTCCGTACATCTAACCCATTGGTCCTATCTCCGTGACTGACAGTATGGCCTAAACCTCCACTCCTGGTCCAAATCTGAGCCAAGTCTCGTTGCCGAACGACCATGCATTTCATTCTCACAGCTTTTCAAAATGGTGACATACTTTGAATATCCCGCCAAATGTATTTGGCCCAATAATGTTGCTTCTTTCAGTTCCTTACCACTTTTAAACACTTTCTAGCCTAAAAATTCCCTTAACTACGAAAAATATTTATCCATCTAAGGCCAGGTAAGGGTTGCACAGGAATTGTCCAAAAATGTCTAACTTGAGGCAGCAAAGTTCTGTTAAGTTGCTGCTGCTGCGTGCGTCGGCATGGATCAGCAACACCCTAGCCTGCGATTGGATTTATCCAAATCGCATGTTTTGTAAGGCATGTGAAGTTATCATAGGGCCTCATAATGGATTCAGGATCACTTTTTCTCCTCTACAAATAAATTCAACTGTGAATAAACGCTCTAGGCTGCAAAACACTATTTAAATCACCTCACTCACATTCGGTGTGATTTTCAGTAGACACTGCCATTTTGAAAAGCTGTAAAAATGAAATGCTTGATCGGTCTGCATCGAAACTTGGCTCAAATTGAGACTAGGAGTGGATCTTTAGAACACACACTCAGTCGCGGTGTTGGGGCAACAGGGCTAGATTTAGTAACAAAACGTGCTTTACTTTCTGGACGACCCTCTTATAATGTGTAAAGGGCCTTACTTTGAAAATTTCTCCGAGAGTGAAGTACTGCTGCCAGGCGCTCTTGTCGGGCGGCTGCACCTCCAGGGAGCGGCGGGTCAGGTAGATGGCGTCGTCCAAGTACTGCAGGTTGAACATCACCCGGGCCAGATTCAGCAACACCTACGTTGAGCACATCACAGTAATGACAGTGATTCAGTCTACATTGCATTCCACTTGAATCATAACTTAAAAGAAGATACTGGAGAAGTAAATGTATGTTTAAGATTAACCCTTTGACATAGGCCTACCATTTTTTTATTTCTCAAGTTTTAATATGTTTATTTTATCTGTGTTTGGTCTGATATTACGGTTATGTCCCTTTTCCATATGTATTGTCAATATGCTGAACTAATTAATAAAAAAATTAAAAAAAGTGTGTCCCTCCTCCTCAATACAAAGGATAAAAAGAGCAAAACAGGTGTCCACTGCAATCCCTATTGAATGTGCAATGACGTCAGCTTCCACCTAACACGGTCACCATTTATTTTAGGTTTGCCCTCCCAACAACTTCACCACATGTTTGCAAGCCTAATAGGGATTGCAAATGGTCAGGAATTGAACACACACACCATGAACGACTTCAACGCTATACTGGTCAGTACAGTGCATTAGCCAAAACAGCCACGGTGCCACCGTCGGCAAGGAGACCGATTGGCGCATAAAGCCTATAGTCGACCCTAGCAGCAAACCAGTGAACAGCAGCCAAGCCCACACTAACAGCATCCAGTGGTCATTTAAATTCTTTGACGGAACTGTTCTGGATGTCAGAGTATGCCAATGGGTTAGTTATATTACTACACATAAAGAGAAGATAAAGAAACATATTACAACCTAAAACATAATATTTACATATTGTTTGACTTGGTAGAGATAATTTGAAAAAGATAGGCCTGTTTTAAAAAGACAACAGTCTACAAATACTTCTTCTAGACAAGTTTATAGTAGGCCTAATACAAAAAGTTATGATTACAACATAATCTTATGAAATTAAGTTCGAGCAGTACATTTCTGGCAGTAGCTGCGTCGCTACAAAACTATAGGCATATACAAAACTAGGTAGCCTATATGATATTTTCAACACTTAATTTTGGCAAATACAACATTTGACATATGATAGCACTGTTTTAGAAACATTTTTCAGAAAACAGTACCCCCTCTCCCTCTTGCACCTTGCGACTAGCTGACTCAGTCATAGCTGGAGATATAATGTGGTAACTGTACTGAAGTTGTAATAGGTAATTAGAAGTAATTTTTGGTATTTTCCCAATCTTTAGACATTAAGCCAAATTTAAATAATTATTGAATTCACAGAACCAAACATATTTACACTTTTTCAGGGTGTAAGCCGATTTCTGCGAGCCATCCCCCTTTCAACATCATTATTCAAACTAGAGTAGCCTATCTTATAATTTTAAAA
The DNA here is from genome assembly GCA_035578135.1 of Flexamia atlantica. Taxonomy (NCBI): domain Eukaryota; kingdom Metazoa; phylum Arthropoda; class Insecta; order Hemiptera; family Cicadellidae; genus Flexamia; species Flexamia atlantica. Next base: position 18,412,996 of record JAQJVK010000005.1, read on the forward strand.
AGTCTGCTAATTAGAAATTATAGAAATGTCAGAAAAAATAATAAATTAAGCCACATACTAATAAATTGTCATGAACAAGTCAAGATATTTATTTAACCTATAAGTCAAGAAACTCTAGCCAGGGTATATTATAAAAAAATTACAAAACTGCCGTTTCTAACAACATGAAAACTTTAGGCTGAATATTTTTCAAAGGAATGTAATATATGACTTGGGTCTTTGCTTTGTTGGCCATTTTTTTTATCTTTTGTCAAAACTAAGTTAGATGAATGATTGGGCTATTAAAGCTTAAACTCATATCAAACATTTTAATGACAGTAGGTTTCTGCAAGCACTTTAGGTTTAAAACAAATAAAATCAAATCAAATTAAGGTTACAAATGCAACAAGGCAGACAATGTAGCCTGACTTCAATTTTAAATTGAAATTTGTTCTCGACTTCTATTTGACTTACCTCTGCATTATGCGGTGACACAGCAAGAGCACGCCTAAAACACTCGATTGATTTGGTTGTGTCCCCCTTGATTCTAAAGAAGTTTCCAATCTGATTATACAGCTGTACAGATTTGGGTTTTTCTCGTTTGGCCTTCTTCAGTCTTCTTTCAAGTCCTTCGATATCTAATTCTGCGTTCCGTTTCTTAAAAATCAAAGCCACTTGGGGTTCAGGAACATTCGGGTGGTTCATTCGATTTGCTATTCCAACCAAATTGTCATAGTATGTGAAGTTGACAGTTTTTCCGCAATCCAATATCTCATCATCAATATCCGATTCTGACCGTTGAGATGTTTTATTATTAACCTCTGCATCGTAGGGATCAGATCTAAATGCAAGAAACATAATCTTTTAATCACATTAAAATAGAAAATATACTGAGGTAAGTGGTATCAAGATCTATAAGTTGGAATTTTAGTGAAACTCTTCAATTCTAAGACAACCTTTAATAGTAGGACAATCATTGCTTCTCAATAACAGTAATGAATCTTTTCAGTACTGTTTTACAAGGGCAATGACTATTTTTATGTGAGTTTTTTGTGAGCATAGACCTGTCTAATTCAAGAAGACTAGATAATAAATCTGACTCTCAGAAGTGACCAAATATCAAATATCAACCATCATCATATATCATTTCAGTCACATTTGGTTCACAGATATTTGATATATCATTCCTAAAACAGATTAAAAAATAAAGATGAAGAAATTACAACTGATAAAGGTAGGCCGGTAGGCCTACAATGAAGTTTTACTAATAGTTCATTCAATTTCCCCACCCGGTACAGGTAATCAGATGATACTACAATTCAACCTTCTGCTGGAATGAACAGGACCAGATGATTAGTTACCACGTACCAATTAAAAAATATTTGAGGAGTGTAGAACATGTCTAAACAATGAATAGGCTATATACTTCATCAAACATGCCATAGGACACTCAAATTCCAACACTACTTTTTGATTTTTTTGATACTGATAAAAGCCCTAGATCTTATTTTAAGGTTTCTAGGTTCATGAATATGAATATGAGGGTGGTTTGTGTGAGATGGCCTTGTTACTGACAAATAACATCTGTTTAGTCAGGTTTATAATAATAATCCAATGAGAGCTGAGTCTAAATCCAAAGGAAACAGCGTAATCCTATGTGGCCATAAACACATTGATAAATAGTTTCCCATTTTGGGTTACCGTACACGAAGCCTTAGAAGCCTTTCAAACTGCCCTTTATCCACCATCTTCCTAAAGGATAGCCCAAATCGAATCCGAAAATGCCGCTTCAAAGGTCAAAGTTCAGTTTGCAACACAACAATATGAATCATACTATTTTGAGAAATTCAGTGACAACTTTGAAAGTTAGGTTTTAGGTTTATGAGTTGTATGGTTTGCTAATTATTGTAAAATTATTATATGTGGCTGCAGTTCTATATGCGAAATAAAAATAATGACTTGTAACAACATGGGCTACTCAAATGAAAATATTTAAATACCTACATCAAAACATTTGTGCCTCAATCACTACTTGGGTGAATGATCTACATATCTAGGGTAAGCTACCTATTTCGAGTTTAAAGATTATTAATTTTAAAACTATTACAGAATGCTACCATACTAACTCTTAGATTTAATTGGCCTATTTTAAAAATATGTTATGTGATGCAGGACATGACAAGTGACCTCTTCTCAGAATTTCCCGGTTTGAATTTTTTTGCAGTCTTAAATCCAGCTTTAAATGGTGAGTAATTTGATATAATTTGTAGCCTAATTTTGATTCTATGATTTCTTGTTTGAGTTTTTGGCATTTAAATTTATCAAATCAAAATATACATTTTTAAAAAGGCACCAAAACTTGAATGCTTGCGCCCCTTTTAATCCTTGCTGCTTTGTAACTAGGTCCCGTATGATTCGTAGTTGTATATAGCTTTAAGGGTACTTTCACATGACACTGCAGTATGCTGCATGAGACACGTGCTAAACAGAGACAACAGCAACCCACCAAAACTGGTTCATATGAAGCGTGCTTAATATGATCTATATGTTAAAAGACTAAGCGGCAAAACTTTGATATCCGACTCCATCGTATTGATCGATTTTACAACCAATCGTTCTTCATCGTCGAATACCAACCTAGTGAAGAATCTAATCTCACCATCGGAACAATTCACATGGGTACATTAGTAATGGTAAATGATCTGATCAATGGTGTAAATGTTACAAATCATAATTATAACCAAATACTTATCTTTACATTCAGACAACCAAACTTGAATGTGATACTAAAACTTAACCAAAACCAATTATGACAATCCACAGTAAGGCCGGCCACACACTACATCAGTCGAGGCGAGGCGAGGCATTTTGACTAAAGGCGTCTTAAGCGACAGAGAACGCACGGGCGCTTACGGAGCACCACACACTGCAAGAGACAAGGCGAGGCGAGGCGAAAATGCGCCTTTAGTCAAAAAGCGAAGCAGTCAAAAATTTCGTTGCATGGAGAGTAGCTGACAGTCGGAGCGTTCTGCGCATGCGTGGGAGTTGATCCACCCACTCTGAGCTTAAAAATATGGGCAGAAATTGGTAAAGAGATGGACGTACTAGGTAAAATACTATTTCATAAAATACTACCCCTTTTCTGATTTATAGGATGTACCCACATTCTTCTGTTTTTCACATTTTGATCCAGCAGCTGTAAGAAAACCCCACAGCATGAGAACAGTCTCTTTCCTCCTCATCCATCGTGCCTCGACAGCGCACTGCAGAGACTTGTAACCTATGTCAATCACCTGCGAAAGCACATTTATACGACTGGACTCTGTTAAACCGCGCCAAAACTTTGGATGCCTTGCCTCGCCTCGCCTTCTGCTGTGTGTGTTCGCTTTGCGACAAGGCAAGACGATCGACTTGTCTCTCACCGCCTTGCCTCGCCTTGACTGAAACAGTGTGTGGCAGGCCTAAGTTGCAATCCTCAGTTGACCGGGCAGATGGCACAACACATGACAATAATGACTCATGTGCAAGATGGCGAATGATGTGCAATACGGTCGCACTTCCACAGACACCTGGTGAAACAATAGAATGAACAATAGATTTTCTCATTCAACTAATATCGTTGTGCAATTTATAATTCAGTCTAGACAATCAAATAACAAACTATCTCCAAGAACTATATATGAAATTAAAATAACCCAACCAAACTAAACCAAAACTCAGAAAGAAACTTGATAGGATTTCCTTCATTGACGTTCTAAAATTTTATTTCACATCATTTACCATCTAACCGTTTGACATCCTACTGTCTAAGTTATATATACTGAACGGTCAACTGAGATCAGGATTGCAACAAGTGCCGAAATTGCTATTTTGTTATTGGCTTTTGTTAAAGTTCAGTTTTAAGCAGGGTTTAAGCTGCGGTCGCATTTGTCGCAAAATGCGACATGCTCCACAAAATTGCGACAATATTCGGACAGGCTGTCGCCTTTCTGCTACAAAGTAAAAAGTGGAAATTATTTAACTTTAATGCAGAAAATCTGGCTTTAACCAATACAAATCTCAATAAAAGTCCATTTACTTCCACAAATTACTTTGTATTACTTTAAAATAAAATAAGAGTTTATTATAGAATGTAGTCTTCACCGTAACCCTCGATCAGATGCCGCGTCATTAAGATCCACAGTCAAAAAGAAGACTATAGATAGACTCAGAGAACGTATAGATCTTCTATACATTCTCTGTGCTAAAGAGCAGTTGGTGCGCACTCTGTAGTGGCCGAGTTGCCGAGTCTAGCCGAGTGTTGGCGAATGCGAGAATATGCAGGGCTAGTTCGCCACCGCTCGGAGTGATATGGAGTCGAATTATCAATATAGTCATTCAATAATTTTAGTTTCAAGTCATGAATACCCTATTTAAGGGGCAAGAAACATTGTCGTGGATTATGTGGGGATTTTTAAAGCTAATGCCGTGTAAAACCGAGAATTTTTGAAACTCACGGTGGGTAAAATCTCATGGCCAGTCTGGCAACACTGGCGAAAACAGACGTCTCGAAAATGCTGATGCGAAATATAGTTTGAGGTTATGTTGTTCAATTAAGTTGTTTTGGTTTGATGACATGTGCCATAACTTAATGACATGAGATGAAAATGCTAAAAGGGAAATAATTTTGCTACGAGTCTCAAAGAGCTTGTAGCATTTTCGCTCAAAGAATTTTTTTCCCAGCTTAAACCCTGGTTTTAAGTCTTGTTTTTTTAGTTTGAATATACAAATAAGTCTTTGGTTACTACTCTGAAGAGAAATATTTTAAATCACTTCCCTAACCAAACCAGATGCAACACCAAAATATACCCAAAATTATGATTACCATAGTCAGCTGTAGGCTATCTATTCTGATATTTTGTGACGAAATATCTCAGCGAGCATTAACTCAACTGTGTATCGATATTTTACATCAGTTAGGTCTACCTATTTTCATTTGATTGTTTCACTCGCATCTGTAAAATTGCAGCCTAGAATACGTTTTAAATATGTTTATGTTAGTAAAAGGTAGGCCTGGTTGAATTCAGATATGTGGTTAATCATTGCGTTATGAGTTTTATTCATGTATTTATACTAGTACAGGTTTCATTATGTTGAAGATCAACTCTACAAGACTGTTTTTAATATTACATTTAAAAACAGATGATATTTTGTTTACATAATTATAGTTTTTTTATAATGGGCCTGTTCAAAGTAAAGTGAAATTACATTTTTAGTGAATGCCCGCCATCCAATTTTGGGTAAATTTTGAAAACTTTAAAAGGCCATAACTCAAAAGCGGGTGGACGTAAAAAATTAAAACTTGACATTTTTCTTGATCTACATGAACTTAACCTCAGTGCCAAATTTCATCAAAATCTGAGGTGGTCAAGTTGAATGGGTGTGTTGATTTGACATGGAATGGCCCAATCATTTTTATTGGTATTTCATAATTTCTCTTCAAACTTTTCCAGCGAGAGGATGAGGATGGATTCCACGTGATTTAGGCTATATCTAAAATGTTTTAAGATAGCTAGGCTTACTTCACATTCAAATTGAAATGGCCCTCAGTATTCGAGTTGAATTTCTGTAACACAGTGCATGATTAACTTCATTCTGAGAAATAAAACCTATCGATAGAAAAGAAAATTACACCCTCTGGCTTTAACTTCACCCAATATAAATCTTCTTGTCTCTGAGGTCACATAGAAAGAGGCCTACTTACGTTTTGGTCTAAACAGGCGAGGCATTTGCAACCTTTATGTCATAATTTGTGGTGACATCATAAAACTAACAAAATTGCCTGGAACCTAGGTATTGGCCTACCTATTGGAAGAGGAGTTTATTGACTGACAATCAGTACAATAATTTTCGGAACCCCTCTTGGTCCAGCTTTTCCCGTAATGCACTGTAGAAGTAATTATATTGAAGATAGGATCGTCGTTGTTTTCGTTTGGTAAGACAGAAGTAACAACACTGGGAAACTGGTTGACTTCTATTATTTTCCCGTCCTCAACATTCAATTTCCAAAATGTTGACGTTCGGGAATTTGTTTGAAGAATATGAAATGTTAAAATGTAAAGCGCCATGTACGTAATACACGGCGATTCACTCATTTTTATGCTCAAAAGATAAACTTAATATTGGAAGAACTCTGGCACATTGCACTATCACTCTGACAAAACACCAATCAATTTCCAGTTTCCACTCTTGCCACTCTTCGTCCCCTCACCACACTTGGTTGAAGTCTCTCAATACTCGACTCTCGAGCCTAGAAATCCAGTTGTTTGGTGATCAGCATGGCATAGCGTTACACTTGCAGCAACAGCATATGCCCGAGAAAACAAAATTGTGACGTTGTATTTAATACAACGTCAAATAGATGTTTATATTTTTATCGTTGTATGAGGGGCCGTCATAAATTACGTCACCTGAAAATAGGGGGGAGGCGTCTGACGGTAGGATGATGTGCATTATTGGTTAACGCTGAAACTACGTAATTTTTGAATTTAGTTTTTAAATTAACTGTTACAGGCAATTTTAAATGTTTGACTTAAATCCATTAAATTAATGGTAAACAGCTTTGAAAATTCATTAGAAACCATGTTTTCAGAAAAGTACCCCCACTCCCCCCCGGGCCATACAATCAGCAGACTCAGTCATAGCCGGAGATATAATGCGCGAACTATACTCATTTTTACAATATCCTTAAAATGGTAATTTTAGCTCTTTTTCAGGTCAAAAAAGCTACAGTAAATGCATATTTTAGGTTTGCAGGTAGCGTCCTTATAACTGAAGTAATGTAGTATCATGGTAGATACAAATATCAAACCTTTTTGAGATCCTTTTATCTATGGTAGTACTGTACTACAAAGTTCAAAAAGTTCTGGTTTGAACCGCAACCATCCCAAAATTGGTTTATACGTAATTTAATGGTTTTAAAACCCAAGGAGAAACCTTTAATAGAGCTTGCGCAAAGACCGGCATTATTTTGGGAGTTTGCACTTTATGACGTAATTTTTCAATGGTGAGGGGGTTACGCGGATTATGACTGAAGAATGATTGAAGGGGGGTCCAAAAAATGGTCAAAAGCGAATAAGTAATGTATGAGTGCCATGCATTGTTCCGAAATTAATTATCTATGGTGCGACACTGAGCGACGTCGCTTGCCGCTCACGAGATGCGTTGTTGTATTGTGCAGAGCAAAGAGGTTACTATAATGAAGATACCGTGACAATAAACTAAAAACAGGAACTGTACCTGAGCAAAAGACCTGAGCAAGGTCCAACTATGTAGTGTGGCCTTGACCTGAGGCGTCAAACAGTTCCAAAGTAGAAGTAAATCACACTACATAATTATTTGTAAGTAATCTACTACGAAGTTCATTATCACTATAAACTGCCATTCATAGATAAAAACATTCATTGGATGTTTTTACCTTTGAAACTAATAAGGTCTGTAGAGTACAAGAGAAGAGATCAACAGTACTCAGGTTGTCTAAAAAAATATCGTCTGCAGCAAGGAGGTTATGTGAATATACTGGAGACTGCACTCCATAGTAAAACAGCGTTCCGGCTGTTTAGAACAAAATATTATCACAAAAATGGTACATCAGTTAGTACAAACCTTGGAAAAATACCTCAATTTCACCGAATTCCCAAAATGAACGAATCAATCGAGTGATTCAGTCGAATCACGACTCAATTTTGAGCTTGGTTCATTCCGAAACCGGAAATCAATAATATTTTTAACACCGAATTAAACACTCATGAGAAACTGCTAACGAGTACTTTAGCCTAGTTCACACTAACATTCAATTCAATTCATTTCATTTATTTCCATGCCACAAAACAGATATAAATCCAATTACATTGTAGCATAAAACAGTCAACATTACAAATATAGCACAAGATACAAGTTTAAATACTTATATAATAAATAATAAATAAATTGTCTACTGTAGCTGTCCCCTTTCCTTCGATGAATTTGGTGATTAATGAAAGTTGAACAGAATGAACATGCATACTAAAACATAACAATTTAAACAATAAGTTAGATTCTTAAAAAAAAAAATAATAATAATAATATTTAGGCAAAATAGAGTGCAAAGTAACAAATAGAAATAACAATTATAAATTAATTTCAGGCATAACAATGACAAAAAAAAAACAGCAAATAAAGTCATATAAAACAAGAATAACAACAACAATAATAATAATAATAATAATAATAATAACTCAGGTACGGATTTGACTCAAGTTGATATCTTGAATTTTTGCGGCGAAAGAGAGTAAGGTCGACGAAAGCATATCAATTGATGCAGGCAGATCGTTGCACAGTCTCATCATCACATTTACAGGGCTGTGAATTCCCAACGTCGTATGTGCAAACCGTGGACTGAACAACGCACGGACCCTGGACGAGGTACGAGGAACAAGGAAGTTCACCCGCGCTAGGATTTCACTACAATCAACACCTCCATTGATTAGCTTGAATAAAAACAGCATCAATCCAATTTCACGACGCTTGCGCAAACTATTAAATTCAAATAATCGCAGTAACTCAAAATACGGAACATCGAAAGTGTAATAACCAAATCTTTTAAAAAACAGAAATCTTAAAAACTTAATTTGTATTTGTTCTAACATCTCCACGAGATAGCGGTGATAAGGGTTCCAAATAACAAAACCAAATTCTAATTTAGATCTGACCAAATAACAATATAACAAATTAAATGTGGATTCATTTTTCAAAAAATTCCCAGATCTAAATAAAAACCCAAGGGTCTTATAAGCTTTCTTGCAAATTTCAATTATATGATTTGAAAAACACATTTTTTCATCAAAAACGACTCCTAAATCTCGGAGCTGAGAAACGACTGTTAAAGAGGTGTTCTCTAACATATATTGAAAATGTATGAAATTCAGCGTTTTCCTAGTGTATCTTACAACCATGCACTTGTCGACATTAAATCTCAACCCGGTACGACTCCAGACAACCAAGCGATCTAAATCGTCTTGCAGTAGGAAACAATCAGAAATACTGTTGATTTCTCTAAAGATTTTAATGTTGTCAGCATACAACAAAATTTTACTATTTTTGACACAATCGACGATATCATTTATATACAAAACAAATAATAACGGTCCCAAATTTGAGCCTTGAGGCACGCCTGAATGCACAAGAAATTCACGAGATGAAAAACCATTGTAATTGACGAATTGCATTCTATTGTGAAGATATGAAACGAAAAAACTTAGGCTATTATTTGAGAAACCAAAATAATTTAATTTCCTTAATAACTCTGCGTGGTTGACCTTATCAAACGCCTTAGAAAAGTCAGTATAGACTGCATCTACTTGTCTGCCCGCATCAAGTGAAGAAATACAAAAATCAGTAAATGACAGCAAGTTTGAATTAATAGACCGTCCAGGAAAAAAACCGTGTTGGAACGGCGTGACAAAGTTTTTGACGTGATTGAAGATTCTTTTATATAAAATTGACTCGAATAGTTTGGCTGGGCAGGATAAAATTGCGATTGGTCGATGGTTTTTAATGTCATTTCTCACGCCTTTTTTAAAAACAGGAACAACTTTGGTGAGTTTCCATCGGTCTGGAAAAATATTGGAATTAACTGACAAGTTAAAGAGATATGTCAATGGTGTAATTAATAAATCGGAACAACCTTTAAAGATGAATGAAGGAATTCCATCCGGGCCAAAAGAACGTTTGGACTTGAGTTTTTTTAGCGCGAACGCAACCTCAGTTTCCGTAATGTTATCAAACTTAAGACAGCCGATACCAGATAAGACAGGTGAGTCGAGCGCCCGGCGGATCAGCTGACCACAGTCCAACGCGGAAGCATCGTACACAGACCTAAAATATTGAGCAAATGCCTCCGCAATCGCCGCGCCCCCCTCCACCTCCCCCCCGTCCAGTGTCATTGATGTCGAGGCGCCACTGCCCGTCGACCGTAATCTCTTCACCATTCCCCAGAAAGATAAGGGGTTGTTAACTACGTTATCTTCAAGATATGAGGTGAAGTTTAAATAATCAAATCTAATTCTTTGTTTTGATTCCGTCCTGAGTCGTTTGAATTCAAGTAACAAATAATCATATTTATACTTCCTGTATTGCTTACGAACACTTTCTTTCTTTTTAATGACTTTTATTGTACCAATAGTAAACCATTTAGGAAATTTTGTATTTTTATTTCTATGTTTTTGCAATGGAATATGTAAACCCAGCTTGGAATAAAGCATATTATAAAAACTGTTAACACTAGAATTAATATCACAACTGCTAATATTAGTACCCCAATTAATATTTTTAAGCGAGTTGTAGAGTACCAAATAATTACCCTGTTTAAAATTGTAAATCTTTATGCCCAGTTTAGTTTCGTTATGATTGACCTTGGTTAAAATGGAATTTTCAAAAACAATATTCAGAGCAGGGTGGTAACGATCTAGTTTAACCACAGGTTCATCCTCCTGAACAATTAAATCACTTATATCTGATAATACCAAGTCCAGAGTTCTGCCTGAACAATTTAATACATCATTCTTTAAACTCAAGTTATACAATTCCAGAAAGAATAACAATTGTTTACATATATCTCCACCACAGCTTAACATAAATGAACTACCAGATATATGTAGATTAAAATCTCCTAAAATAATAATTTTTTCACTCTCAAATTTATATTGATCAAGTTTTTCAAAAAATAACTTGTATTTAGACAGAGATGAGTTTGGAGGGAAATACACTAAACCCAAAATAATGGAGAAAGACTTAGAAAAAGTTATTTTCAACCAAATATTTTCATCATCAGTTTCTAAGTTTTTAAGACGATAGGACTTAAAGCAAGTTTTAACAGCAAGCATAACCCCTCCTCCCATTGTGCCTGGTCCTTCCCTATCTCTCCTGTAAACATTATAGTTATCTGGAAACAATTCTGAATCAGTTATTGAACAGTTTAACCATGTTTCAGTTAATGCTAAGATTTGATAATTTCCCTCTATAACATTCAAGCGAAAAGCCAAAGTTTTAGTCCTAAGACCCCTTACATTTTGATAATATAAATTAATCACATTAGACATGTTTAATGATTTTAATTAAATAGAAAAAAAACGCTAAAAATATAAATAAACTAGTACAAAATACATGCAATGTATGATCTATTAAATTATATATTTAAAAAAATAAACAACAACAATATAAATAAGCAACAAGCAATTTTAATGGGTCTATAAATAATTTTATTCTTAACATGCCAACAAACACAAATAAATCTATAACTAATTATGAATAACAGATAAATAACATCCAGCATAACAATAAAAAGTGTCTCTTTTGCACAGTCGGAGAGTAGCCACTGCAACTAACCTTGAGCCTAGCTGGTGTTGTGGACAGGAGACGAGTCGGCAGTGGCGGCGGCGGCGGCAGCGGCACTCAAGGTGTTGTCACGGGTGGTGGAGCTTCTCGTTTGCGATACTGGCGATTTTCTCAACTTCTGGATGTCGGAGATGTCCTCAATCAAAATTGGTGAAGACCTCTCTGATTTACGGATGAATATTTTTCCAGAACTAGTGATCCAAGCAAACTTAAACTGAAGATCTTCTTTAACTTTGCGCGTCTCGAACCATAAAGCCCTGGTTTCACGGGTCATTGACAAGTTGACAAAAACTTTACGGTCACTAGAGAACCCCAGATTAGCAGCGGAGAACCCCCTCTTCCGGATCGCCAGCCGTCTCATCTCTTCCATATCAATCCTTCTGCAAAACTTTACTATAATACCTCTAGGTTCATTGGGCTTACTTGGATTAGGAGCAAGTCGATGCGCCGCATCTATCATAGATGGTTTAAAATTAAATCCTAAAACATTGGATACTGCCTTTACAATATCGACAATGTTTTCATTTTTATTTTCGGGTACTCCCTGGATATCCAAACAATTACACCTAGAGTACTGGGCCCCTGCATTTATTTTCTTCTTCAAAACTGATACCTCCGTTTTGAGAGAAATATTCTCTCTTTGTAGTGACTCAATATCTACTCCTTGCAAGTTAACTTTATTAGTGGTCTCCTTCAAATCGCTGCGGATTTCCTTTATTTCTTCTGAGTAAAAATCTAAAGCCTTTGAAATTTCCTCCTTAAATTGTTTGTTATCATTTTTAATAACAACAATGTCCTGCTTCAACAATGCACTATCCGATTTAATTTGGCTCATGTCCGCCAATATTAGGTCTAGCTTTTCACTAATAGCCTGCATGTCACTGACGCTCTGAGATCGAGTACGCACCGCAGTAGTGTCCGATGTTTGTGGCAGCGGCATGACAGCAACAGTAGCAGACGACTCGACGACGACGCGGCGGCTCACTCGCGGCAATCCGGCAAACCGCGGATCGTACACCGGATCCAACACGCGACTCCGCTCTCTGCTTATATAACCTCACTACGAAACGTAGTAATAAAACACTAAAGTTCGAGAATATTTGAAGAAATAATCACAGTCAATAATGTTTATGTTACGATGATAGTAATACGATATTATTGCACACTGATACTATAAAATAACTCACACTGTAAATCTCGAAAACACGGAATAGCAGAGAGCCGAAGTGACGCACGTCTAGTCCACTTGCATGCTAGCGCTCCCATCTAAAAGTGTCGTCACTTGGACACTCTAATTAACATTGTTGTTATGCCGATATAGGTTTACCAAAAACAGCTGTGTTAACACTTCAATTGTTACATCACCTTATTCATCATTAGAGGGATGCAGTCTTGAGTAGCGACACAAATATTTGTTTTTACAAATATTTGTGTCGCCACGTAAAACTGCATCCCTCCAATGATAAATAAGGTGTTGTAACAACTGAAGTGTTAAAACAGCTGTTTTTGGCAATCCTGTATCGGCATAACAACAATGTTAATTAGAGTGTCCAAGTGACGGCACTTTTAGATGCTGGTGTAAACTTAGCTTTATTAGGTGATTTTTGTTTGAAAATAACTACACGTAATTTATTTTAGGGTATATCTATGATGGCAAAATAAAGTAAAAATAGCAAAACAGATACCTGATGGACTTAGAAGTAATAAGTAATTGACATAATCAGTCACTATGCTATGCAAATACGAGAATTATGGTAGAGACTTGGCAGGTAAGCAACATAAATAGTAGGACTTTTATTTCTGTTAGTGGTACAATATTACTGAGCGACAATAACGTTTGCATAATAATATGGGTGATCGGCTGATGGCAAAATCGTATATAAAGAGTGAAGTTGTTATCTACTGGCCGGATACTAACCAGAGGCGGATTTGGAAATTTGCCGCCCCTGGGCTATACAGGCGGAGTAGGGCCGGCGGCGGGATTTCCAGCTCGCCAAAGTGGTGACCTTTTTTTTTACTCGTGCGTGTGCTTTTTCAACCCGTTGTGGTCGTTTTGGCCCGATTTTACCTGTTCCGGACCCTACGCAAGGCTATTTCTAGGGGGGGGGGGTTGTGACTTCTCTCTCTAATTTACCGCCCCCCCCCCAAATTCTGCCGCCCTGGGCTATAGTCCTTTAAGCCCATAATATGTAAATCCACCCCTGATACAAACACTTATACATTGAACTTTAAATTAATTATTCTTTATTCATAGGTTTAAAAAATACCATTTTCTATTCTATTATTATATAATATCGCACGTGGCCTTAACTGTTCCAAGGCAAAGAAACCGTTCAATCATAATGAGAAAGAGAAACAGATCAACATGATTCAACACTCCGAAATGATTACATCAGTTTTTGAATCAGTTTAATCGACTCAAAGAACGGCACATCAGTTAGTACCAACTGCGGCACGCTTTCCAATGCAGTTTGTGAAGGCAGTGCTATCTCCAGTAGAATAATATAACCTCCTTGGTCTGCAGTGTTTCTACTTTAAGGGGATTTTATCCCTTTTCAGAGATACATCAAGCTCTCGCGAGGGATAAGAGCGGGATTGAGGGATTTCTAGGGATAACAATGGAAATAGCATAATTGGATAGATAAAACATGATTTAATCCTAGCCTCATGTTATTTATAATTATGTTCTAAAATAATATTAAGGTATTTTTAAATAAAAATGTCATCAAACTACTTTTGTGTATTGTGGTGTTTCTGGCCACCTACGGTAAATATTCTATCACTTATACTTTTATTTTAATCATTATAAACATGTCGTCGTCCCTTTTTTCAAGAACAAAGCATTTCAACACTAGCTTCCAATCATATACTGCACTCAGCTTGATTTATTCACACTAATAAATCAAAATTTCAGTTACGAATTAAGTGCACACAATTACAACACAATTACACAGGGCCGCGACAAGGGATTTTTCTGGGACATGCGAGAGTTACATTGGCGCCCTTTCACTAGATTCATGTATCAGAGTTACCCTCAGGGTGGTTAAAGCTAACATTTGAGAAGCTCATTCAGGGGCGGCTCGTGAGTTTTTTAGCGCCAGTGCAAATATTAAAATTGCCTCCCCCCGCTCCCTTCCCAACCCATCATATCCTCACCTCCCCCTCACCACGACCGTCGAACGCCAAACCATGTATATTCCCTTTCGGGTAACTCATTAAAAAACTGACACGACGTCACGTCCGCGCTTTGCCTCGATTTCACACTGAAGCTTGCTTTTAGTTGGCACAGTTCACGCACTAGCGCTTACGCCGACTAGCGCTACGACGACTTCAATATAAACCAGATAAGACAACTCAATTAAAATATTTTGGGTGCGGTTTTAGTTCTACAGTCAAACCGCTAGGTCTGATAGTTTCCCGAGTCCAACTACGTCACACCAGCTGACCGTGCACAAACATTTTTTATCTACGACCATTGCAATAAGCACCAATTATGGTATTACAATAAGCATTATAATGATACACATTAAAACACCAAAAACCAAGCAGTACTCTAATGACGACTTTAGAATACCGGCGTCATTTTAGAGTACTGGTTCTAGACCAATGAGAGCTCGGCATTTGACGGAATTAGTGCCATAATAACAATTACGCAATGCGCACATCAGCTGATTGTTGCATTACGATTAATGTTTGAGTTTACTTATCCCATCAGCTGATTGTACCACAACGATTCATGGTTCAGTCTGCTTATTTGCCTAACCTCAAATTTTAGTTGACCTATTCCATCATTAGTAAAAGTCATGAGTTTTGTTTAACTTCGGGGGAAATTTTGTCGTATATTGTTGGTCGTAGATAAAATAGTGTATGCAACGATTGTATTATGCCTTTAAGCCACTCGTGAGATATTTAGAACACTCGCTTCGCTCGTGTTCTAACTTACATCTCACTCGTGGCTTAAAGGCATTCATTATACAATCGTTGCATAAACTACTATTTCTTTACACTATGGGCACAGTCAGTGTTAAACTGAAGTGATCGACCATAAAATGTCGATACTGATCACCGAATGTTTAAAATAAAAAACTAGGAAATACATTCAGCTCGAAATCTTTAGTAATTAAAAATCTTGATTTCGTATTCGGAAAATGCTGAATTTTGACAACTTTGAAATTATTACATTACTATTCTCTGTATATATGTTCTGAAAACCTGAAATTTAGAAGAGGGCAACAAATAAGCAAACTCCATTCAAATAGAAAAGTAATTTATTGATTAATACTTTGTAAATTAATGTTCTTATTATGTAAAATAATTTCCTAACAAATGATTTGAATTCTCGTTTCATCACTTATAAATATTAGGCTACAATACACAAATTTAGTTTAGGTTACCGTATCACAGACTACGGCAATAGTAAGCTATCCTCCAAAATAAAACGTAAATATTTTGCTTGAGTGGATTTTCAATCTTTAATCATGAACTGTTAAGGCCGCAGACACACGAGGCGTTTTTTAACGCCGCGGTAAAAATGCCGCTCGCTCGTAGTGTATTTCGCCCGTAATGGACGCGTCCACACGGGGCGGAAGAAATACCGCGCGATAATATTGCCGCTGGCGGTCGTTTTGCCTTCGCTCGTAAGTGGATTTTTTTCCGTTTTTTAATCACAGTGGGGTATGCAATTAAATGGGAGCGTACACATTTGGCGGATTTTTTACCGCGACCATGGTCAGACGGCAAGACACTCTAAACATTGTACCGTGTTGATGACGTCAGGAGCTCTGTGATCAGCATATGGTTGAAATCATTTGGTAAGCACCCACAGTCGTCTCTCAAAATCAAAATGGTAGGCCAGAGACACGGCGTTTTTTTATCCCGCGATAATTTTTCCGCCACCGCCGACGAAATCGGCGTTCATACACATATGGCGGTAAAAAAAACGCCACGGAAAAATATCGCCAATCATGGTACCATTTTAATTTTGAGAGACGCGACGGTGGGTGTTCACCAAATGCATTTTACCATATGCTGATCACAGAACTCCTGACGTCATCAACACGGTACAATGTTTAGAGTGTCTTGCCGTCTGACCATGGCGGCGGTAAAAAATCCGCCATATGTGTACGCTCCCATTTAATTGCATACACCACTGTGATGACAAAGCGGAATAAAATCCGCTTTCGAGCAGCGGCAAAACGACCGCCAGCGGCAATATTATCGCGCGGTATTTCTTCCGCCCCGTGTGAACGCGTCCATTTAAATCAATGCACTAAGGCCGGAGACACACACGGCGTTTTTTTTTATCGCACGGTAATTTTTGCGCCGCAGCCGACGAAATCGGTGCTCGTACACACGTGGCGGTAAAAAAACGTCACGGAAAAAATATCGCCAATCATGGTACCATTTTAATTTTGAGAGACGACGGTGGGTGTTTACCAAATGCATTTTACCATATATGATGATCACAGAACTCCTGACGTCATCAACACGGTACAATGTTTAGAGTGTCTTACCGTCTGACCATGGCGGCGGTAAAAAAATCCGCCAAATGTGTACGCTCCCATTTAATTGCATACGCCACTGTGACAAAGCGGACAAAAAACCGCTTTCGAGCGGCGTCAAACTACTGCCAGCGGCAATATTATCGCGCGGTTTTTTCCGCCCTGTGTGTACACGCGTACACACGTGCACTTCGGGCGAGCGGTTTTTTTACCGCGCGATTGCGCGATAAAAAAAACGCCGTGTGTGCCTCGGGCCTACGGGTGAGCGGCATTTTTACCGTGTGTCCCCGGCCGTACCACGATTGGCGATATTTTTCGTGGCGATTTTTTTAACGCCACGTGTGTATGAACGCCGATTTCGTCGGTGGCAGCCGAAAAATTATCGCGCGATAAAAAAAAACCCAGTGTGTCTCCGGCCTAACCATGGAAAAAGTTACATACAATGATGATTTAAAAAAGACCAATTTAAATACATTAGTAAAAAAGCAAAGAATGTTACCGACGTTATCTCGTTAAATACTGACTTAACCCTTTTGCCGCCAATGACGTACGCGAATTAGCGCGCGAAAGCCGCCGAGCGCCAAGTCAGCTGATCAGCTGAGGGTTGTCAACCCCACAGCTTGAGCGGTGACTCGATACCGCCACTACCAAATCAACCAAATTTGCTTACGTCTGTTAAAACGGTCATAACTCCACTTAGGTACAAGGTAGAGCTATAATTAGTTTTGTTCGTCTTTAAATTCTCTAAAAGGCTATGTTAATTTTAAAAAGTTTATAAAGCTTGCTAATTTTATTCCAGCTAAAAAATCAAAACTAATGTATTTTATCACATTGTATTTATTTTATCAGTAATGTAACGATCATATTGACAACGTTTGCTCAAAATTATCATCTGGCATTTTTGTTTTAAGATCACTTTCCAAATTCTGCCCAATTCAAGTAATGATGACGGTATACTACGGTATTATCTTTCCCCACATTTTTTACGGAGTAGCACTGTGGGGACATTGTTCAAATCAAAGAGTATTTAGGCTGCAAAAAAGGCAGTGAGAATAATCTCCAAATTAAGTCAGAGAGAGTCGTGTAAGCCTGCGTTCAAGGATCTAAATTTGTTGACACTTCCCTGCCTCTCCATTCTAGAAACAACAATGTATTGTATGTCAAAATGTGCCTTAACGCAAGACAGAGACATACACCAATAACACTCGAGGCAGGGAAAACTTCAGAATCGCTCAACATAGAACGGTGGCTTTTGAGCACCTCCCTTCACAGAGAGGTGTTCATTTCATCAATAAATTGCCACCATCTATAAAAAAATTCTTATTTCCGAAGCATTTTACAGTTCAGACGAATTTTTAAATTATCAATGGGGCAACCAAAGCTTATAGAGAGGGGGCCTCCAACCAATTGGCGATTGAATGGCTGAGTGAATGTTAACAAACATGTATGTGTAAAAGGTGAGCGCGAATTGAAAATTTTAGTCATATTGCGTTATGTGCAATAGGTTTGACCTTTTCAACACAAATTGTCAATAATAGTCTGACTGCAATAAAAATATTTGTTATAATTATTGTTTTGCTGCCGCCGTTTTCTCTCTCTTCTTTTGCGGGTTTTCAAGCGCCCGCCTTTCTCTGACTCCCCCTTGCCACCACCCGGAGCGGCGCTCCGCGCCGCCCCCCCAAAACCAGCGCGCCCTTGGCGCCCCGTGCGGGCGCACGGGCCGCACGGGCCACGAGCCGCTACTGAGCTCATTTCCAAAAGGTACTAAACGCCATTTTTTCACATATAGAGATATTTATATCACCATGTTCGTCACATTCACCTGTACACGATTCTGCAGTTTAAAAAATTCCAAAAAATACTATATCCCATGAAACAGTGAAGCAAATATTTCGTTTATTTCCAAAACGTACTAATTCCATAGCAGTTTACTTCCAAGAAGTACTAAAATATACGATTTCAAAAAAGTGCTAAATCCCATACTAGCTTTCGTAAACTTGAAATATTATTTCCAAAACATACTATTTATTCAATGTAATATTGGCATAGCAATTTCTTGTAATTTGGAAAAATGAGTTTTTTCCTATTCCAGTTAGCTATTTTGTAAAATAGCTAACTGACAGGCCAACAAAAGTTGTGAATAATACAAATAATTGTTTGTATGAACTGAGTGTTTTGTTCCAAAAAATCCTAATTCCACCTTGTTTGTTTCCAAAAAGTACTAAGTACCCAATTTATTTCCAAAAAGTACAGTTGGACTTTTTTAACTAGAAGCTGTTAAGACGAGGAGGAATATCTTTGGCAATGCACTTCTTTTGTTTAAAGTAAAATCATATGTTTCTGTATATATTGTAATGCATTTGTTTACAATCCAAAAAAATAAACAATTGTTTGGAATGGCTTAGACTATTGTTTGTTTTGATTAAACCTAACCACAATATTTGACAGATAGAAACATATGATTATATTACAAACAAAAAAGTTCATCACTAAAGATATTCCTCCTCATCTTGACCGCTTCTAGTTAAAAAAATCTAACTGTACTATGTACATTTTTTAATTTTTAAGAAAAAAATTATAATGAAAAATATAATGATTTATTAAATGTGAAAGAATTCAAGAAATAAATGCCTTGAAAATGACACATAAACCAAAAAATTATCATTAAAAATAAACTTTCAATAGTTTTTCTTATTTCCTGTAAAATTTCGATGAATGGAGTTAGTACTTTTTGGAAATGAGCTTCTCATTTGCAAAGTCAAAAAGAATATTTTGAAGTTACTGTGTTGAATTTTATTCATCACATATTTAAAGGTTTTTTATTAATGGATACGGTTTTGTATTGCTGGATATATTAAGACAAATTAAATTATCTAAGTAAGAACAGGCACTCCGCTAATCGGGCGATTCTTGCTTCAACTTAAAAAAATAACATTAGAGCCCATTCAAATTAGACCAATCTAAGAAGGAATATACTTAGGCATAACGGCTAAAAAATGTCACAGTTGTTCGTTACTCGGCCCATTTAAACCACTTGCAAAAATTCCCTGAGGACGAGGGTTGAGTTTGAGTCTCTAGAAGTTTTCAGTTCCCCAGGTCTTGGTTTTGAATCTTAAAATTTATTTTACAAACCAAATTGCAAATTTAGTTTTACAGGTATTGCTAAATGAAACTGTGGTGAAAACTGAACTAATTTATTTACTTCACCCATTCTTTTCAAATTTACATTTATTTTGTTCATTACTGCAGCTACAATTCACATACCCAAAAATTTACATTTTTAGTTATTTGAAAACAATGATTACTCCACGGTAAACGGCCACCAAATTAAAATGTTTGCGAGTTTTAAACACTTTTAAAAGACGCCACAGGTGCTAGTATGCTCCAACAAAAAAAGCATTTTGCTCTTTGAATAGTTTGAAACGTCTCCACCGGCACGGGCAAACGCCTCCTAAACGCACATTTCGCCCCTTGATTAATTTGAAAAGGGCTTCAGGCGCCGGGACTGGCTAACACCTCCAAAATGGCGACAACTCGATCATAGCGCGTTGAACGATTTGTAAATGCTCGCCAAATTACATGATTTACACTTTGAACCATATAAAAATGCTCAACGAGCCCCGGTATTTGGAGAACGCCACATAAATTAAAATTTGGCAAGTTGAACAATTTTGATAGACTCTCTGAAGTCGGAAAACACTACAAAACATTAATTAATTTAGCTCTTTAACAAATTGAAAATGCTCGACGGGCGCCGGAAAACGCCTCCGAGACGAATATTTTGCACGTTAAACAAAATTGTGAAATACTACCCGGGTGTCAATAAAATTCGCCAAAGTACATGTTCAGCACTTTAAAGACTCCTCGGGCGCCGCTGCGGACTCAACCCCGCGCCGGCTCCGGTGGCGTCCTCTCCCAGTCGGCGCCCCATGCGGCCGCATTTTTCGCATGGCCCTTGTCGTGGCCCTGCAAATACAAATGACAAAATAGTTTGGATTCGTTTCTGTCGGATGAAAGTTTAGAACTCAGGGATAAAAAGGGATTTTTCGGGCGCGCTGTATTGAAGGATAACAAGGGAATTTTCGGACGCTCATGCAGGGATTTTATATTTTACTCTGTGGCCTGTGGAAACACTGATCGTCTGTCGGGCTGTCGTCTGTGTATCAAACAAAACGAAAGTTTTCCTTTCGTGTGTTATTCACATATTCAGTATTCTGTTAGCCTTTTAATTTATATGTTTGGTACAACTTCTTTTGACTTTTAAATGAATTTATTAAAAACAGGTTGAAACTTGTCAGAGGCATTTTTCTGTAATAATGCCTTTTTTAACCTCCTTGCTTAAAGAAAATGTGAAAACTGTAAGTTTACCTTGTTAACATAGGCTATGTTATTTAGGCTATGTTACTGATAATATAACATTCATTTATAAACATTGATCTAAGGTTAGGGTTTAGTGTTAAGTAGGTAAATATGAATATGCATTTACCAGTACTGGTGTCAAAATTGAAAATTTTTGACTTAAAAATTCTCAAAATAGCGCTGATTCTGGGAATGATAGTTTTTTTGTCGGTCATGGCCGGAAAACCCTGGAAAAACAAAAAAAATTCAAAATTGGTCGTGTGGGTACTCAAATTAACTGGACGAGCGAGCGGAACAAGAATATGCAAGAATTTTCAAGATCCGATCGATATAATCGGAGTTACGGCCGGAAAAGCGTAGGAAAACTGTCGAAAAATTAAAAAAAATCTTAGTTCAAAATATATCATATGGGTTTAAGCATGGGGGTATTAAGCGAAATTGCAGGCTGAATAAGAATATGTAAGGATATTTAGGATCTAACGTACAGTAACAGCAAATCCTAGATCTAAACGTAAGATCTAACGTACTTAAAGCAAAAAAATCAGAGAATTATAAAACTTCTTATAGTTTGACTAGTTTGGGTTATATTTATATTAGATTTCATTGAAATGGGTTGGATTAAGAATAATTATGTTATTTAATTTTGTTGTTGGGATTCTCTCATCTATTTTAATCTCAGCCTTTCATTTGACCATCTCCTGTCATCCTGAGAGCTGGCAAACTCTCACAATTTTGATTTAAAAAAATTGCCTACAGAATTAATAATATACATATCAAACATGAATTACTATACTTAACCAAAAATAACCTAACCTAACCAAACATAACTTAACCTAACCAAACATAACCTAACCTAACCAAACATCATCTAACTTAACCTATCAAAACTTTACCTTATCCACTACTTATCAACCCAATATGTTCTAACCCTACATAGGCCCTAAACTATCTCATCCTTACATAAACTACCAAAATCTGACCCAAAATACCAAGACCTAACTCTAAATAGACCATTATAGACGATTTTTCCTTGATATCAAGTGCTTTTCCGGTCTTAACTGCGTCAACATAGATTAGATCTTGAAAATTCTTGCATATTCTTATTCAGCTCGCTCTCCCGGTTAACTTGAGTACCAACATGACCAATTAACGGTCACGGCCGGGGCTCTGGCCGTGACCGACCAAAAAAACTATCATTTCTTTCTGGAATCAGCATCAAATTTCCTACATTTTGAAAAAAATTTCAATCAACACCAGTAATGGTAAATGCATATTTACAGTTTAGTATCAGATATCTCAAAAAGCAAGTCAAAATGACCATGGGCGGATTTCTGGGGGTGCCAGGTAGTGATGGGACAGACGACTGATTGCAGCCATCTGATGGTTTTTCTTTCATCCTTAAGATTTTAAATGGATGATTCATTCAATGGTTTTCTTGTGTGCAGTGTATTTTTATGTATTTCAATGCCAGTGGCATTTTTTAACGTTTTGATCAGGAATGGTCCAAACCCGGGTCTTGTTACTATCTATCGGCGACCTTTTGTTAGATAGCATCATTAATTAATTCATAGTGAAGTGGGGAGCGCATCGGCCCGCTCTGAGATTGGAGATGGGAGGAATTATCCGACTCTGTGTGTCGATGGATGGATAAACCATCTATTTGCGAGCCTGACTCAGATGGTTTTCATTGGTAATGTAGTGAAGGCCTATCTATTTGGATAAAAATAGATACTGTCAAGCCACTGAGCAAATTCATCTGCAAATGGACAAATAAACAACCATTTTAATACCCAAAAAACTTTATATTTATGTTGAGATATAATTAAATAAGGTAAAAGATTAACATTAGGTGCAAATACCACATTTTTTCACCATTCTAAAGAACAGTTTCAGTACTAATTGAAAGGGTCCTCCGTAAAACGTTCTAAACGACAAAATTTCAAAATCGGAGATATTCTGTGAAAAAGGTTCTCTAGGACACGAGCTACACCGTGGTATATTTTGTTTTGAAGATATTTGAATTGGCAGCCCTGATTTCGACTGTCAAAGTTGGCGTGCTTCGCGGGACTGCACGGACTTTCTTGGGAATAACGTTCTACTCGCCGAAAGATAAGACTCCCCGCCGGCCGTTGCGTTGTCGCCTAGCGACCAAAATTCAGGTAAATAAAATTAAGAAACGTAAGGTAAATATTGGAGAGTGGAGGAATAAGACCAGGAAGGGATGTAGAAAAGCTGGATTACCCTTATTTCAAAAACTAAGAAGTCAAGGCCTGGAAAATTGCCCCCAAAAGAAATGAGGAGAATAACCTTTTAAGCTCCACATTTGGATAACTTATAGCAAAATGAAGTATCACGTTATGTAGCAAAATTAAGTTTTTGAACTTTTATATAGCCTTAATAAAATTGTTTTATATTACGTTTTATTTTTGTTTACGTTGGTATTCCTAAACTCCCTGACGTTTTCTTCCAAAGGCAGAAGAGCAGTCCGTCAGAGAACGTTTCAAACGCTGGTCATTGAGAACGTTTTGACCTCCCAAAAAACATGTAAAATGTTTTAAAATGCTTAATGGCAAGTAAAAATTTATTAAAAGACTACATTATGATGTTATAAGTAGAGTAGGCCCTATTAAAAAATTATATATGATTGTAAGTTCTAACTTTGAAAAAACCGTAAATTTTAGAATTCAACTTTCAGTGCTTGATTACTCGAAACTAGGTTTTTGTCGCTTAGAACGTTTTATGGGGGACCCCTTCTATTAAATAGGCCTAATTAACTAGTAGTTAAAAAAATGAAAATTCAGGACACGTTGTTTAACAATTTTGCATGACAAAAATGGAATGAATGGTTTTCAGATGGGTGGTGCTGTTCAGATAATTTAGGTTGAGTTAACTAAATAAGGTAAAATATTGACCTACTGGTGCAAATACCCAGATTTTTTCACCTTTCATTAAAGAACAGTTTCAGTAATTAAAAGGCCTAGTTAACTCGTAGTTTTCAAACAAATGAAAATACGGGACAAATTGTTTTACAATTTTGCTTGAAAAAAAATGGAACAGTTGGTTTTCAGATGGATGACAGTTGATCCATGAAGATGATGGTTTTCAGATGGATGGTTGTTCAGATAATTTGCATGCGAATGAATAAATGTTTCATCCGGATGAAAATTAAAGTAACCATTGGATGAATCGGTTGGTGCACAATAACTGAATGAATTGTTTGTTTCTATCGCATAGTTCACATCACTAGTGCCAGGGGGTGCCCGGCGACTCCTGAATTTTGTTGGGGTTTTTGGTAGGGAATGAAAAACATGTTTTCTGTCAAAACTTTTTAATTTTTCATAATTTGGTTCCAATTAGCGAATTTCCCCTATAGGGAAGAAGCTATTACCGTAGGTCTCATGGTAAGACCTAAGCCCGAGACTATGATAACTTTTTGTTTTGGGGCCACCAGAAGCAAAAAACACTATTCGTTCGAATTTTTAGCGAACTTCCTAAGGAATAAGCTATTAAGTTACGGTAGTGCTCATGGTAAGACCTAAGCCCGAGACCATGTTAACTTTTCATTTTGGGGTCCCTAGAAGCAAAAAACACCATTCGTTTGAATTTATATATATATATATATATATATATCTATATATCTATATATATATCTATGTATATGTCTGTTACCACGATAGCAGCCGTAAATATGGTCCGATCTTAATGAAATTTGGTACAGACGTGTAAAGTGGTAATCACTCGGACAAGTTCGTGAACCATCTCAATGGGACCACCGGAAGGGGGGCTAAAGGGGGATAAATCCCCCCAAAAATGGGTTTTTTGAGTTTTTCACATAGAAAAATAAAATTTATCGAATTTTTGTGGGCACCATTGAATTCAGCTCAAAAAAACAAACAATTTAGTATTTTAATTACTGCTCTATGTCCATTGGTTACCGAGATATTGAAAGTGGTAAACACAGTACGTTGTCTCAATGTTAACCTTATGGGAAATAAGTAAAATTCTATATCTCGCTTATTTCTCAACATATCTTGATAAAACTTGGTAAATAGCTTCTTCTAGTTCAGATCTTCTAAATATTGAATTAAAACCAGGCAGTTTTAACATAACTGTAGCAGCAAACCTGCATACTCATTCCCCATGTTAATCTTATGGAGCTTTCAAAAACATGTCAAACCTCGCTATGTTGGATTAAAATATCTTGTTTTGCATTTGAAATTCGCTGAGTATGCAGGTCTGCTGCAACGGGGGTATTTTATGTTTGTTTTCATTAATTGTGTTTGTTTTTATCCTAGTCTTTCGTTTTCACTTTTTATTAGTAGGCCTACAGTAGGGCTCAAATCAATCGGCGCTTCAAGGTCACTCACAAAATGCATTTTCATAAAACATGTGATATTAAATTGATTAAATCATGATTGACACATGTTTATAAAAACCCATATGACCAGGTTCAAGCTTGACCTTTATTAGTATCAGAATAATGTCTCATACCGTAATTGAGTTCTTTTCTAACAAACAAAACAGCTGCTATAGGTCTGGAAAGCCTTACTGGCGGGTGGCGAAAATTGTAATCTCTCAAAATTTCTGCTAAATAAACTTATGTTTTGGTAGAACTGTCAAAACTTTGTTTACGTTTCACCTCATTTACACTACAAAAGAATGCCCTGCAATATTTCACCGAGAGATTTCTTACGCAATTAAAATTTCTGGAAAATATTCGCGCAATGCATCAGCTGGTCTTTTAGTTTGGCAAACTTTCATCTTAAAATTATTTGTTTACATTTAAGAATGTGTTTCCATACTTTTGTCGTCGTACTTCATGAATTGTGTTGAACTTGCAAGCATTTAACATTAGTTTCACTTGCGGTTGCAGCAAAATATTTTCTTGTGCGAAGTACCTCTAAATAAACAAATGACCATGTGATTTATTACCAAAACATTGCAGATAATAAACACTAATTACGACAACAGCACACTCACTCACCCGCCAGTAAGGCTGTCCAGAGCTATAAGTTCAAATTGGCTTCCTAACAATCTACTTTGAAAACAAATCTGCATGTTATAGAATCTCTTTTCTCGTAATATTTTAGCCCTTGTTATAATATTACAAATGTATTGGTACTTTTCATAATTCAAATGAACGATAATAACATTAAATATAAATAAGGGGATTGTTGTTAAATTGGCCCCCCGGCACCGCTGGTTCTGAGTAGTGGCGCACTCACCCGGGGCTGGGTATGGCACCATTGCACAGCCAGGTGCCTAGCCAGAGGCGGTGCCAAAATCTCACCATTTCAGATGTCTAATACCTGTCTTTTATCTGTTCCATGTGCTGATATCGATGGAGTCTCGGGTTGCCGTCCTGGTCCGACGGCGCTGCTGCACCAAACATGCCCAGGGAAATGTACCGCACCAGAAACACGAAAGCGACAAAGCACAAAGATCACAAAAACTCTCCCCCACAAAACACCGCCCACACATAAGTATTTAGAAATAGTAAATGTTGGCTCAGGGATCAGAAACTCTTCTGTCAACTATCTGTGACCTTTGGGTGTCCTACTAACACATCATGTCTTTACAAACTTCCTTCACTCTCAAAACATGGGGGGAAACCAAAACAACACATGACCAAACCGTGATTTCAGGAACAAACACAGCAAACAACTGGTGGTCCAACCAAGTCTTCGAACTGCCTGACCAACCAACTTCTGACCAAGACTCTCAACAATAAAACAGCCACCACCTCGACATGCCACAACAGCACCAGCCAACCACAAACAAATCACATTCACATCTGACACCCAGGACCAACAATTGAAAAGATCAACTCCAAACAACAAAACACATACACTGACCCACACACACGAACCCAAACACTGAACAACACCAATGCATGCCCACACGCTCGCACGATCGCTTGGCTTAAAAAAAAAAAAAAAAAAAAAACAGGTTGCTCAATGTGGAAGCAACTAACAATGGGCCACTGTTTGGTGCATGACTAACAACACTTCAAAGGGTGAAAAAAACTAACATCTGTTCTAGGGCTTGGTGAAGGGTTTGAGCAGACAGAAAACTCAAGGATCAACCTTTTCTGAACCAGCGCAATATACCTTTCTCACCCCAACCTCTCCCTGATGTATGGACTTACTAGGTCCTACATCACTCTTCTCCTAATCTCCCTCCCTCTCCCATTCAACGATACATTAGCTGGGCTATCCCAGAGATCTGTATCAAATACCAATACCAATACCAATGTAAGGGGATTGTTGTTAAACAAAAAAGATTAAGGTTCTTGGAATCTGCCTTAAAAACGATAATTTATATAGGAGTGTAAATTTTCAATATGAGCACACAGTATATATGATTAGCTGTAACCCCCGGAAATCATTATCGAAATCCGCCCATGTAAATGACCTATGTGAACCTAGTGTTGTTAGCATCCAGGGAGTGAATTGTTTGTCAGATAATATCTACATCAGCTCACACAGAACCTGATGAATAATCAGTCCTGAATGGCATGATCTCTTTTCCTAGCCATTGGCATTTTTCTCCAAGATACACCCACATTTTACCCACAAAGCAATCCTGCCCCGATAATTTTCTAGTTACAAGTTTCATATGTGATCGTCAGCAGTTACAGGTTATGTTTATCTACTATATATATGCCAAATACCACTCACCCATCATAGCAAAAGGCCGTTTGCCATTAGTGCAACCAGGTGCAACTTTGTTTCGCGAAACATTCACGAAACCATGTTAAGTATATCTATATAAAAAATGTCAAGAAATGTTTCGGCAAGTAAGGCGAAATTTTAGCCCCATTACAATACATTGTTTCACGCGAAATGTTTCAGACGATTTTGTGTTTCGCGTGAAAACTTGCAATAGTGGCATACGCCCTAAAGCCCAAACTACTTGACCTAGAACCTTGAAACATTGCATGAACATTCCTCTCAGGGCATAGGTATCCACTAAGAACGGATTTTTAAAAACTCCTTCAGGGCTTCGCCCTATGATACATCAAAGTGTTAATGTTAAAGTATAGGGAAGCTCATTTAGTTGTCATGGCAACCTTAACATTAAATCACGAAACCAAGGTAGTTTTTCTGTTTTTTCAAGTATGAAACCGTGTTGATCAGCTAGTCAGTTATATTTACCATTACCATTTAAAGTATTCTGGTTTAGTAAGTGAACTTGTCAATATCTATATAAATAAAATTAGAGTTTTGTCTGAACATTGCTTATAATAATTAAAGTATTGGTTATTTTTGCGTTTTGTAGGCCAAAGAATCCGAATCAAGCCTTATCTCAATTTCTGTCTTTCTGTCTATTGGTAATGCTCAACATCACACTTTAGACCGCTTTTCACACAAAAACTAGAGTACTGGTATGGCTGAAAATTATTTTCTGTATTGTGTATGCACATATAGAAGGTTTTAGATGAATTCAAACTAGTGAAGGCCTAAGTCTTTTTGAAATTAAACAGCAAGCTTTTAAAAAACAACTTTTATTTGATTTTGACCATTTTAGCGAATTTCCCCTATAGGGAAGAAGCTATTACCGTAGGTCTCATGGAAAGACCTAAGCTCGGGACCATTATAAATTTTCGTTTTGGGGCCCTCAGAAGCAAAAAACACTATTCGTTCGAATTTTAGCGAATTTCCCCTATAGGGAAGAAGCTATTACCGTAGGTCTCATGGTAAGACCTAAGCCCCAGACCATGATAACTTTTCGTTTTAGGGCCCCCAGAAGCAAAAAACACCATTAGTTCGAAATTATATATATATATATATATATATATATATATATATCTATGTATATATATATATCTATGTACATATATATATATTATATATATATGTGTGTGTGTGTGTGTCTGTGAGCACGATAGCGGCCGTAAAAATGGTCCGATCTTAATGAAATTTGGTACAGACATGTAAAGTGGTAATCCCTTAGACGAGTTCGTAAACCAGCCCGATTGGACCACCGGAAGGGGGGGTAAAGGGGGTTAAACCCCCCAAAAATGGGTTTTTTGAGTTTTTTACATAGAAAAATAAAATCTACCGATTTTTTGTTGGCACCATTGAATTCAGCTCAAAAAAACAAACAATTTAATAGTTTGAATCACTGCTCTATGTCCATTGGTTACCGAGATATTGAAAGTGGTAAACACAGTACGTTGTCCCAATGTTAACCTGATGGGAAATAAGTAAAATTCTATATTTTGGTTATTTCTCAACATAAATAGATAAAACTTGGTAAATAGCTTCTTCTAGTTCAGATCTACTAATTAATGAATTGAAACCACCCAGTTTTAATATACCTGTAGCAGCAAACCTGCATACTCCCTCCCTATGTTAATCTTATGGAGCTTACAAAAACATGTCAAATCTCGCTATGTTGGATTGAAATATGTTGTTTTGGATTTGAAATTCGCTGAGTTTGCAGGTCTGCTGTAACGGGGGTATATATATATATATATATATATATATATATATATATATATATATATGATTTTTTGAATCAGTGTTAAGGGCTACTATATTTAATATGCAATAAATGACAAAGAACTGAGTACCCTTTGTTAGATTTTATTTCCAACCGACATGTTTCGGGATCTAAGCCCATTATCAAGGTTTTTTTAAAAGTTACATAGTCAAGTTGATGGTTAGATAGTAAAATTATAAAATTTTTACATTTTATAATTTTACTATCTAAATTATAGAAACATGTCGGTTGGAAATAAAATCTAACAAAGGGTACTCAGTTCTTGTCATTTATTGCATATTAAATATATATATATATATATATATGTGTGTGTGTGTGTGTCTGTTAGCACGATAGCGGCCGCAAAAATGGTCCAATCTTTATCAAATTTGGTACGGACATGTAAAGTGGTAATCAATTGGACGAGTTCGTGAACCAGCCCGATCTGACCACCGGAAGGGGGGGTAAAGGGGGATGAAGCCCCCCAAAAGTGGGTTTTTTGAGTTTTTTACATAGAAAAATAAAATTTATCGAATTTTTGTTGGCACCATTGAATTCAGCTCAAAAAACAAACAATTTAGTATCTTGAATCATTGCTCTATGTCCATTGGTTACCGAGATATTGAAAGTGGTAAACACAGTGCGTTGTCCCGATGCTAACCTTATGGGAAATAAGTAAAATTCTATATCTCGGTTAACTTGGTAAATATCTTCTTCTAGTTCAGATCTATACTAAATATTGAATTAAAACCACCCATTTTTAATATACCTGTAGTAGCACAACTGCATACTCATTCGCTATGTTATTCTTATGGAGCTTACAAAAACATGTCAAATATTGTTATGTTGGATTGAAATATGTTGTTTTGCAATTGAAATTCGCTGAGTATGCAGGTCTGCTGCAACGGGGGTATTTGTTTTTAATGTCCCTATATAACTCAAGGGAATAATGTTTTGTTTTCATTTTTAGTGTTTCAAGTAGATGGTAGTTACGTTCACTGATGGATTTGTCGTTACAGATGTTTGAGCGAATTTCCCCTATAGGGAAGGAGCTGTAACCTTAGTACCATTGACTTTACATCTCTTAAGAGATTTAAAGTCAATGGTAGTACTCATGGTAAGACCTGAGACCATGATATATATATATGTGTGTCTTTAAGCACGATAACTCGCGTAAAAGTGGTCCGATCCTCATGAAATTGGGCATAAATGTGTAAAGTAGTAATTATTCAGACGAGGTCGTAAACCAGCCTGATCGGACTACCAGAAGGGGGGGTAAACCCCCCCAAAAATGGGTTTTATGAGTTTTTTACATAGAAAAATAAAAATAATCCAATTTTTGTTGGCACCATTGAATTTAGCTCAAAAAACAAATAATTTAGAATTTTGAATCACTGCTCCATGTCCATTGGTTATCGAGATATTGAAAGTGGTAAACACAGTACGTTGTCCAATGTTAACCTTATGGGAAATAAGTAAAATTCTATATCTCGCTTATTTCTCAACATATCTTGATAAAACTTGGTAAATGGCTTCTTCTAGTTCAGATGTAATACTTAAATATTGAGTTAAAACCACCCAGTTTCAATATACCCGTATCACTAAACATACATAATCATTCCCCATGTTATTCTTATGGAGCTTACAAAAACATGTCAAATCTCACTACATTGGATTGAAATTTGTTTTTTTGCACTTGAAATTCGCTGAGTATGCAGGTCTGCTGCAACTGGGGTATTATGATTTCATTCAGTTTTAAGTTTTGGTTTCTGATATTTCTTTTCAATTGGTACAATATAAAGTTAATATTTAATCCATGTTAGTTTCCATTAATTTTCCATTTACTCATGGATTCTTCTCATCCATAGCTATAAAAGGCAAAGCACTCACCAATTCACTCACTTATCTCTAATTCTCTCACTATCCATGCACATAGAAAGCTAAAATGTTGCACACTCATTCTTTAGGCAAAAAATAGGACAATTAAATGATTTTCATCCTGATTTGACCCTCGTACTCATTTGTACCACAGACCAAGGCCGCACACAGTCCCCTCTCAAAGATCACATATTATCCTTAAGCCAGAATAGAAAGTGATGAAATGTTCAAACAGATGTTAAAAGCAAGGAATTTAGTAGAATATGAAACCAGCTGTTGGGAAAAAATAAAATAAATCACTGACTTAAGATACTTAAAAGACCTTCCTTCCTTATAACTGCTGTTAATGAAAGAGCTAATGTTAACCATTTATTTTAAGCATTGTCAAAAATTGCGGGACGGCTATGTCATTCTTTTTTAAATAGACCCTAAAACATTAGAAAATATTTTGTTGACATTTAATCAAGGCATTTTCTGTTCTACGTACATATACTTTCAGGAAACTGCTTTAGGATTCGCTAAGTACGCAAGGTCTGCTGAGAAGGGGGTATTTCCTGCCTCAGGGCCACTCTGTACTATAGCCCAGATTCAACGATAAATAAATAAATAAATAAATAAATAAATCTTTATTTGTCGTAAGGATACATTACATATCATTGACAAAGTCAGATAGGCTTATTGAGTTTAAGCTATAGAGAGGCTCTATTTAGGCTTATAGAGAGGCTAAATAAAAATGCCTCGTGCGGGGGGCAGCAATAGTTCTAAAATACTCCCATCGCAGCAGACCTGCATACTTAGCGGATTCCTGAAACATCTTTCTGGCTCATGAAAGTATATCTACTTTATATTTATCATAAAGTACCACCACTGACCTATCATTGCACAGCCCAAACTACTTGAACTTGACTTAGAACCTTGAAACTTTTCATGAACGTGTCTTTAGAGCGTGCGTATTGCTGAGAACAAGTTTTTTATAGTTCCAAGGTTTAAGGGGTTTTCGGTTAGGTCATCGGTCTAAAATTTTTCTATATATTTAATGGATGATATTTGTTTGAATTGTCAATTTTCATTCAATCAAGAAGACGGTTTAAGCTTCACATAGAATAAGTTTTTACAGCTGATTTAGAATTTGGTTCCTTTTATCATGGTTTTATGAATGTTTTTTTTTTTTAGGTGATATGTACTAATATAAAAGTTCAACTAAAGTCACCATTAATTTTTGTACCTTTTCTGATTAATCATAAACTCAGTATGTGGCACCATCTTCATTTAGGCAGCGGGTGTTATAATTTTGATCGTGAGCAAAGCCACGGGCAACTGCTAGTCATTTAATATGAGAGAAGTTCATTTTTGCTTTGTGAAGCCCCGCATATTCCAGTAATCCAGTACCGATTTCAACTATCAACCTGTCATTGTCTGGTTGACTCATTTGATATTGCTGTACCGATAATCATCGGAAATGAAGAAAAAACATCAATAACCACTAACAATCAAAATCAAGGTCAAATTTGTTATTCAGGTAAAATTATTACTTATCTCACAAACAACAAAGCATACTTAAATAAAACAAAACTGAAGACCGCAAAGCTATGTTAATCAAAGACTTAATTAAATCTTAACTTCCATAAACGACTTGACCGCAGTAGAAAAAACCATTAGCAAATCGTTGGCCCAACGTTACCATTCACGGTTGGGCAATGGTATGGATTGGCACGGTTTGCACGGACTGTCTTATGGTTTGCCAACATTCCAGTATATCGTTGGGCCAATGGTCTATCTTACGATTGGCCAACCCACAACTTGCCAACCATTTGCCAACTGATATTTTTTGCAAGTAAACTGTCAAAATTATTTAAAAAAATTAATTAACTGATAAATAAACAAATAATAGTTGTGATTATTTATTTGTATATGATTATTCATGATGAAAATAATGCTTTACATCAGGGTTTTATGATCAAAACATATCATGCCACCATCGAGGCTTTAACCTGGGACCCTCGCCTTACTAATCACGCTTTAACCCAGACGGCCAAATTGCCTCATGGACAAGAGTGTGTAGCTTATGATGTATTGATCAGGAGCGCTTTTTACCTTTGTACTTAAAGTTTCAAAGCTTTTCAGTTGTAGCACTAGTAATTTTATAATGGGCAGCATTTAGTAATTAAATAATTGCTGTTGTATTTAAAATACCTTTGATATTTTATTTAACACTTAAATACTAAAAAGGCCCAATTATGTCCTGTTTGGTTGGACGACCATAAAACACCGTTGGCCCAACGTTGGCAAATCGTTAACGTTTTCACCAACAGACCAGAAAACAAGTTGGATATTTTAAGTTAACATAGTTGTTACGTTTAACACATAAATAAAACAAAGGCCCAACAATGTCGTACTTTGTTTGGCTGATGACCATAAATCACCATTGGCCCAATGTTAGCATATCGTTAACACTTTCACCAATCGGAAAAAATGATGGATATTTTAAAATTACTGTATAGTTGTTATATTTAATACTTAAATACAACAAAGGCCCAACAATGTTTTACTTTGTTGGGTCAATGAACATAAAAACCGTTGGCCCAACGTTGGCAAATCGTTAAAATTGTCACCCACCAATCCCCAACCATGCCAACCATTCCCCAACATTGGGCCAACGGTGTGTGCTATTGGGGGAGGTACCTTATTTGCTATCATCCCCCCTGATCTTGGACTAAGATACTATCCACTGATAACCTTATATTACTCTCATAGAGTAACAAAACAATGGGTTAATCGGTTGGAGTCTTCGAATCTGATCTGATATAATAAATCAAAGTTGACTATTGGTAGATCGTTCTTTATTGTTTTTTTAAGATCAGATGTTGAATTACAATTCAATCATCTACTATAGAAACAAACTGCACAAGATCAAATATGAAACTCGTACCATTCTATAAATTAAATACATAGGCCTATGCCTAGCTGTAAAATTTTCCCTTTGGATAGTGTTTTTATGGTTTTCTGAAAAATTTCTAAAATTTGGGATCCTTTTTTTTGAAGTCCGGCCTACTTTTGGTTTTAAATAACATATCTCCAGTTAAAAGAGTTCTTATTGCAAATGGATCAATTTTGACATCGCCAAATAAAAATATAACTAAGAAACTATGTTTTAACCCTTAATAAATAGGCTTAAGCATAAATACTCAAATCAACTCAGAACGTATAGGTAGTTGCTGACATCTGCTTGACTGGAACAAAAAAACCTCCAGTTTGATTAACATCACTGTCAAACACTTTGATTAAGCTTTTTTCTCTAAAGGAAATTTAGCAGTCTGCCAATTCCAGGTTCAGAGACTCCGAAGAAGGAAGCACAATTTCATAGACTCGTTACGGATCCATGTTCAAGGTGGAGCCGGTGGCATGGGGCATCCGAAGTATGGAGGGGTGGGGGGCAGAGGAGGCCATGTATTTGTGGAAGCTCAGGAAGGTTTGTCCTTGTTATGTATTAATCCACCCAGCCTAAGTTATGTATTAACCCTCCAATTGATCACACTCATGAATTAATATTAGGTCTACGCCTACTTCAATCAGCAGGAAAAGAAATAGAAAAGATTTTATTGATTTTATGGAAATTTTTTAAAATATGTGCACCAACACTAGTGAACTAAGAAACTCCTCTTATGTATGCCCTATTCTAATTTATTTTTATCCCTATTCTGTAGGGGTATGCAAGTACACTTTTTCCTTTTTTTATAAATAAAAAAACCTCAAATGCCCGTTGCCATGGGCAAATAAGCCTTTGCAGGGATCTAAAGACAGCGAGGTACCCTAGCGACTATAATCACATAGGCCAGCCAGAAGTGACTGCTCATGATGGAATAGAGTCGCCTGCCGCTGGGATTGAATCAGCGACGTTTGACTTATGGCTTCATTCCTGAGCTGCCACCTCGGTAGGCGGTACTCGAGAATGGTATAGAGTATTTAGACTCAACCTTACTTGAATCGCGACTCGACCCGAGTCAAGTTCAAGTTGATTACTTAATCCCGCCATCTACCTGCAATTGGTATGCTTAATCAAATTTCATAGCTGTTTTCCAATCAATTAATCCTATTTTCAGCCACCATCAGTAAAACTTCTAATGTTTAACTGAATTACGGTACAGAGTTTTTTGAGTTCTTAATAGTATCAAACAGTGATGACAAAACTATATTGAATGCCTACTAGTTATTATTTTTGACTTGATTTTTATGTATAAGTGTAACAGTGATTGTCTTTTAACCTCGTAAAATGTTCAAAGAAGGTAGAAAATCAAATCAAAAGGTATATTTTAAAACTAAAATTAAAAAATCATTAAGCTACATGAGGATGTTTTTACATCTCACGGCATGCAAGACACATTGGCTAACAGAGGAAATTGAAACAAAATATTTAAATTAAATTAACTTATAATTTGATTTCAGATATGACACTTAAAGATCTGAAGACTTCAATGAGAGGTAATCATAAAGTCAAAGCCTCTGTTGGGCAGAATAGTTCGGCGCGGTCCCTTTTGGGAAAACCAGGAGATGACGTAGTGATCCAGTGTCCCCCTGGGGTAGTGGTCATGGATGAGTTAGGCAACAAACTAGGTGAGTAAAATAAAACAAAATTTTCAAATATTTTCAAGTTTAAAAAACCTAATAACTCGCACATTAATACTTATACTGTAGTTGTTTTTCTAATTGTCATACAAATCTAAAACACATTATTTTATGATGATTAGCCAAAGAAATGTAGGCTATATTGACACTGTCATGACCAATACACATGATGAATTTAAAATTTATGTTCCTTAACTACGTGGCACAAAATAACAAAATTACATAAAATAATAAGTAGCCCACCTATATAAAAATAAAAATGTAAATGTTATTTTTTATTTTATTTTATATTAGAGGCTCACTAATCTCTTTCTAATGGCAGGTGAAGTTACACAAGCAGGGGATATGGTGAAGGTGGCTGAAGGCGGTTCGGGAGGCAACCAAACAACAGGCTTTTGTGGGACGAAGGGTCAAGCTCACGCCATCCGCCTGGACCTCAAGCTCATCGCAGATGTGGCATTTGTGGGCTTCCCCAACGCTGGAAAATCTACACTGCTCTCTAGGCTATCACGTGCCTCTCCAAAAATTGCCAGCTATCCATGTGAGTTAAACCTATGGTTCTATAAATTAATAAGCTTGATGATTTTTCCTTAGAGTGATAACTCATGAATGGCTGGAAGGATTTTACCGTTTGAAGTGTGATATCGGAGATATTTTTAAATAAATCTGCCAATATATCTCAGCATTGTAAGAAAGAGCATCACTTAAAAACAGGAAAGGACTGAACTTCGGGAAAAGTTGTGCTATCCGCCAATATACAGCTCTCTCCAACACAGGAGCAAACTCTCAGCCAAATTAGTAAGTCCTTGGTTTGGTGACTGTGTGGGATCACCTTAAACTGTGTTATTTGTTCACAGTTGTCTTCCAAGAAGGGACAAGAGTCCCAAAAAACGTGGACAAGTGGACTTACATCAAGAGTGAATAGGTTTATTACAAGTACAGTAGACTCCCTCTTATCTGGACCTATCAGGACCGAGATCTGTCCGAATAAGGGGTTTTCTGGTTGAACCGATGTCTCCAATCACTCGTTAAATTATTACGTCTACATACTGTATAAGCCAATAATACGAGTAATTATCTATATTATGAAAAGAATTTCTGGGATTTTGTCCAGAGCAAATCGACCCCAAGAAATTAATTTTTCTTCACATATTTGGTATCAAATTAAAGCTATTACTCTCTAGATGTGCCTTTTACGGATTTGGAAAATATCCCATGAAAAGCCATCACACAGGAGGCTTTTGAAATTCCAGCGAAAGTGCTACTATCTATGTTAGAACCTGTGATTTTTTTCTAATTCACATTTGTTTAAAACTAAACAGATGATCAAGAAATAGTTCCAGAGATATTTCCCAGAATGCAGTTCTAGCAAAAGTCAGTCAACATTCATCCACATTTTGATTACTTAAAATATTGATGTTTTTAAGATACAGAAAATATAGAAGAGTATTTGCCTTATTGGAACTAAGACCATCATTCTGTAATCATCTAAATTTACTGTGTTTATTTTCTTAAAGGGAACTTAAAAAGGAACACAAGTAACTCAGGAGGTGCGCTGGAGATGAAATTTTCTAACAAACTTTTGACAGTTAATACACATTGATATATGTGCTGTTTCAACACATTGATGAATGTTCAACGTTTAGAGTTTTAAAATAGCAATATTAGTTAAATATTAACCTACAAATTTAGAGTTTTAAAACGCTAAAACCTGTATTTTGTAAATGCACATGGAATACGAAGGGTTTTGAAGTTTTAACGGTTAGCCTGTCTAGGTTATTCGATTTTTCAATGTACCAATAACAACTTGCCTGTTTAATGAATTTTAAAGAGTAGAACTTATACATAGACACTTTTAAAGTAGTTAAAATATAATGAACTTCTCAAATTCTATGTGGAATTTCTTACCCGTTTAGAAGTTGAAAGTCTAAGGTAATAAGTTATTTTTTTATTTTAAAGTTTCCCCCAACGAGAAGTTCAATTACTGGCAACATTATTTCAGTGTTATAACCCAAGAAATCGGTCTGAAAAATTAAAAAAAAATCACAAAAATTCATACTCTTTCTCTTTGAAAGGTTTTTGTGCTGCAAAACTCCATGCATACTCAACATGAAACTAAAGCCTATTTTACCAAGTTGTTTTTAAGTCACGAAGTGACGCGGGCTGCTAGTTACGTAAAAAGTAAACATTTATCAACACTATTTGGGGAATAACTACTGTGACCACAAAACACCAGAAAATATGTTACGTTTTGTATCAACAATACACAATTCTGACGATTGCAAGGTGTTATTTATCGAATACTTTCCATGAGAATCGTCGATAAATGTCCATTTCCTGCTAAGCAAGTCCAGTTGAACCAATGTGTTGATAAAAGCCCAGTTAAAAGTATGTCATTTCTGCGGGGTGTAGTCAGGTTACACCAATGTCTGGTCAAAAGGTGCCTGGATAAGAAGGAGTATACTATAAACTTAAATAAAGTTCTCTCACTTTCATTTTTCCCCTTCTTTTGGACTGGCTGTAGGTTCTTTATTGAACCCACACACAGGCTTTGGCCCATGTGGGTACATTTCCCAAGGAAAGTGTAAAAAAGAATAGATATACTTGTTACTGAACCATTTTATTTTTAGTTAATTTCATATAATTTTTGTATCAAGTTTGTATTTATTGGAAATAAAATTATTTTGAATTTGAATTTGAATACCATAATCATCCTACAATCATTCTTCACTCATATTCTGGTTAAAATATGCAGCCAGAGCTACGTCTTGGTCTTAAGACTGTTGTACCTAGTAAAAAAAAACTAAACAATTCAGAAAAATATTTTTCCTACAACCGCGCGTTAAGTGCCAGTTTACACACCGAAAACCAATCGTAAAACAGCTGTTTACTGAGGAGCGAGCGATTAAGTATTTGAAAGTCTTTGGAGCGAACGCAAAAGTCTTTTGCGCTCGCCACGTGATTACTTTCACGCTCGCCAGCTGATTTTGCATTGTTACTCGGCGCGCAAAAGCGCTCCTTTCCGCTTCCGACTAGGCTCGACTTGTTTATAACCTCAAATTGGCGCATTCAGCTACAATGGATGTAATAAGTGATGACGAATTCGGACTTACTCCACCAGATATTAGTGAATTTGTGAAAGAAGGTTCATGAAACTTATTACCTCGTAAATCTAGAAACCCTACGAAAATAAACATGAAGAATTTATGCAA
Organism: Flexamia atlantica; assembly: GCA_035578135.1. Classification (NCBI taxonomy): domain Eukaryota; kingdom Metazoa; phylum Arthropoda; class Insecta; order Hemiptera; family Cicadellidae; genus Flexamia; species Flexamia atlantica. Next base: position 18,452,447 of record JAQJVK010000005.1, read on the forward strand.
TCATAATGGCACATTCAGCTACAATGTACGTGAGTAAATGTGATGTGTTTATCGTCTGGGAAATTAAAACTGCAGTTGTAGGAAAAATTTAGTATGTATTTCGCGTGTAAAGCGTCTTTCTCGCTTTTGCTAAAAATACCGCGCTCCGCTACGCGTCGCGCGGTATTTGTTTAGCTCAAGTGAGAAAGACCTACTTTACGCTCTTAATACATAAATAACTATTCTTACCTATAAAAAAAAGATTCCCTAGTAGGCTAATCTCAACCAGCCCGATGTTGACAGTCACAACGATGAGGCCGATGGTGGGCACGGTGGCGTTCGCGGACGGCCGCGTGGTCACGCTGGCGGACCTACCGGGGCTGATCGAGGGCGCGCACGTGAACCGCGGCCTCGGCCACCACTTCCTGCGACATGTGGAGCGCAGCACGGTGCTGCTCGTCGTGGTCGACGTGGGCGGCTTCCAGCTCAGCCACAAGTACCTGCACCGCTCCTGCCTGGAGACGATACTGCTGCTCAACAGGGTATGGACATTTTATCGGTGTTTTGAAAAGAAAATGTTGGTTTGAGTGTTTATACATTCAAAGTTTACAGACTCAGACACCATTAGACTGTTTGCCATGTATATAGGCCAATAAGTAAAATTTCATGGAGCAGGTTTTTAAGCCATCCATTTTGTCCTAAATTGGGTACCCCCAAGATTAATATAGACAGAAAGGTGTCTATATTAACCTTATGCAGAACTTAAAAGCTTTTGACATTTTTACTTATGAGGAAATCTTTGACAAAAAGTCAAAGGCATGACATCGTTTACCAGATTCAGCTAGTTTCTTATGCAGAGGACTAGGAAATTTGGATTACTTCAATCCAAAGTAGGCCAAAATATTGTAAGGCTCTTTTACTTTTTTGGTTGCTTTATGCTGGCAGCTGGAAAAGGATTAAATATTCCCTTATGCTATTTTTTGTGTGATAAACTCTACACAATCTCCTTTGCTCCTGCTGATCTTGACAGGATTTAATATAGAGAAAGCAGAAGATGATTCGATGATTGAAATGTTTATTGAATAGATTGGGTCAAGCAACATTTACTTGGGTTTAATTGTTTCTATAGCTTGCTTGGTGAAAGCTTGAAAAGAACATTACAGAACAGGTGCAGTTGTACTAAACTCACGTGTGTGGGACTGAAACAATGCAACCCGCAGCGCACCACTGTAATGATAGCTTGGGCTGTTGGCTAATGGTTTCAAATCTCAGACCCACTCTAGTGAACTCACTAGTAATGATTACTTATTTTATTTATGCCCCTTACATATAGGCCTACAATGGAAGTTTCGAATATGTTTATATTTACCAGAATTAATTACATTAAATCTTATTTGATCAAAATAATCAAGGTGAGTTAATCATAGAAATTTTAATACATTTTTCCTGCCAGAAACAAGGTGTAATTGCTAGTTTTGGAAAAGTTTGCATTGTTAAAATTAATATAGTAATAGTCATTGTGTTACAAGCTAGTCTTAATTGACTGGGAAGTCAAATGCATAAAGCGTTCACCTCATAATCTGAGGGTCACTGGTTCAAAACGTTAAAAATTGCCACTGGCTTAGAAATACAAGAAAAAACAATAAAAGGTCCAATCAGATACTCAAGTTCACACAATATTTGAAAAAGATTATTTTTTGATATATATTAAAGATTTGACAGTTAATCGATGTAGAGACAACGACGGTGGGACAGGTGGGTGGACGAGTGGTGGTTTGACAACAGTTTCAACGTGACATTGAGATTTGCTTGCTGTGAGACCACGAAAGTTAAAAGCAAGAAAAACCAAAACAATGTCATAGACTGCAGTGACAAACTTGGCATGTGATGTATTAACCCTCAGACCTTACCTTGCTTAATTCTTTAATAAGTTTACCCATTTCTGGTTGACAGTTGTAATTCATGGTTTTCATTTAGTTAGATCTGCTCAAGAGGAATTTTGTACTGAAATCAAAGTTTTCTAATGATTATTATTTTTTAATTTTAGGAAATAGAACTGTACAAGGAACCCTTGCTTGATAAGCCAGCCATGTTGTTGATCAATAAGATGGACACTCCAAATGCAATGGAAATTTGCAAGGAAGTCACAGAGGCTGCTCTGGATTTGTCACGTATGTTTTGGAAAATTACTAATATTTATACATAATGTCACTGCCATCCATTTACGGTTTTTAATCATTACTATGTGTAAGAAATTAAAGTTTATATCAAGAAAATAACATATAGGTAAGTTGTAAATTAAGTATAGTACATCAGACAAGAGTTATAAAAACTTATAAAAAAAAAAATCCATAAACCAAATAAAAATGTTCATTACAAATTATCAACGAATATAAAAAATTACAGTATGACAAACTAAATTAGAAATCAATTATTTATTTGCCGTTGACAAGTTAACTATTGGCAATTGTCATAAAGTGTGGCAGCCATTTAAGGCAGATGCTTAAGACTGTTTAAAGAAGCAGGTGCAGTAATTTTAAACAGATGATTGTATTTATGAGACAAAAAACTTGTTTAAACTAAAGTTTGTTTTTTTGGTTTGTTATAAATGTAGTTAAAAAGTTGTATAATATTTCAAACATTGTTATTCTCTAAATGATGCCTTACCCGGTAAAGTTTATCATCATTAAAGAAGGATCTCAGTAGCTTGATGTGATCTGGACATTTTAGTTGGCTGCACCACCGAATGCAAGGTTCCCTGAATAAAGGCAGTTAATCCGATGTGCAGTTAAGCGTGGTCAGTTTAGAGTGTGTTTACTGTACCCAGAATCAACCCATCAGACGCATTATGCATTTGATCAATTTGTATTATCGTAAAGTAGTTGAAGATTAGTATTGGACAACTCGGCCACCTAGCTAATCATATGTTTTAAACATTTTAAGTTTTTGCAATACATGAACTATGTTTTAATATCATTTCGTTACTGTCCAGGTGTTCTACACAAGTTTCCCAAAGAGTTCCGACCAGAACGTCTTTTTGAGTTTGTTTCCATACACAAGATATCAGCAAAGAATGCCTCTCAAGATGAACTCAACGAGTACAAAAAAGAGATTCGCCGCGTGTTGGATTTGGCTGCCTCGGAGGCTGAAGCTGAGGCTGAAAGGGAAGCAGAGGTGCTTAAGAAGTTGCATCAAAAACAGATTGAATATGGACCTTCCTTAGTGTGAATTAAAACCTACCTACTTGTAAATATTGTAATATAAATAATCAGTAGTAAAGGTTGAAAAAAAAATGTGAGTTGAATTTCCCTCAACTAGTTGAAATTTAAAGGGTGTACTACACATTTGATAAAATGACTTCTTTTTCACAATTGCTACCAGTGTCGACTATAGATGAAGCTAATGGTCTGCACTGTCCAGCTGAACACCACTTATTAACTGAAGCTAATTGAAGTAAACTTACCAACAGACCAGTAGGTCTCCATCCAAACTAAACAGCGGACTATTTGATTCATATTTACAGTCAAACTGCTGGTCCATTTCACTAGGGATTGTTTTTGACGTGTTTTCTATTTATTCATCTATGCTATTATAAAGAAGAGGTGGTTTCTTTATGTATGTAAAATGTGTGTATGTATGGGACAAGTAAACTCGAAAAATACTGAACCGACTGGGTTGAAATTTCACACAAAGGTAGATCTTGAACTTTGGAAACATATAGGCCTATTCACTTCCTTGAAATCCCCTCGGGCTACACCCCGTGAACGTCCTTAGCTTCAATGTTTACATTTTATAAGGATTTAAACATTCAAATACCGAAATGTAAACATCTGTGAGTACTACAATTTGACAGTTAAAATAGCAGAAGTAAGATCAGCTGTAATTTTTATCGTGAGCGAAGCCACGGGCAACTGCTAGTAACTCATAAAATCACTTAAACAACGTAACTGCACGCGTCAGAACAGTTCACTACTTGTCAACTTGAGGCTACTACTGTAAATACAAGGAAGAAATATCCCTCCTTTGGGCCAAACTGCTATTATATTTAGTCAACAACTCAGTAGACCGACACCTGACAGTGAAGTTATTTTTTTAGCCCAATTTTTTGTACAAAATGAGAAAAGTTGTGAGTGTCCATGTTGACAATAGTTTACACTGGACCGAATGAAGGATCAGTGGTTTCGTACCAAAAACTTGCATGGGGGGGAGGTCACCAGAGTTTCCTAACTCTTAGACCTGAATTCCCAACTCTTGGGCCTAAACTTCTTAACCAAAATCATTCAATTTAAACATAAAACTAATCGGATAAATAATTTTCATCACTTACTCATAGAGACCAGCAGAGACAGAAAATTTGGTTCCAAAATCAATGTGTGTTAACATCTCAGCAAAGATGTCTTGCATCTGGCATCTGTTTTACATTATGGCGAGGATTGAAGGCTATTATGTGTGTTTGATAATACCCCCCTTGCAGCCCACCTGTGCACTCAGCTAATATCTAAAGAATTACTTTTTATATGCGAGCATATTTAACTGGATGGAGAAACTGTTATGAGCCATGTGTCTGTGTGTGACTTCATACTTTAGAATTTAAGCTTAAGAAGATGTAAGTTTACATACCTTCAGTTAACAGTTTTCGTCAATTTAGGATGATTTACAAAAACTGATGACTGAAGGTATATTAACCTATATTGTCTAGTCAAATCACAGTTTTGGAGGCAAAAAACCATGACTTAAGTCGAACAGCCACAGACTGAATAGTAAAATATTATGGTACTGTAATTCTATCAAAGCTAAAATTATATTTATTTTGACCAGCACTACTGTAGGCTGATTTATCAGAAAGGTAGTTGAAAATTAAAGAGCTAAAACTAGGGAAATTGACATTTTTAAAGTAGGATTTAGGTATTATAAATTTCAACTTTGTTATAAAATTGCTACCAAAAATAGTTTTGTCGGATCAAAGTTCTTTTAATTTTGTTCAATTTCTGTTCAACCTCCCAACAAAGAGGCTAAAAATTCCAAGCTTTTTTGATTTTCAAGTTTCAGGGGAGTTCCACTGGAAGAATCTCATACGTCAACTGTCGTTTTGGTTTGTGGAATGGAGTTTTTTTAACTGTGGCTTGCGCAAATTGTTATCCCATCAGTTAGCGCGTTGGGACTTTGCTCAAGAAGACATAGATTTGATTCTGGGCATGCCCACAAAAATTTGAGGGGTTTGGACCGCTTTCCCTTTTAAGAACTTAAGTTACTCTAGTAAACTGCCTCTGATGCAGGCACATAAAAAAACTTGGTTGGTAATGAACGTGCTCTCAGAACAATAAAACTGGGTAAAATTTTTATTTTCATGTATTAATGACCTTGACAAGCAATATTTTTCAATGACCTTGACAAAATATTTGTCAGTGATATTTTGTTAACACTTAGATGTGCAGTTCGGATAATTTAATCACAAATTAATAACATTAAAGTGTTCTATAACCACCAGAACAGGCTATAAAACAATCACCATTTAACCATGTAATTTCTAGACCATTCACACCATATGTCATTTCCTTATCAGCTACCACTCATACAGGATGGTAGTGATGTGTCAAGTGCAGTTGTAATCTTGTCCAGATTAAGTTATCAAGTGATAAGATTGGTTATGGCAGACACAAACACTCAGTGTAATACTTTTAAAATCATATTCATTTATGTCAGTGTTTACTTACTTTTAAGACCGGTAACTTTTATAACCTAGCTGTGATTTAGATGTGAAACATGTTGTCCGTTGTGCTTGGAAGGACAGCCCCAGTTTACCATCCAGATGAAATCCTAACAGGGGATGTTGTAGTCACTTCAACCACACAGTGTACTATTTTGGGTGAGTTGATTGGGTTATTTACATTGTGGCCAGGGTTGAAAGTGTTTAAATATGTTTGATCACACCCCGTTAAAGCACACCTTGTGCACTCAGCTAATTTCTAAAGGATTATTGTTTGTATACGAGAATATTTAATTTGTGGATGTGAAAATAGTATTTGAAACATTTTATATAAATAGTAAAAAAAGTGTATTTTACAGTAATTCAAGAGCTTTATGTATAAGGGAAATAAACATGGAAATCAAATTGGTATTCATAGTAATACACTTTTTATTTCTTAATAATTCTTTTCTATTAATTTTTGACAGCACATTCTTGTTAAAAGTGTATTCTCTGCTTTCGTTAGAAACTCAGTTGGTTTCCTATTTCCTCAGTTATGGTTCTAGTTTTGCTGGTGGTCAGGCCAGAAGTTTGGCTTGACCCTACCACTTGAAATTTACATTAAATGTTATAAGGCAATATTTCCTTCCACCATCATAGAATAGTTTGTTAAAGTAAAAACTGTTATTCCTGGTTTCTTCACAAAAAACTGTGAGTCTTATTTCAACATAACCTGTGCCCCAAAAGTCATGACTAGTGTAATTACTTTTTACTTGAGGGTAAAGTTATTTTGCACATGAGTTCCAATGTTCCAATCAAAATTCACAACTTCATGATATGTTTTCTTGTCTCTGAAATATGACCATGAAAGGTCAAAATTTACCTGAATCTGCCCATGTAATCCTGTATTTCCCTGTGGATAGCGAAGACCTCATCAAGACTGATGTACAAGATTGAAATTTCACTCAAAAAAGGTTGTCAAATAGATCAATAGAATCAATAGATCAAATAGAAAATATGAAAAACTCCAAATGGACTTTACTTTAAAACTCAATAAGCCTAAAAAATAAAACAATATTGACCGTTACCTGATCAAATGCGCACACACGGTTAGTACAGATAATTATATGGTTGGTACGGATGAAATTATACACGTGTATGTCTTTTAGTGCTCTAATGTTTTAGTGTTATAATAAAATTAATCTGACGACCTTTTGCGAGTGATATTTTGTTCTTGTACTTTGACCACCTTGGGCCTCATAGCGCACATTATCCAAAAGGAATTACAGGACCTCTTCAGCATATAAAAGCTAATTCCTACATTGTATGGTTAAAAAATACTTTTTTATGTTCATGTGTGTACAAACCCCCATTGAGTGACCACTCATTTTGAAGAAAGAAATAAAGTGTCACAAACCCTATATCAATATTATGTCCTAAACAAAGTTACAGTGGTTTGGAATTTCAAAATCGCCATAATGTTTCCATTTAAAGTACATGATTAGTTAGTAACATGCCAATAGCTTCTAAACCCAACAAAAATTATTAAAAATAGTTATTGGTATAAATCACAATTAGTTAGAAATGTTATGAAAAAATATAGATATGGTATTCATACTTTTAAAAGCTTCCACACTCATATGACAAATAGTTTACTATTTAATGTGTAGATTCAAACCTTAATCTTAAATATTTACGTCAGATTCTATAAAACAGGATCATAAAGTTAAAAATTAATTGTTTCAGATCTTACGGTGAACTTCTGTGGCATCTCTTCCATCAGCCTTATCGTTTCTGAAGAGAAAGAAGGCATTCAAAGCTGCCAACAAATAGATGAATCAGACATCCACCTCGATGTGTTGGATCACCTAGTCAGAAACTACAGAGGTTAGCTCTCAATGTTTCTATTACAAGAAAGTTAAATGCTACAACAATTAAACATCCTTTCCAAATAATTAACAAAACTCTTTCTTGGGAAAGGACAATTAATTTATTCATGAATAAGAGTGATATAATGGCCACCATTGGCTTATTTGTATAATATGTATGGTGTATACTTACTTATTTTGTTGTATATAATACGTTGGAATATAGTAATATGATCTTTTTTCTGTATTTCAAATTGTCTATTGAAAAAATTGGGGGTTCCCCTTTGTATTGCAAAGAAGTGGGTTTTACAGTATTTAGACTTCCGTTTTTCTAATCTGGGATGGTTTGGGGCCCTCTAAGAGATAAGCTATCTGCCTGCAGTGGAAGGTTTTCTGGCAGCATAAAGCATGAATCAATAGGAGACTCAATATTAGTTATGTCTAGTCAAATCAGAAGTAAAAACCCCAATAGAGAATAATCCATTGTTCTGGATGATTTAATTGTGTTTTTGTTGTTGTTGGATAATGATGTTCTAAAGTGAATTTAGAATTTTAAATTTACTTACTTACTTGTAACTGTTCTATCCATCCGTCGTTCAAAATGGCTCGTGGATAGGTCAATGTTGTCCATAGGGTCAACAATTACAAAGAATCATTCAAACACAAACTTTATTTAAAATTTAGTGTTTAAAAAGTCGTCTACTCCATAGAAAGTATGCTCACCCAGGAAAAGTTTTACCTGCATCTTAAATTTACCTATGTCTACTATATTTTTCAAGTGAGTTGGAAGGTTTTGAAAAAGCTTGAGCCCAGCATAACTAGGCTTTTTCTCAAAGAGAGTAAATCTGTGAGCCTGGGCAAACCTATCCTTAAATCTAGTATTATATCTATGTTGATGGGTTGGAGGTGTTATTCCCTGTTTTTTAAACATACAATACAGTTTCATAAATACTAGAGGACCCATGCTGCTCCGCAGCAGTAAATTTTGGTACTAAGACACAAAATCAACTCAAATCAAATAATTCTTCATTTACAAAATTAATGTTACATGCAATGGATCTTTACAACTTCAATGTGACTTGCCCGACACTTGCCTAAGTTGAAAAAGAGGTGCATGTAGCTGGGCCCGGTTATGTTGGAATTTCAGAAAACTAATTAAACCACGATTTATTACCAAGTTGGTAATAATTTTTCCACAAAGGAAAACGTAGGACTTTCATGAGATATTCTGTACTTAAGTTTTCGGGACAGCGATATGTCAGCCCGGCACATATGACTTTACAAACTATATACCATGCTAAAATACCCTCGTTGCAGACCTGCATACTCAGCGAATTTCATATGCAAAAGAACATAGTTCAAGCCAACAAAGCGAGATTTGACGTGTTTTTGTAAGCTCCATAAGATTAACATGGGGAATGAGTATACATCAGGTTTGATGCCATGAAAATGGAAATATCGGGGATTTTAGACTATTATACATTAGGTCTCATCTAGATGAAGACATAAACCAATTTTTATCAAGATAAATATGTTGAGAAATAAGCAAGATATAGAATTTTACTTATTACCCATAAGGTTAACATTGGGACAACGTACTGTGTTTACCACTTTCAATATCTCGGTAACCAATGGACATAGACCAGTGATTCAAAATCCTAAATTGTTCTTTTTTTTAGCTGAATTCAATGGTGCCAACACAAATTGGATAAATCTTGTTTTTCTGTGTAAAAAATTCAAAAACCCACATTTGGGGGGGGGGGGGTTTATCCCCCTTTACCCCCCTTCCGGTGGTCCGATCGGGCTGGTTCACGAAGTCGTCCAATTTATTACCACTTTTCACGTCTGTACCAAATTTCATTAAGATCAGACCATAAACGGACTCAGAAAAAGAAAACCTAATTTATATATATAAAAGATTTGTGTTGTTCGGAATTCAGCAGAGTGCTCCAGGTACGTCCGATCATAATAATCAATAGCTAAAATGAAAGCTGGTATTTCACTGAAGGTTCTTAGACTAAAACATATAGAATTACTTAATTAGAACTGGGGAAAAATATTATCTTCAATTGAATTCAAAATTCGGGAAATAATCAATTTTATGTTTTTTGGTCGAGTAATACAGTATATTAATGAATACCGATCCTTGATGGCAAATATTTGCGAGCATACCTTTAATTTAAGACCTCAATTGTGAAAATCGGTTGAGTAGAAGAGCCGAACAGACTCGGAAAAGGAAAACAAAAAAATGTTTTTGTGTTGTTCGGAATTCAGCAGCGTGCTTCAGGTACATCCGATCTTAATAATCAATAGCTCAAAAGAAAGCTGGTATTTCACTGAAGGTTCTTAGACCAAAACATATATAATGACGTAATTAGAACTGGGGAAATATATCTTTAATTGAATTCAAAATCCAGGAAATAAACAAATTTATGTTTTTTGGTTGAGTAATACAGTAGATAAATGATTACTGATGCTTGATGGCAAATCTGTGCGTGCATACCTTTAATTTAAGACCTCAATTATGAAAATCGGTTGAGTAGAAGAGCCAAACGTACTTGGAAAAGGAAAACCATATTTAACTCCCATAAGAAATGTACAGGGAGGAAGTTGCTTTTGTGCATAACTCGAGTAATACGGCAGATAAATGAATGCGGATGCTTGATGGCAAATCTGCGCGTGCATACCTTTATTTTAAGACCTCAATTATGAAAATCGGTTGAGTAGAAGAGCCGAACGGACTCGGAAAAGAAAAACCAAATTTTTTTAATATATAGATAAACACTAGATACAGTCAGGATGTTCAGTTGACTGAAACCATAGCCATCTCTAGTACAAGGCCGCGGCGCTAGTAAATGGCAACATCACGCCTAAGGGTTCAGCTCATTTTTTATCCATACTCTCTTATGGCACTATTTTTTGTTTACTTGAAACCAGCCGGCTCTGTTAGAATTTTTACGATGCAAAAAACCCTTGGGAAGCGGAGTTGCCAGGTCGAAGGCCGCGGCCTTATTACTTGAGATGGCCATGCTGAAACACTCCTTACATCTTGAACCAGGTGGCAGTCTAAGCATCACTCTGATGGCCTTTTTTTGCCATTTAAAGATTGTTTTAATTTTTCTTTGTAGCCTCCCCAAAGAATGACTGAATAAGTGATGTTTTGCTCAATCAGACCAAATTAGACCATTTTGGTCAACTGGATGTTGTCTAGTGCACTCACTCTCCTCAGGACAAACAGTCCTTTGGCAAGCGAACGCTCCAGTTTTTCGACTTGAGCATTCCACTTCAAATCACCGTCCAGTCTCACTCCAAGAAAGTCTGCTGTTTGACTGGCCTCCAGATGTACCTCCCCAATGATGAGATGCGGGATCGTTGAGAGTTTTGTTTTTGAACTGTTTGAAACACTGTGTATATCCAATCTTCTCTGCATTAACCATATGGTTATTGCTAGTGAAGTACTGGACAAGACTGTTTAATTTTTGAAAAGATTCTAGATCTCGAGTTCCCCACAATCCGCTCCCCTTGTGATCAACGTTGTGTCGTCAGCAAAGAGAGTCAGATTGCGTTCGGGGACAAAGCTCGAGATATCATGTAAATAAATAAGAAAGAGCAGCGGTCCAAGCACCGACCCCTGCGGCACGCCACAGGTGATCGGCTGCTCGGAAATAAACTTACATTTCCAATATTTAAGTTTATTTAAGAGGGGGCTAAAGGCAACTCAGTGTCACCCTCAAGGGTGAGATACGTACTAACATTACTCCACGATGATGATGGAAAAAGGTAGTGCGATGTTGTGAATAACCAGTTAAAAAAAATTATTGTCTTAACTATCTTATGAAGTACTCTTTTTTCCACTTTTAATGTTCAAAATGCAGGTTGTCTATAAAAGAACTCCAGGATTTTAAAAATTTATATATCAGTATCTGTTGAAGATAGCAAAATGTAGTTAATTTCTTTAAAATGAGTAGCTCATCACGTTTCACTCATAAAAATTGAGAATGTTTTCGTCAAGAGGTGGCAGCACTGTGGAGCGTTGATCTTGAAATATTGTAGCGCGGCTGCTAGTGCTGTCTGGATTGCCGCGCTAAAATAGGGCCGCAAAAAAAGGTTCATTGCGTTATTTGGCTAATGGAAAGTAAATATTTTGTCACAAAACAAAAAAAACTTTTGAAAATTTGTGTTGTTGACCATCTCAGGATACAAATAATCTATTATGTTGCAACTGTCCCCCAGACATGCTGGCTAGGACATAGGAAGAGGTGGAATATTGTTATGATGTGTGCCGTGCCACTATTGGGGCTCATATTGAACTTTATTTAATTGCTAAAAAAACTTGTAAATGCAACCTTTCCAATCTAAATCATGTATTAAACAATTATATACGTTTTTTTCTTCATCAAAATATTTTGCCTCAAAACCCTGGAGTTCTCTGTATAGCTCTGTATACACTCTGTATAGCTTCAGAGGCTGATATAATGTCGTTGCTCATTTATACAAGTGTCCACAGTGATGAATGTAGTAGGCCTAAATATTTCTCTGTGGGGTCGGCAATCAGTGCTTGTAAACATTTACTTAGTCGCAATCAAGGAAATATATAAATTAAAGACAAATAAATTCTACTACAGGTGAAGTACATTTTTTACATTTCATTTTTACATTCCGAGTTATTTTAGCTCAAAAAATCAACTAGCTAAAACCCTCTATTTGAACTCTAACGCCAATTACTCTTATATTTTTTATGTCATTGTAATAGTAAAAAATTGTGAGGAATTAGTTTCTTTTCACTTTGATATGTGGTTTATTGTCCTACGTTGAAAAATAACGTCAAAATATGGTTTTGCACGATGTTGTAACCCACGAAAATCACGACAACACCCTTGTGTGCTGGAACGCATACCGACAATAATATTTTATCAAAAATCAAAACGATATTTACTACATTCATCACTGCTTGGACTCTTATATGAATGAGCGATGACATTATATCAGCCTCTGAAGCTATATTTTGAGCATTAAAAGAGGGAAAGAGTACTTTAATGCTAGTTAAGACCATGAATTTAGAAAAACCGGTCATTTACTAGGTCGCAACTACCTTTTCATATTATCAACACGGAGTGATGTTAGTTCGTATCTCACCCTGAGAGCGACACTGAATTAGCCCCCTCTTAAGTTAAAATTTCCTCTAATTTATATTGAAAACATTATTAAAAAATCTCCAACTTTTTCTGTACTTTAATTTTAAAATGATTGCAGACGGCCTTGGCATTCCATCTCCCATTTCAATTAGTTTTATTGGTTAATCTTGGATACGTTTGAACAGTATATATAATAAAATATATATTATATATTATTTTAAGTTAGTTTGTATATAGTGTACTGTAACGGTAGCATATACTATCTCAAACTGTGTATTAAGTGTAAGAAAGGGCCGTGTGGCCCTAACTTTGCCTGAGAAAATAAAGAAAAAAAAGATAAGGAAGGAATGTGAGAAATGGGAACTGTAACACTTTTTATCATGTTTTTCATATATTATTACAATATTGTGTGTCGACTTTTGAACTTATTTTCCAAATCGACCAGGTGTCACCATGGAGGCGGGGGTGAACACCTTCCCATTCCGACTGCGGCTGCCGCTCCACCTCCCCTCCTCCCACATCAGCCCCTACGGCAACATCAACTACTACGTCCACGTCCACCTGCAGACGTCCACAACCACACTGGACGTGCGAAAACCCTTCTACGTCGTAGCGCCTGTCAATATAAATCTGTTCCAAGCCTTTCAGGTGAGAAGGTATACAAATGTTTAGGGAATTATTTGGAGTTAATGATGCGGTTACTGGTATTTGAATTAAGAGAACTATGAAGCGCGAGATGGAGGGAAATTTATATACTTATCATGTGCCAGCGACAGGCCAACCCCTCGAAGGCAGACGAAAACAGACGAAGAGTTCCGAAACATCCGATAATTCCAAAGTCTAACTGTTACTATCTTGTGGACAATAAATAAACTTTTAGGTCAAGATAACAGCCCAAATGATTCATCCAAAAACAACGCCATGACAAAAAAAAACAACAAAATGCTCCTGCCAATGTTATACTTTGCGGGATCTTGCGAATATAATACTCGCTAATTTTCGTTTGTTTTTCCAGTGACATGGTTGGCGCTGACCAACGATAAGAGAAATTTCCCTCCCTCTCGCGCTTCATAGCTGCATTAATTCTACTATAACAAAAAGTCACTTTGTAAAAGAAATGGGTTGCTCAGTTGAAAAAGAAATAAATGATAGTTTAGTTAGTGTAAATGAAACAAAAAATAACAATATTTGAAACTGTGAAAGCATGGTCGTTGTTTCGCTAAGGGGGTGTTGCATATCATTTAAGAATCTGAGTTTATCATTTGAGATATATTATATAAAACTAAATCAAAATTCATATTGAAGGCCCCTGGACTATTCATGAACAGAAATAGGTTCTCTTACCTTCGTCATGTTTATAAGTGGATGTAAGGTTCATAATGTAATAAATGTAAATAACCAAAGCTGATTTACATTCGTTTTGGACTAGTGACGAAGGTAAGAGAACCTATTTCTATAAAACTAAAATCTATTCAATTCTTGAAAGCACTCAAGTTCAGTGAATTTTTGAGATTGTATCTGATGTTGTTGTGAATGATGGATTTAGAAATATGTTGAAGTTTCATTCTTGAATGTTAATTTTACAGTGCCCACAAAGTGCAGAAGTTATCAAAAAGTATGGAATACTGAAAAAGACATTAAAATTAAAAGCCTCGGTGTCAAGCACATGCTATGTTCCGGGAGACCTCGTGTCAGTGGTTGTGGAGGTCAGCAATCAGTCCAGTAAACTGCTTCAGTATTTATTCTGCACTTTAAAGCAGGTAAGTGTGTGGAGTGTAAAAACAAGTGATAAAACATTATATCTTTTTAACAAAGTTAAAAAGATATAATGTTTTATCAAAGTTTTAACCCATGGGGCAAAGCTCTTAAGATATGTTGCCATATATATTACTGTGGAATCCCAATGAAAATATGTGTGCATTATACTTTTAGTTTGATCAAGAATAGTCTCTTAATCAATGAAGAAATGGTTCAAGTGAATCTCTGTATTAGCAGAGTTAATGATTTGTTGCCTGTCGCTGTGTGGGTGGGTCTGTGTATAAATTATGCGATATCTCAAAAGAGATTGCACTAATCATATTCAAATTTTGCACAAACATTTGATAGCTTGATTAAAAGAGCTGATTAAAATATGATACATTTCTTCTGAACTGTTATTTAGCAGTTTTCTTTTTTATATGAAAAAATAGGTCTTCTTTGTGTTCAATAACTTATATTTCACCAACAGATCACGACCATCGTAGTCCAGCTGGAGGACAAAGTTGTGACTAGAGTCACCAAGAAGTGTTTGCAGACCAAGGCCGAAAAGGTGGCTCGCAACAGCAGGTGTTACCTGTGGGTGTGTCAGCTGGCAACTCCCCCCTCGCTCACCCCCACCATCGCTAACTCCTCACTCATACTCGTCACTTACTCCGTACAGGTCCGTATATAGGCCTACACAAGATTTAAATTTATTTTGCTTTAGAAAAAAAAAATTTTTGTGGATGTTTACCTTAATTGGTAGTTCTTTGAGATTTACTGAATTTCCTTAGAATTTTTCTAATATTACAAGATTTTCAAATTCCAGTGTGCTGATTTAGGGTGTTTAATTTATTAAAAAATAAGATTTTTAAAATGACTTGTACAGGGAACACTTCTGTAAGGGAAATAAATCTGAGGTACTTTAAATTATCATTGTGTTATCATCAGTTGGGGATTAAGCAATAATTTAAAGTTTCTCTTTTTATGAAAAGTAAAAGTTTGTTGTTTACTCCGTGTAAGTCAAAACTTTAATGGACTATAAAACGTTGTTTATAGTATGCTAGCTAGTTACAATTTAACACAAATTCTGTTCAGGTTTCAAGTAAGCTTGCCGGAGTTTCTATCCCACCCGCAGTTGAGATCCCAATAGTTTTTGGTGTGAAGGCTCCGGTGCGACCAGAACTCACAAGTGTTCAAAACACTCACACGGAATCAAAACGGACAAGAAAAATCAGCCAGGTGACGCCCCATATTCCTGTGGACAGTATACCGGTTGTCCATGGTTGTAGAAGGCGATGCAACACACAACCTAGCGAACCCCTGGACCTTCCCGCTCCAATGAGGCGAATCAGCCATCAAGTACACAATTTGCCTTCTCATCGTATCAGCATTATCTTGCAACCAAATTTTGAAAATTTAGAAAACCCAGAACTTTATCAAACTGAGGTTTGATTCTATGTTTAAAGGAATTTTCTTTAGTCTAAATATTGTGTATATATAAACTAAATATATACTTGAGTTCCTTTACATTTAAAGGAATCAAAGGAATTTTCTTTTGTCAAAATTTTGTGTATATATACTTCAGTTCCAGTGAATTACAGGTAGATTTTTTTAACTAGAAGTGGTTAAGACGAGGTGGAATATCTTTGGCATTGCACTTCTTTTGTTTGAAGTCAAATCATATGTTTCTGTTTATCTTGTAATGCCTTTGTTTACAATCTAAACAAATAAACAAAAGTATGAAATGGCTTGGAATATTGTTTGTTTTTATGAAACCTAACCTCAACATTTGACAAGTAGAAACGCATGATTATATTACAAACAAAAAAGTTCATTGCCAAAGATATTCCACCTTATCTTGACCGTTTCTAGTTAGTATAAAAATGTAACTGTACATTTGCTTCTCCCCCCTAAAATGACTAATAAAACTTGCAAATTCCATCCACCCTCAACAGATCATCAATTACCTGTTATTTATTGTACTACAACATGGCCGAAAAGTCCCTTTACACAATATTGCAGTATGTTTTGACTGTTATAAACACGACTTTGCGGCAAATATTTGTATGTATTTTACATATGGATTGCATGGGATGGCACAGCTAAAATGTACCTAATAGAAAAAAAACCAAACTTTAACAGTTCAGTTGTCCTTAGCTATTGAGTTTAGGAAAAAATGTCAAAGAATAAAAAGTTCTTAAAATTGAGCCTGAAATCCAAAACCATCATAACATATGGTTTCTATAAGAAAAATCAAAGTTGTCACATTGAAAAATAGCGGCCATTTACAAGAAAATGGAATCTAAATTTATTTTTTTCGTCAAAGTTGGTGAAGTCCCTCGTTTAAAGTTTTCCCTAAATGTAATAGTGTCTAAGATACTAATAGCGGCACACTTTTTTGTAAGTTGATAAAAAATTAAGGAAAAAACCAAAAGTTCTCCAAAAATGGTTCTATTGATTTTGATAACAATTTAGCATCAAATTGAGGCAACTGTTGAGGTTAACTGTTGATGATATGCTAAACAAGACTACCAGCACTGCAGAAGAAACATCCATTCAGAAAATGTAAGGATTTTATATGAGAAATGAATTTTTTGTGTTTTGTACACATTAACATGTTCAGCCCGACGTGCGCCACTGGCTGGTACACGATTAAATTTTCAAACTTATTAAAAGGATACTGCAATAATCAGTAAACTTACCAAAGAGACGAAACTAACCTAAGATGTACTTTTAACTAAATCTTAAAAATATCCGCTGATTTTACGTTGTGTATGCCTATTATACCGTAGCTAATTTGAGTGAAATTAATAAATTTTAACTGTGCGTCACTAGTGGCACGAATCATTCACCGATGGCGCAGCAGACGGCGAAGTGGCGAACAATTCACTGTTAGTTATTGTAATATCTGTACTAGTAAACCACTACATTCACATTTTACATTTTTTTTGGCCACGATGTGTCTACACAACCCTAAAATACGAACACCCTAATAATATAACCCAGCAAAGCTCCTAAAGCGCTGTGAAAAAGCATTGAATCAGATAGAAACAATGCGCCACTGGTGGTACACGTCAGAGTTTTGGAAAGTTTGCAGTGCACGTCGGGATTATGGTTAGGCCCGCATTACACTATCAAATATTTTATAAAAGATCTTTTATAAATGATTTGATATGACCAATCAAAATTCAAGCCAGCTGATTTTCAAAACTTTAATTCTGATTGGACAAATAAATCGTTTATAAAATTTTCGATAGTGTAATGCAGGTCTTAGTACAAAAGCTGACTGTTGACTTCCGTCGGGCTGAACGTGTTAAATCCTTATAGCTCAAGAACTATTATTCCAAGAAAAAAACCAAACAAACCAAAGTTGTTGAAAATTCATCCTCTTCATTTGCTAATTACACATTTTGCCATACAGTGGCTAGAAATTAAGGTATTTGGTAAATATAAAAAAGTGCAACATTTTTAAAATTTATATGCTCTTGCTCTGGTCCCGCAAGGTTCCACGTTTCTGCAAACTTGGTGTTTCACTCCTCTATTTGGTCCTAACAACATATCCAAAATCCATATATCCTTGAATGTTTGCCATTTTCACCATTTTTATTTTACAAGTTGACGGGTCTAAATTTATTTATTAGCACCTTTATTTTTTAAGAAGGTAAAATGAGGAAAACTATACAACAATACCCATATTTGTTAGGAATTACTTTTTTCCTCAATTTTGCCATCTTTGTTAAGGAATTAGAGCAATTTTCTACAGGTGGATGTTTATACCTTTACACGAAGTCCACACTTATTGTGGCCTTGCCTGCACACAATAATTCATTGTATTTAAAAAAAATTGCATGGAAATTCAGACTTGACTCTTATGTAATTTTCCTCTTAGTTTTGTTAAAAATAATGACAATTTTTAGCATGTGTTGGTCACCAATACCATTATGCTATTCTCAGCTAAAATAAACACGAATCAATTATACTAGAGGAATATGATAAGTTGAGGAATCAAATATAAAATTAATATTTTATTCTATGTAATATTATAACCATAATGATGAGGTAATGGAAATAAAAATATTTCAGCCTTAGAATCCAGCAGTACTTGGTATTATACTCAACTAGCAGGTGCCCGTGGCTTTGCTCACGATAAAAACTGTAACTCTCGCTGCCTAAATGAAGATAGGGCCACATACTGAGTTTATGATTAAACAGATTAGTTACAAAAACGAATGACGACTTTAATTTAACTAAATAAACTAAATTCAACTTTTATACAGTACATATCACCTAAAAAATCAACAAAACAACCATAAAACCATTATGAAAGTAACCAAATTATAAATCAGCTGTAAAATCGTATCCATGTGTGAAGCTGAACCACCTGCTTGTTGAATGAACATTGAAAATTGAACAAAAGCTCATCCATTCCACTTGCGAAGGAAAATTTATAAACTTCGACCCCGCCAAAACCCCTTAAAACTTTGAATTAAAAAACCGTTCTTAGCGGATGCTTTGATGCTTACGCCCTTAAGATCGTTCATGCAAAGGTCCAAGGTTCTAAGTCAAGTAGTTTGGGCTGTGCAGTGATAGGTCAGTGGTATAAAGAAGATGGGACTTTCATTAACCAGAAAGATGCGTCCAGGTATCCTCAAAGTCCGCAGGTCTGCTGCGACTGAGCTATTCTATTGCTGCCCCCCGCAGGAGGTATTTCTATTTGGCCTCCCTGCACTATACATGTGAGCAGATTCAGCGCCCCGCCGATAAAGGTCTCAAGGGTGCCACTGCCCTGGGTAGGCTTATGCCCAATATCGTTGAATCTGCTCGCATGCATGGTATAAAGTGGCCATTTAGCAGGAATATAAATATCTCTGTCGCAGCAGACTTTGCATACTTAGAGAATCCTAAAGCTGTTTTCTGTTTCATGAAAGCACATGTACGTAAAACGTAGGAATTGCCTTGATTTAGTGCCAAAAAAATTCTAAGATTTTTAGGGTCTATCTTGAACATAAAAATACCCCCGTTGCAGCAGACCTACAGACTATGTGCATGACCTTATTTTATTTCTTCCATAAGAATAACATGGGGAATGAGTATATATGCAGGTCTACTGCAACAGTCATGCGAAAATTTGGTGGTTTTAAAACAATATCAGGTGAATCTGAACCGAAAAAGCCACATACCAAGTTTTATCAAGATATGTTGAGTAATAACCGAGATATAGAATTTTTCTACAGGGACATTGTAATGTGTTTTCAGCTTTAAACATAGTTTGAATAGTGTTTTTTGCTTCTGGGAGCTCCAAAATGAAAAGTTATCATGGACTCGGGCTTAGGTCTTGCCATGAGACCTATGGTAATAATTCCATCAATGAAATTCGCTAAAAGACGAAGGCAAAATATTTTTCTAATGATGTAGATAAAATAAATGGTTTAAATTAGTTCTTTCAATAACAGCTGTTACAGGGAAGAAAGGTCATATAAGTATCTCTAGTCAGTGATTTATTTCATGTTCTGTTCCTGACAGCTTGTTTGATATTCTAATAAATTTCTTGCTTTTTCACATCTGTTTATTTAAATATAAACATTTCATCAATTTATATTCTGCCATAAGGATAATATGGGATCTTTATGAGGGTCTGTGGCGGAGTCCGAGGGTCAGATCAGGATGAAAACTACTTAGTTTTCCTATTTAATGCCTAAAGAAACAGTGTACCAAATTTCAGCCTTCTGTGTTATTGGGAAGTTGGAGAATTAGTGATGAGTGAGTGAGTGAATGAGTGAGTGAGTGAGGGCTTTGCCTTTTATAGTTATAGATTCCACATTCACCTTTCAGTATGGAATTTTCATAAGCCATTTGTGTCAAATGACAATTAAGGTTGTACTACCCATATTAAATAATAATCAGCTGATAATTTTGTCATCACATCATACAGATTTAGTAAACAAATACACTCAGCAAAGGTAATAGAATAGCTATCTCCCATATGAACTGTACAGTTGGCGCATTATATCTTCAGCTATGACTGAGTCAGCTGATTGTAAATTGCGGGGGGGAGAGGGGTACTTCTCTGAAAACATTTTCTAAAACACCGCTGCTTGTCAATTGTTGTGTTTACCAATATCATATGAAACGGTTAGTAGCATAGTCATAGTCATATTTCTTTATTTACATGATCTTTAAGAAAGGTGAACAAGTCAATGTATTTACAATATTATTTGAAAGTTCATTGTTCTTTTTTTTCTTCATATAGCTCATTTTTTGTCTTCAACAAATTCCTTTAGCGTGTAATATGACTTATCAAGCAACCACTTGTGAAGTGCCCTCTTTTGTTCTTCACCAGTTAGTGTCCTCATATTTTTTGGTAGGGTATTGCACAGTCTTCGGCCATAGCCGAAGATGGCCGAAGATGACTATAGTGGTCATAGCCGGAGATATAATGCGCAAACTGTACTGAAAGGTGAACGTGGAACTGAGTATAGAATATAGATTCTACTAACATCATCTATGCCTCATTTAGCATTCAAAACCCCACCATTTCATAAAACCCTTTATTTCATAATTAGGTAATGTCAAAAATTATAGGGTCTGAAGGTATTTGATGTCTATACAATATTTTTATCCAACTCTTAGCGCTGTACTTTTATATTTGTAAATAAATAACGTAGAAAATATACTTTGTTATTTATTTATTATAAACTTAAAGCTGAAACGGAACAAAATTCTTCAACATAGCTGCATTTAATACAACAAATGACATAAATAATTTTGAAGGGTGACTTTTGAGCAATATTTAGATGGTGATCCGCCGTCTTGGGGCAGTGCTCAAGCTGTTGGCAGAGTTGCCTAGTGTGTCCAATCCTTTGAACAGATCATCGGAAATCCTGCATCGGAAGCGTTGACACAATCCACTGCAGCAACTGGAGTCAAACCAGCACTGAAACAAAACAGCAGAATCTTTAATATTCTACAATAACGAATTTAATTTGCAAATATCAGCTATAGAAAATTTGTAAGCTACAGCTACAAATTAACAAATATTGAAAAAAAAATAATAAGACCTCTCTATTGAATGGCAACGAATTAATTAAAACCTTAAAAAAAAATTATTTTAATCGCTTAATGCAGAAACCCCCTAACTACCTATTAATAAACTTTCCAAACTGATCAAAACCCCTCTCAATCTTTGGGGCACTGGCTCAATATTCTTTTCTTATCTAAGGAGTTTTGCAAGCTCAGTTAAGAATCTAGGTAGTTTTAGAAAATTTCCACTTTAGGGAAGAAGCTTTTCCCTTTTCACTTTTGGTAAGACCTAAGCCCAGGACCATGATATATTTTTGTTTTGGGGCCCCCTGGAAGCCAAAAACACCATCTGCTCAAATTTATATGTAGTAAAACCTCACTAACTTGACACTCAATAACCCGACAGTTTGTGTACCTTGACACTCAAACAGCTGACAAGGAATCTTTAATCAGGCCCGGCGACAGGATATTCGGGCCCCTGTGCAATCTTCAACCCCGGGCCCTGAGAGGCCTGGTTTTTTTTAACTTGTTTCGTGTGCTTTTGGTCTCCCTTTTCAGCCGTTCCGGACCCTTTTTGGATGTTTCCGGGCCCCCTGCGAGCTCGGGCCCCTATGCATTTGCCCCCCTGCCCCCCCTCCCTGTGGCCGGCCCTGTCTTCAATTAAGCATTTTTTCAAAACATTTAGTCTAATTGATGAGTATTTGACATTTCTTTAAAGACCGTTAACTCAATATGTAACAAAATTTATGGAAGTAATAAATTTATATGCCAAACTCAAATCTGTTATATGTTTATATATTAAAACCCACCAAAATTCCAGTGTTCTGGATAACTTGACAACCTCTGGGTCCACAAATAGTCGTGTGTGTTAGTGAGGTTTTACTGTATCTATATATATAAAAGCCAAAACGGTTGACTGACTGACTGACTGACTCACTGATCACAGTTTCTGAAAAACTATAAGGCTTTGGACAATGAAACTTGACACAATGAATCATTATAGACTCTAGATGCGTACTAAGAACGGATTTTAAATTATATTCTCTCAAAAGGCTAAAATAGGGTATATTATAAAATTCAAGATGGCGGCCATTTTTAGTTTTCAAAGCTTATTTTCCAAAACAATGTAGGGCTTTGGGCGATGAATCTTGGCTCAAATATTCTTTATAGGCTCCAGATGCATACTAATGAAGGATTTTAAAATGTTTTCCCTGAAAAGGCTAAAATAAGGTAAATTCAAAAATTCAAAATGGCGGCCTTTTCAGTTTTTAAGATCTATGAATTCAAAATATCAATAGAAGGTCTCCAGAATATTTTGAAGAGGCAAAAAATATAAATTCAATTTACTGAAAGAATAAACTGTACAAAATTTTAAAATTTTCTTATATTGTGTATTTAGCAGTTTCCACATACTCGCGATTTACGGATCACCCGAAGTAATTTAACTAGAATCTTGAAACTCTGCTGGGACATATCATACAGTTATTTTTATAGAATTGGGGATTTTCTGAATTTCAATTTTTAGGAGGGTTTGCATGCTGGTCGAGAGCAATTTATAGGCAAAGTTCAAACAAATATACTATTTCTACCTAATGAAGCGCTTAAAAACGTATAGTTTGGATAAATCATTGAAATCATTATTAGTCTATTAGGAAATTTGTAAAAAATGCACGTAACAAAAAACGGATAATTGAACCAAACATTTGTTATCCTTTCAGCGAGCGAAGCCGCGGTTATATATACTAGTATATATATATATATATATATGTATTATTTTTTACATTTTAAAACACTCTCCTGTTTTTAAAATAATTTAATTTTAAAACAGGGTACTGTATTTTGAAATGTTAAAAAGAATATTATTAGCCCTCAAACATTTAACTTTGTTGTAAAAAAAAAATATATATCTTTGTTATTGAAATATACATATATATATACAGGGGGAGTCTTCTAAGCCGTCTACAACAGATTATAGGCGAATGGCTTAATATACAAAGACCAAACAAAACATTTCCCCACTAAATCATACCTGAGGAACAAGTTAAAGCTTAAAAATATTTTTAAGCTTTTTAAAATACAGGGTGTTCCAAAAACCGGGGGTCTTGGGTTCGAATCGTAGAATTTTTTAAAGTAAACATATGTCATATTATACATAATTTTAAAGCTCTAAGCAAGATTAACAATTTGGTGGAACAGAACTCAATTATCTTTTTTTATTTTAAAAATTGCGGCCGTTTTTGTGAAAAATATTGGTATTTACGGAATACCCTGTATCTCGAGAACTACTGAAGGTTTTTCGTTCTGTTTGAAAATTCTTAATCCTTGTAAACTCAGCTTTAATTTAATATGCAACTTGCCAACATTAAAAGAAAAGAAATATTTTTTAAATTTTATTTTTTATAAATGTTGGTAACACTGAAAATCTAAAATTTTAAATGGCAACATATATCAAATCGGATATTATTTTAAAGGTCTTGCAAAAACCTACAACTTTTCAATTTATACTCACCTCTTATCTTAAGTATATAGTTTGTAGTAATAAACAAACAATTCCATTTTCTCATATAACGCCCATGTTAAATGTGCAGTGGTCAAAATATTTAAATTTGCATCCTTTAACAATGGGTACAGCAAATTTAACTTGGGCGTTATATGGGAAAATAGAGTTTTTTGTTTATTACTGAAAAACTACCAAAGATAGAAGGGGAGTATAAATTGAAAAATTAACGTGGGCGTTATATGGGAAAATAGAGTTTTTTGTTTATTATTGAAAAACTACCAAAGATAGAAGGGGAGTATAAATTGAAAAATTGTAGGTTTTTGCAAGACCTTTAAAATGATATACTATTTAACATATGTTGTAATTTAAAATTTTTTATTTTCAGTGCTACTAACATTAATAAAAAATAAAAATTTTTAAAAAATATTTTATTTTAATGTTGGCATGTTGCTTATCAAATTAAAGCTGAGTTTACAAGTATTAAGAATTTTCAAACAGAACGAAAAAAACCTTCAGTAGTTCTCGAGATACAGGGTATTCCGTAAATATCAATATTTTGCACAAAAACGACCGCCACTTTGAAAATAATAAAGATAGTTGAGTTCTGTTTTCACCAAAATGTTTATCTTGTTTAGAGCTTTAAAATTATGTATAATATGGCATATGTTTACATTTGAAAATTCTAAGATTCTAACCCATGACCCCAGGTTTTTGGAACACCCTGAATTAAAAAATGTATAAAATATTTTTACGTTGTTCCTCAGGTATGATTTAGTGGGGAAATGTTTTGTTTTGTCTTTGTATGTTAAGCCGTTCGCCTATAATCTGTTGTGGACGGCTCAGAAGACTCACCCTGTATATATATATATATATATATATATATATATATATATATATATATATATATAGGCCTACTGCAGAAAAATTTTGTGTTTTGAATCATTGCTCTATGTCCATTGATCACCAAGATACTGAGAGCGTTAAACTCAGTACGATGTCCCAATGTTAACCTTTATGAGAAATAAATCAAATTCTATGTCTCACTTATTTTTCAACAAATTTTAATAAAACTTGGTAATTCATCTAGTCTCACATTTCATCTCTTATTTCACATTTCCATTACAGCAAACCTGCATACTCATTTCCCATGCTATTCTAATGGAGAAAATGTTTGTATGCTCATTTTAGGATTTAAGTTGATTGTACTTAATGTGAAGCTCCGTCTAAATGATTTATTTAGGCATTTGAAATTCGATGAGTATGCAGGTGCTACAATGGCGGTATTATTTATTATGATTTAACTTTTTAGGTAGAAGATTGCACTGTTCTTTGCAGTAATTCAAAGAATTTCAGTTAAGGCGGTAATTCAGTTAAAGAGTCAGCCTTAAAGCCCTTCATTCCCCTCTCTCACTTCCTTCTCTCTCTTTTCCTTCCTTCCCCCCCCTGCTACTCTCTTCCCTGTTTTTTTTCCTCCCTCCTAACCTTCCCTCTCTTCTTTTCTCTTGGTGTCTTCCTTTTCACTCTTCCTCCCACCCTCATTATAAAATATAATGTTTTTGTACACAGCTAATGTTATACCAAGTACATGGCTGAGCCACACTCGATCAGAAAAGCAGTCAGTGATGAAAAAACATTCAATATTTTACCCATTCCCTGCTAATAATAAACAGACACAAATGTAATGTTTCAGTCTTAGCTGTAATTCAAGAGGGAGGCAAGGGGGCACTTCGCCCAATAATTTTGAATTTATAATATATTAACTAAACCCAAAAGATTTAATTATTTGTGGCCCGAAGCCGGAAGATCTCTCGGTCACATTCTCTTGGTTGTTTTTTACTCAATAGACTCAATAATCTCTCGGCCATTTCGTGGCATACCAAATCTCTGTTACAATCTTTTTTTATGTCAATGCTGTTTCGTATCTGAGAGTCTCCAGGTCGTATCGTGGTCATCAAAACCCTGTAACTTCCCTGGTTTTACAGCAGCTGGGAAATTTCCCGGTCATGTCATGGCAGTAGCCGCTCTTGGTTAGGCTTAATAGTGGCCTGCAAACGTTGGTTGTATTGCGGTATTAAAAATTCCTGATTGTGTAGTGGCCATTAAATCTGTCGTTTCTATAGCGACCGTCAACTATATCGATTGTATTGTACATTATGTCTATATTTTGAAGTTTATATTACTTGTTCCTTTATTATTACTTTTAGGTTGGCAAATCCGTTATATATTTTTTTCTAGTTGTCACTGTAATTGACTTTTTACCGTATATAATAAAATCTTACTTAGTTTGAATTTTTACTGGCTAGATAATTGTTAGCACAGGTTTCCCTTTGAATTGGGCTTTGGGTCTGTAAGGGTTACTTTTTGCAGGAATTTCTACTTTATAGTCAATAATTGTTAGTTTTAAGAAATTATTTTACCATAGTATACTTATGAAATTATTTGAAACTATATTATTTGTTTGATTTGTAAATTAATCTGTATCCGTATTCCTGCAGTAAAAAGATCTTCTATTCTATTCATTCAAATTAAATTCATTTTATTGATATTACAACATTTTACAAGGTTGGAAGCAATGTCTATGCAACAATAATTTTGATTGAAATATATTCTAATAAAAACCTTGAGTAAACTAAAATTAAAATTAAGATCAAGACAACCTAGCCTAACCTAGTTTTCTCTATGAGATATATGTTGAATTTTCCCACATTAATTTATTGCTTCATTACAATGTTTTTTACAATGGTCTATAAATTCGCTAACACTGTAAAATGCATGAGCTATTGAAATTTTTTAACCTTATGTTTGAAAGGTGTTAAATTATTCCCATTTATTATATGAAATGGTAAACTGTTCAGAAATTTAGCTCCAGATTCAGACGGTAAATTTTGAAAAATATTTAGTCTATGTTGCGTTGGCTTGAAGTTATGATTAAATCGAGTATTATAATTATGTATATCTCTTCCTTTTGTTAATTTACATTTAGAATGTGCGAAAATGACTGTTTCTAAAGTCTATTGCAAGTGGAAAATCTCACTCATGTTTCAAGGCAAATACCTCAAATATTTACAGCAAAAATATCTGCACAAAACACAAAACAAAAATATCTGTATCACGAAACAAATCTTTAGGATATACAGCAATCAACAAATCTCTTGCGGCCTTACGGCTAATTTTTAGATGTTTGAATTTAAATTCTCTATATCTCTGACTAAATTAATATAATATACATGAGTATTCTGAATACTCTTCAAATTTCTCCTCACGTTGTAATTAAAACTAACATATTACTGGAAATTCTGACAAATTAGTTGCTTTAATTTTGTTTACATTTTGTTGTTATTTCAAAAACAACATTGCAACTTAAAAAATAATGGTTCATGTTGTTTTAGCGAATTTCCCCTATAGGGAAGAAGCTGTTACCGTAGTACTCATAATAAGACCTGAGCCCGAGACCATGATAACTTTTCGTTTTGGGGCCCCCAGAAGCAAAAAACACTATTCGTTCATTTTCATACATATATATATATCTATATATATATTTATATATATATATATCTATATATATATCTATGTGTCTTTAAGCACGATAGCGGCCGTAAAAATGGCCCAATCTGAATGAAATTTGGTACAGCCATGTAAAGTAGTAATTATTCAGACGAGTTCGAAAACCAGCCCGATCAGACTACCGGAAGGGGGGGGTAAAGGGGGGTAAACCCCCCAAAACTGGGTTTTTTGAGTTTTTTACATAGAAAAATTAAAATAACCCAATTTTTGTTAGTACCATTGAATTCAGCTCAAAAAAACAAACAATTTAGTATCTTGAATCACTGCTCTATGTCCATTGGTTACTGAGATATTGAAAGTGGTAAACACAGTACGTTGTCCCAATGTTAACCTTATGGGGAATAAGTAAAATTCTATATCTCGCTTATTTCTCAACATATCTTAATAAAACTTGGTAAATGGCTTCTTCTAGTTCAGATCTACTAAATATTGAATTAAAACCAACATTTTTAATATACCCGTAGCAGCAAACCTGCATACTCATTCCCCATGTTATTCTTATGGAGCTTTCAAAATCATGTAAAATCTCACTATGTTGGATTGAAAAATGGTTATTTTGCATTTGAAATTCGCTGAGTATGCAGGTCTGCTGCAACGGGGGTATTTAAAATTTCACATTGGTTTTCCTGCGAGATCTAAACGCTTGTGTAATTTAGGCCTAAATATTATATTGGTATTACGCACATATACAGAAAAAACCTTTCTAATGAGATGCTTAGATTTTTCTTACCTTTGCTAATGTATAGATTAAATTATTTGTTTTTTTTCTGTGTGTGGCTTTTCACCACCGACCAATCAAACCATCATAGCATGTAGTTAAAATGAGATATATGTCAGTGAGGGAGGGAAAGAGGGAGGGGCTCTATATAGCCAAGATGTGTAGGTGGGGTGGGAGGGGGTCTTTTGTGTAGGTGGGGCGAGAGAGGGTCTTTTTATATACTTTCATCATGTCATGTAAGTCAAGGCATTGAAAAAAATCTTCTCTAGATCTAAAATGGTATATGAATTCAGTGCTTAATATAACTAATCGTCTTACAAATCACCGCCTGTTTGACCAGCTCAGATTAGACACAAAAGGCCCGGAGGGAAGATATTAGCACGGTTGGCTGGCTTTCCAATTTCCTCTGGGCTGACTTTTAGTGTAGGTTTAATTAAACAAAGATGTCTCGATACCGGTATCTCTTAGTTCCATTAAGAAAGGCGGTGGGAAATGTTTCATGCGGGATCATTTTCAAAGGAATTTTAATTTATTGATAATCTATTCTGCACTAGCAGTTTCATATCATAAATCTTTTATCAAACAAGACCTTTTCCCACTTCTCAACAGTTTTAGTTGTACAAGGAATTCCCCTACTATAAATCAAATGTTGGAAGACATGGAAAATTATCAAATACCATGATATGCAGAATTTTAGGTTAATGTATATAATTAGTAGACTATAATTATTAAAACTTTCTTCTTGTACTGAGTCAACATTTACCTTTGTAGCAGTTCATGATTTCAGATACTGAGTGATCAACCACAAAAATTAATGAAACCAATAAGAAACCAGACAGTTTGCCTAAACAAATATGCAGTAGCTATATTTTTTAGGGTACACCCAAAACATAAACAAGGTAATGTAGAACTTTATTTTATTTAATCGAATAGTTGTGTTGGTATGTCTGTATGTACTTTTTATTCAATAATCTTATTAAATTTTAAATTGAAAAAAATAGAATAGAGTTAAAAAAAATGGCTCTACATTGTTTTTACAAATTGATCAATAACGTTTCTTAGTATGTTTAGGGGTGGATAGGCCAAGTAGCTTATTTGCCTATTTAATAGTTCCAACCGTTGGCGCCATTAACATGACAACAATACTAAGTATACTTGTATTATATGGGTTTTTCCCACAGAACGCAGCACAGTCAAGTCATCGTCACTATCGAACCAACATCCAAAGAGCTGGTCTCCAAAGAGACACGACATGCATACAATCAAAGGCTATGTACCTTTAAAGGACGATAAACATTAAACAAGAACCTACCCCTGCACTCAGGCTGCGGCACGAGTCCCCCTGGGGCACGGCGACGCCCAACACCACAAAACACACCAACAGTTTCATCAGCACCGACATGTTTGTCCACTTATCGCGTTATCAGCTGAGACGCACAAACAAGAAACAATCCACTCCAAACCAGCTGGCCACTGAATGAACCGCCTGACCGCCTGACCGCTCACAGTGACTCGAGTGACGAAGTCTGATAGGAATCCCCAGATAACACAGAGAGCGTCATCTCTAGCCGAGAGAGGAGGGAGCTACTAACCACTGGCGAGCGGCGGAGTCGCGCCAACAACTCGCTCGCCGCGGCCGTGATTTCGCACCGTCAAGGCGGACCGGTGAAAGCATCCAGGCCCTTCCGCAACGCGGCGATAATTGGAGTCAATTAGGACCGGTGATTGTGTAGCCGAGTACGCGAAGCGCGTGCGGAGTGGGCGCGGTATTCCGCGGAAGACAATCGCCGATTTGAATTGAATAGGGAAGTAGAGTGGGTTGGACAAAAACATTGGGGGTCGGGCGGGATGAAATTGATTTTGTCAAGGTTTATAATGCAAGAGGCGTATGATATCTTGTGGTTTGTGTATTACGCTACATTTTCCATAATATACGGTAATTAGTGTCAAGGCTACCCGTAGTTATTATTTTTTACTAATGAAAAACTTAGACCTTGGAAATAAGCCCGATATTGCATGGCTCCAACATTCCTCAAATCATAAAAGCACTTCTACCAATTATTTCGGTGCTAAAATTTTGATTTTGGAAACGAACGTGCAATCCGTGGGGACTGCCTGGGGGACTGCACCGGTGGATGACTGGCGGTTCCTGTTGGCTACATGTGTTAATAGGCAAATAGGAACTAGAGCTGACAACAATGAATACAATTAACAATAGTTGAGATTTCAAGGGTAACTTAGATCATACTATCTAAAGTCGGGTACAATAGAACTTAGCGGGTCAAGGGAAAGTTTTAAAGTAGGCCAGCTGATCCTGGGCCCATTTGAAATAAAGGCCCGTTTTCACGATGCCAGCTGAGCCAACCAGCACAAGACAGTCCAATAGCAAAACTCTATTTGCAGCATGTGCACGTTTCAGCCGTGACGACACAATGCCAAAATAACTATAAATAACTATAAATCAATTTATAGTTAATATTTAAATATTCATTAATAAAGATTAGGTAAGAAGTGTACATACGCTGCAAATACGTTTTCGGCATTGGACTGTCCCATGCCGATTGCCTCTTCAGTTGGTATCGTGAAAACGGGCCTTAATGCTTAAAAAGCAGCTGGCCTGTTTAAAAGCTTGACCTTGGCCCGTCAGTTATATTGGATCCGACTTTAGAAAATGGCCGATCTGGCTTCAGTGAATGGCCACGAAAGTTTCTCTGGTCAATTACTGGTTTTAGCTCTAGTTAGTTGCGTTCCAGTTTATGACCGCCCCAACAATAATTAACTTTACTAAGTAAAAAATGTAGTGAAATGTATTTAAACTGTAGAATAATAAGTTGACAATTATTTTACTACAACACATTTTGAAAGCATTCTCCAGATGCAGAATAAATTCAAATTTAGCTAAGCCTTCCAAGAAGAGTTATACTAATAACAGGGAAGAACCAAATTGGCTGGACTTTCGATGTTAAAATATATTAAAAGAATATTTTTGACTCCGTAATTTTTACCTATGAAAGGTAGTTTAAAACATTTATTCTAAGGGTTGTTTTGAGCTAAGAATAGCTATCCTAAGAGAAATGCTTAATGCAGAGTTCTTTTTAGCGAAATGGTCATTCACTGGGGTGTGATCATTCATTGGTGCACTTACCCTACTTCTGTCTATAACAATCTGAATCTGTTGGGGCGTTCAGCACCAAATAGGCATCAAAGTATAGAAACTGAGGAAAAATGGCGCTTAAAGTTAGAAATTCCATCTTAATTTCTGATGGTCCAAATACCACTTCATAATACAGTATATTTGATTTGAATCTTAATTTTGCTAAAATAAAAATAACGCACATTTATTATAATAGCAGTCGCCCGTGGCTTCGTTCACCATATATTCATAGTAAATATACGGAGCTGTTTAAATTTCGGTATTTGAATGTTTATATTCCCCTAAAAGGTAAACAATGAAACTAAGGACGTTCGCGGGGCATAGCCCGAGAGGATTTTAAGGTAATGAATAGGCCTATATGTTGCATGACTTTTAGATCTACCTTAAAATTTACTTTTTTTGTGTTCAGTAGTTTTTGCAAGTTTGAGTCACAAACATTCATCCATACATCCATATGCATCCAAACATTCCCACCTATAATATTAGATTAACTGTCGAGAATCGGATGGTATCTTTTAAATGAAGTGGGCGTTTTGATTCTTTGAATTTTTTTAAATTTTTAAATTTTTTTCATTTATTTATTTAATTTAAATACAATATTCGGTTACACAGCAGTTATAATTATTAATCTCTCTAGCTTAAAAGCGAATTGAGAGATCAGCTAATCACATAATAGTTCCAATGACGTTTTTATATTCGTCGTTAAGGCACTTTTTCTCTAAAACCTCCTTCTCTGGCCAGTCTTGCCAAACAAAGTTTTTCAAATAAAATTATCCGTATAAATTTCCTGGTAGATGGAACATTTTGACTGAATTTGGATGAAACATATTTGGATTGACTGTATGTATCTGGAAAACAACCACAAGCTTACACTTGTCGTTTTTTGCGCATAAGTTTCTTTAGAGCCCAATACTCAAATGTAGTTTACCTACGACCATTGCAATAAGCACCAATTATGGTATTACAATAAACATTATAATGATATACATTAAAACACCAAAAACCAAGCAGTACTCTAATGACGACTTTAGAGTACTGGAGTCACTTTAGAGTACTGGTTCTAGACCAATGAGAGCTCGGCATTTGACGGAAGTAGTGTCATAATAACAATTACGCAATTCGCACATCAGCTGATTGTTGCATTACGATTCATGTTTGAGTTTACTTATCCCATCAGCTGATTGTTCCACAACGATTCATGGTTCAGTCTGCTTATTTGCCTAACCTCAAAATTTAGTTGACCTATTCCATCATTAGTAAAAGTCATGAGTTTTGTTTAACTTCAGGGGAAATTTTGTCGTATATTGTTGGTCGTAGATAAAATAGTGTATGCAACGATTGTATTATGCCTTTAAGCCACTCGTGATATATTTAGAACACTCGCTTCGCTCGTGTTCTAACTTACATCTCACTCGTGGCTTAAAGGCATTCATTATACAATCGTTGCATAAACTACTATGTGAATGTTGCGGTTTTGTTTATTTAAAAGAAAGAAGGAAGTACATTAATACATTCTATTGACAATTAATTCAAGGCACCACTTCAAGATAACATTCCTATATTGAAATTCAATCCAGCCAAATAACCTACACTTCCCTGTTGACACATTTACAATTCAATGCTAAACGTTGAATATATAAATATTGTAATCCTGCTTTGTAGCCCCTAAGGCCTAGTTAGTTGGCGCTGCAGGCAGGGCCACAAGTGAACGAAGAGTGTTGCCATTTTCGTCTGTTCCATTCATTGTCGGTTTTAGTGAATCTTCGGCCCTCGGCCTGGTTTACCGTACATTAGAGCGAATTTGGCACGAATACGAGCGACGAGCAGAAGTGAACGCTTTGTGGCCATGGCTTTCACTACTACTCGTTTCCTCGTATTCACACCAATTTCGTCCTAATGTAAACTAGGAACTTCAAGGCGTTCCAAGAAAATTCGCGTTTAGGTTACTTGTTTTGGCGTTCGCTTCAGTGTGACTACATGTCTCTCTTGTGTGCTCTTGTGCGCATATTTATTATTGGTAACTTCAACATGACTCGTTGGTGTGCTTTTACCTGTCATGAACGTTAAAACCGACAAAACACCGTATCGAAAAATCTTCTCGGTTGGGTGGAGCTCAAACGATTGACAATGTTTCAATTGCAAAGAGTTGTATGCTTTAGGTCCTTATGATTGATTCAGATACTGGACACATAACGCTACCACATCACAGCTTGAACCAGTGAACGTTTTGTTCGGCTGTGTCCGCTCAAGTGTAAACTAGGCTCAGCAGCCAGTGACGACGGCGACGTCACGCTCACACTGATCTGATTAACTACCTTTGTTGTGCGTCAGTGTAAACGTCACACTGATGGTTAAAGCGACGAACTGGGGGCTCTGATGTTGTGGCAACAGTTTAACCACCCACAATTGAACCCATTGTTGACGCAGAGCCTTTGGTGCACGATCATGACGTAAGATTGTCCTTGGCGCACGTAATTTGTCGTCATCCTTTAAACTCGCAGTAATAACACCTGCCTAGGGTGACTAATGCAATATTTCTCCGCATTGATTGTCTGCCGACAGTAAATAGGGAAAGAATTTGTGCGGTTTAGACTACTTGGAATAAGGCTCTAAGTAACTGATTCATCTGATCGTGAATGCTCCATGTGAAATAAATATATTTGTTAAGAATTATTTATAGTTTGATCCAAGTATGTAGTACAAAGGACGGGTTAATATATCACACTCTGCTGGCAAAGTTAGGGAATCAAATACCTCATCATAGTCGTGATAGGTCTGATCTCTGCTTATAGTTTGTGAAAAAGGGATTAGGAAAATGATCAGGTCTATAAAAAATAATAACAGTGATTCGAAAAAATATTTTTTACATTCTTCGTATTCAGATGTATTTAGAATACAAAACGTGCAACACAGGGCATCCAACCAGTGACAGAAACGTTGTTGCAAGGAAATTGTACCAATAAATCTTACGTACCGTACCGGTGCTAGTTTATTTCATACGGGACTACGTATCTTGTATTCTGTTTTTACATGTAGAAAGCAAGAGAAAAATATTTTGTTGACTATCAAAACTTATGTTGATAAAATTTGTTTATATTATTTAAGATTTAAAGTTTCTTTCAAAGTATTAAATTATTATTTTTTGCATTATTTTGATTTGTAGCTTTCATAAATAATACACGTATAGCTTGGACGTGTGACTATATTTAAAAAAAACATAAATTATTTTAGCACAGATTCATTACTAAAATATTGTAGGCAAAATAAGCAATAAAGTAAGTTTTAACTGAAAACATTGCATCATTTAGGTAATAGCCGATTAAAATTATGAATTGTAAGTGACGTATATTTTCACTTAATTTGTTTGTAGTTAATTTAGTTTGCAAAAGACTAGAGAGAAAATTGCGACCAGCAAAAGTGGAACGTTAACGTGACATTAATTGTTTCAAAAGTTTTCCAATCTGCTCGTAAATGAAAAATCCGAACTTTGGTGAGGTAGCAGTAACTCTGATAATACTTAGGCTACTCGTGGTACAGTATTGGTCAAAGTTACGGCAGAACTAATTAATTTAGCGCAATCCGACAAATTATAAAAATGTTCTAGGCAAATTGTAATAATAAGGGATTGAAAATCAGGAATAGTTTGTAATTAACACTCTCGGCGCTACTCTCATGAGCAAACATTCACATCAAGGACTATGTTCGCCCTTTGTAGACTTAAATATAACACAGAAAACCTCTAGAAATAAATTCAAATCAGAACCATTTTAGTAATAAAAAATATGTTACTAACCACGCGTGTCTTCAATAAATATGTAAAGGGATAGATTAATTGAATGAATCTACAGTATTTATTTATTCATTTTTGTATACTGCATAACAAACTCGTTAATTAAAATCCATAACGTTAAGTTATGTTTAATTATGTCATAATTAAACTTGTTAAGTTTATACGATTCGGTTTTCCATGTTATTGCAATAGGTAGGAATTTTACAGATATTTTTTGTGTTGACTAAGCAGTCTACAGACAGTTTGGATAGAAATTTTTAATAGTTCTAGTTTTTCTCTGCCCTAGTTATCGTTCTACTTTCAAACTTTAAGTTTGAAACTTAAACGCTTCGTTTGTTTTTTAAAGTCTCTACGGAACGAGCAGATTGGACTAATTATTAGGTGATATTAAATTTCGCTAGGTGATATCTACTTCTTTGTGTGGAGGAGACTTGATCAAAACAATTGTACTTAGCTGTAGCAAAATTTGTAAACACTATCTATTTGAGTGCTTAAAATGGAGGTTTTAATATAAGTTTATTTTCAAATCTCCGCTCTTTAATGTTTGATATGCAAGATTATACGGTTTATTTTCGCTGATATCAAGGAGTAGACAGCTAAATAGTACATTGATTGTTTATTTTAGAGGCGTAATCCGTAATGGATTACTTTGTATTTGGGCAAGCGAGTGGATGGGGATATTCAATTAACAGATTGAATGACTTAGCAGATTGAATGATTGGATTAGCAAGTATTTGTATATCAAAAGAAGAGACTAATTCAGCCAATTACTTGATCTACGCTATCAAACTGCAGTCAGTACTCTATTGTATCACAAAAAACTGATCCATAAAAATAAACTAATAAATATGTTATTTTTTAAACCAATAAACTATCGGCTTTTCCTATGACTCGAATTTTGGTTCATCATGATATTGGTTGAATCCTTGAGAATGAAACCAATAGGTTCTGGTTAAATTTGGATCGATGTGTATCTAAGGTTTTGAAAGATTTATTATTTTTCCTAGAGTAAGTATTTAATCTTCTTAAAAATGTTTTGATTTGCAGATAAAATGTTGAATTTTTACAAGAGGGAATTTTGTAATTTTGCTTTCTTAGGATAGAATCAATTTGGGAAGGACCGGGAGTGAGAATGGGTACTAATTCTTGTCATTTGATAGATAAGCAAATAAAATAAGTTTTAGTTCTCTTTTAGCTCTTGCTACTTTTATCTTTCGCTCTAGTAAATTTTAGCAAGGCTTTTAGAATCTTGCTAAAAGCCTACGGACGTGAAAAGAGGAATTGAAGTACGAGTAACTAGGCGACAAAAATTTTTTAACTCAAAATGAATGTTGCAAAAAATTCCTCCCAGTAAGGCTATCGGGCGACTATTTTCCAGCTGATTAACTGAGGCATGTTTTTATTTTGTTATGATTCTTCAGTAACAAAAGTATAACATGAATAACAAAATTGCTAATATATAACTTTAAAATTCCAAACGAAAAATACATAAACATTTCACACTTTTAAAACGTTGCTCCAGCTTTATGGCGGTAAAAGGGATTGTCTTTCGGCAAGTTTTCAACTATAAGTGCTTTT
Organism: Flexamia atlantica; assembly: GCA_035578135.1. Lineage (NCBI taxonomy): Eukaryota > Metazoa > Arthropoda > Insecta > Hemiptera > Cicadellidae > Flexamia > Flexamia atlantica. The sequence continues at coordinate 18,489,179 of JAQJVK010000005.1, forward strand.
AGTCTGGGATTGCTGAGAACTTTCCTGAGGCTAAATGGGTTATAACTGGTGATAAGATTGTTTCTCGTGATAATATTGTCGTGTTAAACTGGATAAAGCGAATGGCTTCAACATATTCTGTAATAAAAAAGTTGTTTTTTCTTTTTTGTTTTGCTTTTTTGTATCCCTAAATCCTTATTGTTTCATTACTTCCCAAATGTTTATATATAGGGCGAGTCTTAAGCAGTCCACAACAGATTTTAGACACACAGTTAGACACAAAAGGACGAAACAAAACTTTTCCCTACCAACTCATACCCAAGGAACGTAATAATATTTTTGACCTTTTTAAAATAGAGGGCATTCCAAAACCGGAGGTCATGGGTTCGAATCTTGGATTTTTTTAATGTAATCATGTCATGTTATACATAATTTTAAAGCTCTAAACAAGGTTGGAAATTTTGTGGATATCTAAAGAAAATATTGGAATTTCGGTGGATTCAGAATCCATTTTTCTTCTTTAATTCAAAATGGCGGCCATTTTATGAAAAATAGTGTTTACGGAATATCCGGTATCTCAAGAACCACACCACATTTTTTTGTTCTGTAAAAATTCTTTATCTATGTAAAAACGGGTTTCATTTGATATACGACTAGCAACATTTATAAAATGTAATTTGTTTAAATAATTTTTAAATGTTGGTAGCCCTGAAAATTGAAAATTTTAAATGACAGCATTTTATGTCAAATTACATAAAATTTTACAGGTGTTGCAAAGACAAGCAAATTTTAAATTTTTACTTACCACCCACGGTAACTAGAAAAAAGATAGATCCAGCATTCATAAATTTTTTAAAATAATTTAAGTTGATAAATTTTAAAATATAAAATAAAGACTGTTAAAAAATCTCAGGGATTAGGTGAGAACAAGATATTTTTTCTGGTTAGGCCTACCGTGCTTACCACCTACCTCTGTTGATTTCGTAGTTATGAACATAAACCTCAATTTTTCCATATAAAGCCCATATTAAACAAGCAGTACTCAAGGATAATGGATGCTAATGAAAAGTGCCTCGAGGTAGCCAAAGTAGGTTGGTTGAAAGTATGTACTAAATTTTGATGATATATTTAAAACTTCACATTATATGGAAAATGAAGGAAAGGAAAATGGACGCGCAAAGAAAAGGTTATGGAAGTGACTAAAACTCAAGCCTGGATTTAACTCAAAATAATGGTTTTAAGAACCTTTTCTGAATGAAAACTCTTCTGATGTTATAAAATAGTTTATTTATTTATTTCTGATACTGATAGTGGGTTGAAGACAATGGGAGCCATTAATTGAAATATGTTTAGCTTAAGTTACTTAAGAAACCTGAGTTAGAGACATTGCCATCATAACTGTATTTTATTTGGAGTCGAACGGTCAGAAAACATTTATATCAACGGTTTTATTAGTGCATGCACAAAATCGATGGGCGATTACAGCGTAGCAAACAATTCTAATAACGCATATCGATAACACATGACATACCGCAGACTAACGCCCAGCCCATTTTGCAAAGCGGTGTGATTTAGATCCATGGTCATTGGTCGGTGTTTGATTTATTCTCATAGAGGGTCCACTTAAACATGAGTTTGTTATTGAACATTCTCATGTTTTTACAATAAAATGAGAATGCTATTGCAATACAAATACTATAACATTTTAATATTCTTAACTTTTTATGCTGTAATTTGTAAGGATCCAGCCAAGTTTAAAATTATGAATATTTATACATACAATAGTTGAGCTTATTTGATTGAAGGTATATTCGATCCACAGATCCTGAAATAATAAAACATTTTAAACTCAATATTATTTAAAATCTTAAAAAATTTAACTTGAAACATATCATTTTATTAAAAAAACTTTGTAATGCCTATACTAATAAATGTTAATTTTATAATCCGGTGGACAGGCAGACAATAGCTAATCTGCATGGTAAGATTATACAAACATTTGTGAATATATGTTAAAAATCCCCTTATACATCAAAACCGATTTTAAATTTTCTAGCTCGAAGATTCTTTAGTATATTGCCTCTATAAATTAAAGGCGATTTTTCAATGCTGCCATAAAAAGTAATTCAAAAGTGATTAAGAAAAAACAACTTACCAAATCATAGTTTAAGTCGCCGAAGCTTATTTTAATGATACGTTTTAATAAATTATAAGTATTTATGGCCTCACCATCATAAAAATTAACTTACCGACAATTTTTTCAAGATTCAGTAAAAAATGTTATTAGGTAAAATTCGCCAAGTCCCACGGAAAAATGTGTATAATTTGGCACGAACTAGATAGAAAGTATACATAATGATTTATATTTAACAGATTAATACTTTAAGAAATATTGAAGAAATAATTATATGTTTTTTTTCTGACAAGAAAAACTCATGAAGCATTTCCTTTCTTTACTTCAGATATCTTCACATTTTAAACCTTGCATAGTAACATTTATGTACCGTATATGGGTGATCGGTTATAAACGTTGATTTGGGTTAAGAATTAGTTTTTAGCAGAAACCGCCAGTAAGTAATATAATATTCAAAATGACAATTTACCCTCTGAAACGTTGATGTACAACTCTAAATATTGGTGGTAAAAATTACGTTGCAAGGCTTGTTATCAACCTTACTTGAACTTTGTACAGTGAAATGCAAGTGGAAGTGTCGTTGTTTACTTTGTGTGGTCACAGCTCGTGAAGAGGTCCTCGTTTGCGGTTTGGTTTTGACCAGTTTCTGTCGACTGATTGTTATATGAACTTCTAGGCTGTGAGGCTGTGTTAATAATGAAAGCTCGACGTTGAAAACAACTGGACCTCACGTTGAAACAAACTTTCACACCGTTTGTCTGCGGTTACAAGTACAAGGTGAAACTCGTTTGGCTGCTGATAAATATGGCATAAGTAGTCAAGGTATTTTGTTTATTATGATGTTAACAATTTGGAAACGAAAGGTTCAATGATTTTTATTCAATCTGACACCAAATGTTTATATACACGATTTATCCGTGACTCACTGAATTATTTATGAAGATCTATGGGCAAAAGTATTTTATATTATGAAACATAATACTTCCATATAATTACACATTTTTGCCCCACCTATACTTTATTAGACGCTTTTTTATCCTTGTAAAAAGGGGGTAAAGTAATTCTAGAAAGTCAAGTAAAATAAACCCTTAAGAATAAAACAAAAAATAACAATTAAAAGATTGAACTCCTTCAAATTTCTGCACGGTTATGCAAATATATTTGCGTTCAACAGATTGCAGGCGCTGACGGCTGATTTAGCGACAGGATTAATAGCATTGACAACCGTCGCCTGATAATTACAAATGAAAGATTGTTGCAACAGTTATCCGATGATAACTGGCGTGTGAATGGTTGTAAGTAGACATATTGCAGGCGCTAACAGCAGAAGATATAAAAATAATTTTGAGCAATGAAGTTGCAGTTTAAGATTGGATATTGATGTATTATCGAGGAGAGGAAAAATATGTTTACTTCGGTGGTAGAGTACAATTAATTTTCCCCTTCTGCCATGTTTAGACGCTTTATACTCTTTGTATAACGAGGAAGTAAAATAATAATTCGCCTTTCAGAGAGATTAAAGCAATCACCTAAATAATTAAGACAATTTAATAATTTCTGAAAATCCATAAAATTGTTATAAATTAATTGAAGGTTATAATAATATGGATCGTACTAATAAAAGTGGGTATAATTGATAGTCCAGTCAAAACAGGGTTTGACCTGGAAAAATGCCGTTCATTTTGAAACTTTGCAGACTTATTTAGAAGTACCTAAGGATGAAAACACCAAAAGCCCTGGAAAATATGTGCCGAGCTCTAGTGGCAATTGACGGAAACAGGGTACTTTTTTGTTTTTTGTAAAACTCTTGAGTACCGTTGATCGGAGATAAAAACTTTAAATAAAAAATAAAGCTTATTAAATTTGCTACAAAAATGATACTGTACATTTTCTTTGTATCCCTTACGGTTACCGAGTTATAGGGCGCTAAAAATAAGGGTTTTCTTTTCGCGATTTACCCCTAAAAATTAACAAAATTTAGTTTTTTTTAGTTTTCAACGCATTTAAAATAAAAATTATCTACTTTTGGAGGGCACCATTACAATTCAGCTAAAAAACAAACAATGTAGTGTCCTGAATCATAGCTTTTTGTCCATTGGTCACTAAGATAATGAAACCGGTAAACACCCCTTACATTGTTCCTAAGTTATCCTTCTGGGGAAAAAAATTCTATATCTCGCTTATTTCGCAACATATCTTAATAAAACTTGATTTGTTTTTACTAAGATATGTTGCGAAATAAGCGAAATATAGATTTTTTAAAAAATAAGACGACCTCAATTATTGAAGTAAATGAAGAAGACACCTTGTATGGCCCGATGATGGTTCACCAGAACCGAAACTAGTCGTCACAGCAACTATTTGAATTACTTTGAAGCAGGTATTTTAAACCATTAATAATTTTCAGTTGGTTCATGAGATACGGGTTTCAACAAAACGACTACTGTTTCGAAAATAACAAAGGTAAGTAAGTTCTGTTTCCACCAAATCGTTCGTGTTGCTTAGAGCTTTACAACTATGCATAGTTTGATATATGTTTATATTTGAGAATTCTTAGATTCGAACCCATGACCTCCGGTTTTTGGAATACCCTATATTTAAAAAGGTGAAAAATATTTTTACGTTGTTCCTTGGGTATGATTTAGCGGAGAAAAGTGTTGTTTTTTTCTTGTATGTCAAACCGCTTCTCTACAATATGTTGTAGACGGCTTAGAAGACTCACCCTGCCTTATCTTTAAGAACATTAGATTAACTCTTGTCTATGCCAATAATAAAAAAAAACTCATCTGAAGCTGGAAGAAATATGACAAAAAATCAATCTAGAAATTAAAATATTCCTCTTTTAATACTTTTTCATTTTTATGGTTGACTTTATTTCCAATTAGTATTTTCCATCATACATTTGGTAATTTTACAAATACATAAATAAAAAGTAGTTACAAAGCCAAATCCCATCCCTCTCATGGACTCGAACTGTATTTGCCAATATCAGGAATCAACTATACCACAAGCTTGTGTCAACAGTGGATTGTTATCTTCAGTGTTAATGCCATTAACAAAAGTTTCAAAACAGTAACAAGAAATTTAGTGATGGGCTTCATTTTTACACAGAGAACTATAAGCTAAGTATTTTTAATGTTAAGATGTGTAATGGTCTTCACTTAGAAAAAATGTTTATGGCATAAAATCAATAAAAACCAAACTATGTTTATATTCAATTCGTGTTCGGATGCCCAAGCACATAGTATAATCTTGTTTGCCGAGCAATCCTCAGCGACGACCGTTTATATCGTGAAGTGGGTTTACAGTTTACAGTTACTATGCTGTAAACCGGAGCAATCCCAGACGAACGGTGTTGAGATTCAAATACTTGTCACTCGGTATGACTTTGTAACATGCAACTTACCTATCCATTATTCATATACATAAACGTTCCAATAAGTGCTTTTGGTAAAAAAAAATTATTCTTTAAACGAGAACATTTGTAATAAATTAATGATATGAAATGTGGACAACTTAGTTTTCATTAACAAAATTTACGTTCCTTAATACAATGTGAAACCCAGTTTATTCATAATATATTCCTTTAATTAGGAGATGTGCGATTTTGTAAATTTTAATTTCCGATTTTCCGGTTGCATTGTTATACTTTATACTTAACTTGAAATGCCGACTTACCCGGAAAGGTTTAAGCCAAATTGAATGAGACGTGAGGGTAGAATGATTTTGGCGCGTTCTTGAAGTCTTCACTGACAAATGCCGACATGTTCCTTAAGACGGGACTGTTTATTTAAACCCAACAGCCAATGGCAACCTGGAGACCTACAGTTTACGTGGGGTCAGAACCTCAATTTCTGTTTGTGTAGGGTTACGCAGCAGTAGTTGTAAATCCTCATAACCTAGATCGTAGTAAGTGAAATGTGTCAAAACAAAACTGAGTCCCAACAGTGTTCCTTAACAGTTTTAAACTAATTGCACAATGAGCTAATAGGGCGTTTAATAAGCATTTTCGCTATGTGATAATGCCGTGACCAACTAGGCCTAGCCTGAAGTAATGTGCAAAACAGTTCCGGGCTAGGCCTAGCGTCCTGGGATGTGAAGGGAGGACAAAAAAAGCAGTTCAATAAAAGAGGCAATTAAAGAACGTAAAAAAGTCACAAATATTAATCAATCTTTACAAATTTATTAGGTGTAACCGTGCCTATGCACACAAAACATTAACCTAAACAAGGAAGCTTTTTGCTGTCTCTGAAATTATGTTATGTTGATGCCTGAAAATTGGGGAACAAAATAAATTTATATCTTGATTATGATTAAAAATAAGGTCACTAAAAGGTCACCATAACAAATACATATACGCACTTCTTAGTCCACAGTATGTATAGTAACGCACTTCTTAGTCCATAGTATAAAGTATGTATAGGAGTTAAGAGATATTGAAAGACATTTTAACTTCAGAAGCAATCTGAAACTTTGCAAAGATATATGTAATACAGAGCTGACTGGGGGTTCGGAGATGATTGGATCTGAGCAACAAGTATTTGTGAGTCACTTCCCCCTGCATTGCGAGGATCATCCCGTGTCCGTTTATATTACTATACAATATATACGTAAGAATTATATATTATACTTAAATTAGTATACTATATCCATTTGCATTTGATAATTGAATCAATAAATACAAAACACAACGATTTAAAGCCTCGAGACACTGTGTTCCACTTTTAACGTTAAAAGACTTCATGCAGAATAATAATTGTATATGTCTGATTAATTGTGTATTGGTTATTATATTCTTAATAAATGTACAGGGTGTTTTTAATGCAGTTTAACTTAGGAATTTGAGATGAGAAACGTTCATAGAAACGAGGACAAGATTTATCAGAAGGTATGTTCTAAACCGCTTAATTTTTCGCCTGACTGTGTGTTTTTATATATTAGAAGATTAATTCAAAGCTTGGTGATTAGAGACTTTTAAGACCTATTTTACGATGAAGTTTGTTAAAAGTTAAAATTCACTTCCAATGTTTCTTTAGTATTTTTTTCTATTTCAGTATGGAAAATGTTTTAAATTTTACCATTTGAAATAGTCGTCATTTTCGTGATATAGAAATAGTTTTTTTAAATAACTGTACCTTTATATAAAGAAAGGTGTGTGCGTCTTGGAACACATTCGCAATTATTATATGAGACATATTTTCATCTTTAGATAGCTATCACAATATTATTAAGCTCCTGACGAACACTAATAAAAATAATTTCTTTCAGAAGTATTTTTTAGTAATATTTTAGAAAGCTTCCTAAGAAAACGACCAAAGCCACAATGGGACGTCGCCGAAAGCAGTAAAGTCTGCAGATGTTTCCTGAGGAGCGTCTTATCGCCGCCCTGAGCACATTACAATAATGATACCGATCCCGACATTATTTTGGGTCTTCTAAGTATAATTTAATAAAAGTAATTTTACAATAAATATTTTTATTTCTACATTTTACAATACTTTGTCTTGCTATTCATCAATGTTCCACTAACTATTCAATGAATATCCATAATGAAAAGCGGAATTTAATATTATAAAAATGGCCTGTACGGATAATGTATTGATAGCAGAGCTTTACAATTGGACAACGGTAGAAGTTCGGGATGAGTGGTTAATTTCATACAGATCGAAAACACACCCATACAGAAAATTATCACCACTTATCATCACTTTCCATCAATCTGAAAAATATTTTTTATCGTAACAAAGATATGTTAGTGCTCGTACCCACAGTGGAAAAATGCGATGGACAAAATAAATTAAATTAAAACAATGGAGTTTAATTTAAGTTACTGTTATGGGAAACCCTCTAAGTATATGAAACTAGAGTGAGGAATGTAAAATAAGTGTAAAATAAAGTGCCTGAGGGTTTTTCTTATAGGTGAGGTCGTCACTCCCACTAATAACATCCCCCTAATATCCCCTAATAACATGCAATAATGTACAGCTGAGTAATACACTTTTTTATACTTTATGCATAAATCGTTTTTCCTTAATTTGTAAGCTCATTCCACACTTATTCCATTTGTCTCCGGCGAAAGCTTCATAATGATGGCCTGGATCAGAGGAGACGAACAAACTCTTAATACACTAACTACAGAATTATTTCCGTCACAATCAGTTTCATATTTACACAAACACTTTAAATGTTTCCTGCCCTCATCTCTAAAACACTAAAAATCACGAATAAAATTAAAATCATGTCGATTAACCAATATATTTGATTAAAATAAACTTGTTGTTGTAGGTTACGATTTCATATATCCTAAATGGGTCCGGTGGGAGGTTGCGAGCCTCCGTTGCCGTGGGCCTCCCACGTCTCCACCTGGCTCATCGGACTCTCCCGCGGCAACGAAGAGGACGTGATCCAGGGTTTCGAACGGGACGAACTTCCTGTTCTCCCTCAGCCACCATGCTGAGACATCACCTGCCACCATCACCTCTGCCATCCGCTGCGTCTTGGGAAGCAGTGGGCTCTCCTTGCCATCATGACCAGAAGAGCCTCTCGTCGCTCCAGAGTTAGTGGCTTTCCCAGCTACGGATCAGAAGGGTCCATCACGAATCTGAAGGTTTCATGCTGCTCACTTTCTCCCAAGTTTCGGCCCACACCCATTTAACTCCTTTGGGGTAACCCTGGTTCGTCGGCTGCGGGCGAAACACCAGGTCGGACATGACCTATGACCCGCGACCCACCCCCCCCCCTGGGCTCCTCGCTGTAACTGCGACTGGTCGCCACAAACACTCGTCTCGGACTACTCTGAACGGCAGACAATTTACGAGTCCGAAACACAACCGGTCCTCAAATCTATCCGCGGGTACAGCCCCCACCGTAATTAAAATACAGCCATGATACCCATTTCACTTTTCAGCCCATCTAGGATCGGGAGAGGATGGTAAAATTAGTCTTCCCCTAACTATGATCTCTACTGCGAGCTCAAGCGCAGCATCAAAGTTATTTTGCTTCCATAAGATTCGTTCGGGTCTGGAGCCCCCCCTCGAAAATCTGACCGTATCTTCGACTAAAAAACTAAAATATATGAGCATGCTTATACAGCTAAAAAGAAAAAAAACTTCTCATTCAAAGTAGATTTTTAACAGCAAGTCATTTTAATACTATAAATAATCATTTATTTAAGTGGGCCAATCTGGTACGTATAGTAACGAAATATCCGTCGTGTCAACGGTAACATCACAAATAATAAGTAATTTCCCAAAATCGACGCCGTCATTAAAAAGCAATCATCAGAGAAGCTGGTATCAAACATTTCGTGGTATCATTAGTGAGGTCGGGGTAAGATGTTTAATAATTACTTCAAAACACATTGATTTCCCATCAGCACTCTGCACTTTGGAAGTCTTGATTGACTATTAAAACCAGCCGTAGGGGTTCGCTCTTCTTGAAGGTTTTGAATAATTAATTATTGTATATGCAAAGTGATCGAATGTCCTCACTATAAATATTTCTTGTTATAATATTCGTTCAGGTAAACATAAAAAGTAAATAGTTATTTCTATTTAATTTTAAATGTTTTGAAACGGCAATATTACTATTGCAATATTCTTAACTATGAAATATAATAGTATAATCTAAGGTTTTAGCAAAATACAGTAGAAAAAAAAACAGATGAAGAAATCATTGAAAGATTCAATGTGAAATAACCTGTATTATATTCAGGTTAAAATTTTGTTGCAATGATATTGTTGTATATTTGTCGGAGGATAGTTATTTGGTTTTGAAAGCGTTACTTTTCACGTTGAAAAGTTTGTAATCTCTATATTTTCTCATCTTAACATTGGGCTCTCAATTTTAACCCCAATAAAAGTTGTCCCATTATACAGTAATACTTGTTTTAAAAATATAGTTATGAAAAACTTGTGAGTGTTTAATCTTAGCGGCTTAATAATTTTATTTATAAATAAAAGCATCAATTATTTATAAATGAATTAATTTTCTCTTTGAGGTAAGATTGTCGGTCTTAGAACCATGGCAGGTTCCCTGTCGTGGGCTTGAGCTCCGATCCTGGTAATTGTTTTTATCAATGCTGTCAACCATACTTAAATATACTGGGTTCTCATAAAATATACCAGACATGTATACAGGTCTGCAACAGTGGACAGCCCTGGTAAACACAACATTTCAAAAAATACTTTAGAAATGTGTCAAGATCACTTCCAAAATTATTTTGGATTCGTTTTAGTTTTTTACCGTAGTTAAAATATATGCCAGGTCTAAACTATTTATGTCCACGTTATGAATTAACATACAGGGTTCTGCTCTATTCGCTTAACTTAAATAGCCGTTGGTAAGATTTCTGTAGTGTTTATTTTTATGTTAACGGTTTTGTTCTAGTAGTAGTAACCACGGAGTCTCTTTTTGGTAGCTAAAAACATAAGGTGAGAACTAGCTTATGAAACAGGGCTTTATATTTAGACTCAAACAACTGATAGGCTACATCTATATACTTAATACAATAATGGTTTCTTTCTGTTAGATCCCTTTTTCAGTCGTCCTACTAAACAGATTTTTACGATTTTAAAGCTTAAGATGTAGCGCACCGGCGACTGATGATTAAAATGGGCATTTCTTTTACGGCTTCGACCCCCAAGGCTTTGATTTATTTCTACAGGGCGCTTTCAACGCCCAGTGCTGACCAACTTGTGTTATTACGGTTTTAAAATGTGATTGTAACTTAACAGCTGATAGCCTTGAGACGAACTTTTAACCAGTCACATTGTAAACAAAAATAAGACAAAATCCGATACATCTTAGAAAAATGAATTTGTATTGAAGATTTTAGCCAAATTGAGGCAGGTAAATAATTCTTTATGGTCAAGATGGATGATCGTTAGATTATAAATATGTTTTAAACTGTAAACTAATCCCCGAAACAGAAAGATGAAGAACGCATAAAGAAAAACGTGTCGACTTGATTAGGGAGAAAATATGCGTAACCTTCGGCAAGAACAGAGAACTGCTGAGAGAAAAAGACTAATTGAACACAAGAAAACACATTAAAATGCGCAATTTGCACATAGGGTTCCTAGAAAAACTTCCGTTATCCTACTGTTTTGCGAGAAGACAACCATATTCAAAAACATAGTGTATGGGTGATGAAAAATGTGTGTGTATGTGTTTTGTTCAGTTAGGCCTTTGTTTATTTAGACGAGATCTTTAAATTTCAATTGAAAAGGTTAATTTGATTAATAAAGGCGAATTTGAAGCCATAAACATTTTCTAACTATGGGTGAGTTTCTCACAAAGAGAAATAATATAAAAATGTGCAATTTGCGCATGGGGCCCCTAGTTCTATTACATATGCATAGACTTTCTTGAATTACTGCTCTTACAGGAACAATTTGGATAACAATCTAGGTAGGTAAGATTAAAATTAAACTTGGTTTAAAACTGACACCATTATATTTATTTTAAGGATTTTGTTTGTACTTTTCTTCTTCATTTAAATAGCAATAACCATAAACGAAGGCTGATTTAAACGATAAATATATCATTACATGATTAGTTACTCTCTTACTTGAACGTATCTTTTTTTACAAAATAACATCCACATTATGGTTTTGACCCCAAATATCCACAGAATTTTCCACAATTTTAATCATCAAGACAACTTAATAATGAAATAATGTCTGCCCTGCACGGAATACCAGAGAAGTCGACACCACCCTCTGGTTGTTGAATTATTGATATTATAACCGAGTCTGAGCGCTAATGGAGTGGTGACTGCGAGTGAATAACACATCGGCCGCTCTCGGTCGCTGCAACATTCATGTGTCGCCGACTTAACTCCTCGCATGGCAGACTTGTCTAATGGTTATAACAGCTTCGTGGGGTATTGGTCACCCGAACTAGTGCTCATCTAGAAGCAAAACAACTTTATGTACTGATTGAGCACTTTCCATCAATTATATTTAAATGGGGACATTGGGTTAGTGGGGATTGTGGTAAAATACTACGAACAACGTTAAAGTTGTGCGGATGCCGTTAGGGACTATTGCGCCAGGGCAGTCTTATGATATTTCCCTTATTTCTCTCAACTTTTTATCACTGAATGTGACGACTGAGATGGGTGGTTTGAACGTCCCAGCAGCATTCTTTTGTGGAATGCTGATAGCTTAATCAAATCATGCAGGTGCAAAGTTCTATATGATCGTTCATCTTCTTATGAAAAAGTTTGATAGATCAAAATTAAATATTTTAGGAAGAAAATATTGTATTTACAAGTCTGTGAAATGATACAATTTTCTAGCCTAAACATTTTGAAACATACAAACTTTTTTTCCGCCTGTAAGAATTTTTTGAATAAAATCTTTTGGATGTTAGGTTTAAGGTGTTTATTAATCATAAATAATTCCCAAGTAGAGGTTCTGTAGATTAGGTCAAACTGAATCCCCGTATATGATGCGTGGATAATATAAATATTTGGCCTATTTTTGCAATTTTATCGTATCTAACTCGGAATGTTTACATAAAAAAGTTACATTTTTTATTCCTCGACACTGTTTTATCATGATTAACGTAAAAATAGAAGGAAAAATTATGATAATTATAGACAGCACCACCTTAACAGGCTGGCTATAAAAAGTAATTGTAATAAAACAATATTTAAGAATACGTTTACATTTGCAAGTTAAAATTTCAACATTTGACATATAGTCGTTGTTAATTAATTGTATAGAGAAGCAGTTTAAATTAATTTACGTCTAACAGTTGAGATCTCCACAAAAACATCGTTTCAGAGTTTGCACTTCAAAAATTTGGCAACAAATCTAAGAGATTTTCGCAGCATTTTGAATAAATACATATCATAAGCTATGGCTTGGTTTATTTTTTGAGTTTATAAATCCTTTTACTTGCTATATCTGTTAGCTTTTTTCATGGCATACCATATTCAAAAGATCTGTCAGAACTCTTTACGTTTACGTTTGACTACAATATAAATCAAAGTAATTGTCTACGAAGGAAAAAACCCCTCAGGTCTTATGAAGACATTTTAGTCAAGAGTTTGTTATCAGAAGATATAACTTTGAATTGAAGTTTTAAGGATATTAAAATGCATTTCTAGGAATTCTTTTAATTTCTCAGGTGTGTAGAGGATATGTGAAAATATGAACAAATGAAAATCACTTCAAAAGTAGCCGCGTTGCTGGATAGACGTAGGCGATCAGATAAGTTCATGTTCATTACACAGTGAGGGACGGGAGCTTCGTAAACTAAGCCATTTAGATAAGCCTCCAACTCATGTTGAACTGTGACCCAGTCATGTCCTACTTTTACCATTTAGAATTCCAATTCTTTCTATTTCAGTTTTATCATAGGTTTTTTAGAAAGTATTTTGAGAAGGTAGCAATATTAAAACAGTTGGATCTTATTATAACGTTTAACGTTTTATTCTAAAACAAAAATAGTTTACAGTCTAATAAATCATTGTGAAAGTAGTAGATTATGGGCATCTACCACCATTAAGATATGGTTGATATCAGAGAGTTTTATAGTATACTCATTTTCCTAATTTTAATGCGTTATATTCATTCATATGTGAGGTAATATAAAAAATATTTGATAGATATTTCTGGTTCATAAATGAATGAATTGTAGAAACAGCCTTTGAGTTTCACGGGTAAAAGGAGATGTAACTACACCAATATTTACCAGCCTGTACGTAAAGATTTAAATATATATCCGTAAGGAAATGCTTTATCTACACAATTTTATCGAATTTAATCATCATTTCCAGCACATGGTTCCATTAATCAAGTGCAGTAATATTTACAATAACAATAATTTTAAATTTATGTCGTTTACGCAGCCAAATAGCTTGCGGTTAGATGGCTTACCAGGCTCAAAGTTCAAATAACTCATCTGAATAACGATCTGTCTGATACAAAGTTCAAGAGCATGATTGCAATTGAAAACCATTTTTTGAAATTTTAATTAGTGTTCACTTTTTACTCTGGAGTGTTTCGAACAGTAGCTTTTAGGAATGATTCCACAGAGCATCGCCGTGTAATTAATTAGGGTTTCTGTAGTACAAAGGCTCTTTAGAATGAAAACATAGAGTGAAGTTAATGAGCTTTAACAAAGGCTTTCTTGTTGCCTTTATACACAGTCAGTCTTGCGTTCCGGCAACTACTAACGGGTTCGCATTTCTGACTTACACTTAATAGTGATAATAGTGATTGCCTCTGAACACTAAAAATTAATGTATAACACTTACAGCTTGTTTCGTAGTTATTTCCCAAAAAATAACCCAGTAAATCAATAATGATTAATACATTACATGAATTAATGTATGCTGGTTAATTGTTTACATAAAATAATTAATGAAAGATTTATTATATAACTAACTGAGATGGATATATAATCAATAGTCAGTTCATGAAAAAGGCCCCGGAGTCCCAGCTAGTTTATACATTACGATAAAATGCTGTACAACTTCAATTTGAAGCATTTAAAAAATCTTTACCTAAGGCTTTCGAGCGAACTTTGCTCAGTTATGGAACAAGCCACTAATTCCCTATGAATTATTTTAACAAAGTTGGTAAAATATCAAGTAATATTGTTTTATTTATTTTGAATCAAGCTCTTATTCAGACTTACCCTTACTATACTGGTAAAATAAGCTTAATACCAGGGCCGGATTTAAAATTTAGGCGCCCCCAGGCCCAATATTTTTTCCGCCCTTAGGTTTTGTGGTTGGTGATCCGCAAATACTTCCTAAAGATAAATGTTCTATGTAACTTGTCAGGAAATTAAAAATGACATCAAAGTAACAAGGAAAGGCTTCCCCACGCCGTTAATTTGCCACCAAAATCTCTTGCACTTTTAAAAAATTGGAAAAGGATCCTCGGGTGCCGGTAAACGCACCTGTTTTCCACTACATACAGTTCGAGAAAAGTTTCCACGGAGTGCAAACGCCTCAAAAATACATATGCGTAGTTTGAAAAGGCTCCACGGACGCTGGCAAATACCGCCAAAACGAAAATGTTACGCGTTAAACAATTTTAATAGCTTTCCCAGGCGTCGGCAATTCCCGCCAAAAAAACTGCTTGCCACTTTGAACCATATGAAAGGGCTTCACCGGCACCGCTTGATGCAAAGGCCATGCGCCGGCCCTGGATGTAAAAGTATAAAAACTAAATTACCTAGTATTTTTTATATTTTTTGCTGAGAAGTTCGCTCCCAGGGGTTATACTTCCGCAGAAGGGTTACACCTAATTAGAGAAGTCTGTGGGAGCCAGTAATGTCTGGAGGGGAACTATTGAGTGATAATAATTATCAAATTATAAATTATTTTGCCTAAAACCTTCCTTAACTGTTTTAAAGGGTTTCAATACAAACATCAATTAGGAAACAAACCACATAGTCAGCTAAGTTATGTTGAGATGAAAATAGGTTGTTGGTATTTCAGTTATAGTTTAGTTAGTTATAGTTCAGTTAATATTTAATTTTAATTCAATAGTAGTTACATTCATACAAGAAAATTTGAAACTTAACTAACCTTAAACTTATTTTCTAAATGTTTTGTAGGTATCACTGTATTTTCATTAGTGTATTTGGATGGTATTGGAAGGAATTTCATCTACACTTTGAATCAGCATTTAAGTTAGTAAATGAAATTTCTGGCATATAATAATAGAAATTTAATGGTCTTTGAGGCTGAAAGAGCAAAGTATTACAATGTATAAGAAAGCGAAAGTGACATACAACTACCAAATGTGCAACCCTTCTGCGGAAGTTGCACCCTCCCAGGTAGCTCGCATCCCTAGGCCCATAATCAGGCCTACTATGCCTAATGGGAAATATGGTTCTGAATATGATCCTACAAATACCTAGCTTTGCCGTGAATAGTGATGAAAAAATATGTATCAATCTGTTTGCGTCATATATTATAATATTAAATGATTTATTTGATAATGGTAATTTAGTATAATATTAACCGTCAATGTTGGAAGGGAAAAAATGGTATCTGAATAGTCAGCTGATGTCATGTGACGAATTTGCTGTCTTCTCGAAATTCAATCTGGACATCGGGCCTGGACATTAAATTTGGACCTGAATGTTTACATAAATACAAAAAGTAAAAAATGTTTTCAAACTCTTTGAAATTTTATAGTGTTTAACAGTTGAAATAGGATGAACTGTAAACACTGTGCAAATGTTTGGAGAGTTTAGTTTTTAAGAGTGTGTAAACTTTTAATGTTTTCGGATACACTCTATATGCATTCCAAATAAATATCCATTTTGAACAGTGAAATGCTGAAATTCTGGCTGTCAAGTCAATATTTTGTGCGTTGGAAAAAGGATTTACTGTTCGAAATTCAATATACTTCCACATAAAAACTTTCAAAGCATTCAAACATTTGTGTTGCCCCCTGCCCTTCAACGCAATAACTTCATATGACAGAAATGAAAATGGAAATCCATCTCTTAGTGCTCTTCCAAAAAAGGTCTTGCATGCTTCAAAAAAATTGTTATTACATTTTTATTTATCACAATAAATTTGAAACAGTTATTGCATGTGCCTAGCTGCTGTATCTAATATCTCTTACGAAACTAATTTGAATTTCTTTACAGTAGTTGTTAATCGATTCCTTTAGTATGACATTTATCAATGTTGTTTTGATGAAAATAGGATTCAGTGAGTATTCTGCATCAGAATCTCTCGTTTTCTTTCATAGTGTCATGTGTATAAACTATTACATACTTTTATGAACTATTAGTGATTTCACCATACATGGAAAATAGGAAAAAGCCTAACCAGGAATAACCTACTTTATAAAACAATACATCGCGTTATCGTAGGATATTAGTTATCTAACCTCTCAATATTAAATTCGAAAACCACAAGCAAATACAGTTAGAACAAATCACCGGTTATTATTTCAATAATTGAATCGTGTTTTGTGTCTAAATGTACAATAGATTCTTTATAAATATAGTAATTACAAAGAATACGTTTAGGTTATTTTATAGGGACAAGTACACAATATCATATAGAAATCGTAGATTAAAAATTAGTATTTACATCAAGTCAAATGGTAGAGATTTTCTTGTTACGCTAATGAAAGGGGTTTCAACGAGGTATACGCTATTTCATAAGGGATTTCAACCTTTGACGCTGTGAGCAAACAAGTAAACCGATAATAAAAAGTAAACCAAATACCTATTTGCTATTGGCGATAAAAGTAAAAATAACGCCAATATTTGTTAAAAAACTTCCTTAAGAGCTCAATATTTGGGCTGTCTAACAATTTATCTTAGAGTATAATTCAAACTGGCAAAAATAATTCAAACTGGCTGAATTTCTTTAGCTTGAAATACACCAGGTATTTTGAATAAACAACGATGTATACCCAAGTATTGTTTCTGTAGGCTCCAATTAAAATTTTTAAAAGTGATGGAGCAATTGTGGTTGTCAATAACAACAGTCTATCTGTAGTGTCTCGCGTTAACTGAAACCCACTAGTCAATAGTTTTGATACAACCGATCGTTGGTTTTGATGCCCGGAATAAATTAATGCAGCTATTTGTCACCACAGTAATTACATTTTTTTCCGTATTTTGAGCAAATAGTAACTTATTAAAAAAATCAGAAAATTTAAAGGTCGGGAGTATTTTGTTATGGTACAAGCAATATGCGTATTTAACATGTGTTTTAAGGGGAATGCCATTTACGTACCATTGAGGAAGATACCGAACATTCCCCGGTGTATGGGACTCCAACGAAGTAGAACCTCCCGCATCAAGCTGTCACCCTCTACGAAAAAACTATCAAGGTGTATACTTCAAAGTCTAACCTTATATCATATGCCTTGTTGGACTAACCTATACAAACAGACCCTATGTTTTATGGGTATCTTCTAATCTTGATGGAGTCGGTACTTTGGTATTATACGGAGGCCACCCTCATACAGCGCGCTGCGGCGGTTATGTTAAGTTAGGAGGTTCCTCCGCATAAAATCTTTACTGTGAATAACTTGAATTTACGTTTTAGTACAGTCCATCATGTAGCCAACAGTGAATGATCATGTTACAACGTGTTATAAAATACAATACTGTACTACGACATAAAACAGGAATACATGGATACATACATAATTGGTAAAAATCAGAGCTGATAAAAAGAGCCTATTTTATCATAAATATGTTAGTAGGAGTTTCCTAATTTCTTTACAAATCAAACTATACCAAATGATCCATACTTTCACCCGCCAAAACCCGTTGACAAGTAATGCGCGCGCTCCGGTCAAAGACCAGACCTGTGCCTACTTGGAGGGGATTTGGCGAGCGAAAGTATAACTCATCTGGTATAGTTTGATTCTTAACGTAACGAGGAAAGTCCTACCAACATATTTATGATAACCAGACCTAACATAACCGCCGCAGCGCGCTGATAAGGGTGGCGATCGGGTGTGGACGACAGCGGCGGTGACGACGTGAACACTCAATCCTCGCTGACATCGCTTTCTTCTGGGAGGCAGAACACAAATACCGTTCATCATAATTGAGTCAAATTTCGACAGTAAGTCGATTAAAGTACGCTCTTCCCAATGATGTAGTTATATTTGGTGTCCAGCAAAAAAATCTCTCTAAAAACAGTGGCCTCCGTATAATACCAAAGTACCATGGAGTCCACAGTCAAAGCACTTAAGCACTGGCGATTGTCGAAGCCGGTCTCCTCGGAGGATCGACACACCCTTCGCTGCCTGAGCTGCCGTCTCGAGGAAGCTCTGTGACCCCCTTAGCTCAGATTTCAACAATATCTTGCCGAAGCCCTCGAATGTTTCCGAGTGAAACCGAAACCTTCAACCCCTGGGTGAGATATCCTAAGGTAAATGCAACGGTACCTGACAGTTTAAGGAATCAAGTGCATTTAAAAACCTGTTTCGAAAGATAGGAATTTAACCTACATTATTAATTTTACGTGTTTCTAAATTTAGTTCAGTTTTCTAAACCATCGTAATAAAGTGTTTTCAATTATTCTTTAGTTCAATTTTGCAAATTAACTCAAACCTTTTCAATGTTCCGGTGCATGACACTAATATAATTTTAAACCCACCATAATCCAAATCATAATATTTAATGTGTAAAGGTATGTTTTTATGAAATATTGAACTTAATAATTTATACTACTGATGAATAGCGTTAAAATTACAAAAAACCTTACCTTCTTGACGATTATGATGAGGAAAACTCCAAAAACGGTGCTATTGGATGGAGAAGACCCATTCAAACAACTACCGTTTTTTAATATGAGCTAAGTGATATTGATTTTTTATAAACAAGCTAAGGATTTTCTCTAAAAAAGTCAATTTCGGGTAAAATATTATAAGGGAACCTCATTATAAGGCTAATAAATCAAGACTATCATGAGTTGTAGCAGTGTGGGCTACTAGTGAGTTCACCTCCCTTCCGCACTCTTGTCTGCCGCGAAGACTTCCTCTTCTGTCGTGAATCATTCGAGGTTGCGTTCCTTCACCGAAATTCGGTGTTATAGTTGTCCTACCGTTACAGTTTCACCGATCACTGTTTAACAACTGCTTCAGAATAAGAATCTTACTGTTCTTACTGCCATTGCCTAGCGTTAACAGTCTTTCTTAGCTGGCTTTTATATTAACTGGGTAAGTTATACGTACTAACAAATAACAACTAAGTATCTCCATAACATGAATCAATCAAAACGAATCTACCTCTTTAAATCCTAATGGTTTTTAAATTTACTTCGGTTTTTGTTTTCTGGTCTATGAATTAATCGCTACTACCCTCCCAATATCACAGTGTTAAAATCAACCATTGTCGAGAACTGGGGTTGAAGTGCAGTGCTTAATACAGGGTGTTTTTTTTAAACGCTACCCATTTTTAAGATTCAATAATGCACATATAAATACGAAATGAGTATTGTTTTAATGATCTCTGCATTTTATACAACCTAATATTTAAGTTTGATCACATTTAGTTTACATTATGTGCTCAAACAGTCCGCCATTGGCAGTTGTAAAAAGTTATGCTCTTTCAATCAAATTCCCGAACACGTGTTACAAGGTGCCTCTTTGAATATCTTGCATTAAATTTGTTATGTTTGTTTTGAGGTGCTGGATATCCTGTGAATTGTTTTCGTGGGCCTTACTTTATGTAGGCTATCCCCAAATAAAATAGTAGTATAGTGGGATCAAATCCGGGGATCTTGGGGGGAAATAATCCTTCACCGATAAAATCAAGTTTTGGGTTGCGTTTTTAATGTGTGTGTCTTTAAGCACGATGACTCGCGTAAAAATGGTCCGATCCGAATGAAATTTGCCACAGACATGTAAAGTAGTAATTATCCTACGAACACAATTCACAAGATATTCAGCACCTCAAAACAAACATAACAAATTTAATGCAAGGAATTTAAAAAGGTGCCTTTCAACACGTGTTTGGGAATTTGATGGAGAGAGCATAACAAATTTTACAAATGCCAATGTCGGACTGTTTGAGTACATAATGTAAACTAAATGTGATCAGACTTAAATAATAGGTTGAATAAAATGTAAAGATCAATAAAACAATACTCATTACACATTCATATGTGCATTATTCAATCTTAAAAATGGGTTGCGTTTAAAAAAAAACACCCTGTATTTTAACGCATTCGATTTGCCCCAATCCTGAATTCGATTAACCTTTTCAATCTAAGCTAATTTAAATGCAAACATTGAACTTATGCTATAATCAACTATTTTTTCTAGTTTTAGAACATATACATTTACTTTGTCAATAAGTCCTTTGTCGTTTGTTAAAGCTCACAAAAAATACGTTTAAGAGGATACGTACACGCAGTGCGGAGCAATCCGGGTTTTGGACACCAGCCAGGGTTGCTGGCAATATCAGAGCCGTTAAAGCAGTAAATAATAAATAAAAACCTATATGATAATAATATTTTGTATACAATCACATGCAATAAAGAATATTTATTGGAATAACTCAACTTCATTCTAACTTATAATGACAAATTTGTAGCTGTGATTGTTTAGACAAATATTTTTCTCTTTTAAAATCAGATTTTATACGGTCAATGTTGTATTATAGGGTAGTACTTGGTTTTATTAGAAGACTTTAAATACTTCTGTTGCAAAATAATTACTATTTATGTATGTATGAAATCAAGTCCGCAAATGAAGCAGTCGAATTCAATGGATCCTAGATAAACATTCCATTCTTTGGTTAAAAAACCTTGCATTTTTTACTATGCTCCTCTGATTTATTTGAAATTAATAAATAACCAACAAATTATTGTTCAAAATAATTATTACGTAACCATTAAACATTAATTCATAATTTATAACTAATCATAAAACATATTATTAATTAACTATCAATTATAAATAGTACACAAAGTTTCATATGATATTACTTCAAGTTTTGTTATATTATTTTTAATAAAGAGTCAATTGAACTAAAATATTACGAACTGAACTTAAACGTGGCTGTAATTCGAGTATTTCCTTGATTAAGATTTTCGAGCTTAAGAAACCTTACATTGGAAAGTCGTCCCATGGAAGCACCCTTGGAGTTAGAGCTACAAATCAAATGCTGGAGCCTTGGGAAGTCATTTGGGACGTGATCCAATTCCTCTCAAGCTCCGTAAACCTCAACAAAACATTTTTTTGCTCACTCAGATTAGATAAGTAGTTAAAACATAATCTGAAGGTTTTATTGTATTTGTTCGCTCTACATGTGTGCGGACATTTTGATTAGTTTAATTAAGGATATTAATTTTTTTTAGTTCGTATAATTGATTATGCTGAGCATATTTTGGTAATATTTCTTCATTAATGATGGCAATGTAGATGATTGTATCACATGAACTTGAACCATTCTAGAGTATAGTGATATTGTTATTACTTTTTTTTGTAGAGGTCGAATGCGTTTACGTACGCTGAGGGACTCGTTGTCCTCTCAATATTGTCGGACTCCCACGAGCTCAAAGTCTTAAACCACCCCTCTCAACGCCGAGGACACCAGCCTGGAACTGTTCGCACATTACCTCGGGCTAGGCCTTTGACAGGGCAACCTCCGTAGGGAAAAGCTGAGGATTAAAGCCGATTGAGGTCGACCTTTTTCGCCCGAAGAATGGCCTGGACATAGGCTGGACTCAGTTCCAGTTGCCCTCTCCCTGGATGTTATGTGGGCTCCGACGATGTTATGTGGGCTGACGATCACGCGTCCATCTCAGTTGAAAGCGAGACTCGGCGGGCGTGCCAACGGTCGCACTGACAGATGATGTGCTTGGACCTGTCTGGGATGCCGGGGCAATACAGACAGTCCGGGCTGGTGACTTTACCCATTCGGAGCAGATAGGCTCGGAATTACCCGTGACCAGAAAGAGACTGGGTCACGAAGTAATCGACCTCGCCGTACTGCCATTCCACCCATAGTCGGACGGAAGGTATGAGCTGGAGGGTCCAACGTCCCCTCGGCTCAGCTTCCCAGTCGCGCTGCCAGGAGTCGAAGCTGCGGTCGCGCTCTTCCTTGGCAGCTGTTTCCCGGCCCACTTCAGGCCTCCTACGGTAGATCACCTTCCTATCCCTTGCGAGGAATAGGACGGGGATGACTCCGGCGATCACCATCGCAGCAGGCTCGGAGACTGTGTGGTAGGCTGAAGCGACCCGCAGAGCTTTTCGGCGCTGGACTCGCGGGCAAGCCGGTCTCGTAAGACTCACTTCTCGAGTGCGTGTGCCCAAACCTCCGCTCCGCACAGCAAGACTGACTGAACGCAGTCATGACCAGGCGGCGCTTGTAGGAGCGAGGACTCCCGACACTGGGCATAAGCCTACCAAGAGCAGCGACACCCTTAGCGGCTTTGTCGGCGGCGCGCTGGATCTGCTCGCCGAAAGACAGTCTGCTGTCTGCTGTCGACCATGACTCCCAGGTACTTTGCAGCAGGCTTAGTTTCGAGCGTGCCATCAGCTATCTGCACCGGAACACGGTGTTTATCCTATTTTTGGTGAGGACGACAATCTCCGTTTTATTTATTGATATTACTTGTACATTAAAGTACCGTAGTAAAGAAATAATAGTTGTTAAAGACAAAATACTGATAGAATAGAGGTTTTGGTACAACATATTAAAATGGACAAAACCATTATATTGTTTTGGTTTGACGTTCTATTTGAAAACCACTTACAATAAGGACAATCAATCACCATCACCAACTCCTTGAAAGTTATAAACACATTGAATTTAACTGAACATGAAGTAAACAAGTGATCATGTTATGATGTAAAAAAGTGATTTGCATCTTAGAATCCAATTAAGCTTTCTATATGAAACCAGAGATGCGTATAAATTGACTGAACAAAGAGTTATTCGCGTGTTGACACCTGCGGATAACTAAACGTCCCCAGCTCTGCATTGTTACACCCTTGGGACAACCACGTCACCTCTACTTATTTCGCACCTTCGTTAATATGTAACTTTAAATAACAAAATTATAATGGGTAATAATGATTTACTCCAGTAATTATTTACAATAATATTACGAAAATCCTCTTTGTGGAATGAAACTGACCGTACATACTTATATCGACACTTAAATATTAATAACAATTGTTTAGTTCCACAGTCTTGGTATTTCCGATTGATTCCTGTGAGGCACGCACTGTGACGTTTGCATCAGACACAGCTGAATAATTACACTATTGTACATTGAAAATTAAAACAGGTAGTACAGGTTTATGTTTTTAAAAAGTGATAAATTAAAACTTATCTTAAGAACAACAGTCACATGTTAGAGAACAAATTTAAGAACAAATGTTTTACTTTAAAACAAAAAAACTCTCAAACTAATTGATTCCATGAACTTGAAGAGAGATGGTCTCTGTTGAGATCCGTACGGCACTGGACAATTTCGGCGAGAGTGTTATTCATAATTGAATCCTTTGATCGTAATTGGCAATTTCGTTGAACAA
Organism: Flexamia atlantica; assembly: GCA_035578135.1. Taxonomy (NCBI): domain Eukaryota; kingdom Metazoa; phylum Arthropoda; class Insecta; order Hemiptera; family Cicadellidae; genus Flexamia; species Flexamia atlantica. Next base: position 18,513,299 of record JAQJVK010000005.1, read on the forward strand.
AGAAGGCCCACTATGACCAAATGAGCGCTTAAAAGATGACTTGTTAACTTTAGAAGTTCTAAAAATAATAACTTTTAAGAGTTATTGACTTATAATAAAAATTCATTCCCCCAGAATTCACACAAAATGTTTTCTAACACACTTTGTCTTTTGACAAACCATATATACATGGTAAGTGGACAACTTTGTTTTTCTCTCTTCTACGATTTATTTTTCTCGTTGTGAGCAAAAGATCAGTTGTACCGGATAACAACTTTTTAACTATATAAATGTTGAATAGGCAAAATCATAATTCGGGAAATAAAGGAAAAGAGCTATCACGGATACGCTTTATAGAATATTTCTCAAAATTGATTTTGAAGCACCCGAAGCTTTTTGATAAGATACTTATGGACACCGTTACAACACACAATGTCGTACTGTAATCTTGATTCGACCAAATTATAACACAACGCTCTTAGAAAATTTACAGATTAAATTCAAGGAGAACACTTACGAAAATAAAAAAAACACACTTGAAATCACTGCGTGCACTGCCTGGTGCACTGGCCGAGCAGAGCTGAGACATCGCCTATTCGCACTTGCTGTTCGCGACCCGACAGGAAAGCTGTTCGCTTTCCGGAACCAGGAAAGCGCAACCCTCCTATCCTGGCGGTCTCCATCTTGTGAAGCAGAATCTCCTGGTTACTATATTGAATGCTTTCTCAAAATCTGTTAGAAGTCCGGTAGATTTATTTCCATTATTGAAACTGTCATAAATTAACTCAGTAACACGAACAAGAGCATCATCTGTAGATTTATCGTTCCTAAATCCATATTGATCAATACTAAAAATATAATGCTATTAAGATATTTTAAAAGTTTCACCTTCGTAAGTTTTTCAAAAGTTGTTGCCAAATCAAATCAGGTCACAAACTGATACGGAGTTCACTATATAATCTAATAGATTGGATGTTTAAAAATTGGAATAACAATTCTTGTTTTTAATTTTTTTAGTAAAACGCCAGTGACAAAACTCGAATTTGCAATATCAGCGACAGCAGGAGTTATTAACTCCGAGGCATGTTTAATAAGCAAAGTATATTGATTTGGTGATAACCGGAAGAATTTTTGTTCTCCAAACTTTTTATGAGTTTCATAACTTCGTTAGCTCAAGTAGCCGAAACAGAAAAGGACAAGGACGTGAGTCAGTAATTCAAATGCAATGAAACCTCCTCACTGTTACTACATTCCTGAATTTGAAGTGATTGAGTAAAATATATATTTATCTCGTTGGCAAAAATGGTTGGATCGGTAACTAAATCCCCATCATCTAACTCTACGAGCAGAATAATCTTATCTTAGAATTTTCCGGTTAACAAGGTTAACTTCAAATTCATACAACATCGATTATAATATTATGTACTGGATAAAATTTTGTCGTAAGGTCTCCGTTAAAGAACTTTAAACTAACTTTTTCCAATAAATCTTTTAGCATAATTTTATTTGTCTAAAGGTTTTTTATTTCACACCATTAAATAATGTAACATACATTGTTCTCAAGGAAAAGTATTTATCTCATTTGTTTTTTAAGTCATTCAGTTATGTTACGGGTTGATATATTGTGGTAATGCACAATTTATTTTTTTCATCAACAGTAGGCCAAACCGTAATTAAATGAAGTAAGACTTAATCTAATACAATGTAATAGACAACGTAATACTTGGTTGAGCTTGTTAACTCTGTCTATAAAGTTTCTTAAATAATATTCAAAAACATTTTTACAGCAAGTTTTACTGGTAAATCGATATTTCCTTTGCAAGCAACATGTGCGTTGGGAGCACCAAGCTTCAGTATTTTTTGGTATTTACGCACCTTCATTATGCACAAATGTTTGTAAATTTCCAAAGTTATGAATGTAACCATACAATACAATGTTACGTTTTGATTTCTAAATTTTTTCGTAAATCAAATATTTTTTTTAAAGAGGTAAAATTGTATGAAAATACTACTATTGACAAAGTTCCCCTACTTTTTTATATATATTTTTTATAATCGAGTGTATATTACATAATATTACCGTCATATCACTGGTTGATTAAAATAACATCAAAATATAGGAGAAGAAACAACTTTTCAGCCATTTAAAAATTTGTAATAGGGAACAGAAAAAATGCCATTCGGGTTTTAGTATTCTGGCGATACAGACGATTTCATACAATTATATTAATCGTAACCGTTACTTTTATTCGTACTCGTATGATATAAAGCAATAACACAGTTAGCCTGCTGCTAACTGGCGGAAGTGCGGATTTTTCGGTTGCGAGCAGATTGGAAAACTTTTGAGACAATAACTGTCGCGTTAACGCTTCACTTTTTATAATATGCTACCAATTTTCCCTCGGGCACAGTAAAACTATGTAGAACAAGTTATGTTCAGCTACAATAAAAAATTTGAATAATGTGATTAGTTGATTGTTTATTAAATCATTGTTACACTAATTCTCAACGTATACATAAAGGGTGACAGTGTATCTTATGATACATATTATATTAAAGTGAAAATTAACAATGGTTTTTGAAAATTGTATTAACATTTTTGAACTATATTAGTTATTTATGAGTACCAAAAAATGTATAAAGGTTTAAATATCAATTAATTTCAAAATTAAAACACAGTCTCTTTATGTCAGTATTTGAAATAGAAACTTCTGACGTATGTTTCTTTATGATCCGACATAATTCAGTTCACCACATATATAAAAGCTAATGACCTATTCCGTTACTTCGCAGCCACTCATTTTTTTGGTTTCCATTAGTTCACTACCTCTTAATAAACTATCCATTTCTCAACAAACTGTTTCCCAATAAATTTTACGTCCACTGTGGTATTCCTTACCTACTATAAATCCGTTACCGCTGGCCGTATCTCTTATATGGTAATTGTTTGATATTCCCCCCCCCCATGGTCTAATATTTCCAATATATTTCATTTTCACTTGAAATGGAAACAGTTGCATAATTGTTTGAAAACATGGTTCATAACAAATAGTAGTAAGTAGGTTAGGTTTTGTTAGGTTAGGTTAACATCACGTTAACAACACAAAGATCACTGCACACCCTTCACGGTGACGCATTTCCTTATCTAAACCTAACCACACCTATCTAACATAACCTACTACTACTTTTATTTGTAATGTTTTCGTACAATTATATACCTATTTCAAGTTGAACTTTACGATATAGAAATTAGATCGTAGAGGAAGATATTGTATCAAACAATTCGTTCACAATAAAAATGTGAAATCTGCATTGTGTTTTATTTTAGTCTTATAGAAATATTTCCGACTTAATTAAAGGTTCTGGCTATATGTTCTGATCCAACATGTCATACATAATAGTAAGATGCAATTAGCTTTAAAAAGGGGAAAACGTGGACATTCAAAAAAACGTTTCTGGCCAGCGCCAATCTGTTCAATACACTTCCCCCAATTTGCAAATAAAAGTTACGCTAATTTGAGCGGGTTTGGGTGGGAGGAGGGTTAGTAGGAGGGAAAATGTATTTTTTTTACTTTTTAGCAAATATCTTGAAAATGGTGAGTTTTTCTTAAATATTATACTTTTCAAAAATAACTTATATTAAATTCCGAACAAAATGATACGGGAGGGAGCAAATATTTAGAAGGACCAAAAACTTTCTTCTCTAGACTTGTAATGATTCCTTGAAGTAAAATATTATTTAAAATGATGGAAAATGTCATTATGAAGCATGGGGAGTGGGTCTTTTGAAGGCATTTGGTTATTATAAAATAATTATAAATTTATATTTACCCTTCATTACCTCAATAACCGTCTACGTTAGTGAGGTAACATAGGGTATCATTTTGTTCGGAATTTAATGCAGATTATTTTTGTAAAGTGTAATATTTTAGAAAAAACTCGCCGTTTTCAAAATATTTGCCAAAAAGTAAGAAAAATACATTTTCCCTCCTACTAACCCCCCTCCCACCCAATCCCGACGCTCAAATCAGTGTAACTTTTGTTTACGTATTGGGGGAAGTGTATTGAACAAATTGCTGCCGGCTAGAAATTTTTTTTTTGAATGTCCAGGTTTAGGTCTAATTGCACCGTACTATAATCGAAAAATTAAGTTTTGGTAGTGAATAAACGGAATTACAATAAAAAAGTAGTTGTAGTGAATTAACGGAAAAGGTTCAAAACGAATATATTCATTCAAAATATAAAGAGGGTGTATTCTAATATTTTTTGGAGCTTTAATTTTTGGGCCTTACCCACTTTTGGGACAAAATAATCGTTTCGAGATCAAATATACTAGTAATGTGGGGAAAGATTTGTTGATGTAACCAATTTGGATTAATTTTATAAGTGGAATCAATTAAAAAAACTTTTCTTAACAACTATTTGATTATGTGATGGTACCAAGGGACACACCTTCTTACTTAACTCGGCAACATCATATTTATCACCGAGATATTGGTTTCATTCTTGATGAAATTAATACTCGTACATTTCATAAATTATTGTTCAAAAAGAGTAATCGAGTGTAAAAAACCTTTTTATATAACACCACAATTTCTTGGTATTTGGATGTAAGAACCGACGAACGACGATGTTTACACTTTTAGACTGTCATCACCCAGACGCAATTGAAAGAAACGAGGATGTGGCGGAACCTATGGAAAAGTTCTGACAAATCATTATACTATACCTTTCTAAGATGCGCCGCATAAAACTATTTACTTTACATTACCGCTTTTAAGACCTTGTATGTTTTATTTTTCCTAAAACATTTTTTGTACTTTTGGAGGCGAGTGCCTGAAACATAACGCACCTTTAGCGGCATTTTTAAATTTTTCCTTGCTTTTCCAAGTTCTTTAAATATTCGAGTTCTATGTAATAATATTACAATTATCTTTTACAGATTCTCATCAATCGGGATTTAATAACTCGGTAAAATATATTCAAACCGTTTTTTTGTAAGAAGTCAAACTATACTACTGACTACTGATATGCGCATTAATATTGCGAATTATTATTGTTTTTGCATTTGTTACCGGTAGCGGGAAATTTAGTATTGCTGCTACCACTGCTCGTTAACGGGGAGCGGTCCCAGAGATCGATATTCGCGAAGGGAAGATGGAAATTGAAATAATTAGCAATATTGACTGTATACTAATAAATGTTTATGAACTTGTAGAAACAAAAATATAACGATAGATTAAAGTAACTTTACAAATGTTAACCATTAGAAATTTGAAATATAAAGAAGAAGGGGAGTGAGAGGTGTTGTCCGTACAGGACGCGGACTTGAATGCAATGTCGAGACTCCCTCCTCTAAGCGATCAGATCACCGATGTCACGTGATTGGACTAGAGTGACGTGATGCTGATTAGTGAACTACGGCTGTCGTGGCCGTTCTACGTTGAAAATTAAAACTTTATTAACTAATAATCTGTCTCACTAATACAAATGTTGTACAAGTAAAAACGAAATAATTTTGGTTCAGCTAGTGTTGGAGAGTGACTCGTAAAACTTTATAAAACGGAAAATTTTATGACCTATGATAAATTTTGGGTTCGGAAAAAGTTTAAGTATTTATATTGGAGGAGGGGGTGGGGAGGGAAAGGAAGGACATCCCCTCACTTGTCTCAGACTAATGACTTGGCGATCACGTGACAAACAAAGTTAGACAATCTCAAGTTCATTATGCGCTTGTTGAAAGCAACTTGTGCTTTAAGTCATTTAGACCTTGATTTACAAATATTGAACAAAGGGAAGTAATTGTAAGATAAATACCGAGCGTTTTTAAAAATGAAACAAAGTTTAAAAGCCTTTCTATACCAAATACGATAGAACGGTTACTATCTTGTCCCTACCGGAAGTCTAACAAACCTGAGTTATCCGAGGTATTTGCCTAAAAAAGTGTTATTCTCAACTTATATACTTAATGACATTCTATTATACTGCAAGATGGTCTTGTATATGAATTATATAATTAACTACATAAATAAAATGTGACTTTACAAGTTTAAATGCAGGACTTGTCTAAACAAATATTCGTAATAAGTAATCATTTTCATAATATTGATAATTTTTAAGCTTCATCGGGAAGGAATGTTTCACAAATCTTTTCCTATTTATTTATCATACGATAAACATACAGCTATACTTGACACCACCACTAAACGAAATTCACATTTAATTTTAGTTTGCACAGCAGACAAAAGTTCAGTTTCGGAAAATAAAGGAACGGAAAACTGCTTTGTGTTCGTTCAACTCAGTGGACTTTATTTGACGTCTGGTCTCAGCATTGTTTATATGTTCCCCACACACTGTGTAGAATGAAACCAGAGCCAGTGGATAGAAAATTTGGTTTTCATTATAGTGCCTTTTTGTACTTGGGGAACATAAAATCAAACTTTAAAAAATACAATCTGTAGTTTTTATTTTATTAAATTCGTGACTGGTGCCTTAAACAACCATTTTAATAACTCATTACTCGTAATCGTGGAATAATTCTTCAAAGAGGAGCAGAAGCGAAATTTGGTCTTCGCTATATTACAAGCCTTATATGCTTATATATTGTACCTGATACAGTAATTACTGATGTCTTTAAGCAACTGATTCTATAGATATCAAACAGCTGCATCGTTGGTATTTTATCTTTGCCAATTAGAAAATATTCTCCAAAAATTTATTTGTACTACAATACTTAGCTCATTTAACGACCATCTAGTTACGGTCATCTGAGGTAAATACAAATTCTTGCCTCCATTGCAAAGTTACTCATTGGAATTGTTAGGTGATGGTTTGAAAGGATTAGTATTTTGTAAAAAGGACAAGTGAAAGGTGTTTTACACAATGTTCCTTTAAACATGTTTTTCCCCTTCTAACATTCGTCGGATACCCTCCTCAAAGTCATGCAAAGTTTGACTTATAAGGTATGAGATTGTTGCAACTGGATACTGTGTGACTCATAAGCCCCACGCTAGTTTTGTAATTTTGTATGTATTAATAATTAACCCACGAAATAAAAACAAAATAGGTCCTTGACACAAAATACTACTTTAGATATGTCCTGTCTTCTTCTATGTCCTCGGGTAATTACTCATTTCTTGAATTGTAATTTCATCATATATCATCATTACAAAGTCTGTGCCTTTTAGATCTTTACTGGATCGAATATTCGAGACTGCATTTTGTCTAATCTAATTATAAAATTACAAAAATACAGAGAAAAAGAACACTTTATGCTATAAAAACATAAAAAATATCAGAAAAACTTGAACTTACTGCTACAATAAGATTAGTTTAAACAATTTTCTTTATCTTCTGTTATCAGAGTTTGAAGAAGAAGCTATAATTGTTATGTCAAACTGCCAGAGTATGAAGTGTCATCGAAATTAAGTCAGTGTTTCAGCCTTAAGATATGTCTCTTTAAACACCGTAATTAATTCTTACTTTAAAATAAATATCAATATGCTTGTTTCATTCCGTACTTTTATTACTGTATCTGTTTTATAGTCCAGGCAACGAATGCTCAAAAAAAGGTATAGAGGAAATTGCATGGAACACAATTTTTGACTTTGCAGCTTTGTTGGGACTAGTTAGGATGTGAACATATCAAAAGTCTCCGTCCGTAGCCCTTCTGCTGAGGTAGGGAGGGGGGTCTGAAGGTACAATTCTTTGGGTTTTCCTAAATATCTTGAAAACTATTAACTTTTAGTATTCCCTATTAAATTTGAAAATTAAAGAAAATTAAATTCCCTGTAAGAAAAGTTTTTAATATGTCTACAGTGGTCCAACCACTTACAAGGTAATCAAGGTAATCCCTAATTTTATTAATATAAAAAAATCCCTTCCATAAGAAATACATGTAAATTTGTGGGTAACATACATACCCAATGGGGCAACGCTTTTCACCTAAAGGAAAATAAACAGCATTCAGGAAATATTGACAAAATTTCCAGTAATTTGACACCTCAATTATAAAAAAAACTTCTAAAATAGAGGAGTTGGTGAGCTTACAAAAAACGTAATTTTTCAAGGAAATATTTCAATTTGTTATAATTCCTTGAAAAATAACGTTTTTTTGTGAACTCGCCAACACCTTTATTTTAGACCAATTTTTATGATTAAGGTGTCAAATTACTGGAACTTTTGTCAATATTTCCTGAATGCTGTTCATTTTCCCTTAGGTGAAAAAAGGGTTGCCCCATTAGGCATGTATGTTACCTACAAATTTACATGTATTTCTTATGAAAGGGATATTTTTGAAAAATATTAATAAAATTAGTGCTTTCCTTGTAAATGGTTGGACCACAGTAGACATATTATATACTTATCTTACAGGAAATTAATCAATTTTCTTTAATTTTTATATTTAATAGGGAATACCAAAAGTTGATAGGCATGTGCGGGTCTGCTGTGTTCTTGAAAAAGTAAAATGGTAGCAGAACAGAATAAATTTGAATAATGTTGTGTCCATTTTATATAATTGGTAACATTTATTGATTTCCGATGAAGAACATTAATAACATATTATTAACTTCGTTATAAAACGGCTGTAAAAATTTCTAAATTCACACTGGATACGTGATTCAAAAATATTTATAGTGTCAGTGTTGTTAAGGTAAAAGCATGGTTATCAGTGACGTATTCAATTATGTGGAATTTTGGTCATAGTTTAAAATCCATGCATCCAGCGTGTCAGCTACATAAATCATGTATCTGTTAACATACAGAAAAAAATACTAATCCAACAAGAGCTTTTAAATTAGAGATTGTAATTGCTAAACAATTAATTGCTGTTCAGCTGAAAAAAGTGACAAAGAGAGAAAACTGATTGCCGCTCTCTTCTCTGTGACAGTAACTCTGTTAATTAAACGTTTCACTAAGCCGACAGTCTGTATCCGTTCCTCGTTTGACTTATACGCAGTTGTAATTTCGTAAACCTTATATTTGTTTTTTTATTTGCTGATTGATGCTACTCATTAATGAAAATGTTGAAATTACTCTATTGGATACAGTGGTTGTTCTTATATTTGTAATTTAAAATAACTAACGAGAAAATTTTGAATAAGAAGTAAACTAATAGGTGAAAACCAGAAGAATAAAAGCCAATCTCACTATTACTACTAATATCTTTAGATCTTGTAATCTGGTCGTTACAAGTTTAGTCATAATTTCATCAGATTATTTTTACATTTTCAATAAAAACACATGAAACTCAAGAAACATTAAAGAAAATATATTACATAGAATTTCCTGACCCGAAAATAGACGAGGGCGAGAGGAAGTAGATTTGCATAATATTCTAGGGCTTAATGTTTCATTCTTCCTGGAAGAGCGTCTCCCTTGTAGAAGGAAAATATGAGTTACTGATAAATTTAACGTTTGTTCCATTAAACTGAAATAAGCAGGACTCATTCGAGCATGACGGTTCTCCTGAAGTAAAAACCACAAATGATTTAGTTTATTCAAAAGCAATTTGTTTTTATTCCAAAATAACGGGAGGTATTGGGAAGTAATGTTAAAAAATTACTACAATTAATTAAGTTTTTTCGTGGCAGAAAAGAAAAAAAATACAGACAATAAAAGGAAGTGCTGCTAAAAAAAGAAAACAGATTGGCTGTATGAAAATTTTAATTTAATTTCAAAGAAAAAACTTTATAAATTAAAAACAATTGGTTCATACATTTAATATATGCTTAAGGTTGTATCTTAAAAACAGCCAATGACGACCGTCTGTTGGGTCGATCCTGCGGCCAAGCCGGGACAATCCACTACTCAACACGCGGCGCCGGCGTTGATCTGTCCGGGTATCCTAGCTCGGCCGGAAATCAAAGTTCCCATAAGAGAGATGTATTACTTATTCTAAATATAAGCAATACATAAGTAGTACAACTGATGTCATGAAGTATGTACAGCAAAATAATACATTTATGATTGTCTCCGTACTGGAAAATAAAACATGTGGAACGCTAAAAATATAAGCAATACATCAGTAGTACAACTGATTTCATGAAGTATGTACAACAAAATAATACATCTACGCTTGTCTCCGTACTGGAAAATAAAACATGTGGAACGCTAAAAATATTAGAATATTTTATTTATAATACAGAATTCAAATCCTAAAATATTTTCCATTTTTTAATATAACTTTGTTTTGAAAGTCGTCAAAAATAAATCCTTATTGAGACTCATAGTTGTCAATAATATGTAAATTACATGAAAAGTGTTTAATTTGATCCTATACGAAAGAGCATACGAATGTTAGAGATACTTTTACACCAGTTTGGACAAAAAAACAAGGAATTCTAAAATAACATCAAGGTAGCGGTCATAAATAGAACAGTTTAAGTATTGCATAATATTAGTATTTCAAAATTTATTCGTGATTGATTAAAGCAGGCCTACATTGCCTAAGTATTTATTCAAAAGGAGAGAGAGAGAGATACGTAATTACTATACACGGGAACTCATTGGGCCCCTAATTGCAAACTGAAGTTTGAAGCGTTTGATTAGCTGTTACGGACAACTGGACATTCATTGTCAATTGTAGTACATTAGTGCCAATGTAATAAATGTAATAATATTAAAAATTGAGGGTACAAGATGATTTTTAGGCGAATGTAATATCCTTTATACACAAAATCATTTTATAAACTGTGAAAAATAATCGATAAATTAATTAATCGTTGATTAATGTAACATTTTAAATTGAGTTAGTAAAAAATGCAACAGTATATGGTTTAGTAAACTTTTTCAGACTAATCAGTTTACGAATTTAGGTTTTTTTAGTAATATTTTGTACATCCCACTCTTGGGCGTCTAGTATATGAATTAACAAGCAGAAAATTAAAAGTTATACCGTTTTATTTTTTACTTTTATCTGTTTTCATAGAAATAGGTGGACACTAACGTCAACTCAGTTTGTCATTCTTACAAATCTTTTATATGGTAGAATGCATTTTTGGATGACATTTTATTTATTTATATGTTAAAATAGATTTGAATGAAAATTTATTTACGTTAAAGTAAATGCGATTTGTAAGTTATATAGGGAAGCTAGAGGGAGGTTCAGGTTTAAGTGACTGCAGAATTTACCCCTGTTTACATAGTGTACACGAGAACCTGTACCCGGTGCATTACCGTAATACAACGTTATATAGGATCCCTTCGTATGAGCTTCATAACATCTTGCATCATAAAATATTAACGAAGGGGATTTAAGCTGGGATATATTTATAGTTTCTGGTTGTAAGGATAGTCGGAAAGGGAAGAGGGCTTTATACCTGCGAAAATAGGTTCAATTTCAACTTCGTGAAATTAGCAAGTTAGTTATAATTAACTATTAGTATTTTGGCTTAATTAACTTAATATTAATGAATTATACCTGTTGTAACAACGCTGTAGCCTGATTTTTAGAGTAAACAGAAAGAAAGTATTTATAAAACTATTCAATTTAATTTTCATTTGTAAACCCTATTGTCATGTTGTTGAAAATGAAATTCTTTTGTTTTACTTGGAGACAGTGCAATTTAAGTATTAGTTGATACATAGTTTCCTCGAATTCAGTGCAAAACTTTTAATATACAAGAATAATGTGTGTAAAGAATTATAACAAATTAATATCTTTAGAAGAGGACATGACATGTCTTAAAAGCCCGATAAACTACTATTTCGGTTTATTGTGATTTTTGTGACATTATTATATTTATGATAAAAATACAATAAAATGATGAGTTATTGAATTAAACTTTTACGACAATATAGTTTCACATAAATAAATGACCTTGAATTAAACTAAAAGGAAAAGGTTTAAAAAGGGGAGCTTTCCAAAATATTGAAATGAAAATACCCCCGTTGCAGCAGACCTGCATACTCAGCGAATTTCAAATGCAAAACAACTATTTTAATCCAATATAGCGAGATTTGACGTGTTTTGGTAAGCTCCAAAAGAATAACATGGGGAATGAGTATGCAGGTTTGCTGCTACAGGTATATTTAAACTAGGTGGTTTTAATTCAATATTTAGTAGATCTGAACTAAAAGAAGCTATTTACCAAGTTTTATCAAGATATGTTGACAAATAAGCGAGATATAGAAATTTAATCATTTCCCATAAGGTTAACATAGGGACAACGTACTGTGTTTACCACTTTCAATATCTCGGTAACCAATGGACATAGAGCAATGATTCAAGATAAAAATTCGATAAATGTTATTTTTCTATGTAAAAAACTAAAAAAACCCGATTTTGAGGGGTTTTCCCCCCGTTACCCCCGCTTCCGGAAGTCCGATTGGGCTGGTTCACGAACTCGTCCGAGTGATTACTACTTTACACGTCTGTTCCAATTTTCATTAAGATTGGCCATTTTTTTACGGCCGCTATCGTGCTAACAGACACAAAGATATATATATATATATATATATATATATATATATATAATCGAACGAATGGTGTTATTTGCTTCTGGTGGCCCCAAAACGAAAAGTCAACATGGTCTCGGGCTTAGGTCTTACCATGAGACCTACGCTAATAGCTTCCTCCCTATAGGGGAAATTCGCTAAAAGGAAACCAACATCTTGTATTTGAGTTACAAAATAGCGTAAAAAGGTTGGACGTTGTTATCAGCTTATCTCAGATGGTACAGCAAAAAGAAAATACTTTAATATTGTTGGTAAAAATGTATATTTAAAAATTTTCCTTTCAAAAATATCCCTTTAATATCCACACCAATATATAAGAGTTTTAATGTCAGTTTTCGTGTATTCAAGTTGAGATTAGTAACACTATATCGAAACACTGAAAAGAACAAGCATGTATTTTATACAGCGTTGCGTTGCATCATCACGGCCCCGTGACGACGTGATCTCATATCCCTTTTGAAGCTCAGATCATATTTCTATCAATGGACGGAAGCAAACTTTGTTTCTATGCGATACATCAGGAGGAACATCCTCCCTGTAATTAACTGAGCTGGGCTTCTAACCTTTGATTTAGTTGACTGATAAAATTTATTAAATACCTCGTCAATACTTTTACTTTAAATCGTAAATAACAGTCTAATAAAGTGGTTTTTATAGGGTCTGAGTCTTAATGTTGATCGTAATAAGCGAATTAAGCCACAGAAGAGGGATAAATTGGTAATCGGAGAAGATAAAAACGTGTGTAAGACCGTACTTCAACCACGAGGCTATCTCAACTGGTCGTAGTAATTGAGAAGGGCTTCAGTTATACAACTCGAACCATCTTTAGTCAGGCCATTGACCTTGATTTTGAAAAGTATTTTTCATCCCACTGACATAGAAACATCAGTTTTCTGTTCCTTTTTGTTCGCTTGAAAGGTACCCATTTTTTGCCCGACTGCGACAACAGGAAACGAAGTAAACAGTCAGCTGATTTGCAGCAAACCGATGTAATGCGTGTTAATTGGTTACTTTTTAGAGGAATGTAGTGGTAGAACTGCCAGCAGTAAGCATATGACTTTTTTTGTTTATAGGGAAGTATGTTTATAAGCAAATGACTTGTTTGTTTTTAGGTTTGAAGGATTGAGGAACGTATTGGTGTATGCAAGGAATGCGTTATGATTGGAAGTATGTTTTTTTCTCAGTAGTATGATGAAAAGCATCGTATCACACGGCCGGTAAGGTTTACCGTACTCGCATGAAAATCCCGCAATCGCTTCCGCTCGCGCGGGAACTATCATGCTCAACCAGCAAAACAGTACTTTCCGGCCTAGTAACGTAATATACTACTAGTGTCATCCATAGGCAGTTACCAAATTTGGTTGATTTTATTTTCCGTAATACACACTGAAAGCTTTATCAATTTATTAAGAATGAAATATAGTTCTTTAACATAAACCCAATTTCAAGCTAATATCTTATTTTTCAAAAATATGTGATCAATAGAGGTTTGATGTTCTTTAATATTTGTATAGGTAACAAAGTATACCTAGTTCAGAGATGATTTTATCTAAAAAAGCTTACGGAAAAGTTATTCTTAAAATATGTGTAGTGTAAATCTTACAAAAAGTATAATATCAGTACTTGATTTAAGTGATTTTTACAAGGGTGCGATGTATTCATTGTTTTCTTACGGAAAAAATACTATTTAGAGATAACTACATTCTTCAGAAATTGATAGATAGTTTTCCCGGTTAAAAAGTACAATGACTTAAGTATTTAGTGAGTCTGTGGAGCAGTTGGTGGCGCACTCGGCCTCGAAACTGTGGCCTCGAAGCGTCGTAGTTTCGACACTCGAGCTTGTCGCATACTTTAGCAGTACTGTTCACCCTTGTACTGTACCGGCTCACTCCTTGCCTTTGCTTGATAACGTCCACACACAAATCAACAGTCTAAGTAGACGGGGCCAAGGCAAGGTGAAACTTTTTTCTCCCTTTTTTGATTTTAAAATAATTTGTTGAAGTTTTGAGAATATACTATAGATTTATTTTGAAGTTCTTTCCTACTTCCTACATCTATAATCATAAACCCTAGAAACCCTTGCAATAACCCTAGAAACAAATCTAGGGTTTTATGGAATAGTTTGATTTAATTTGGGGTTTACAGTTTGCGTAGACAAATAGTTAACTAGTAAATTATAACTTTTGTAGTAAAATAGGGATTAATGTGGTACTGATATTATCCTGTCAGAATGTATTTATACATCGATGCAAGAGATCCTTATGAAAGGTAATATCTCTGAAATATCGCCAAAACATTCAATATTGAACTTGCTTTTGAACCGTACCTGGCAGTCCAGTATATAGCGATTTTAATTTGAGTTTATTCAATGTTTTACATCAAACCTTATTGCTAAATTATCCTGCTAAAATTCATTATAAACAAGTTTGCAGACTATAAATAATCATATCATAATTAGTCATATCGCAGCTCAGGGGCTATAAATATGGATTTCAGTGGATTCCAAGAAATAATCAATCTTAATTCATAAATAATTGAATAAGACAGTATGAATGCATGAATGGATTAATTACTTTACAGCAACAGAAATGCTCTAACAACTGAAACACGCTTTTCATGTGACAATAACTTCATTTTTTTATCCAATCAATAATAAACATCTTTCAATTGTTACATCCTTTACATAATTACAATAACTTCGTTATAATTGTAACTATTATCTAAGAAACAAAGTACCCCTAAATTAAGGAGACCAGTTTTCGAACAGACAAAATGAGACGCTAATCTCTGTGTAAGGTGACAGGGGTATAGAATACCCAGCCCTACCAGGGGGTTTTAAGGCACTTTCAGCGTGTTGAGAAAATCAATAAATCTACCACGAATCCGAGGAAATATTTATCTTTTTTAAATTTTCTGAAATGCAGGCCCTAACAAATTGTAGAATGTACGAGTATGTAAACAAATCTTGCCATTTTATTGTTTAAACGAGCCGAAGATTTGTGGGGAATTAAGAATGCAGTGCAAAGTCAATCGGAACTTTCGAAAACTATGATCAAATTTGTATGGTTAAAAATATTGAATGTGTAAAATTAACTTAAAAGGAAGGTAACCGATCTAGCCTCATGTGTATTATGACTACAGATTAGACATAAACTCATAATTTCGATCTATAAATTTAGAAATCTAAGTTGAAGATTCGTTATACCCTTAATACATATCATATCTGGAAATTTTTACAGAAAGTGCTTCTAATTATGAAACAAAAATCTTTTAATACACCTTTTAAAAACCTACTTTGATATTTTTTGACTAAATTAAGCTGTAACTCTTAATGTCGTGCAGGAAATTCAGCTTGGTTAAATACTTTCAAAATCAACTACTGTACAAGGTCTTTCTTTTGAAAAAAAAACAAAAATAAAAATTGTATTTAATGTTTATTTATAAATTTTTTAAAGTCTGTTTTGACGTTTTGAAAACTTGAATGCTTTTCAAATCATACCCAGAAACATGCACTTTGGCATACTTAAGAGAAACATGAGAGTGACTATTGAGAGAATTATGTCTTTCGTGCAGTTTTGATCTTGACAAAGTCGAGCTTATTCCTTCAATAGAATTCTTAGCTCACATAGCCAAAAACAGCTGGATCTAGCTACCTCAAGAAAACGTTCTTTGAGAGTTTATTGAAAAGTAATAAGCTATCTTTTTAACATGAAGCTTATTTATACCCTGACTTTACATTTAAAATATGTTTTGGTTTAATGCCACTTATACGTTACAGTAACATGAATTTATCAATTGGTAACATTAAAAAAAGTAATGTAGCCCTACTCTTAAAAGCGTATTGCATAACTTGTACAGTAATAAAAGATAAATTTGTAGGAACAATCTTCCTGAAGCTTGAAACTAATTACCAATCTCAGTTTAAATAATTGGAAGTTGTAACTTTATTACGGACTCGGATCCGTCATGAAAAATTACTGAGTTTGAGCTTGAATAATGCTCTTTAGCAAGATTAAAAAATCAAATCGACTCATTTCGTATACAGGAAATGCCATTTTAGAAACATTGACACGATTACAATAATCGCTTATTTTTTCGTAAAAAATAGGTGTTTTTTTGGTAAGGACATTTTATTAATTCCTTAGTGTAACAAACTGCCATTTCATTAGACATGAAACTTAATCTTAATTTACAAAACTAATTATTCTAAAAGAAAAATAATAAAGTGATTTGAAATAATTTTTGGATTATATATATTGTGTTGTGTTCAGAAGGCGCCATCACTTTGTCACCAACACTTACATTTTAATATTCTAATATATATTATGTTATTTTCAATTCCTAATTTCTCCTAATTTCTTTCCATCTAATATTTTCCATTCTTTTTCTATTTTTATATCATATGTTTCCCTTTAAATTTATATTTCTTTTATTTTACCAGACTTCCATTATTAGTGTGTTTACAAAAATGTAGATTTTTTATACTCTTTTGTAAACGTATTTTGATAAAATGAAATTCAAACATGAAGATATATGCAAAAGGTCAAGAGTGTCAAACTATGAGAATTTTGGAAAACAAACCCAATGTAAAATGAAACATGAAGATAAATGATGAACTTATAAAATATCAAACATCGTGATGACATGGATTGAATTTGGTATTGTAATTATTAATTTAATTTTGATATATTTTTTCTGTATTGTAATTAATATATAATGTTTACTTTTCTTTTCATTATACATTTTTTCCTTACTTATGATTTGATCCCCTAACTATCAAAATGGTCCTCCGTAAAACACCCCATATTGTGTTAATTAAGTCGTGAACTCACAATGTTGATTACATTAAACATTTATATATTTCTATGTCCGTTAAACAATTTTGAACGATGTATTCAGCTTCTTTGTTTGAAATTCATTGTTGGTGATGGTGATTTTATATTTTGATTAGGATTTTTGCGGACATTTGCCATCACTGATTAGTAAAAAACAAGTTTCACGACGTTTCGGGATCTGGAATCTGATCCCGTCTTCAGGTGGAAGAAAACCTAGAACATAACAAGATTAGTAACACATAGCCAGGAAAACCTGGACAAAAACACAGCTAAAACAGAGAACTGTAAAAGCAGTCACGAAAGCACTAGCTGAAAAGAAAAACAATAACACAAAATAACACAGGAATCACAAGTATCAAGAATCACCAGACAGGAGAGAGCACGTCCACACCCAATCAGAGCTGAGCTGAGACTGTGCATAATTGAAGCAGTTCCATAATGACATTAACAGGAAGTTTAGTACGTTCAGTTAGACTTTTATCTTTTTCGAGTCGAGAGTCGATTATTTTTAAGGTTTCAGGAACTGGGACATTCGTGAACAGACTTTCAACATCAAAACTAACCAGCTTATCCGTCTCAGCCAGCACTATGTCCTTTGACTTTTCAACGAAGTCTTTAGAATTTTTTATGTACGAGTCAGTTTTTCCTACCAATGGTTTCAGGATGTCCAGGAGGACTTTAGACTAATTATAGGCCTAAGAGGTACATCAGTTTTATGAATTTTAGGTAACCCATACATGTGTGGGATTTTCTAGTGATGCGGTGTTAAACGAGTTCTTTGTTTATCAGAAAAAAACTGTTTATGCTTCCTAAGAGTGCTTGCAACTTTACGCTCGAAACTTTCTGTAGGATCTTTATTTAGTTACCAGCCCGGAGAGTTTCCAATATTTTCTCTTTATATGTTACTGTGTCCAAGACAACAGTAGCGTTCCCTTTATCCGCGGGCAATATTTTGATAGTATCATCTTTCCCAAGGTAGATACTGCCTTGATTTCCTCTTTCTTTAGGTTGGGCTTTGGGACAGGAATTTTATTCAGTAAGATGCTGGCCTCGCACCGAAACTGATCCCCCTGAGTCTCAGGGAGCTGAGACACAGCGGACTCAATCCCCGTAACAAAGTCAAGCGCCCTCACTGATTTAGGCACAACCGAAAAGTTCAGCCCTTTAGACAAAACGGAAATTTCATTTGAATTTAAATTTCGTGAAGAAAGATTCACAACCTGATTATTTGCATCATTAATCTGTTCATCATTTTGAGAGTTATTACTAATTTCGACAGGTCTTAATTTTTCTAGCTTTGATTGTTGTCTGGATTTAATATCAACCGATTCTTTGTCAAACCTATTTTGGATGCTTTGAAAAATGTTCTGAAACTCAGAACCAATTAAAGTTGCCAATTCAGATTTCTTATTTTCAATACTGATTTTGAGGGTTCTCTTTTCCGTACGATGAAAGTTTATTCTTTCAATTACGAGAGATTTTGAAGCTGCAGACATTATTTTGCTGGCTTTAAAACTACTAAAAGGAGGTTTAATTCTGAAACTCTGCGGAATTAGATTTTCGAGTTTGCACTTAGTGAGAAAAGTTAAATGGTTGGTGTGCCTAGCCAACTTTAGGTGCATTTGTTCAAGTTCACTTAATTGATTACTTACTCCGGGTCCGTACCGAGAATCAATTCTTTGTTTGAAATTCATTGTTGGTGATGGTGATTTTATATTTTGATTAGGATTTTTTGCGGACATTTGCCATCACTGATTAGTAAAAAACAAGTTTCACGACGTTTCGGGATCTGGAATCTGATCCCGTCTTCAGGTGGAAGAAAACCTAGAACATAACAAGATTAGTAACACATAGCCAGGAAAACCTGGACAAAAACACAGCTAAAACAGAGAACTGTAAAAGCAGTCACGAAAACACTAGCTGAAAAGAAAAACAATAACACAAAATAACACAGGAATCACAAGTATCAAGAATCACCAGACAGGAGAGAGCACGTCCACACCCAATCAGAGCTGAGCTGAGACGAGCTGAGCTGAGTCTCAGCTCAGCTCTGATTGGGTGTGGACGTGCTCTCTCCTGTCTGGTGTTTCTTGATACTTGTGATTCCTGTGTTATTTTGTGTTATTGTTTTGCTTTTCAGCTAGTGTTTTCGTGACTGCTTTTACAGTTCTCTGTTTTAGCTGTGTTTTTGTCCAGGTTTTCCTGGCTATGTGTTACTAATCTTGTTATGTTCTAGGTTTTCTTCCACCTGAAGACGGGATTCCAGATCCCGAAACGTCGTGAAACTTGTTTTTTACTAATCAGTGATGGCAAATGTCCGCAAAAATCCTAATCAAAATGTATTCAGCTTTACAGAAAATTAGACATATTTTGCCTTAGCCGATTTATTTTTTTGAACTCTCTAGCTTTAGCGCAGGGATAATAACGGGATAACATTTGGGAAGATGCAATCTTGGTATAGGACACCAATCGCCATCACATTTGAACATATTTTAAGAATATGGAATCTAGATATTTTCAAGTGTCATGTAAAGCAACTAAAATGAGGAAATAAATGAAATCTAATGTTTTGTGGATATTTCAACAGTCTTTTTTGTTACAGTAAGATTAAAATTACATCAAGTGAGTGATAGTAGCAACACTCAACATTAAACGACACATCAATAACTAGTGTTTCAACGATCAAAAGTTTGAAAGGCTCTTCTCAATGATTTAGTGTGCCGAGGGCAATAAGCCATAATTAATTACGCGTTTAATTGATTAGAAAATCTGATTGGACCTGATAAAACTGATTAGAATTAAGCAATAGGCTATGATAGTTAGCTGATAATTGTAGTTGAAGATTCACTACAGCATAATGCTTTGGGACGATATAATCATTGGCATAATGGTTAATCTCTCTACACACGATCTAATGTACGGATGCCCTTGTCGTCGCGATTGATGTTTTAAAATCAACAGTAAATACCTCATTGTTCTCTACCTATGAACTAATTTATTTCTTTTAATCATTTGAACTATTTCCTGTGAATTATCATACATTTGCCTTTAATAATATAGATATTATATACATTGCCATATAATATCTAAGATTAATAAAGGCCGATTAAAACTTATTACTCAATTACAATTTTTTGGGAATATTGTACGTAGATCCCTAACTCATAAACACTATTGCTAAAAAGGCTTTAACTTCAGACATTTTCTGTTTTTTAAGTTTTAGTTGGTTTTAACTATTTATAATAAAACCTTGTTCATAGCTCATGGATAGTTTATCGATTATTTTATTTTACCAACATAACAGGAGTTGCAACATAGGGCTACATTTTTGTTTTCACAGGAGTGAAGGATTTTGGAAGTATCAAGAGGTATCGACGAATACTAAATTAAAAATAGTCTTACCTTACAATTTAAACCATCTGCTATATTTGATGAAAGACGAATTAGCATTGATCTAGCGTATTATATATGAAGCCACAATATAATACACAATTCATTTAAAGCTTGAATGTAAATCGAAAAGTCAGAAAAAATACATGTTTATATTAATAGTTATAAATATATATTGAAACGAAATCACATTATCTTTATTTTATTTGAAATTAAATTTTCTGAAAAGAACAGGTACATAAACAATTTAGCCAGAAATGGTTCAACCTACAATATCTGTATGGTGTAGCTATCATAAGGATTATTCCATAATTTAATACGGTTCACTGAACTAAACACCTTAAAACAATATAATTTGCTGTGCCATATACGTGAATAACCGGTACTACTAATGATAAACGGTGAGAATACGGTGAAATTGGTATATTTGACAAAAGATTGCAAAATGGGCCATAAAGAAGAATTTTTAGATGTGATTTGTCGTATATAGTTCGAAATGCTAATATTAAATTAATATAGTAAAGTTAAATAGAATAATAAATAAGAAAAATATAATCTGCACTTTAACATAGAATGCTCCATTTAAAACATATTTTCCTGAAGGTTTTACGACCTGTGATTACGGCGGTTTATCCAATAAAATAGTGTGCACACTGCAGTTGTTGGCCAAGCAAATGACGAGGGATTATCGTTTATTACAGAGCCTTTATTACGCAGTAGAGACCAAATTGGCCCTTCCTTTTCTATTTAGTATATCGCAGTATGCTAACACTGTTTTACATTAAATTCTTAAAAAATCACTGACGTCTGGTTTCCAACTATAGAAATGTTTTGTTTCTGTTATAAACGCGGTTTATTAATTCCATTTAACTACATTAAATAGTAATAATTTAAATAATCGAAGAATATAAAATGTGAGGTTAGCCAATGAAAAATATATTCAAACTTGTTAAACTTTCAAACTTCCTCTAAAAACCCCGAGCTGACAAAATAATATTATATTAACTATAGCGTATTTCAAATGTCCTATGTGATTGTAAAAATAATTTGGAAATGTAAATAAACATCAGGCCATTTTCGTAGCCATATAACAGTTTTAGACTCAATCATTTTTGGTTGCCACAATTTTTGCAAGCTATACTATTTTAATATAATCTTTATTAAATATCTTTCATTATTTTGTTGTAGCATTATCATTGTCTTTGAAAACTTCAACAAGGAATAATTAATTAAAAATATCCTTATTATAATGTAAACAAAACTCGGTGCGCATTTTCTTGTGCACCAGGTTGCATCGCTGGTCGGAGCTGCCTGCCCCAAGATCAAACCTCACTTATGGTTTTCAGGAAAGCCAAACAAAAAAAAATTATGATTGATTTACGGTTTTATTTTATTGGGCAAATTAAACTGGTTTAAATACTTCTCGAATCTGCTATTTAAGTTTATAATAATTCAATTCTTCATGTTTAATGTTTAATATATAAGAAATCAGTTGGGTCTGTTGGTGAGATTTAATTCAAGGGTAAATCTAAGAAACAAATACAAATTTAAATGCATTAAAACATTATTAAATGAAACTTTATTTTGAAAACTAAAAAAAATCGTAATTTATTTAAGTATTCAACGACCGATAACTCTAAAACTTACCCAGATTACTGAAAAGAAAATCTTAAAGGAATGAATGAATATGTTTATTTATCCGTTAGTAACACATTACAAAGAAAAAATACAAATAATACAAAGCCATAAACACTGCTTAAATCTTAATTGGCAGTCATAAATTCATCACATCTAGTTAATTCTTAATTGGTTAATGTCAACTGATTCAATAAAAAATATTTTTGAATACAGGATTCCCACCAAAACTGAAATATTTCAATCAGCCGGTGCTGGATTGATCATGGAAATATTACGTGGTCATTTTAATTAGTGAGTGCCATCACGTTGTGATCGACAGATAATGGAACTATTTGTTTTATCAATAATTGCTTGGCTAATTGAAAAGGAAAGACCGTCGAGGTTTTAATTCACTCAAACATTAGATTTATGTAGTACTTTCAATTGCAGCAGTTTAGTTATCAAATCTGTTGACCATTTCAGTTCCTTCAGGATTGCAGACTCGACCAGAAGGATTTCCGCATGGTAACACTCTTAGAAGGGAAAAAAAATGAAGACCGAAGAAAAATAAAACGATAGTTTACGACTCCAGTAAGCTTTATTATGTAAAGTTGAAGCAGTTTTTTTTAAGGAGTTTAAATTAGGTACCTACTCCTAGGTCTTTACCATCCGAGGCTGGGAACCCAACGATGAAAGTCGTTCTAAGAAATTCCACTTTGCATAGTTAAAAATTGTATCCTTTCGTGTTTTGTCGAGACTACTGAAAATAAATTAAAAGTGTACATGTAAGATGCCGGTTTTAAAGTACAAATGTCGATTTTTTTAATAGAGTATTATAAATGGTAGAATTTTATACATACAGAAATTGACCAGGACCTTTTGACTGGGAAAAAAATTTTAATAAACCTTGTTCATATAAATAAGGTTCCTTCATTCACAGGGCCTGAGAGTGAGTAATACTGTTAACGAAATTATAACCTCATAATGCCTTAGAGATGGTGCAGATCGTGGTCTACGGATAAGCCCAAGTACGTTTTATATTGTAGAGACAAGTGTCGTTTAACCCTAAGTAAAAATCCCG
Organism: Flexamia atlantica; assembly: GCA_035578135.1. Taxonomy (NCBI): domain Eukaryota; kingdom Metazoa; phylum Arthropoda; class Insecta; order Hemiptera; family Cicadellidae; genus Flexamia; species Flexamia atlantica. Next base: position 18,536,660 of record JAQJVK010000005.1, read on the forward strand.
TCCTACAACACACCAAAATCCCTTTATGACGCCAGTAACCGTAAACCTACTTGGCTGCCGTAAACGCTCTCTGGCGACTGAGGCTGGAATGGAATCGTTCAGGACATTCCCTACTCGTGATACGTGCTTTTCGATTTTGGCTCGTTCACTTCCCTGTGTGTCGAAAAGTAATTATTAATTCATTTTTTTACTTATTTCCTTTATTCTTTTTAGGTGGTACACTATACTAGCTCGTGGAGCGCGAAATATCCGAAACTATGATTGAGAACTCCGCCTTATGAATAGATCATGTAACGAAATAAATCGTAATCATAGTACCAACAACCGTAAACAAATTGTAAATCTTGAATATTTGTCGAATAATAACATCAATAGTAAAATTATTTGACTAAACTATAAATACTGTTATATACTATACTGTACAATAAATACTAATAGAACATTCAGTCTCAGAACCGAACGAACCATTATAGGCTCTCATTATAAATGAATGATCATTATAAATGAATGATCATTATAAATGAATGAATGAAAAAACATTGTCTATTCCATAAAGGTACTGAAGCTACTTTAAAGTGCAATAAGATATAATATTCTCCAATAAAAAAAATATGCACGGAGCTCTAACTAAAATACATCACATTATTGTAGCCTTTAATTTATTCAAGTTGGTCTAAGGAATCAGCAGACATAGGCAGGTGCTGCCTTTGCGTCCACTGGTGAGTTGCGATGAGAAAAATGAAGACCGTTATTCATCAAGGGAAAAATAGTGGAAAGGAAAAAATATTACTAACAAGAAAAAACTTTTTATAAAATTGAAAATTAAAAGGTTTTAATTTTACATGCATTAAGAGTAAGCTGTACTGGAATTAAAATCAGCAAGGAATAAAGTTAATAATGCAAAGAACTCAGATGAGAGCAATTTTTCGTATAATTATTTAGTTTACTTTAACGCATGGTGGCCAGCCTGAGCGTGAGGTACCTCGGCGGGAGGGCCACAGTACAAGGTTCGTGCTCAAACTTGCCGGTGATCAGCCGTGACGATAACGTCGCGGCGGCGTCGGCCTCGTACCTAGACCAAAAAGAAGTTAATTGACTCCAATTTTGCACAGTATGAGTGAGGGACGTTTAAAAATTCGTAAGTTTCTGAAATAATTGCAAATATTACGATTTACTATGTGTTAAATATAAAAAGGATTAGTGGTAAAAAAGAATATAATTTGTAAGATAGAGATTCCAACTCTCGAAGAATATCTAGTGTTGTGAGAGTGGGGGATTTCTTAAAGATGTAACTATAATCTTTGTAAATATTAATCAACATGCTCTTGACGTTTTAAAAACTGACGTTATAAAACTGTTAAACATGATAGTTGAAATAAATGGTTAGTTCCCTACTTAAAATAATTAACTTTTTCTAATTGAAAAAAGAGAAGCCCATGGTAAATTATTAGATGTTTACCTAAACAAATCAATAAACACGCAACAAAAATAGGTGGACATAAAATTTACGGCATTTTTTACATTTTCCACTATTCTTTAATCTAACTAAACATATTATTGAACAAACGACTTGTTTAAGACCAAGGGGTTTTTGTAGATAATAAGAAGAAATGGACTGTGCGAATCACATCACCATCAAACAAGCCCGTGTAACGTTACGTGTTACTCCAGGGTATTAAAGCCGGAAATGAGAGTTGATTTCCGGGTCATTTAACGCTTGCTTGCAGTGTAGTTGCTTTGCATAGAACCAGATCCACTGGTTAAAAAAAGAAATTATGACACTATTTGAAAAATTTATTTTTGTGTTCGAATGAAAATAAACTTTGAAACTGAGAAATTATTTACAGATATTTTATTTCAAACAGCAAAAAGAGGTAACTTGTAAAATTAAAATACCCCCGTTGCAGCAGACCTGCATACTCAGCGAATTTCAAGTGCAAAACAACATATTTTGATCCAACATAGCGAGATTTGACATGTTTTTGTAAGCTCCATAAGAATAACATGGGGAATGAGTATGGAGGTTTGCTGCTACAGGTATATTAAAACTGGGTGCTTTTAATTCAATATTTAGTAGATCTGAACTAGAAGAAGCCATTTACCAAGTTTTATCAAGATATGTTGAGAAATAAGCGAGATATAGAATTTTACTTATTTCCCATAAGATTAACATTGGGACAACGTACTGTGTTTACCACTTTCAATATCTCGGCAACCAATGGACATAGAGCCATGATTCAAAATACTAAATTGTTTGTTTTTTTGGCTGAATTCAATGATGCCAATAAAAATTTGAAAAATTTTATTTTTCTATGTAAAAATTTCAAAAAACCCATTTTTGGGGAGGTTTACCCCCCTTTACCCCCCCTTCCGGTGGTCCGATCGGGCTGGTTTACGAACTCGTCCGAATAATTACTACTTTACACGTCTATGCCAAATTTCATTCCGATTGGACCATTTTTGCGCAAGTTATCGTGCTTAAAGACACATATATATATATAGATATATATATATATATATTTATGAAAGTGAACGAATGGTGTTTTTGGCATCTGAGGACCTCAAAAAGAAAAGTTATGATGGTTTTAGGCTTAGGTCTTACCATGAGACCTACGGTAACAGCTTCTTCCCTATAGGGGAAATTCGCTAAAAATGGCGAGTTTTTTTAGTTTTCAAAGTCTAGTATCTTCATGCCTGTATATCTTACGCCTGATTTTTAAGAGACAATACAGTTGCAAAATTTTATTTACATAACAAAGATTATCAAATCTATTGTGTCATCTAAAATTATATTACTTAAGTACGATTGAATGACTGGCTGGCTGATTCACTCACCACATTTTCTCAAAACTGCAAAGCTTTGGACTTTGAAATTTGGCACTAACATTTTTTTAGGCTCTAGAAGCGTACTTATAAGTCAGTATTATAAAATAATTTCTTTCTAGGGCATGAAATAAGATAATAAAATTCTAAATTGCGGCTATTTTCAGTTCTAAACTGAAAATATTATAAATATACATTGAAGGCTTAAAATATATTTGAAAACACATTATATTTAAATATAAATACCTAAGGGAAACCAACAAATGTATTAAGGCCAACTACTGTTTATTTTCGTTGGCCAAGTAACACCTACGGGGAGTTGGTACCCTTTGCGAATTCAATGTAATTAAATGGGCTAACAAGCATAACTATAGGTACCATTATCTCCTCACCTATGTTAGCTATCAACACCAAATTTTTACCAGATTTTAACTATAGTACTATAAACATGCTGTACCAAAATTATTGTTTCAAACCAAATATTTATGTATTTATAAAAAAAATTAAAATTTACTCAAAAAAAATTATTATTTTTATCTTTCTATAGATATAAAAATTTTTCTATGCAACCTACCTTCTTTAAACTGCTAGGGTAATTCCATTAGGTAGTCCTTAAGATGCATAAAAAAATTCAATGATGTATCTTTAATACTTTTTAAAATAAATGTACCTAAGATAAAAAAAAACACAGGTTTCGGAAATTCACATTTAAACGTAGCGCATATGTCACTATCACTAAAAACCTCCAGGACAGTAGGTTTCTTCTTCTTTGACCTCCAATTTTCCAATTCTGTAATGTAATTTTCTAATTTTGGAAAATGTTTGTTTTTTTGAAAATTTTTGTTTTTTGAAAATTGTTTTCCCAATTTTTCTATTTTCCAATTTTTTCCTACAACTATAAGTGAGTAAGGATACTACTCAGAAAATCAGCCTAAAAATATCGTGTCATATGTTATATTATAATTTTTTTACAATAATAATATCATTGAATATGGACCTAGGTAGATCGGACGAGGCATTGTTGTCCTTGAAAATGGCGACTGCACCAGGTTCATGTTCTTGCCGCTAGGCGTCGCTGATCAGCCCCCCCCATTCCCCCTTCCACTCCCCGCATCCCGCATCTCACTCCCTGTTCGGTTGGCGACTCTGAGAGATTCAATCATGGCGTCGTCGTTCATTTGCCTGCGCTAGCTACTTCAAACGCGCGGCGGCGGCGGCGTACGGCTAACCTACTGCTGCATACTTCGTGGGATATCGACTGATCTAATCCTGTGATGGTTACGAACGTATAAAAATAACGCTGACCGTACTCGATGTGTTGTATTCTTAACCTTGCGAGGATTTTTCTTATTATACTACCGTTACCATATTACGCTACCATGATTTAATAAGTTGTAATTTTAATAAACCAATAATTATACAGATAGAGGGGTAAAAAAATAACTTACCTCCTTTAACATTTTGCAATACTTCATAAATGTCATCTTATTTAATAATGTTTCTTAGCTAAAGTGTTATTTACAGTATTTACAATGAGCGGTGTTTTTCCTCTGACAGCCTACTGCAAAAAACAAAATAAATGATTTAGGTATCTCAATAAAAATAGGTATCAATAATAATATCTCTGATGAAATGTTTGGATAAATAAACAATACTTTAACTGTTGCGTATGGTTATGCTCATTTATTTGTTTGTAATTTTCCCTTATTCGCTGGTTTAAAATTCCTCACAAAAAACCAAACTTCCGCCCGAAAAATCATGCCCCCCCCTTCTGGGCACCCCTGCTTTAGTCCACTATTTTCCCAATACTGGCAAGTAGTATGTTTTTGCTTTGTAAATTATTGTTCTTAATAACTTGCCTAAAAGTTTTTTTGATTATTTGAGTTGTATACAGTGCTGGATTTGTCACTAGGCCCGGAAAGCCCGGGATTAGGGTCGCGCGCAGACTGTTTATCATAGCATGGCTTTTGTTAAGTAAGAAAAATTCCCAAATGAAAACATCGGAGGCTTCCAAAACGGTAATGAGAGATTTAACTTCTTTGGAATTATACCTTAAAGTTAAATCAACACAACTGGTCCATAACAAACTTGACTTTTCTTACAGCTATCCTGTCATGGGTTAAGCTAATATAGATAATGTTAATTTTAGCGAATTTCCCCTATAGGGAAGAAGCTATTACCGTAGGTCTCATGGTAAGACCTAAGCTCGGGACCACTATAACTTTTCGTTTTGGGGCCCCCAGAAGCAAAAAACACTATTCGTTCGAATTTATATATATATATCTATATATATATATATATATATATATATATATATATATATGTGTCTGTTAGCACGATAGCGGCCGCAAAAATGGTCCGATCTTTATGAAATTTGGTACGGACATGTAAAGTGGTAATCAATTGGACGAGTTCGTGAACCAGCCCGATCGGACCACCGGAAGGGGGGGTAAAGGGGGTTAAACCCCCCCAAAAATGGGTTTTTTGAGTTTTTTACATAGAAAAATAAAATTTATCAAATTTTTGTGGGCACCATTGAATTCAGCTCAAAAAAACAAATAATTTAGTATTTTGAATCACTGCTCTATGCCCATTGGTTACCGAGATATTGAAAGTGGTAAACACAGTACGTTGTCCCAATGTTAACCTTATGGGAAATAAGTAAAATTCTATATCTCGCTTATTTCTCAACATATCTTGATAAAACTTGGTAAATGGCTTCTTTTAGTTCAGATCTACTAAATATTGAATTAAAACCATCCGGTTTTAATATACCTGTAGCAGCAAACCTGCATACTCATTTCCCATGTTATTCTTATGGAGCTTAACAAAACATGTCAAATCTTGCTATGTTTGCTTGAAATACGTTGTTTTGCATTTGAAATTCGCTGAGTATGCAGGTCTGCTGCAACGGGGGTATTATATATTTAAAGTGAGTCAACAAATTTATTTTACAACCAATACTCTGGAATAATAAATAGGTACAATGTTTGTTCAATTTCTTACTTTCACCTATAAGCAGTTTTAAAATTTCAGAGTGTTTGTCCAAATTTTAAAATTTTGTTTCGTTTTAAATGTTACATATTTGAATATGCGGTTAACTTTTAGGCCTGTGGATACCTTATACAGTAGTATTACTCAACAAGTCAAAACTATTTTTTTTAAATTAATCTCTGTGGAATTGTGCACTAGGAATTTGCACTTTGTACCTGCATAATTTTACTAGTCAACCCGCACTACACAAAGTAATGCTATCGCTATCAGCACGTTTCTGTCGCCTCTTTTATAATAAAAAAAGTAGGCCTATATACAATTTTCCAATTCTCTCTTCGTCACCCTTAACTCCGTGGGCAGCCATAAACAACATTAACCTAAAAAGGCTACACTTTAATGAACTTAACAAATTGACCGTTTCTTTGTTCTTACCTTAAGATATCGTTGGAGGCTTTTTCATGAAAATCGCACTATATTCACATATAACTTTAGTAAAGTCAGGGAACAATAACAGCACATCTAATACATCACAAAACGTTGTTAGAATGACAAAGACATAGGACTGCAAATAAAGCAGACCATGTGTTGAGATGCGCGCGCAAGTTGTTCTGATATGGGATGCCACCTCAACGCTCCTTGCGGAGTTAATCACAACATTTACCTTAGCGATAATGGAGTACTTTTAAAGATTCGTCCTTTCAGAACAGGGGTGCTCACAGGGAGGGCCATGGTGCAAATTGAGCCATGAAAGTTGTTAAGGGGCGGGAAAATTTTGAGGTTGAAAAATAAATAAATACTTAACAATTAATGGAATAGCAGCCGGACAGATGCAGGGCTGGATTTACATATTTTTCACTCAATTTTTAGATATGGCTTGTTTTATATGGAAATAGATCCAAAGTTAATGATTTATTAATTCTTCAGACAAAAGCAGATAGAGTATTTATTATCTGCACGAAATTATTTTTGCACTGTCATTAGTGTTTGTAAAATATGTATTTTGTCACAAGTACTCCCGAAAACAGATTGCGGGATTTCGAGACGCGATCGAATTTGCCCCCAAGTTGTCAGTCGTCAGCTCTGGGGTTAGTGGCGTTCGTAGCGGATGACGGGATCGTTTGAAGTTGCCGCACCCGCTGGCGCCGTCAGGTGAGCTTGCTGGGTTGCTACCCTTTCCAGACCAACAGCGCGCTCTGCTCCGCGGCCGCCGCACAGTGGGGTATTTGCCTAATCCAGCCGGAGAAAAAATATTTTCCAGGGCGGCAAATTTCCAAATCCGCCTCTGGACAGATGTCTTTAGTTTACTGATGTTTATAATGTAAAATAAAGGGAATGAGATTAAGAAACCACATAAGGAGTCAAAACCCTTGTTTCAATAAGCAGATCAATGGATGGCTATCAAACGTAGTCTGAGCAATGAGAGTGTTTTTTGGCCACGTTGGGCTAAGATTACAAGCCTCGCAGGTGGCCTGATGTGGTAAAAAAACCCGGCCATATCGTTGAAAAAATTTCCTCGACAAGCGTTCGAAGACAAATTAATTCGCCTTAAATTATTGTAACCTTAATTGTAAGCTTTTAATAGTAAGAATGATTAAAGATTATTTATTAACAATAAACGATTATGTATGAGTAAAATATAGTCAATTTAAAATATAACAGTATATGATTTTCCTTTAGGTAACTAAGCTTTGCATGAAATTATCGAAATATTACAATTATCTCAACAGCGTGTTTTCATATTCAATAGTAAAAACAACATTGTACGGAAATAGCTTAATAGCGTTATGACCTCTTCAAATCTATGTAAAAAATCTCGTTTAAATGTAACTGGAAAATAATGTACATTTGAAAATAGATTATATAGGTAAATATAATTTTATTGTACGTTAGTAATTATGAATTACAATATTACAAAATGTTTTGTCGCTCATAATTCGCCAAAACTCGGATTTGCGGCGTCGGCGACACGGCCAATATGAACGGCGGGGCGGGACGTTGATGCTGGGCGGGTGCGGGGAGGGGAAGGAGTCGAGAGCCCAGTCGCCATAATGACGCAGCCGTCTAACGTACGAATCCGCCATTAGTTCTCATCCCTGCCGCAGCCGCGCCACCTGTCACATCACCAAGAGCGGCTAGTTCCATGTTCTTCACGCTGGAGCGCGCCAGTTGTGGCTCGTTCAATGCCAACAATACCTCGTCCGATCTAGATGTGTAAAATCAATGATAATATTTTCTTACCCATATATTGTTATATATATTTTTAAAAGGAATTAAACGGAGATTTTAATGACATGTAAAAATATAAAATGATTTTTTGACCCCAAAAAGGTGCCAACTCCCCTAAAAGTTTGGGAAAACTAAAAATTTTTAAATAACGTTTCTGTTTTTTCTTTTAATTTTAAAGGTATTTTGGCGGGTGATGTGGTGGTTGAAGTTTTGAATTACTTAACATTTTCATCTTCATATGTATGTGCATCACCGTAACTATGAACAAAGCCTGGGGGATACTTTTTGGGTAGTTGGTGTGGGTTTGTAGAAAGATTGTTTCTTGCGTAGTTAACTCTAAGTTGGCAGTTCTTTAGACAACTTTATATTTCAAAATCAGCCAAACTGTCAATAATATTTAGAGAGAGAAACTCTAATAACTAACACTTGCATTGAAAAATGTTGTCAAAGAAGATTGTATGGAAGTAATTTTTAGTGCCAACTACAACAGAACATTTATTATATAAAAATAAAAATCATAAAAATCATAAATATCATAATCACAAAAAGTATATATTTGTTTTAAATACAAAATAATGGTTAAGGATATGTTTAATACTATATATTGACTGACCTTACAACCTCATAGTTTCCAGAAGAAAAGATTTATTTTTTTACAATATTCACAAGCACGTATAGCAACTTAAAAATTATTAAAATATTATTATAAAAGGGAATAATTAACGTTTTAACGGAAATAATATCTGTTTTAAAGTAGGATTATTGATTTATTCTAAATTATTTATAAATTCCCATATACGGAGTGAGGGGCTTCACCCAAAACAACATTTTAGGGAGGATTTCTGGTACATACTTTAAAGGATGGCTTTACTTTACTTTAATAATTATTGACTTTATGGGCTCCACTAGAAACTACAATTAGATTTTAAAGAAAAGTAGACTATTAACCATTTAGGATTAACAGTGCATGTTTGCAATTTAAACAAGGATGAAGTGGAGCTAGTTACGACCTATTACCGAGAACTGAAGTAAAAATCATACTTTGTTTTTTATAATCAAATTTCTTTTAGATATTTAAAAATTATCCAACCAGACTACTTATTTCCAAGAAAAAAAAAACAATCTTTAGGACTTTATGGAAAGGAGAAGGGTTGGGAGGCCACATTTTGTCCGCACAGACGTGAGATATATAGTTTATTTTAAAACCTTATGGGTTTAACACTTAAGTTTTAGATTATATAAATTGGAATTAAGATTATAGAACGATATAAGTAAAAACTAGTATTTAGCTATTAAGAAATCCCTTATCTCACAACTGCACTGGAATTATCACCCTAGTCATTTTAGTCACAGTGACGCTCTAAATTAGAATTAACAAACTATTGACTTAAAGAGACAAAACAACAGCTTCCGACTCAGTGACCGAATAATTGAAAGCAGACCGCAGCCGGCGCCGAGAGCCGACCTAAGAGGGCTTATTGCTGGCCAGATGGGCCCCGTAAATACGGCCTCTGTTGTTTATACTCTTGGAATATTTTCCGGGTGGTTTCAACCTTCATGGCACTATATATATGTGTATTTGAAAATTGGAAGTTTACTAATATAGCTATTACAGTTAGACTAACGGAATGGATATTACGAAAAACAAATAATCACAGCCATTTAAGTCCCTTTGGTAAGATTTTAGTCAAATTAAGGTTTTAAAAGTATTACGCTCATACTCACCTGTACTTATGGCCTAGAACTAAAACAATAAAAGCTTTTAAATCATAAATTACAGTTAATGTAGAACTGTATGCTACATTTTGCATCACGTACAAGTAATTTCTTTTGTTATGAATATAATGCGATTATATTAAAACCTAAAATCTGTAATTTCAAATAATTGGTACCAAAATTAAATAAACAGTTCAAGCCTCATTCCAAGTACATTGTAAGGACAACGTTTCCCTTGCAAATCATAATTGTGTGCCTGTGAAAAAATGAAATGGTAATATAATCAATAAGTTTTATTTCTTTATGCCATATAGATACTTAATGTATATGCCTTAGATACTCTTATCTTTTAATAGTATATTACGCAACTAATGTGGGAAGTAGATGTTTGCGTGCGAGCATGATAGTTCACGCGCGACACTTGCGGAGCGCGGGAATGTCATGCGAGCAACGTAAACACCATTCCGGTTGAGTTGCGTACGATAGTTTTCGCGACACTACCAGCAACAAATATACAAGGTAAGTAAAAAACAACACTCCTATAAAAGTTAAAAGATTAAAAAAATCAAATAAACTGTAGAGAGAAAATACGTACAAAACTATATTTATCTGTGCGGGGGAGATAACAAAAAGCGTTATCTCTGCTGTTCAGCGACCGAGTAAGCCTTTCTAGGAATACGTCTTATCGTCACACAGACGGCAACAATTGATTAAATAATACTGCTCTTTACGCATTAACTTATCGCTCTTAACTGTCTGTAGTCGCAACCTGGGAAACCAGTTCAGTTACAATTATTGAGATATGGTCGTCATAGTTAAAATGTGTATGTTGTATTTATGTATAATGTGTATGTAAATTGTGTGATATACTTTTTTTTTCTTGAGTTGGCAACATTGAGCATTTACCGCACGCAAACTCTTACCGCACTCCAGCTGATTTGTTTCCTCACTACAGCTGATATTTGCCGTACTCTTTTGTAAACGGCGACTTTCCACGCTGAAACGGAAGCGGAAATCGGCAAGTTACTAGTGTAGTGTTGCGAAAAAGCTTTTTCTTGTATTTCACTAATGTATCAGTGGAGGTGGGTAGTTGTTAGGCTGCTTCAAGAGTCTCAAGTACTAATTAACATCCTCAACTTCTCAATGATTAATCACTCTAGACTTACAGTACCTGCTGTAACTTCAATTAATAAAGGTACGCTTTGATTTTCAGCAAATACTTTGGTCGTATTAAGGCACTATAATAAGTTAAATGTATATAAAAGGAGAAAGTAAGGTTTACCCCAACATTAGCTCTATATAATGAGTCAGCGTAAGTAACAACTGAGAGCTTTGATGTTCATTGATACAGATTAAAAACTAATACTATTAGTATCTATTTAACTGAAAGTCTCCTCCCGAATCAAACTCAAAACAATATGAAATAGTTTTTAATTTAATTTTAGCTGGTGATATGTACGATTTTATCGACATACTGTACACAAAGTCAGTACAATACTCATTACTAAACCACTATAAGTAAGTACAATATTTTTTAAAGAGTAAATAGAATCATCTTACCAATGAGTTATAACAATAATTAAATCTTAATAATCCACAAAGTAATCAGATACATTAGTAAAGTTGCCCAATGTTCCATATTTAAAGCTTGGTAATCTGAGGAATTATCAAATTCATTCGCACACATATTTCTTTTAAATGAACGATAAGGAAAAAAGTTTTAAAACTTGTAAATTTGTAACAAGTAAATTTGTTTTAACTAAAATTGTTTGAATTTTCTTTCAAAAGTTTTAATGAAAATAACATTTTAGAATCGAATTTAGTTTAGGCCGTAAATGAATACTTGAACCTAGAGGTTCTTGTTTAAATGTTTAGGTGTTTATTCCAGAATTCATTAAGACAATTTTTAAAAGATAGGTATTCTAATCCTGGAAAAGCCAAAAGGAGATTTTTTTTTAAATAGTTAAGTACATTTATATATTGATTCTCAATTGGAAGATCCATTAGGTAATGAAAGTAGATCTTTCAATTAAAATTAATCCATTTACGTTTATTTCATGTTGTTAGCCTCCGACTTAGCCTGGTAGAAGTAATAAAAATACCTCAAGGTAATTTTAGCGAATTTCCTTAGAAATAAGCTATTACCGCCGTTTTAACAGAACAGAATGGACAAAAAATATCCGTTCAGGGTAACCTCAGCAATCATATTAATATTTATATTAATTGACAGCTTTTTATGTGTACTTTCTGGATATGAAGTGAGGTTATTGTGAAAACGCATTTTTACCTGCAAAAATCACGATTTGTTACAAAATTTAACATGGGCTTATATGGGAAATAGAATTTTCATTTTTTGAGGTTTGTTAGCACGATAACTCTCGTAAATATCCTCCGATCGTAACAAAATTTGGTGCAGACATGTAAAACTAGATTCTCTTGGACGAGTTCGTAAACCAGCCCGATCGACATATCCAAAGTGGGGTAAAGGCCCCATTTTACCCCCAAAAAATGGGTTTTTTGAGTTTTTCAAATTGAAAATTATATTTGTCCAATTATTGTTTGCACCATTAGATTTAGCTCGAAAAAACAAACAATTTGGTACTTTAAATCATTTCTCTAAGTCCATTGGTCTCCGAGATATTGCCGCTTAGAATTTTTTCCCCTGTGTTTTTAGTATCAGGGCAGCAGAATGTTAGCTTACCCAATTTCGTATTTACTCTTTACTGAGGTTTTCAACGAATCGCCTTGAGTGATTTCTCAGTTTATCTATGAATTTAATAGAATTTTGGTTTTTTTAAACAATTATATGATAATATAATTTAAAAAATAAACACTCTTGCCTACTTCATTATATGAAATATTTGTGTTCTTTCATCTACGTCATTTACCAATATTTTTTTACAAAGTTTTTGTAAAACAAGCTATAATATATTATTTTAATATAAATATATTTCACTTGTTTATGTTTCTTTTTTTTCGTAATAATGGATTAATTACTGGATATTTTGTAATTGGAAATTCGCTGAGTACGCAGGTTTGCTACGAGGGGTATTTATTCATTAAGTAGGCTATTACCGTTGGCGTGCAGGGAATTATTTTCTGGCTGTAAGCATCACAAGTGTTCTAGAATAACGCGTTATAAGGTCATAAAAACCACCGATACATTAACATGATGTGGACCAAAGATGAATAAACGGCACAAATAAACATCAGAACAACACAAAAAACCGGGAGGCACGACTAACGGGAGGATTCCTCATAGTAATTATTAATAATCATTATAAAAAAATATTTTCGGTCCCATTCTTTGTTTATATTCAGCCTTATATTAAAGCTTTCTTAAACATAAACAGTAAAATCAGTTTTCATTGCCACTGAACTGTAATCACACAACTACCTATCAATACCTATCACAGTTATTAAGTGATTAAAATGTTAAACATTAACACCAAACAAAATTGATGATAATAGAGCTTAAATTATAAATACCCCAAATTGCCAATTATTTACGAAGAAAATACGTTTCGCAGTTATAATGGAGTTATTGTGCTGTTGGAAGTTACTTCAGGTCGTTAACACTCTTGTTTTATAGCCGGATCCACAAAAGTTGGACTCTAAATGCTCTTCACATAACACGTCCTATCTGGGTCACTGGGCAGTTACAGCCACGTTTCCGACTTTTAAACTTACACCTAAACCTTCAGCCTTTCTGATCGCAATTGATTTATTAAACCAGCTAAATAGGTGTAAGGTCACCTGCTTTGCAAAATATTCTGCGTTATAGGTTGCCTGCTATATGAGCAGTTAATCGTTTGTTCAATTCAAACTACAATTTCTCAAAATAAGTCAGTTATGAGGATATATATTTTTTAATTTTAATTGCAGGTATTACTTAACCACGTTTGAGAATTAACACAACGTTTCCTAGTTTTGAACTGCGACCAATGCCAGCAAAAGTCCAATTAATTAGATAAACTTCCCATAACCAAATATTAATTTCAAACAAAGGTTGTCATCGTTAATAGATAATAATATTACATAAATAATTATATTATCTTAATAGATAATGACACTACATTATAGCATTATCATTATTATTATCATTGTCATTATCATTATCTTAAACTGAGGCTCAGCGTAGTGATGGCCAAGGTCAACGGGTGGATGCGAGATCACGGCTTGTCCCTGGCTATCAGTAAGACGGAGATCGTCGTCCTCACCAAAAAGAGGATTAACACCGTGTTCCCGGTGCAGATAGGTGACGTCACACTCGAGACTAAGCCTGCTGCAAAGTACCTGGGAGTCATGGTCGATAGCAGACTGTCTTTCGGCGAGCAGATCCAGCGCGCCGCCGACAAAGCCGCTAAGGGTGTCGCTGCCCTTGGTAGGCTTATGCCCAATGTCGGCGGTCCTCGCTCCTGCAAGCGCCGCTTGCTCATGACTGCCGTCCAGTCAGTCTTGCTGTACGGGGCGGAGGTATGGGCTCACGCACTCGAGAAGCGAGTCTACCGAGACCGGCTTGCCCGAGTCCAGCGCCGAGGAGCTCTGCGGGTCGCTTCGGCCTACCGCACAGTCTCCGAGCCTGCTGTGATGGTGATCGCCGGAGTCATTCCCGTCCTCTTCCTCGCGAGGGAGAGGCAGGCGATTTACCGGAGGAGGCCTGAAGTGGGCCGGGAAACAGCTGCCAGGGAAGAGCGCGATCGCAGCTCCGACTCTTGGCAGCGCGACTGGGAAGCCGAGCTGAGGGGACGTTGGACCTTCCAGCTCATACCTTCCGTCCGACCATGGGTGGAACGGCAGCACGGCGAGGTCGATTACTACGTGACCCAGTTTCTTTCTGGGCACGGGTACTTCCGAGCCTATCTGCACCGGATGGGCAAAGTCGCCAGCCCGGACTGTCTGTATTGCCCCGGCATCCCAGACACGTCCGAGCACACTTTCTTTCAGTGCGACCGTTGGCACGTCCGCCGAGCCTCGCTTTCATCTGAGATCGGCGTGATCGTCAGCCCAAACAACATCGTCGGAGCTATGCTCCAGGGAGAGGGCTACTGGAACTGTGTCAAGCACTACGTCCAGGCCATTCTTCGGGCGAAAAAGGTCGACCTCGATCGGCCTTAATCCTCAGCTTTTCCCCAAGGAGGTTGCCCTAGTGGCGTAATATCAAAGGCCTAGCCCGAAGTAATGTGTGAAACAGTTCCAGGCTAGTGTCCTCGGTGCCGAGGGAGGTGGTTTAGTCGGTAGTTCACGGGACATCGAGCTCGTGGGAGTCCGACACTACTGAGGGGACAACGAGCCCCTCAGTGTGCGTAAACGCATTCCACCTCCTACCCAAAAAAAAAAAAAAAAAAAAAAAAAAATTATCATTATCTTAATAGATAATGCTATTATTTTTTTGCAGAGTTGGTAATCACCTCCCCCGATGTAATCCTTGAAAACATTTCTAACCTCTGTCTAAATGGTAGTACATATGAAGACCAAAAGTTGTTGTATTGTAATAAAAGTGAATAGGCAAATATACTAAATTTTTTAACAATACAAATTTTTACTGTGAATTTAACTACTGAACTGCCATGTTCTTAACAAGTCAAAATGTTGCTGTCATTTTAGGTTAAACTACGTAGAAACTCTCACAACACATATACACTACAGAGAGAGTCTCTAGCATACGTTACAAAGGTTTTTCAACTACTTTTTCAACCATAATCAAACGATTAACTAAAATAAGGACGTTTATGACGCAAAATCCTTCACTTCGAAAATTTGATTCGGGAAAATATCACTTTTAAGTTCCAAAATATTTTATGGCTACACATTTTTATCATTCTTGTTAAAAAATAACAAAATATTATATTTTTAAACCTGTATTGAACGAATACGAGTTTTAAAATAGTTCAAGATGTCCATTTTAGACACCTAGATCTAGATCTATTTGAGATGTCTATAAAGGGCACGTTTATATTCATAGTGTTATAAAATAGCCTAAATTCGTATTCTTAAACTGTATGTGAAGAATACAGATTTTACATAGATCATAGTTTAGGCGTTGCAATGTTGGTATTTTCTCTGAATAGACATTTATGAACCATTCAACCCAAAAATCCCGCCAATAAATGAAGGAAAAAATATGTATTATTCAAGTTCGCTAAAAGTCAGCGATTTTCTCAAAGTATTTCATTCCGTTTCACCTCGATATACTCGATATTGTACTACCTAGACCCTTGAAAATTTGCAAACAGTATATGAAGTTACCAAAAATTTGAGTGTCCCCCTAAAATGGGGGATTTCTGGGGCAACTCAAAATTTTCAAATGCAAATCCCTTTTGAGTGAACCCTCATTTTAAAGAGCTTTCAAAAAGTAGATGGAAGGTGAAAATTGGAGGTCTCTCACGTGTTTCTATGCAAATTGACAGCTTGTCAAAGTTTTGAATACAACACATCCTTGAAAGCTGGCGTCAAGGACATTTGGAGTTTTAATTCACCTTTGGTGACGTAAAAATGAAACGAGCGTGCGAAAAATGCTATTAAATGAAAAAGTTTCTCTTTTGGTGATAATGAACATTTTGAGTGTCCCCCAAAAATGGAGGACACTCCAACCTCCACAATTCGCCAATTTGTTAAGCTCTTTAAAATAAGGGGTCAATTGAAAGGGGTTTGCATTCAAAAATCTTTAGTTGCCCCCAAAATCTCCCATTTTTGAGGGAAACTCAAAATTTTAAATATCACCAAAAGAGACTACTTTTTCATTTAATAACATTTTCCCCAGGGTAGTTTCATTTTTAAGTCACCAAAGGTGAATTAAAACTCCAAACTTCCTAGACACCCGGTTTCAAGGATATGTTGGTTTTAAAACTTTTACAAGCTGTCAATTTGGATAGAAACACGTTAGGGACTTCCATCTTTCTCCATTCATCAACGTTTTGAAAGTTATTTAAAATGAGTGGTCACTCAAAAGTGTTTGCATTTGAACATTTTGAGTTGCCCCCAAAATTTTTGGTAACGTCAAAAAATAATTTGGGTTGAGTTAGTATCATTCCCCAAAGGTTAATTGTTTGTCCTAACAATATATATTCAAGATATTGACTTTGGACCGCCGCCCATTATTGTTTAGGTGTTTGGTTCTTAATTTTGACAGAGTAATCATTTTTGGCTGCCATCTTGTATCCACCATATTGGATATGAATAATGTTTTCCAAAAGTAAAGATGGTGTTGTGACACATCATTATAGACTAGGTTGTTACCCTGTACTCAATGCTGGAATCCGTTTTTAAAAAATCTGGAAAAGATATGCTCAAGTAAACATCCAGCCCTATACATTTCTTATGGACATTCCATACTTTGAATATTATTTTGGATTGTTTATTTTATATTTCTGGTTCGAAATAGGATATGCTGGATGTTTTAGTTTTAAAATACTCAGTAATGTTAACGGCTGAGAATAGGCTCAATAGGCTTTTATGTGAGCTATTGATCATTAAAATCGAACAAGTTTTGGACAAGGTTAAGGCTAAAAGCAACTTAAAAACTTATTTTTCTAAATTTGTTTTATGTTAAAGATCTGTAGCATAAGTTCTAAATTGGTCACAAAGTTCACTCTGGTCTCAAGTTACTCATTAAACTATAGACTTTCATGTGAGATATTGCTTATTAAAATCGGACTTACGAAGTTTGACTCATGAACCTTAATTTATTATAAATTATGTTTACTTTCGTAAACTTTATATAATTAATGACTCATACATAGAGTCTCAAAACAGTTTTAGATCTTTATTAACTCAGCATATCATTGGCTTTGATTTAAGCTCTTAATCAATTAAATCGGTTAAGTGTGAGGTGAGGCATTGACCTCCAACCAATGTAAAATTAACTTTTTTTAATTTCATAATTATATAAAAACTGGTATCCCCATTCCCAGCCCCAACTATGGCCTACAGATCGAAGTTGTTTTAAGGCTACCGGTGAACTATCAGCTTTCATTTGAGCTATTGATAATTAGAATGGACAAAATTAGGATAAAGTATGAATCTTTTAGTGAATACAAATTTTCAACAATATATTTTCATGTTGCTTTTAGCCTTATAGCGCGTTAAACGTTCAACACTTGTCCGATTTTAATGATGAATAGCTCACATGAAAGTCTTTAAATCACTGAGTATTTTAGGGCAAAAATCTGCAGCATATCTTATTTAGAACCGGAGATCTAAACAAACCAAAATAGTATTCAAAGGACTGAATGTTCATAGAAATGTATAGGACTGAATTGTTATTTGAGCATATCTTTTCAACGAATTCAGATAAAAAAAATTCAGGGTAAAAATTCAGTCTATAATGATCTGTCACAACACTATCTTTACATTTGAAAAACAATACCTATATCCAATATGGCGCACCCAAGATGTCGGCCAAAAATAAGTACCGTGTTAAAATTAAGAACCAACCACTCAATAAAGTTTGCAGCGATCCAAAGTCAATATCTTGAAAAAAACATTGATAAAAATGCAGTTGAGAGATTTCTTTAATACATTTTTGTATGGTGGGAAAAGCCGCATTTAGGGAATTTCCCGTGGTCCGATTATGGTAAACTTTGGAAATGTTGAAATACATAGTCTCTCTCGACTTAAGTGTCTCTACATGAAAATGTCTTTGGTATTTTTACAGTAATTACTACAACATGTCTTAACAAATACATCAAGTATCAACGTTTATTATTTCAATGTCTGTCAAATTGTACCCTCTTTGGCAGAATACCTCAATTGAAAATTAGTTAAAATAATATTTGTCGTTTAGCTCTAAATTTATAAATAATGAAATTATAAATACCGCTCAAAAAAGTTAAACCCGTTTCAACATTCAATACGTTAAAATTATGATCTATAATAAGTCAGCAAGAATAAATTTTTGTTTTGTTAGAAAGAAATCGACGATTTTCGTAGATCTCCGCTGAAAGAAATGCATTATTTTATATATAGTGATGAAAAAATACAACTTTTTCCAGGTTGATATTTTTTATTGCAGGTGCAAACAAACAAACATTGGAAGACACCAGGTGGAGCAGCCGGGGCAGACGTCATCGGTCAGACAGGGTCATTTTCCAATACGTAAAAAATAATGCTCTTGCTGAAATCTTCAAAAATAGGAAAGATTTCACGTTAAAGGCTGGCGGGGAACTGTTCTAGTGGCACTAAACTGAACAGAACTGAACAGTTCCATTTTCCCATGCTAGACTACTCGTCTTTATCCGACTTATAATTTATTCTATGAATATTTTAGATGTAACCTTTGCTATACCTGGGTACTTAAAAGACCTAATATCTGGAACAAAATTTAGTAGACCAATTTATGGAATAACGTACCGTAGCGTATTGGAATAGTATTGCGTTAGGCTGTACAGGATTATGTTGTGGGAACGTTTGGGTTACATCAAACTGACCCAAATACCCAGGAAGCTACATGGAATTAAAATTGTGGGACAAATATAAAACTTTTATTGTAATCAGTGTACACATGAGATATTTTCCTAGAAGAGTTTTAATTATTTGGTGGTTTTAGTGCAGACAATTTCATTTTCGCTGTTTGTAACATAACATATAATAAAAAAGGTTGTAAAATTGAACTTTTAAAATTCCCAAATTCATTATCGTGGGCCTAATTTTGTTCAAATACATGGTTAGGTTTTTCCACTCACAGTTGGGTTTTAATTCATCGTTCATTATAATTTTGAATATTCAGAAAATAACTGCCGCCTTGGCAGAATGTCTCTGTGGAACAGTGGTTATGTGTTTGTAAATGTTCACATAGGAAATAAAATAACTAAGAAGAACAGGCGTACGCAAGGAACACTTAATATGTACAGCCAACACAAGAAAGCTATTAGACTCCGCATAACAGCCTGAAACTCCCGCCCGACAACTAACAGCATCATCTTTTTGCTTCGCCCAATCTCTTAAGTCTTTGCCTCCAACCGTGTATAACATATATTTAAAACTTCTCTTTGTGATTGATATATTTATGTCAGACTTTATTTATTTTTTAATGTTTTATAAAAGGGAAGGTTTTTGATTACTTCATAAAAATTGTATACTAAAGGGAGGGGTTTATCATGTACAACATTATTCTTTTCCATTGAAAAAAAGAGTACGCGGAATGAAGTTTTTCTAGTTATTCAGGTCATGTGTTTAATCAGTCAAGTTTTGCAACCATCCGTAATAGAAAAGGGGGTTCTCTTATAAATAGCTAGTGCGCAAGATAATAGATTTAATCTATTTATTCATCCGATAACTGGATGTCGTATGGTGTATTTCACACCACCTTCAAAAACTTTGTTGGACTCTTTTGCAGCGTTATAATTTTTTAATTAAGATAAAACCATGAAATAGTATTCAATGGTACTTTCAATCGAAACGTCATTTGCTTACGATTACTTTAAAAATGCAATAACGTTTTCACTAAATAGTTTGTAACACAGACAAATCACCGTATAGATTGGTACACCGAAGGATATTGGATGCTAGACGTAATGGATTAGGTCGAATTGGTTACAGAGAGAATAGCTTCCATATTCAGTGTTTTAGTTTTATCTTGATTGTGCTCTTGATTTCATTAGCTTCGATCAAATTGAGGAATTGATTTTCAGTAACAACGTAAAGTTGTTCCACTGATTAACTATTATTTCAATTTCTATAACTTCAATTAAATTTACCAGTAACTACTAAGTAAAAAATCATGTAACCTTATTAATATAGTAGAAGGTATACCTAACAAATTTACAAAAATATTAGATAGTGTCAATTTTCTTACCCTTAAAAGACCCGGGGACCAAGCTTTGCTTGAGGAAAATAGTCTTACTGCCCCCTAACCTATGGCGAGATACTTAACTTGTTGTTTGATCTATTCAGGTTTATATCATTTTCCTCATTGATAAAATATTTCTTTTCCGAATATTATTAATAAAACGATAGTTCAGATAGGCTAATGATCGTCTAACCTATGCTCTCGTTGCTCATTAGTTTCAGTCGTCAAGCGTAAGTATCATTCGTTGTCGCTGATCTTCTAACCAATTGCTCTCGTTGTTCGTTACTTTCCAGTGGCCCAAACGTAACGATGCTCGTTAACGCAGGTCGTCTAACCGATAATCTCGTTGCTCATTAGAGTCAGTGACCAGACGTTGTGACGCACGTTGTCGTACATCTGCTAAGCGTTCATCCCGTTGCTCGACGCTTTCTTTCATTACCCTTAGTGTTACACGTAATACATGACGTTCTCACAAAAAATTTAAATCTTCTGAACATTTATTTTTTTAGGACGAAGTTGATTGGGTTGAATCCAAGTTTCTTCACTCAGCGACGTTCGACAATCATAGTTTGAAGGATTTTGTTCGATTTTCTCTTCTAATAAACTTTATCCTCGTAAATTGAAGTTAAATTTCTATTTTTAGGTCTTCTGGGCATTATGAGCTACAATAAGACGACTGTTACAAATGCACACGAAAAAGAACATTGTAAACGCGCTTTTACTATTTATTTAGCACTGTCTCCATACATAAAACATATTTGCAAACTTCTAAAAACATTATCTCACAAGATATTGAATTAAAATTGAATTAAAAGCATCAAAACACCTTTGCGTAAACAAATAAATGGTTTGCTTTGACATTATTTCTAATTAGCCTAAAGCTCGGATGTTTGTCTGTTTGTACTTTTTAGATAAATGATAGTATTTTGAATAATTAATGAGAAATCTTTACTAAATCATGTCATCTCACTAGTTTAGTCCACTCGATTTGCAACGTGCTAAAATAGTATTAAGATGCTTGTTTATAAACAGCCGGAAGATTATTTTATGTGCTTGTTCTTTGTTATTCTTGACCAACATGGCAACCCATATTATGTTATAAATTGTCAACTTCAAAACTCATTTTTACAGAGAAAATTGAGTCTCTACAGCAAATTGTGCAGGTGAACTAATAACTAAAACTACATCCATTTGCAAAATTGTATTAAAAATGCAAGGGCCGTTTCCGAGATAGCAAAAAAATTATGGTCTTTGAAACAAGACCAAAATCTATCTCGTTATTAAAAACAATTTGTTTTTATTATTATAGTGGTTAGTAGCCAAAAATCAAGTAGTAATGGATATGTTTTATCAAGAGGATGGATGGAAAGGGGGGGGGGGAGGTGGGGCGGTAAATGTAACCTTTGCCTAGGGCGGCAAAAGTGCTACCGCCGGCCCTGCTAATAAGGAATAAAATAACTTCAGACTCATTTCAAAGATTTGAGCACACACTATAGTGCATGCTTGTCGAACTAAATGCTGAGAGTGAAAATGCACAGGTGTGGTCACAGCTGTTCATTTCTCTTATGGCTCAGTATTTTGTATAGAAAAATATAATTTTTTTTCGAAATGTAGTTCACTAGGCTGAGAGTTTTGAATTTAATGCCCTTTGTCACTTCAACGTTTGTTTTTTATATTACTTACAATAGATACATCACTTTAAATTTCCTTAATTGTTTAGGCCCATAGTATGCCATTCTAAAAATTGTAACTCTTAACATCTGTCCAGAAATTTTTGTATGAAGACATTTTTCATCCATTCATTCCTATTTAATATTACATATTTTTTATTATAAATTTAAAAGTATTTAAGTAGGCCAATCTTTTATGAAATATTTATTCAATTTTATTTTTCAGGAGAAAATTCAATGTGAGAGCAGTTTTATCCACTGTGTGTTAAAAACTCCAAAACAGTGCATATGAGTGGACATAGTGAAAGTGCCCTGGTTTCTGCTGCAATTGTGTTTGTCATCAAACATTTTGTGTTTGTTGCATAATAAAAATTTTGTTATAGTTTGAGTTCTTGTTAATATGACCTTTATGATGATGATTTTACATTAATGATATTTTAAGTAAAAATACTCGTCTTTTTTATTTATTTTTTTTATTCCATTGACTATACAATTATCATTTCAATGTCAAAATTTTCTTAAAATATTTCTGTGGTAAATATTAGTTTGAAAATACAGACTAACATTGTAATTTAACGGAAATCCCTTCTTTTACTTTAGTCTTTGATACTTGGGGTTTTTCATAAAATTTGACCTCAATACAATATTAATGCCACTTTTATAAATAATTTGCAATCAGCTATTTCTGATAAAAAACACTCCACATTCAGCAAATTTTTTAATAAAATTTTTCTTTAACATTTCTTGCATATTTACATTATTTTGTATCAAAATTTAGAACAATGCTGATTCAACAAGCTTTTCACTTCACTTTGAACCTGTTATATCTATATAATACAGCTGATTATTTTTAGTTTGTTTATATGATGATGAATGTAAACATACAGTTATTATTACAGTTTACAATTGAAATAAAACCAATTTAATGTACAATAAATGTCTAATATTTAATTATTATATATGGCGACGACTCAAAGAGAAATAAATCAAGCATTGCTATTATTTTTACAACAAAACTGCAATACAATCACAAATAAAGATAAAGAACCCAGGAAATGTCTGCCACTACAGAAATTGGAGCCTTTTGATGAAAACAATGAAAGTTTTGCTACATACTTACTGAGGTTATCCAACTACCTGGAATTAAATCAACTAAAAGCGGAAGAGGATGACAGCATACGAGTGCAAGTATTAATTAGTTGCCTGAGTCCAAAACACTTTCAACTATTAGCCGATCTTTGTGCACCGAATTTACCAAATACAAGGTCTTACGAAGAACTAATTAAGTTACTGAAGGACTACCTTTGCCCCATCCCGAATGAAATTGCTGAACAGCACAGATTCTACAATCGTGTACAACAACCAGACGAATCTGTAGCCACGTATATGAAGGAGCTTCGGAGTTTGACGATTCATTGCAATTTCTCCTGCTCAAACTGCAAATCCAGCACGATAGATGTACACTTACGTACGCAATTTATTCGTGGTCTACGAAGCACAGAAATCCGAGAGAGGCTTCTTCAAGAAGGCACTATCACAATGCAAAAAGCTTACGAAGTAGCTTTATCCATGGAAGCTTCTCGACAAGGTAACAGTGAAATATCATTTCCAGCTACTGTAAATAAGGTTTCTAAAATAAATAAAAATAGACAAACTTCTAGAGACCCTGTATCAGTTGAGGATTTGAAGGGTAAATGTTTCAGGTGTGGGAAGAAAGATCACAAGGCCAACAACTGTAAATTACGCAATGCCATTTGTTTTACATGTAATGTTAAAGGTCACACAGCTGCTGTTTGCTTAAGGGCAAGTCAAATGAGTAAGAGAAAGGAATTTCAGAAACAGATAGCATCTAATTGTTCTAGTGAAAATGAGGAAAGTCAAAATAGTAAAACTGATGGAATGAATTCAATTGAAGAGATTGAATTCCAAATTCCATTCAGTATCATCTAGATTTAACGATAAATACATCTTGAAACCATTACTTGATGGGGTACCTTGTACAATGGAGTACGACACTGGAGCTGCCGTGTCTTCCATATCAATAAATGAATTTAAACGGCTGTTTCCTAACAAACATATTACGGAAGCACCGAACGTAAAGTTAAAAACGTATACGGGTGAATCAATTAAGCTATACGGGACAAGTGAAGTTCAAATTCAATTAGGAGAGAAGGTAATGAAAGGTAGGCTTTTTGTTGTACACAACAATGTAGATAATATTTTTGGTCGTGAATGGATTCGTACATTCAATATTTCTATTCACGATATAAATCAGATTGAAAACGACTGTTACCAGCAGAACCTTATACTAAAGACATCTGCAGAACAAGACATACTTTCGAAATATGAGTCCTTGTTTACAAATGATGTAGGGGTTGTACCTGACAAGAAAATAAAACTTCCATTACAACTTGATTCGCGACCAATATTCATTAAACATCGTATACCACCTGTTGCTTTACGATCCAAAATTGAAGAAGAATTACAATTACTTGAAAATAAAGGTATTATTTCTAAGGTGGCCAATACGGATTGGGGAACACCCATTGTACCAATTTTAAAAGGAGATGGGACTGTAAGAATTTGTGCCGATTACAAGGTCACTGTTAATCCTCAGCTACAAAACGATCGTTATCCTATTCCTAGAATTGACGAAATATTTGACAAATTAAATGGAGGTCAATATTTTACTACACTGGATTTACACAAGGCTTATCTACATTTACAAATGGACGATGATAGCGCCATGATTCAAGCTATAAGCACTCATGTCGGAGTTTTCAAGGTGAACAGGCTTATGTTTGGAATAAAAACTGCCCCAAACATTTGGCAAAGATTCATGGACTCAGTTATTTCTGGATTAGAAGGAACTGCTGTCTTCTTTGATGATATAATAGTCCAAGGAAGAACAATGGATGAAGCGAAACTTCGAACACTCAAGGTCCTTGAACGTTTAAAGGAAAACAACTTACACATTAACAAGGGGAAGAGTAAATTTTTCCAAGAATCTGTGAACTATCTGGGCTACAAAATTGATGGAAAAGGTTTACACAAAAGCTCCGACAAGATAGATGCAGTTCTCAAGTGCCCTAGACCAACAAATGTTACTGAGTTGAAACAATTTCTTGGAATTGTGAATTATTATCATAGATTTCTTCCTGATCTTGCAACAAGGCTGCATCCACTCTATGAGTTACTTCACAAGAAAAATTCCTTCAAATGGTCAAAAGATTGTAACGATTCGTTTGAGGAAATCAAGAAAGAAATCACTACAGATCGAGTTCTAACGACATTTTCACCAAACTTACCTTTGATATTGGCAACTGATGCATCACCTCATGGACTTTCCGCTGTTTTATCACATAAAATGGCTGATGGAACGGAGCGACCCATAGCTTTTGCCTCAAGAACATTGAGTAAAGCCGAACAAAATTACAGTCACATTATCAAAGAGGCGACTGCAATATACTGGGGGGTACACACATTTTTCCACTACTGCTATGGTCGCAAATTCACGCTAGTAACAGATAACAAACCTTTATCTTCGATCTTCCATCCTTCAAAGAGTTTGCCTCCTCTAACAGCTACTAGGATGTTACATTATGCTGTATTTCTATCTGGATTTGACTACTCCATACAACACCGTAAAGCCAGTGAGCACGTTAATGTTGATTATCTATCCAGATTTCCAATGAATAAGACCTCAGAAGAACCTCAACTCGATTTGGCCTCTGATAAATATCTTTTACAAGTGCAACTTAATTCTCTACCAGTTTCAAGCACTCAAGTAAGAAAAGAAACTCTTAAAGACGCTGAACTGGCATCGGTTTATGACGCATTACAGACATCTTCTTATATTACAAAACCGGAACAGTACAAAGGATTAGAGGGGGAACTGACCATTGAAAATGGATGTTTATTTAGAGGTGTTCGAGTCATTATTCCAAAGTCTCTGAGAAAAGCAGTGTTACAAGAGTTGCATGAAGCACATACAGGAATAACAAAAATGAAAGAATTGGCCAGACAGTATTGTTGGTGGCCTACTATAAATTCTGATATAGAAGATTATGTCAACTCATGTAAACCATGTGCGCTAACCAAAAATGACCCTCCAAAATATTACGAATCTTGGGAAAACTCAAAATTACCATGGAAGCGTATCCATATCGATCATGCTGGCCCTTACAAGGGAGTGTATTTCTTTATAGTAGTAGACTCATACACTAAATGGCTAGAGGTGCAAGAAACAAAAACTATATCTAGTTCTTCAACAATAAAAATATTGAAGGAAATGTTTGCCCGCTTTGGAATTCCAAAAACGGTTATCAGCGACAATGGATCTGCCTTTATTTCAAGTGACTTCAAAACATTTATGGATGCTCATGGCATTCATCACAAACTCATGGCACCTTATCACCCCGCATCAAATGGACAAGCGGAGCGCTATGTCCAAACACTGAAGAAGAAATTAAGTGCGATGACCGAAGAACCTGGTGATCTGCATACAAACCTCTGTCGATTTCTTCTGCAAAACAGAAAGGTCATCAATATCAGTACAGGTCAAAGTCCAGCCGAAATGATGTTTAAGAGAAATATACGAACAAAATTGGATCTTTTGAAAGAAAACAATTATTCTATTAGGGAGACAGTTGGTAAATTGAGACAATTCAATGTAGGAGAAAACGTGCAGATTCGAGATTACAGAAGTGGACAGAAGAGGTGGAGATTCGGAACAATATTAAAAAGATTGGGAAACTGCCACTATGAAGTTGAAGTTGATGGGGTAACACTGAGATGTCACATAGATCAAATACGATCAACATCTGTCTCACCAGAAGATACAACATGTCTTGGAAGCAAAGAACAGGAAATTATTAACCAACATGGAACATTGAGAAAATCTCAAAGAAAAGTGAACTGCCCGGCCAGACTAAACCTATAATTCCGAGGGGAAGATTGTTATATCTATATAATACAGCTGATTATTTTTAGTTTGTTTATATGATGATGAATGTAAACATACAGTTATTATTACAGTTTACAATTGAAATAAAACCAATTTAAAGTATAATAAATGTCTAATATTTAATTATTATAGAACCCATCTTAAATTTTATGCGTTATAACAATTATTAAGCTCCTTAAAATTAAACACCTTTTTGTCAGTACTACAATAATCCTTCAAATTGTAAGAGTTTAAATGGAAAAGTTTTAAAATTATATTTTTAAACATTAGACAAATTTTTTGCAACTGTTAATAATTTATGATAATGTTTTCTTTATGTTTAAAAAGGTTTAACCTGACCAGTCGTATTCAGATTACGATCGACCTCATACGCTCCATTGGAGCGTACTCCTAGTTACTTTAAAGTTCAAACTTGACCATTAATAAACTATGACAGTTTCTTCGTGATTGTATTATTGAACATATATATTACTACTACAACAAAATACTAACTCACACAGCGGTTTTCTAATTACTCATAACCAAAAACAACATTTCAAAATGGATATACTATGATTATAACATCAGTCAAGTTTGAAGATGCCACATGAGGAGGTTAGCAGTGTGCATGTGGGTGACGATTGCCAGAATATCTTAATTCTATCAGCATGAGCGACCGTTGCAGCAACGTTATCGCCAACCATTAGATTTCTTAAAATGTCATTTACAGAATACTATTAAAATAAAAATATGCCTCTATGCAAGTTGTGCATCTTAAAAATTATAGTACCCCACATTACATACTACACACCAACAAAGTATCAACAAAAACAATATAAAATGGTTAATTTCACTGGAAATCTCTAAATGTTAAATATTTTATACAAACCTAAAACCTACAAATTACAATTTTTCTTCACAAACTAGTTTATTGAAGACACCAAAAATTAAGAAAATAAATAAAAGAAAAAATCTGCGAAAAACGTCCACAACGAAATAATACGTATATCCAAATCCTGCTGATAGCATGATCATAAAAGCAAAGTTTTCTGTTGCATTAAGAACATTAAAATTTCTACTTTACCCTGGGATGCCCGTCAAACCTTATCACACGATAAGTTTTTTACATTCTATCAACATGCATACTGTAGTATAATTTTAAGTCCATTCTTCTACAGAATCAATCTTTGCCACTACTAAGAGTTCACGTTAAATAAATAAAAAGCCGTTCATGTGCTACGTTTAGATAAGTTCTAACTTTAAATTAGGAGATCCAACACAACCCTGTAGATTGGAAATCACAAAGATAACAACAGAAGGAAAATATCTCCAGATAGCGCTAAACTTGCTTCAATGGAGCCAAACTACCGATTAGATTGATCCTCCAGAGAGCATTGTTGTAATGAAAGTTGGTTACTGAAACATTCTGACGGCAGTTTGCTTTCATTCTTTTTCTTATGTTTTTGGTCATCATTTTAATTGTTTCGTTGAATGATAAAATGTAAAAAATTGAATAATATATCACTTGGTTATCTATGATGAGTCACTTTCTTTTGGATATATATCTTTCATCACTGAAAATGGATTACGTTACTTCATCTTCTGAATTAAGGGCCTAAACTATATAAGTTGTCGTAAAATGCTCGACATAACGATTTTTCATTTTTTTTTGGAAGTAAGATGACTTTAAATGATTTAAATACTTGACAAAATAATGGAATCATCATTTTTGTAAATAAATTATATTTTGTATTTTAAAGTAAATTGTATAAATTTTTCAAAAATCTGTATTTTTTTAATGTTGGTGTTTTCATAAATGAAAGAAAGCACTGTACTAATTTAAGATTCCTAACTATAATTAGCAAATCAAGCACCAAAGATATGCATTGAGGTACTATGATATGAGTTAGTTATTCGTATTCCTAACGACACAAATAATGGGATAAATAACTTTACGATTGGCTAAATGGACAGTGTACTCTGACTGTAATTTGCTAAAAAAGGTTCTGACATAAAATATCAAGTGGTATGGAAAAAAATAATGAGTTTTTTTATTCCCAGAGAAAAACTGACTAAGCCTCAAACAACCGAAACAGAAAAACTTCTTTGATTACTTTGTCAAGTTCTGTTTAGAAAATTACAGTAGGCTGATTGGTTCGTAATAAAGTTTATGTTATATTTATAAAACAAATAACCCCCCCCCTCGCCCTATGTTTCGCCCTGTTAAGATCTTTCATGATGCATAATTTTATGTTCTTATGTTGTAAGAAAATAACTTAAAAACTGATCTAAGTTTTTTCATCTATATTCTAAAAGAGGATGCTGGGTTGTAAATCATATTTAAAGTTTATAGACTCGGACACCTTTTGACCGTTTGACAAGAAACTTGGTATATACAGGATATTCAATAAGTTTATAAAACACCCCTGATACTTGTTTCTATTATTAAACGCAGGTAACTGAACCTCTAGGATTATATCCTCACTTTTGTTACTGACTTCTTGGCCTTATTAACTGACTTTAAATCTTCTTGACACGGAAACATTTACTTTCTGTTCCTTATTGTTGGCAGGAAAGTTACTATTTACCGATAGAATTTAGGACTTTTGCTTGCACTCATGTATCATAAACTTGTCCTTTTCTGTAATATCAGAGTGAGAAGTTATTGCTTAGGGTACCAATGACTGCATGGACAATTGCGCTGCATAAAATGAATTTACTGTATCAAATGCATTTTTAAATGTCTATCGTACTGGATATAAATAAAAGACGTCTTACAACACTTAAAATATAGTTACACTTGTACTGTACTCATATACAAGACATTTTCCATCCTTTGTGTATATTTACCGTCTTGTATATGAGTACACAGTATAAGTGTGAATATATATATATATATATATCCACACGTTAAGTGTAACGTCTTTTATTTATATCCAGTATATCGATCAACACGTATCATGCTAATCAAGAAGTTATTTAATGTCTATCGATATTAAACTCTTGATTCTTGATATCAACCCAGAAAGTTTTCCGGCCTAGTTCGAAAGATATGTACGGACTAAGAGTACCAGGAAACGGGAGTAAACAGTCAGCTGATTGCAAGTCAACCACGTTATTGCATATTTAAAGGTTGTTTTAGAGAAAAGGAGCAATCTAGTGACAGCATTAGTAGCAGTTGAAAGTGTTCGTTTGTTTATTACGGTTAGATTTTTAAGAATTAAGAAACGTAGTGGTTTATGAAAAAATTGTATTCTAATCAAATCTACACTTTAACTGAGAACTATGACGTAAAGTATTGTACAGCCGATAAGTTTTACCATACTCGCATGAAAACACTCGCCTCCGGCTTGCGCGTGAACCATCCGTTCGTCTGGTAAAACAGTAATAACTGGAATATTCACTTTTAGTATTTTGTATGATTCTTAGCCTTTTAATTATTAATAAATGTAATACTGTCAAATCAAAGTATATAAATGTCAGCAAACATGTAATCAATGAATTTAAAACACTCAAAACAAACAAATAATATAATCTCGTGAAAAAAATAAAATTCAATCATATATGGCTAGTTTCATAAAACACCCTTGTAGTAGCAGACCTTCATCTCCAGCCAATGTCATTGAAACATATTTTTCTTCAGCGTTGTAAACATACCGTTATGCTACATTTTCAGGCAGTTCAAAAAATAAAGTTGATGTCCAATATGGCGGATCCAAGATGGCGGCCGAAAATTATAACCCTGTCCAAATAAAGGATTAGCCACCCAACAAAGGTGTTAGTCCCGAGTAAAAAATGCGATGAAGTAACTTTTTTTAACTATGGTCCCATGTTAATTTTTTTTCTACTATTTATCGATTATATTTTTTGTTTTTCTGGGCTATGCTGTAATTTAAAAGTGGCAGACAAGCAGAACCTTAACGTACATGTCAGTAGCAACAAAAAATATATATTTCCAAAATTCCCATGGGGGAAGGGGGTTATACAGTGGCCCTCCCTCTATATATTTTATATGGTATCTCTCCTTATACACAATGAGAATTTGATCCATACCTAACATATGACAGAAATATGTTTTTAATTATCTTGCGATCATAAATATTTTACTTAATTTATTCATTTTAATTAATTAATTATTTTTTATTATTTATTTTTCATAAATATTTATTTTATTTAAATATTTTATTGCGGGTAAGTAAATATGATGAAAGCAAAGGTTGGGCAATACTTTCTCCTAGAAAGTACAGGTTGTGCTGCTTAAACTATTTGTAATGTCCCATTGCATTACCAAAATGACTGCTTATGTTTCTACTACAAAACAAATAAAAAAAAACAAATAAAAATAGAAATTTCTTTTGAAGGAAATAAAACTCGTTCAAAGTCAATGGCAAATAATAAAACTGTTCGTAAAGTGGCCAGGAAGGACGGCGAGACATCTCTGACCATTCCAGCCACAGTCGCCGAGCCGTTCACTGCCTCTGGTGGGTTTACGGTCATACTCGCCGTTAAGGCAGTTTGGAGCGTTGCAAGATTTTATACAAGCTTATATCGTACATTCAACATTAGTTAACATCTATCTATCTTGGAGACGATAATAGAATATTTTCTATAGGATACATTTACAAGGAAGAAATACACGGTACGAGGAATTCTGTGTATTTAAATAGGTTAGCGAGGATTAAAAACAATACTTTTTAATTTTTATTTTTAATGCCAGAGCTATTTTGTTATTGAGAAGCTTCCTTTTTTCCTCACATGAAATTTAGAAAGCGTCTTGAACCCAAATGGAAATGCTATTATTTGAACACTTTCGTCTACATCTGGAATCCAAGACGCTTGCCACTTAACTAGAAATACATCCAATAATTTAATAATTTTTTTTATAATATGTTCGAAACTTGGCATACTTCTTCCAGAATCGATTCCCACTAAAGAAGCGTTTTTTCCAAATTTCCATTGCGCGTTACCCTACAGAGGGTCAAAGTTAGAGTGTTTGTGTTACTTGGAATACTTTTTTTACCTGCTGTCTGCAAATGATACCCAGCGAATCAAGTTATCATCAATTAATTCTGCATAGGACTTTTTTTAGTTATTTTGAAAAATTAACCCGTGAAGTCAGATAAGGGGTAAGAATTCAAGTATTCGTACAACTAAAAACATACAAAGATATCGCAACCGATCCGCGAACAAAGGCGCTGAGATGACATGAATACGGAAAAGCCAAGAATTGGAATTGGATATCTATTCACATGCGTGAACGTATTACACATAGCATACATTTAAGTGTATCTTCTAAAAAATATTTTTGGCTTACCATTTTACAAGCTTAACAGTTTATAAATTGCATAACGCCTAATGTTTAAAATCATAATGCTTAATGGTAAAATTAATTGAGATAAATTACAAATTTCTCAGCATTAAGACTAAAACCCTTTCACTATTCAGCTTAAAGAAGGCCTGGTCACTTTCACTCAGTGAATGGGTTTCTTTCTTAGTGGACCCTAATTTAACTCTCAAAAGCTTTGCTTTGTTTGAGTAGCATAACATTTCTCATATTATATGGTAAGTAAAAAAATCGGTTTACAGCAATCTATGAGATGATATAAAGATTTAGATACTCAGTGAAAAAATATAACATTAATCATATACACAAAGGCTTGATAAATTAACGACTGTCCTAAATTGGATCGGAATATTAACTAAAATGTAAATCTGTGTACATCACTACTATATTTAGGATAATTTGTGAATTGATGCAACTATGTAACTGCTTATACTTTACTTGATAATGACGTTATGTAAACGCCAGGGGCGTCAGCAAATTTACATAAATGTTTGTTCATGACATTGCAGGACAATCAGGGGAATATTATTACATTCCATGGAACGTCCGGACTAGCATTAAAGGGCTGATCGTTTATGTTACTCTCCATAACAACTCCCCTACCGCCTATTTACCTATTGCCTGACTAGCCTTAATTAAACATATAATGAGAAAAGCTACGCGAGTTTTTAAATCTACGATCCACTAAAGCTCGTACAGGGGTACGAATATTTATAGGGGTTATGCAACAACAGACAGATCTGAGCAGAGATTAATCATCAGTGATTGGAACAACGTTGTAAATTGGATCTGCTTGCTCAATAGGCAGGAAATGGTCGGGGCTTGTTGCATTGTTTCTAAACCTTTCATCGCACAAAAAATCCCCTAGTTTTCGACAGATATATTATCGTTTCCAGGTTAAGATCTGGACAAGCTTCCGAGTACTTCTTAGCATTTATTTCTTTCCGCCAGTATTGATTGGATGGAATTATAAACTTTCAGTTTTAAAGTAGCTCACTTGGTAATAAAAAAATAACAGGAGTTTTCCTTGATTTATGTGTTTTTTAACTCGTGACTTTTTTATTGTAAAGAAATATGTGATCTCATAAAAATAAACAATGCTATGAAACAAAATTAAAAAGCGAGCACAAGAAGAAAACTACCATTCAGGCAACTACGAAAAATCCAAAGTGAGAAAAGCCAATGCTCCAAAGTAATCCTTCGTATTTTTTTTGTTTAGTCATTTTTGTAATTATTAGATTTATTGTACCAAGGAAGTATATCTAAATATTTCAATATTCATTATCTTTCACAACCTACCCTAAGGCTTGCAGCTGCGGTGAATATTAATTTAGTATTCTTACTACTATGTAATATTTATTTAAAATATAATATTCGCCTAAAAGATATTACGAGGGTAGTAGTGACAAAAATAATTTTTTTCGGATAAAAAAATCCTTGAGTTAATGGCGTTTACCATTGCAGTAGAAAGACGATTACTTTTTCATAAAATGATGATAAATATGTTTAAATATCCATCTTAAAAAAAGCCCTAGTAAACTGGTGATAAAATTTGCAAGGGGCTGTGAAACAAAGTTAGACAAAATGTTTCCTTTAAATGTAATTTGGCATATATAATCTGAAGCCAGGCATAAAGCGAGCTTGAATAAATTTAAAACACTTAAATTAGGAAAGCGGGTTTTAAACTTCAGTACCGTAATGTTAAGCTTCCGGTAAATATTTCGTGGTACAACGTGCTTAACCTATTTTATTTTATTGCTAACCAGAAAGGATTGACTCGAATCTGGAAAAATCTTTCAAATTGATTGATCAGTGTAACGTAATGATTGTTTAGGTTTGTAATTAAGTCTTCTTCATATATCTTTTTTATAATAAACAATTTGATTTCAGTTTTATTTCACTAACAATTATTATTATTATAATTATCCAGATTGACTTTTCATTTTTTTCAACATGTTACTAAGTGAATAGGTCAATAATCAGTGCGAATGTACAATCGGTTTGGTATCACGTTACCCACCAAAAAAATTACATAATTATTTTAGAGACAAAACGTTACCTTAAGGGGTCGGTATAGGGAAATTTTATTCGTAAATACTGTTGCGTTGCCGCTTTGTTGTAAATTATACATGTATAATGCAGACGAATAATGTATGAAGCGCAGTAGTTGCTGCATACTCATACCATCAATGTGAACTCTTGTTAGTGATTCCTTATATTAACAGAGTCTATTAACCATTTACAGCGATACAAAATTACATATCTGTAAGGATGTACCGCACTACTGCATAAATATGCGTCACATTATGAATGAGAGTATTTGTCATTTTTTAAATTTCATCATGCAACATTATACTTTAAATATAGAGGGGCAGTTATCAAACATTTAAACTACGATAGCATTTACATTCATGAAGGGAAAAATAAATCACTCATTACTATTGAAGAATTCGGTGTTATTAGAAATTTCAAAGTTAGGACACATCACTTATTTGTTTCTTATTCTCAGTCTTATTTTGGAACCATACAATAACAATTTAAAAGCATAAATATTTCTGGTGCTATCAGAAATTCATTAGCTTTTCTAAGAGTACCTTTAATTTCACAAAAAGAGCCGGAAATTATGTGTAACAAACTTTGTTCGTGGAGATTTCAAGAGAGGAAGACATCTGAACATAACAGTAGTTACTTTTCATAAAAGTGACATCGCCGGTAAAAAGTTGAATGATTGAACGTTATTAATGAGATAACTATTTTTAGCGAATAAATCATTTCACTTGCTTAAATTATTAATCATAATATAACCACCTAGATAGATTACATAAATATCGTTAGATTAAATTCGTGTTTCTTTTTACTCCTGTATAAGCACCTCAAGCATTGTCAATACATTCATAGGAAGTATGACAACGTCTATTTAACTAATTCGACTAAAATCATTTGAACTTTGCAAATAACGTTAAAACAGAGTGTACAAATAAAACAACTAATATGACGTATTCCCTTGGGGCGAGATAATATTATGCTTAGACAGTGAATTCAATCCAGTCAAACACTTTAGCCGTATTCAATACCTAACAACATTTATGAGAGTAGAACCTTGATATGAAGACTCTCAAGGAGATAATGAAAACAGTCTTGTTATCGAGGTGCTACTGTATTTTACTTTTCAATTTAATAAATACTATCTTTGTTCAATAATTATCTTTATCGGAACGAAAGGAACAGTTTTCTTCGTGTTACGTAAAATTACGACATAAAATAGAGGGTAACTCGCCCACATATTGAAAACTAAGTAATTATTTTGTCATTTTCTTCGTTTGTAAAAAACTGTGAGTCATGTGATAGAAAGAAATCAGCCATATAATAATAATTCTTATTGATGAATAAGTCATCCTTTTTTGAAAATAAAATAAAAATTAGCTACTTAGAAGGTGTGTGTTGAGATTTTAGTTTAGATAGCAAGGCCATATTTAATAAATTAATAGAAGCGCTCATTATCATTAATTATAGTATGAAAATGAGTTCTTGAATTAAATGTTTTCCCTTAAAATTCTACTTCGTCTTCATTGAACATTAGTCATATTTAAAATTGTGGTTCGCGTATGTAAAATGACACTTTACAAGTCTGTTATAAAGTCAAGTTTGATGTAGGAATGACAGGAATTAGAGTTCTTAAACCGAGTTTAAAATATGAAATTTTAGAAGAAATAGTTTGATTTGAAACCAAATAACCAGTTATTTCACATTTCAGCCTTCGTCCATAGAATGATAAGTTTAACACTTTTATCTTATTTTAGAACTGCACAAGAACTGCATTTTGTGGCCTGGACGACAGAAGCACAAGTGAACTAAACAACAAAACTTCCCGTTTAAGCTGAAACTTATAGTATTATTGATTAACAAGCCCACTATTATAACTGAAAGGGACTAATTATAACTAGTTAAGACCATAAAATCTTTATGGTACATTGTTTATTTCAAATTCCATATTTTTATTGGTGAATCTGAACATTAAATGTATATTGATTTATAAATGGTTATTTTTTAGATATCGGTCAAGTTTTTTTTAATTATTAAAATATTTTTAATGTGGAGTTAATATCCATATTAATTAAGTTAACGATTTTATCAAGATTTATCATTTCGGTATCAAATATTTGAAAACTAGCAGGAGAAATATGTAGAATGTTTTCCAACTTGCGTTTAAGTTAAGAAAAATTGTAATTATACTGAGGAAATATAATATAACAATCAAAGTCGTTCACTTATTGCCCTTTTTAGCGAAATAAACTAACGTTAAAAAGTAATTTCCGCGGAGAGGCCAAGCGATTTCCGGTTAAAAAGTGGTCAGATGAGAGTACAATATAAAAACCATTCTATAAATATAAAACGCATACGTTATAAATATGAATTTAAACGAATAATATATTGGACAATGAAATATTACATAGAATATGTGTAGTACCATTTAATAAACTATTTTGATAATTTATATTTTGTCAAAATGCTGTAGATTTATATTCCGCCAAATAAAAAATATGGCACAATGTTTACTTGGATACACGACAAGAAATCCGAGGCAAGCCTCAAAAGGGATATGAGATCACGTCGTCACAAAATCGTGGTGAAAGCAAACTCACTGCAACATAGGGAGGGAGTATCATAATAAAACACCGTGCCATCGGCAGGGGTTCTAAAAACTATAAATTTATGTCTAAACGACTTAATATATTATTATTGTTTGAATCATATAATTATAAGTAAATAAATAATGTTTCATTATCTTAGCACTAAACCGATATAAAATCACTAAATGGCAAAACTATCCCTTATAAAAGTTTAAAAACTTTAATGTATATGTATTAAGGAAGTTAATTCATATTGATAGACGATCATAAACATGTTCTAAATAAGTAAATAATTGACCATTAGTCCGTATAACTATTCTTAAAACTTTAGGCACGGTTACTGTATTCAACATTGCTTATTTTAAATTAAATTAAATCTTAAACCAGGCGATGGCTACTGGATCTTTAAAAATATACACGAGGACGAGGATTATAAATTAATGGTAATTTACCTTATCTTCATGTACCTGCATGAATTCATACGTAGCATTTTGAAATAATGTTTGATGCAACACACTAAATTTAAATTAAACGTGAAAAAGCCCAATATGACGAGAAAAACACCTAAAAGCAAACACGATGAGTAAAACAAGATTAACGTGGTTGGTTTTCACTATGGGAATAAACAATCAAAGCACCCAGAGGGCTTACCTTGACGCTGAAGTGATGACTTAAATCCAGCATTTTTGTGACACTTCTAACTGATGGGGTTATTGAATTGCTGTCATAACTCCTCCGACTCAGTTTTATATTTTAAGACCGAATTTATTATATTCCAGGATTTTAATGTCATTATTCACTAATGTACCCATTTTACAGTATAAAAATCTTATCAACATTTTTAAAAAGTAAATATTTTATAAAACACTTTTCACGTGCAACATTGTTGTTTCAAAAAAAGTTAAAATTAATGATAAGAGGTAAAAGGTAAATCTGCTGAATCAGTCTGTAATGGATTTAAAAAGAGGTTAAGGAACGTTTGAACAATGAGGTTTATAATTATTTCAATCTGTCATTGATCAAGCAAGAGCTACACAGTATACGTACAAAATTTTGCTCTTACAAAGAAATAGTACTTCAGGTAGAGTCGATTTTATGTAGGGATTTTGAGTTTACTCTTTTTATATGCATTACCTTACTTAAGTGTTTTTTTGGCCCTGTTTTCCTTTCTAAGGCAGAAGCTTTCAAATAATATTTAAGTTCTGTTGCTCATCGGCAAGAGTTTTCCAGGCTTCAATTTCCATCTGAAATTCACAATCAATGAATGGGCGTTAATCGACTGCAGCCGAAGCCGGTGTTATTAAGTTTTAAGCCACAAAAATAATGATTCGTCATTTTTTTTTAATTTATAAGCTGACTATTAAAAAAAACAAACTATATGTAGGCAAAACGTAAAATCACAAGACCATATCCAATTTGTGAAGTATAGGTTTCGCTCATCCTTTTTTTATTTTGGAAATCTTAATTTGAAAAGTAACAAACCAATAATCTTTGAGCTTGTACAAAATTATATTTCTGTTAGAGTATCAAATGTATGTGCTAGTATTAAATAAAGTATACATAGTAGGAAATATATTTATTTACATTTATGGATTCTATACGTAACTGTCATATAGGCTACAATATATAATATATTGTAGTACACATAATAGCCAGTGTATATATATTATAATATACATATCTAATGTAGTATGTACATAGTAAAATATTATCCTTGTTTATCAAATAACACATTCATAACCTCATCCAGCCGTTGTTAATTTTTCCAAGTTAAGATTAAAAATATTGTGTTCTACTAAAAGTGAGTTTATTTTGTGGTTTGCGAATAAATATTTAATATAAAATTGTTTTTGTACTTCAGAGGCTAAACGTAAGGCGAACTAGGTTATCACGAGCCTGACCGCCACCTGCATAACCGACTTAATTATCATCTGATCTGCAGCTTTCCACCTACAAGCCTCTTACATTTCACATTATATCAGACTCGGTTTTATGTATATCTGGGC
The DNA here is from genome assembly GCA_035578135.1 of Flexamia atlantica. Classification (NCBI taxonomy): domain Eukaryota; kingdom Metazoa; phylum Arthropoda; class Insecta; order Hemiptera; family Cicadellidae; genus Flexamia; species Flexamia atlantica. The sequence goes on from JAQJVK010000005.1 coordinate 18,575,804, forward strand.
GTCATAAGCGTACTTTTTCATGAGGGATAAATGGTATTAATTTTAAAATCGGATATTCTTAATTCTTACTACAAAAATATGATGAATATTAAAAGTAAACGTTTTGTACAGACAAATTTTGTTACCGTTAAATGCTCCATACATTTGACGTTGGCCATTTTTTTTTAAATTTTGTGTGTTTTTTACGTCAATCGTATTTTTTAAAGTTTTGATCAGGATTGGTCCAAACCCTGGTCTTAATACAACCTAACGGCGACCTTTGTTAGAGAGCATAATTAATTCATAGCCCAATGACAACTGGCAACTGGACCCAGTTTCGATTTCGGTCAGGAGCGCTTTACCCCTCAATCGGCTATCCAGTCAATTAATTTGATGGAAATTTCGTTTTTAATTAGTCATGAACAAATAAATTGATAAGACTGAAAACTAACTAACTAAATTAACTAGTTTTAACACTTTAAATTTTAATTTTAATTAATTATTTTTTTTGCAGTTTTTAAAATAAATAAGGAATATCTATTTGGATTTTTTTATAATACCAATACACGAAAAATGGATTAAGAAAGAGATAATAAATCTGTCTGTAATTTTCCTATTTTTCAAAGAGAGAGGGAAAAATCAAAATTAAAAACCAAAGGCCATGATCAAGAAAGAGGTGATGACATTAACTCAATTACCTTCATCAAATATAAATGTCACGCAATTGCGGCTTCTTGGTCTTTGCAAGTCTACTCTTCTTGGTTAAACCTTAAATTTTTTTTAATCTTATAAAAAAGTAAACACAAAATATAAATTTATAAATTACTTACGCCAAGAAAACAGATTGTTTGATTGATATGTTAGAATTTAGTGGGACTGTTTAAGACCTGTAAATTTGTTAGAAAGTATCTAAAGTAAATCGACCACATTCTGGTGCTGATTCTCCTAACAAAATGAAAGAGCGACGAATTTACTAACATGGCTCCTGAAATTCTTGGCTTTTTGGCTTTCTGTCTGCCGACCAGATTGTGGTTTTTACATAATACATACATCTGAAACTCCACTTGAGGTATGAACTGAAAATTTGGAAATTATTAGCAAGATCTGCTAAGTAGGTGTTTTAACAATTCCTACATTGTACTAATTCAAAACAGCTTTAGTTTCATTTTTGAAGTCTTAATATCTATTTTAAGTCTCAAATACAAAACTTTTTTCAGGTGGTATTTCATTGCGTCCAAATGTAATTGGGTTGCATTGGGTCCAAAAAAATGTTGTGTCTTTGGGTTAGCCGTTAAATATTTCTCAGGCGCAACGACATTGGACCTTATGAACAGGCACAGTAATGTTGTGTCCAAAAGTAAAGCAACACTTAAGACTTACAGTTGTTGAATTTTTCTTACACGTAAAGACATTGGACCTTGTGAACAGACTATGAATTTAAGTATGATAAAATAAATATGTTCATTGGGTCCGAAACGATACAAGAGTGTTTGGACCCTATATGAACGGATAACATGTTTTGGACCCTCAACAGATTAGTTCTATAGCTAAAACAACTGTGTCTGTTCATAAGGTCCAATTTCTTTGCACCCGAGAAGTATTTAACAGCTTGCCCAATGACACAACTTCGTTCCTTGGACCCAGTGCAACTCTCTTACTTCTATTTTGAACTCTTTGAAAATGGCAAAATATCAAGACGCAATGAACATATTTTAGTTTTGGGCCCAACCAAACTTGGCCCAGTAAGGCACATCCCTTCCACCTATTTCGTAAATAAAAATTGATCTATACAAATCTACCAACATTGCCCCAAATGTGCAAGTGTGTAAATTTGAAAAGAAACTATAAGCGACTGGACAAAATGTGCTATTTCAACGGAAGAATGCACCGAAAATGATCCACACATTCATGCCCTCTGATGTGTGTTCTGACCTTTAATTCAACATGTTCAGTAAGAAATTTAAATTAATTATAGGGTTCCTAACTTTACGTGACAAAGTAATGGTACAAATCTTAGAAAGTGAACAGAATCTAAATCAATCAAAGGTCGTCAATAAAGAAAGGATAATCTGTAGCAACCAATTACTGTCCAAGTCCAATAAACCAATCAGGAGGAAGACAAACGAATTGCAATTTCTCTCTGTGACGGTAACTTTGTTAATTAAACAGGTCCTGGAAGCCAAATGGCTTTTAAATGTTCTGGCTGTAGGCAGGTAACATTTTTTACGTTTCCTAAATTGAGGAGTATTAACCTTTATCTCAATACTCATATCTTGTAAAGTAAATCTCAAGATCTGAAAAAATACATTACAACACTAAAATTAAAGTGGTTTTTAGCGTTTTTTTAATAAAAAAATTTGCAGTTACGAATAAAATTTTACGTAAACTAAGATAAGAATTTGGTGTGATAACGTTAAGGGGATTTTACCTATTTAATGCTATGTTTGCTATGTTTCATAAACACAGGTAGGAATGAACATAGAAAAATTAAAAAAATAAATATTTTAGCAGCGTAAAACCAAGCTACAACGAATGAATAGGATATTGTAATATTCTACAACTTAATCTTAAGTTACCTCCAAAAAACAAATAAAATTCACTGCCTGCAAGCGTATCCGCCTACAGTGTATAGCAAACACTTGCTACGAATGGAATGTTTATGAAGTGAATTGAAGTGTTATTGAAGTGCTTTTCAAAACATTATTTAAACGTTTTATCAAAGAACATACTGTATACATTTAAAATAAATGTTATTACTCTCTTAACGATTACTGGACATCGGATTTCTTTCAAAATCTTAATTTAGAATAACTCAAAAACCCTAATATAAAGTCTTCTTTCTAAAATTATTCTTCTAAACCAGTCTTTTGTTTGGTATTCTCATAAAAATATCAAAATTACTAGATCAATTGAGTAATACAATGAAAACAGATTAGTGATTACATCCCTTAACCATAATGGTTGTCCGTTTCATTCTGCAGGAGAACAATCAACTGAATATCGTTACTGTATAATGGTAGTCATTGTTCCCTATAACTAAATCGATGTTTAGTTATAGTGTAATTGGTAATACTAACTACACTAAAATCTTTTACCTCAATAATTGTTTCGGTTTACTTTGCATGAATCTTGTAATATATACTCTATGAAAATGGTGGATACAGTTAGTGAAAAAAGTTTAATTCATGAAATGAAATATAGTCCGAATCACCTTTGGCTCACTTCCCGATGATTTTCAACGTACTGACTTCACACCGGGGAAAGCGAAAAATTAATAAAGAACTCTGGTAGTTATCCGATTTCGAAATATTTAGTGCTTTTTTAAGGGTAGAAGGGGTGAGGTATGGCAAACACTCAAAGAACAAATTTTGAAAACTGTACATAGTTTAATGCTTTTACAGTATTTTATTTTAAATAAACAAAATATTCATGTCGTTGGAGCCCGATAAAAATACTTCTTTGGCAAAATTAATTTGGTCCCATTTAATATTTTTCCGAGGAATGAAATAAATTAAACTTTGCAAACTTATTATGTTAAGTGTTGATAATATAGAACAGGAATTTCGTGCCAAAACATTAAGTCTTCTAGTTTTTCATTTGAAAGACCAAGGCAAACTTTCAAATTTCTAATTATGAAGTGCTATTTAAAAGAGAATGGGCGACATACGGGCAAAAACAAATAAAGGAAAAAAATGCAGATAGTTGAATATTTAGTAAAATATAAGCGAATTTCTTTCTCAGTAAAAATATAAACTTAGGTTCTCTATCGCATATATATATTTGACAAAAGATAATATAGTATGATTTTAATGGATATGTATATTAATGTATATTATGGTGCGGTTCTTTGTAGGTTTCTTTCAAACCCTGGAGCAAAAATGTAACACTCTAATTGTAGTGTTCTTGCAGATATTGTATTTGTTATATCATGCATACAACATTTCCGAATAATGTTTTGTTATTAACATGCCAAATATGACTAATATTACTTGATGCATTCAAATCCTACATTTATATTTGCCTTCAATTTTACCTATGCATTATAAAATAATTGGCTGGTCAGAGCTATTATTTTTGTTTCTTTAGATTTATGTGAACCAACTGGTTATTTGGTCTCTTCACAACAAAAGAAAATCGAAAATTGCACTACATATGTAGATTATTCACCATAAAAAACTTGAAAACATTTAATGCAAACACAAAAATTGGTTGAATGAAGTCTTGGTATTATGGCTTCATAAAGATTTCTTGAATTCTCTCGCGGGATTTCGAAAACCAGGAACTATGTCAGCCTGCTGCTGAAACAATATCCCGAGATAGGATGTGTGTTTGTACAGACAAACCTCTTAACGTACATCTCCCGCCCCGGTGTTCTGGAAAATAGTTCTGTGCAGCAATATCGTTTGTCACAGAAAGTAGTTTGCTTTCGGCCGTAAAGTGGCACTAAGGAGAGGTTAACAGATTTTTGCAGATTTTTAAATTTTAGGTAAAACTGTAGTTACTAGCATCAGTAAAGCGAAACATCTACAATAAAAATATAACGGTATTTTAGTTCAAATTTGAAAAATACAGACAACAAATATGTTGTTTCACAGTCTTAGCCAAAAGTATGTTTCAATGGTCATCTGAATAAAAATTTAAAAATGAATTACGTTAGAATACATAATAATATCCTATTTTAAAATATTGAATTGTTAAAAGAAGTTCAGTCATTTATCAATATCAGTTAATTAGAAGCGAAGGCTCCTCCCTCTATTTAGGTGTATTTTAAGGAAAATAAACGGTGGGTATTTTTAAGCTTTTTTATAGGTAAAAAGCAGCAGATACATCGGCCATGATCAATTGTAAGCCCAAATATTTGCGGTGGACCGAGACTTACTCAGTATTATTTCATGTTTACCAGTTCATTCAATTACAATAACACATTTCGGTGTCAAAATGTTTATAAATACACTATTTTTATTACTCCATGCAATCTTTATTTAATCCACACGCTGTATATTCCCTCATTAATGGCTGTAGTTTGTAAACAGATATTGTGATTTCTTTATTTGTTTACATTTTGTTGTTCATTTCGTTGCTATTTTCGTTGTTGTATTTCATGGCAAGTCATAAGGCCAAATTTTACACTTTCGACTTTAAAATTAATTTTATTATGTTACTCTCAGGCCAAGTAGTCGAGATGAATCTTTTTTGAGTCAGAAATAAGTTATTTTCAGAATTTAAAGGAAACCCATTGTTGTTTGTTGGAGCCATTGTTGAGATATTTTTTTCAAGCAAGCAAGCAAACATTGCTTTCTTAAGAGTATAGGATTAAAAGCCCAGAGATCAATTACATCTGAGTCTAGAAAAAAAAGACATCAACCCTTCAAAAAGCAACAAAGTTTTGTAAGATTTATCGAGAACAGTTCATCACTTCTGCTAAAGCTTGGATGAAGGAACAAGAATGTTACGTTTGGGAAATAATATAAATGGTAAAGCAAGCTAGTTAAAATACACATTCCGTGGTATGAGATAGAGGCTAATTCAAATCTTCAGTATCGACTAATCTCTAAAAAATAACTCAAAACCAAATTGTTTTTAAGAGCCTATAATTCAATGTAATATCTACCTGTTCATAAATTGACTTCGGCCAGTTTGAAATAAAGCGCAGTAATAAAAACAGGAATTCTTGTTACATACGCATCTCTGCATTTTCAAACCAATATGAGAGAAACGCCAAGTGTAACGTATAGCTTTCCTCCACAAGACCACAAGGGTTTCATTTATCTCTGATTTTCATCAGGAAGTGTAGTTATTTGAATGTTAAGTGAGAGAAGTATATTGTCTCACGAAGGAAATTTTTGGCACCCGAGGCTTGCCGAGACGACAATTTTCATGAGGGAGACAATGTACTTTACATTCGAAATACACACAAAATATTTCCTCCTCCTGCAATAATAAATATCCAGACAGTAAACATCCATGTCTTTACCATAAGTTTTAACAAACCAAATAAATTTTTGAATTGTTCTATTGATAACGACTGTGATTCGGGTAGCTGCAACCATTTATGCAACAGCGATCAGCTGATTGTTGCACATTCTTACGTACAGTAATCAGCTGGATGTCGTCAATGTTATTTTAATGCGATTATTCCTGCCTCTACATTCAGCTTAGCGCCTGCAATAGTGAGCTTACATATTTGCATGTCTGTGTAGAAATTTGAAGGCGCTCAATTTTCGAATGGTTGATTTCAATGTAATTATTGTGGGTTATTTTTGTTTCTCACCGGGAGAAAAAGTAATCACTTTGGGGGACAAAGAATTATTTTACTCACTCATTACTTGGAGTAAAAAAGCGTCTAAACCTGGTCTAAACATAGCATAGGTCGGGTTGATCCCACCTACTCGTTTCATTAAAACAACGCGTAACCTTAGAAATGGACCATAGAAATTAGGAAAGCCTTATTTATTAATTTTAACACTATAATAAGGAACTTAATTAAACTAATTTATGTTTTTGCCGACGTTTCGGACGCGATACAGCTGTCCATTCTCGAGGCGCACTCATTCACTGGTCGGCGGGCCCTCTGCCTTAGGTTATATAGGCTCGGGGGTGGGGGAGGGTTGTTTATGTCGTAGCCACATGCTGTAATTGGGCACTTCACGAAGTGCCCAGCGCTGACCGAGCACTTCATGAAGTGCCCAGCTCGCCTGGGCACATAGTGTAATTGAATGGTTTCATTAAAAATTACAGTATGTGACCAACAAAACTGGGCACTTCATGAAGTGCCCAACGCTCTTTGGGCACATGCTGTAATTATTTATTTTACACTATGTGTCCAGTTCAAATGCTGGACACTTGATGTAAACACGTAAAACTGCTGTTTACGTTGCTGTTGGTAGTATGCGATGTATTATTTTCAATAATACAAAATACAATTATTTTAAAATAATTTTGTAAAACATTAAGAATAAGATTGTCTTCCACTAAACCAGACAATAATTTTTGCCTGTATGTTTTATCGTGGTTTCTTCTTCTATGTTTTCTGAATTTTTCTGGCTACACATAATTATAAAACTTATTATTATTTAAACAACAAACGGTTGTTTAAATAATAATATTAATAGTGATGCGTAGCCAAAATAACTCATAAAACACAAACCAAACAATTCAGTCGATTTAAATGTTGTATGTTTTAATAAAATAAAATACATGAAACACTTTACCTATCACATTTATATGTAACACAACACATAAATATTAACATTAACCTATTTTGTCATGTTTTAATTCTTTAACTTCATACTGAGTCACCCTTTATAAACTTATAATAGATTAAAATATAGCATGGTTAAACAAATGTTTAAAAAGAGTAATAAGAGTCTTTGGAAAAATAATAAAAACAATTCTTTAGTTTCTTATCGTTATAGAAATTGAAAAAGATTTAATTTATATAAAATTTTACTATTTCTTTTTTTTGTAATTATACTAACATTGACGACAATTTAGGTTTAAGTTTTTCTTTTATGTCAGTATTAATGAATTAACATAACATCATTACGTCAAGTCTTTTCTATGTAATTATTCTTATTTGTTACAGCGTTGGGCACTTCATGAAGTGTCCAGTTTCGTTGGGCAGATGCTGTAATTTTGATCGAAATAATCAAGTTACACTATGTGCCCAGGCGCGCTGGGCACTTCATGAAGTGCCCGGGCTGCGTTGGGCTCTTCATGAAGTGCCCAATTACAGCAAGTGGCTACGACATTTACATCTCCCATTGTTTTCCCGGAAGGCGCGGCTGACCTGGGCTGTTCTAGAACACATTCGCATCTCAGCTTTTCTATAACTGGAACCCACGTACAACTTAGCTCCATCCCGTTATCTCTATTGAAATTATTGCGATATTTTCGGATTTCAACTGCTTCCAGGACCTTTCTCTCAAAATAATTGTTACTGTAGCCAGGACTTTAATTTCATCAAAATAAATGTCGTGTCTATTTGTATGAGAATGTTCAGCAACTGCAGAAGTATTAGTATCGACATTTTTTGTGCTTCTTATGTGTTCTCTAACCCTGGTGGAAATGAAACGGCCTGTTTCTCCTACATAACATTTCCCGCAACTGCATTTTATATGGTAGACGCCAGATTTACTAAGAGGAATTCTGTCCTTTATTGGTCTCAGTATTTGTTGTATTTTCATGTAGGGTTTAAAAAAACCCTCCCCCACCCCCGAGCCTATATAACTTGAGGCAGAGGGCCCGCCGACCAGTGAATGAGTGTTAGTGCGCCTCGAGAATGTACAGCTGTAACGCGTCCGAAACGTCGGCAACTACATCTACCTCGTCACCATCGTGGTCGACACCCAAAACCATGGATTCGTGTTATGTGTGCTTAGACCACGGAAGCCTGTCTCATCGTAATTTATGTTTTATGAAATTGTATGGATATTTAGGCCCAGTACTGGTGGAGCGATCTCGGGACAGGAGTTCTGTTTTTTTCTTTCTAAATATTTGACTACATTGGCAAGATCCCCGGCATGCAAATATTTGAGAGTTTATGCACTTATAGAATATTATTCATTAACTGAGCTAATACACTTTAAAATATGGACGAAGTTTTAAAAGTACAGTATTATTGTGACAGCATATTTTTGTCTCTAGTAGCAATTAAAATTATAAAATTAATTCCTATAATTAATTCCGATACATATCCTAAACGAATAAGAGAAACGTTCACGATGAGTATATTTACGAGAATCAGAATGTTTGGTACCTATTACTATTTTTGAACGGTATTTTAATTATTAAATTACACAAAATTGACCTAATTTATTTCTAATAAAAATATAAAAGGAGCATGAAATTATCAGCTTGGGATTTATTTATTTTTATTACAGCTGTCATTAATAAAAATGCATTTTAATGAAAACAAAAATTATCAAATGCTAAATAAACGGTACTTTTCCTTTTTGGAAAAAAAGCATGTTTGTTACCTATTAGCTTTTGAATGTTGTTTACAATTAATATGTTGGACATCTTATTTTGACATACTAAATTTAAATATACAAGAATTTAACCTTAATCCTTTAAGTATTTTAAGTAAAAATCTTATGTGTCTGTATTTAAGGTTTATTGACAATGACACGTTAAGTTTTGGTTCAACATTCGCTTTGAGCTAAGTTTAGTTCAAGTGCATAGTGTCAACATGAAGCTCTTGGTTAAACCACTTCTGGGCAAATTGAGCATTGCAGGACCCTTCTTCTTTACCTGTTTCAGTTAATTACATTAACTGAGTAAAAATACTTAGTAAAAAATATTTAATTCGAATAAAATATATATTCTAAATAAGTGTTTTGTAGTCCAAATGAATAGGTATAGCAAACCCGGAACAAAAACAGGAACCCCTGAAACCCCAAGAGGGCCTGTGTTGGATTTTCTTTTTTTTTAGTTTGAGTAAAGTTTACACTTTTTAAACTTGATAATAGTAAGTTTAGTAAAAAGGTGTCAATTCTTAATATGCCTAATTAACACACCCCATTATACCAATAGCTAATTTATATTGAAAATGCTTTTATTAATCAGAATAAGTGATTTCGAGGAGTGAAAACAGTTATAAAGTATGCAACATTTTTTTAAAAAATAGGACGGTTTTTAATAAGATTGTAACTGTAAGCCAAGATGTGACAGTAAACCAGTTTATAATATTCAAAAAGTTCAACAAAATAGAGCTTTAGATAATGCAACCGGGGAATAACTGTCCATTTCACATTTACAGTTCGCAATATTTCAATAACGTCTTGGGAAATCAAGCTGGCTGTGTATCTTTAAAATTGGAACTTTTTATTCATACTTAGGCCTAACTAACTATTCATCAAAACCCTCTCGTTATAATCGATGTCAAATAATGTTTATTATTTTTGGTATAGCTGAATTATTTTTAGAAAACTAATTTAAAATTTAGAAATGCATGGCAAAGTGTGCTAGCTGATTATGTATAATTTTAGAAACAAGATACTTTGCAAAATATGGCCTCTATGACCTGTGTTAATTGTTTGACTGTTATTGGTATACGATATTCGATAATGGCCTAAATTCAACCAATGTCATACCATTTTAGCAGCTATTCTACAAATAACGTATAAACTCAATAATATTATGCATTATACAAATGTGGTTCAATAGGTTAAGAAATAAAATTAAAAAAGTGTTACTCTATTGTTAATAAATCGGTGTTACTCTATTGTTAATCGATAAAATCAATGTATTATATTAGGAGCCAGATCTTATAAATGATAAGATCGCGCTAATTAAACCTTTTATGTAGGAGAATTATTATTTTTTCAAATATCATTTCTGTAAAAAATAAACTTTGAAACTATTTCATGGTATTATAATTTACTTATAATAGAAATGCAGTGCATATATGCTTAAGAGTCTTGATGTAACCTAAACATAACGGCTTATTACTCCGGTGGTAATATTAACTTTTAGGCTGATGTAAGAGGTATGTCAAAGTGACATATAACTTTTCCTTACAAAACCCGCGTGCTTTCATTCATCACACATTGAGCTCGATTCATCTTGCTCCTCTTGTTTCGTAGATGTTCTACTGCAAGAGTTTAATTGACGTTGCAGAATGTGAGAATAACTATTTTTCATTTTTGTTCAAAGATTTGTCTTGCAAAAGATTTTGAATTATTCTTATTAGAAATATTATTATTTCTTATATCTGAAAGATTTTTAGACTCAAATATTTGACCTGAGATACTTAATGACATAGGATTTTTTTGCCAGAATAAACTTAAAAAAGTTATGAAACAGAATTAAAAAAATTTATAATTTGAATAATTTATAATTATTTTGGTTATTTTCTGCGAGATAAGATTTTAGTATCTATTTGTGAATTTATGTTATTTAATTTATGTATTTTATGGGTTAAGAAACAAACAAATGTGTTATGTACGTGTTTTGAGTATCAGTACGTGATTTGAGGCAGTTAACAGGAACGGAGCGCAGAGGCAACTACAAACTAACAATAAAAACCTATCGCTCATACAAAATACACATTACAAAATATGAACAAAGACAAAAAACACAAGAACACGGCCTGCTGGGCCGCTTTTTTAGGTTGCTGTTGGTTTATTTTTGTATTATCTTCATTTCCGTGGCTGCGGATACGTTTGTCAATAACAAATTTAACCAAAAAATATCGTATAACATTTCAAGAATCATGACAGGACAGAATGAATTCATCTTGTACGGAGTTGATTATTGTTCTAGGTTTAAATAATGTAATAATGTACCTCGATAGCAATTGTCCATATTAACTCAATTGCTTCTCAAAGACTAAGAGCGGAAAACATCCCTCCCACAAGGAAGCGCTTCATCGTGAGAGGATGGTACGAGATCAGTGCCACTTGACTGCAACCACCTGATAGAGCGATCGAGCAGTACTTCGTGTCACTGAACCCTCTCGTGACCAAATCCTCTCGTTGTGGAGTTTCTGAATTAATTGATAAAATATTGTAAAACGTATGAGATCTTATGAAGAGATATGGTCTGGAAAATGTCACATACAAAGAAAACTATCATTTGTCAGCTTGTAAAAAATGTACCGAGACCAAAATACCGAATAGTATAAATCATTCATTCTTTCCTTTTGCAATATTAAGTGATCAAACTTATTTTATCTACGACCATTGCAATAAGCACCAATTATGGTATTACAATAAACATTATAATGATATACATTAAAACACCAAAAACCAAGCAGTACTCTAATGACGACTTTAGAGTACTGGAGTCACTTGAGAGTACTGGTTCTAGACCAATGAGAGCTCGGCATTTGACGGAAGTAGTGTCATAATAACAATTACGCAATTCGCACATCAGCTGATTGTTGCATTACGATTCATGTTTGAGTTGACTTATCCCATCAGCTGATTGTTCCACAACGATTCATGGTTCAGTCTGCTTATTTGCCTAACCTCAAATTTTAGTTGACCTATTCCATCATTAAAAGTCATGAGTTTTGTTTAACTTCGGGGAAATTTTGTTGTATATTGTTGGTCGTAGATAAAATAGTGTATGCAACGATTGTATTATGCCTTTAAGCCACTCGTGAGATATTTAGAACACTCGCTTCGCTCGTGTTCTAACTTACATCTCACTCGTGGCTTAAAGACATTCATTATACAATCGTTGCATAAACTACTATTAAAGCATTTTTGACAGTTATAATTTTCTATTTACAAAATAGTTTTTAGAAAGTGTGGCAATAACCATGCTTTAACCATCTCTAGTACATAACCACGGCTCAAGTAAATGGCAACGTCGTGTTTAAGGGTTCGTATAAAGCACTCCTTACGGCTCCATTGGTTGTTCACCTTTTATCAGCTAGACTGAGAGTAGATCTGTGTCAACAGCCCTTGCAAAGCGAAGTTCCCAGATCGAAGGTAATGGCCATATTATTTGAGATGGCTGTGCAAAAACATAACTAGCTTGTTAGAATTTCGAATTAAGCTTGACAAACCGTGTATTTGAACGCTGACTTTCCAAAAAAATATCAAATGGTAAAGTAAAAATCCTTTCTGAACTGTCAAAAGAAATATTCAATTTTGTTTTATTTCCGGCAGCAAAACAACTTTTCAAAAAATTTCTCTATAAATTATAAATATATAGGCCTATAATATAAAAAAATCTAGAATTAAAAGAATTTACTTAAGGTTATTGACCAAAATTATACATATAGTCACATGTTTTATTGATCAGCTGTTTTACCTAGCTTTTTCATTTGTAATAATAATAACAATAAATTGGGATTGGAACTAGCGAACTGTACTAGGGAACTGCAATGGAGACGTTGTGACGTAAATTATACGTGTGAATAGTCACTAAGAATTGAAACGAAAGATACTCAACTTTTTTCCATTCCACGCTGTTATGGCAGCTGTAATAGTAGTTTATGCAACGATTGTATAATGAATGTCTTTAAGCCACGAGTGAGATGTAAGCTAGAACACGAGCGAAGCGAGTGTTCTAAATATCTCACGAGTGGCTTAAAGGCATAATACAATCGTTGCATACACTATTTTATCTACGACCAACAATATACAACAAAATATCCCCGAAGTTAAACAAAACTCATGACTTTTAATAATGATGGAATAGGTCAACTAAAATTTGAGGTTAGGCAAATAAGCAGACTGAACCATGAATCGTTGTGGAGCAATCAGCTGATGGGATAAGTAAACTCAAACATGAATCGTAATGCAACAATCAGCTGATGTGCGAATTGCGTAATTGTTATTATGACACTACTTCCGTCAAATGCCGAGCTCTCATTGGTCTAGAACCAGTACTCTAAAGTGACTCCAGTACTCTAAAGTCGTCATTAGAGTACTGCTTGGTTTTTGGTGTTTTAATGTATATCATTATAATGTTTATTGTAATACCATAATTGGTGCTTATTGCAATGGTCGTAGATAAAGTAGATTCGTAACATGAAGAATTATTACGTAACAGACAATCCAGTTGCAATGTCATAGATCTTGAACATTAACTGTCAGCATTGCTGCCACTGAATAGACCATATGGCGACGATGGATGGCTCCCTCCTGGCCCTTCCTGTAATGTGAACAATGATCACTTAAATGGACAATGTGTCTCAAATTCTGCGTACATTCCCAGCCATCAAAAGAGGAGGACTAGGTAGACTACGTTAAATGTATTAGATAAGGGCAATTCTACGGACAAAAAACATTTTACTCAAAAAAAGAAATACATAACGAAACTATGATACATTAAATTGAATTAAAAATTAGATTCACTTATACCTTAAAATTACAAAATCATCCACACACAATTGACTAATAAAAAATAAAGTTCTTTATAATACATCTTCTGGAATATTTAAAGAAAATCCCAGTTTGAAAGGTGCTCAATACGGACCTCATTTATTGTTATCATATCTACATTAGCTTAAAAATACGTCTTTACTACGAACGGTATGAAGGAGGTCATAACCGCATTATTATAAATGAAATATTTTGTAATACCCTACAAAATTATTCATTTATATGAGGGTATAAAATTAAGAGATGAGGTTTATTGCATTTAAAAATAAGCTGCTTACGTTTTTCTATATAACTTAAATATCGGCTAAATTATTGTTTCCTCAATATTTTGTATTCCATAAATTTTCACAGATGGATAGAAAAAAATTACAATGTACTTAAAAAAGCATATGACCTTGATAAATTATGCACAATCTATTTGCATTTTTAAAGCGTACCACGCGACTGCACTTACCCGAAGAATCATATTAAACTTATCTTGATTTAACTTAGGATTAATTCAAATTGAAGGTATCACCTTTTTTATTGCATGATATTGCATTCTGAACTACAATTTAATGTTATAACTAATATTCAGGGTTGTGGATGGTGGATTTATAGACAATATCCTAGCGTTTACCAATTTTATAGTTAGGCATGATATTTTAAATTTTTTATCAGCTCAAAAAACAATGCATGGTTGTAATAATCTAAGCATCCCGTTAGGAATGTAGTTTTCTGTATTAAATCACATTATAATTTGTTTTAACTTTCAAAAAATGTATAAAAAATGGAAATATGAAACAATTTATTACGGACATTTAGGGTTGGTAATGGAATAACAACAAAATGTAAAGAAATGTGAGAAGTTGGTAGCGAGGAGTAAAAACAAAACCTAAAGATTTTAAGTTTGAATTTTAATCATAAAGCGGCATCTAGCTAAAAATATAATAAATTACTAGTTGTTAAAAAAAATGTTGTTTTCTCGCATTACCATGTTCTATAACAATCGTCGTACTGCCACTCCCTTAAGTTATAACTTCAGTTGATGTTAGATAATAATTTATACTGGGGCTTCCAACTGGGGCTTATGCCTGAAAATCTTCATACTTATTTTACAATATTACTATCACTAGAACTAGTGCATAGGAAATCTTAAATCGAACTTCATAGCTCACGAGTTAGAGCCATAGAAACAACTTAAGTATAATAATCGAAGCAATATAGCTTGTAACCGTAGCTTGTAAAAACCAATGAAATAACCAGAGGAAAAACAATTCCCTCTGAATATATTTTTTGTTTCTTTAAGAAATGACGTCTCAGTATCCGTTGGTCTAATCAAAGTTTTCTAATTAAGCTAACAACAGTGTTAGGCTATCAACAATTCAAAACTTAATTACGTGGGTGCGTTTGCGATTTGTTTTATTTAATTGCGTGTTTTTACCGAATGTATCATAATTTAAATATTAAGAATATCACTGAAAAGGAAATGAATACAAAGCCATAGTGTAAAAGCTTTTTTGAAGCCTTAACCAAAACTGTAATTATCAGGTACGTAGGAGTTCCTTGTTCCTTTAATTTAAACTCGCCTTTGAAGATTAATGAAGCTATCTTCACGATTAACAATGCTGTTGTCCGCTAAAATAAAACCCATTATTTTTTGGAACGAGTAACTTGATAAAGAAATCCATCTACTTTGTGATGATCTTTGTTAAAATATACACTGTATAATAATATATACAGAACGCACTACATAATTGTCTTCAGAACGTATAAAGCGATTTTAATTTATATTTCACCAACTTTTTTGGGCTCTTTGATATGATGTACCACAAAGGGCACCTCACTGTTTAAAATGTTTAAGTAAGAGAATGGGGGTGAGAAGGGGATCGATGAGGGTGTAACATTTTCATTGGACAATACCCCATCGATGATAGACGTTTCCAGCAAACTGAATACAAAAAATTATTTAGTTTTTAAATAAACAGCCCAAAGGTGCAGCTTGAAAACCATCATGTTCAAGTATTAGGCAGTACCCATCACTCAAAAAATAAATGCGTTATAACTACTGAGACATTGGCGATGGAACTCTAAGTAAGTAAAAAATTAATAATAATGCGAAACGATTTTTTTGTTTGCAGTTTGATTTAGGACCACTATTGAGATTGTTGGTATATGTACAATAAAATGATCAACAACTGACTCAATAAAGTGTACTTGTACCATCTTAGACCAGTTTACAAAAGGTTTTGTTTTTTTTGTTTACATTCAATTATTGTGTAGAAAGAAATAATTTAGTATGTTAAAATAAAATAACTTTTTGATTATGAAATTATCTGGTTTCTTTAATTTGCACTCTGCTAAAAGGTTATGGGCAATCACACAATAATTTAAAAGCAGAGATTTATAAGAAGAATTTTGTAATTTGAATTTAAGATTACAATTTATCCTTATAAAATGGAAGCACTGAATACAAGTGTGAAACTGAGAGGGGACTCCAACTGGAGTGTATGGAAGTTCCAAATGAAGGTTGTTTTGTCATCAAAGGGCTTATTTGACATCACCGTTGGGAATGAGAAGAAACCAGAAAAAGAACAAAGGACAAATGAGGAATTTGAAAAAGTACTGAATGCCTGGAATACTAAGGACAGTAAAGCACAGGAACTACTAGTAACCAGGATTGAAGAAGGACCAATGTTACACATTTTAACGTGCGAAAATGCTTACATGATGTGAACAAAGCTGATGTCGGTATACGAAAAAAAATCAGAGGTAAGCTTGCATTTATTGCAACAAAAATTCATCAAACCCTTGCGCTAAAGGTTCAAGAGCAGGTAAATTGTATTCAATGGATTTTAAATACGTAACTGATTTTGCTGGAGTAAAATCGCCAAAGTACTGGAATGAAAAATTTAACAAGTGCATACTTCATAATGGTTTTATCCAATCAAAAAATGATTGTTGTCTCTATAGCAAACTGACAAATACTGAAAAATTGTATGTTTTACTTTATGTGGATGACATTCTTATAGTTGGAAGTAATGAAGCAATGGTTGATGACCTGAAGAAAACATTGTCCGACAATTTTAAGATGAAGGATTTGGGAGCAGTGAGAAACTTTCTTGGCATTAATATCTTCCAAAACAGAAAAGAGGGGGAGATAAGAATGAACCAATCAAAATTTTTACTTTCGATATTAGAAGAATTCGGAATGGAAAACTGCAGACCTGTTTCCACACCAATGGATGCAAATTTCACACTAGATAACTGTCAAATACCTGAAACTGCAGAAGAAAGAGACAAATTAGAATCCAAGTGTCGGAAACTCATAGGAAAGCTAATGTATGTAATGTTAGGTACAAGACCTGATCTGAGTACAGCAATAAGCATATTACGTCGTCACCAGAACAAGCCTAGTCAAGAATTGTGGGCTGCACTAAAGCGAGTATTAAGATATATGAAAGGAACCGTCAACTTAAACTTGACATATAAAAAGAATGAAAATGGACAAACTGTGATAGGATATGTGGATGCTGATTGGGCAGGAGATACTCAAGATCGAAAATCACCAACTGGGTATGTTTTCTTGCTGTGGAATTGTGCTATTAGTTGGGTGACAAGAAAGCAGCAAACTGTTGCTCTTTCATCAACTGAGTCTGAGTATACTGCGATGAGCAGCGCTACAACAGAAGCTTGTTGGTTGAAGAGCGTCCTAACTAACGATTTTCAAGTGATGGACGAAAAAGAATCTGTGTTGATTTTAGAAGACAATCAAGGTGCAATCAATACTGCTAAGAATGTTCAAAATCACAAAAGAATGAAACACATTGACATTAAACATCACTTTATAAGGAAGAAAGTTTTAAACAAAATAATCAAGATTGAGTATGTGTGTTCTTCAGACCAGATTGCGGATGTGTTAACAAAGCCCCTGAAAAAGACTTATTTCATAAATGTATTCATGGTCTTGGTCTCAGATTAGTTTTTGATTAATCATTTTATTGAAGGGGGGTGTTGGTATATGTACAATAAAATGATCAACAACTAACTCACTAAAGTGTACTTGTACCATCTGAGACCAGTTTACAAAAGGTTTTGTTTTTTTGTTTACATTCAATTATTGTGTAGAAAGAAATAATTTAGTATGTTAAAATAAAATAACTTTTTGATTATGAAATTATCTGGTTTCTTTAATTTGCACTCTGCTAAAAGAGATACTCTAACTGACTGGAGTTTAATCCTCACGAATAAAAATAGCTTTTATGTTTGATAAGGATTTCGAAATCAAATGAAAGTTTTTAGATTAGCACACTGTATGAAGGAGCTTAATAGGAAATACATGTGACTGTTGTATCGTGCTTTCACTATAGCAATATATTCAACCCAGCCAGACCTATCTTGTTTCCGGTGGCTGAAAGGAGAATGCGCGATTGGAAAATGCCTGCCAGACGCAATAATAAAAAAACGGTATTGTTCGTTATGCTAAATAACAAAATATAAATCAACGTATTGACCCCGGCATGAGTTGTATTACGGTAAGAATTGACTTGTGCAGCTACTCTTGAATCTTAAGCATGGGTTCAATGATCCATTCTCTCGATAGGTTGGATCCAGCTGGTCAGGGAGCACACAACAAATTACCGCTTATTTTTTTTAAGTATCAAAAAGTATTCTGAATTGTTCGGGCTCTGATTGATCTCGCCTTCGTCTCCGCTGTCTTAAATAGAAATATAACACGTAACTCATCACTAAAACGTTAACAAGATGTCAAAATTAATATTTATATAGCATTTCTTCATTTGAGGTCATGAAAGGCTGTCATAAACATAATCCAATGTTCATGCCGAGGACATAAACCAATCTTAATAGTTATTTTTTCTTTACATCTAGAAATATTTTAAGATTAAATTAATCTATGGCACTTGTCAACTTTTTGAATAGGCTATTGAACATTGTCATCGCTATAATAACATTTCAGAGTTGAAGGTCATATTTTTAAGACGCCTCGTTAGTCAGTATGATGAAGCCGCTATCACATGTCGCTGGATGTTAATTAAGCCCTGTAGCCAAACCCAGAGTGACTTCCTAACAAATTGGCCAGCACTAATTACAACGAGCATCTTTAATGAAGCGTTGGTCTTCGTTTGTTTCCGTGTATACATAGACTAAAGAAAAATATGTGAGCTTAAATTTAGACATTCAAAGAACGAGTAATAAGCTTTTATTACGAAACAAACCATCATGTCTCTGCCTATGCGCTTTTATAAGGTTACACATTACTTTCAGCGGATACATATTTATTTTAATCAAATAAAATTCACATTATATTTCTTATTATTTAATGCATACATACGCCCTTGTTTATCTCTACGAATTAATAGCTTGTTTCTCTCTTAAGTTCAACCACATATTCAATAAATCCAAACCAGCTAACTTTTAAAGAAATAATAATAGAGTTTAAAGTGAATGTTAATAGGATTTTTGTTGATGATTACAGGACATTTTTCTTCAGTAATCATCTATAACTAACTGTTTTGAATAACTATAAATCTTCTTACTTATTTAAACATGAATTAATTTTCATAGTAAACTATGGCTTTTACTCGTGGTTTTGTCCCTTGAGTTTGTTGTAAAAAAATATCAACCCTGTTCCATCCATATTTTATGTTGTTTAGGTGTTTATGTTGTAGAAAAACAAGGTAAATAGCTTTGTGTTTGTTTACCGTACTTGTGGGCACTCAGAAAACTTACAGTTTGTTATAATTTTTTATTAAATAAAAAACGTAAAAATGAACATCCCCTGATAAAAAAAATGTTACTTATATTTCATTACCTGCCTGTAAAATGAATTAAAAACCGTACTGTTCTGTTCAATATAGTAATAAAGCATTTATTTAATAATTTAACCGTTAGAATTTATTTATTTATTTTAGCTTTTAGAAAAAATTGCACAGCATTTGGCCTTACTAAGTAGGCTTAAAAACTACTTATCAGTAAGGTCCAGTATTATTATATAATATTCCAAAATTACAAATTGCCTAACTAAATGTGTGGCTTAGGAGGTGACTACAAACATAACAGGAACACCAGTGGCAAGGATCAATCTGTCAAGTAATTTGAGGCTTCGAACGATCTACAAATAAATACATAAATAACGATGAATATAAAATAACAATAAATATAAATAACAATAAATATAAATATCAATGAATACAGCCAAATAAATAACACAAAAACTAACAAATAACAATATAACAAAGATCTCAATATGAGACAGCAGTTTTATATATAGTACCCCAATTAATTGACTGTCAAGCCATTTTCTGCACCAGCTGAGTTGTCTTGTATTCCTCTGTTCCTACACAACTATTCTGCTTCTAATCTTTTAGCTGGTCATTTCATCAGGCCGAAGTCCTTAGTCCATTTTTTTTCTTACTTCAAGATGGAGGATCTAGAGATTTTAATGATGGGCAGTACAAGAATATTTGGAATATATGAACAAAAACAAATAACTACTGACACAATGATAAAAATGATCTAACTTAGTGTTTTTGATCAGCAAAGAACAACAGTAATCTTCAAAAGAATATCCTTCTAAGCATTTGCTGACTTAACAAGAGCTCTTTTAAAACAAAGAATGTCATTGCTGTAAAATTGTCGATGCATAACATTTTCGATTATTGGTTTTGCAATTCAGCTTTTGTTTCAACGCAGGTTATTAGTTTTCATAACCGCTTATGAAAAGTGATGCGTTTTTAACTCACTTTTGTTCCCCGAATAATTCAACGTTTTTATTATGGTGTTGTTATAGCTGTCAATATAAAGAATTAATTTCTTTAACTGCCCTGCTACATAAAGCACGAGTAACAATCAAACTTTGTTCCCATTTAACTTGCCGTTTTGGCGTTTTTCACTGCAGTTTTATACTTTTTTAATATGGGTTGATTAAACATAGACAAGTAAGCCAATGTAAGATTTATTTTTTTAAATTTTTATAAAAAAATAAAGGTAATGAAACTATTGATTATTTAGGGTAAGTGAAAATGATTAGCTTTTTTCATGCAAAATCTGTAATATATGATTTTAAACTAATAAAGAGATAATTCAGAGCCTTTTATATCATAATCAATTGAAAAATGCATACAAGCTATTTAAATTATATAAGCTATGTAATTAAAAATGGGTAATGCCATTAGCCAAATATTTCCATTACTTTAAAGAGACAATTCATTGTTTGAGGAGTCCCTTCCCACTGCTGCAAATCTTTATACCAGCGTATCACACAGGTTTTGCGAATGAATCGTGGTTGAGAAAAATATAAGAGGAAGGGCTTAAATAAAAATAATTCAAATAATTCCTAACCTTGTTATCATACTGTGTTTAATCGTTTAACAAGTTAAATTTATTAGAAATTAGCTTATACGCGCAGATATGTAGTATAAGTAAAACAAGGTCATTCTGGGATGAAGTATGAAGGTTTTATTAGAAGCATGTTTCTGAAAAGAGTAGGATAGGTATGCTGCATTTTACCAGCTACTAGAAGATAGTTTTAACCTAAGATAGTTCCCTCTGCATCGCAGCACGATTTTATTGTAACTCATGTGTAGCACTAGTTGTATGAGGTCATTTGCATAAAAAAGAAAACAGATATTAGTTTCTTTGAGTACATGAATACTTAAATTATTTTAATAATCCGTAATAAATAGGATTCACATAAATAATTTGTTTTTACAGCATTTAATGGAAGTATGAGCTTTATATCAGGTAATTGGTAACAATTATAGTTCGCGCCGAAAACCTATCCTATATTATTGGCCAACTTATTTTTAGGAACTGATGAAGGGTAAGAATGTTTTAGTTTAGATGATACATTGTTATTTTGTTTATGGATATATAAATTCTAAAACCACCAACTCCAATATATTAGTAAATAAAATGTACTGTCAAAAATTGTAGGCAAAATTCACGTGTTTATACCGGAACAGTAATATCACACCGGCACATATTATATTTTACAACGTCTTACATTAATCGTATAAGCTATTTAATAAACGGTAAAATATGCATGTAAATATATCTTATAATTTTTACGTAAGCTAGTCCAAGAGACCGAGAAGCTTTGGTGATATAAACTAAACAAGAGCTTTAGGGAATGAAGAATGTAAGATTCCCGGCTCTGCTGCCAACTAGAAAAATAATTGTTCATTTTTAGGACGCTTTGATAACAAATAGGCAAGGCTAGCTTAAAATGCTTTTTTTGTTTGAACAAGTTTTAATACCACATGGATAATTAACTAGTATAAAGCCATTGAGTCGGTACCTACGGTATCTATTTTACAGTTATAAATCAGTTAGTAGTCTTTTCGTCACGTAAATATTTACACAAAATTAGAAATATCGTCTTAATTTTTAAGAAAGCAATTTGCAATATAAAGCTGTCACCCCAATCTTCATTTTATTCTTGGATTTCTGTGACATAATATTCTGTAAAATGATGTGTTAATGAGTTATTTTAAACTTAAATCAGATTCGGCAATTAATGGCTAGGCAATACATGTTTGCCAGGATACATTTTTCCTTTTATATTAAACATTTGCAAATCAATTCCATTTTATTTATTTTTTAATTGACCCTCAAACTATCGCTAGCCTTTAGATGTGAGTACTTGTTGACTACTCCTGAGCCTACGACTGATGCATTATTTTGATTTCATATGGAAACTCTGCATGTATTCTAGTATATAGGAGGTGAAGTATATCAAACATACGAATCGAGTAGAGTGTAGGTGAATTTTTTCCTTGTATCACAGTTATCCTTATGCGATGTTGATTGTTAATCTTTTATTGACAATAACATTAGAAATAAAGTAAGAATTAAACGATGAATCTCCTTAACTGTTGTCAGGATAAGTGTCAAAGTATTTATAATGGTCGGGTTATTATATATGGATTTTGATCCACGGTTTCATGGCGAATACAATATGAGCTATTGTACAAGATGTAATTAAGTTATTGCAATCTATTGAACCAGCTAAAAGTACAAAATGTGTTCGATATAGTTTGCATTTTCACGAATAACAGTTCAGTCTTGATATAATCTACTAATATCTAACTGTGTTATTTAACCAACTAAAAATGCGTGTTCGGAAACAGAAGAAACTTGTCAAACATTTTCCGAATTATTATTTTTTTAAATTACGTTAGTAAGGTAGGACTAATATAGCAGTTACGATAACGGTTAGTTTGTATTTATTTAATCTTTTCGTTGAGTATTGCATGGCTGCATCTGACTTGAGAGAGCAGCGAAACCAAAGGATAGAATCCAAACATTAAAAAAAACCTATAATGTACGAGAACATATTGAAGGATGATCATGATGAAGTGCTTGTTTTCATATTAATTAACATTATTGATTAAGCTTCGGTCTAAAAACCCAGTCAATATATATTATAAAGATTTATTGGGAGAATAAAAAGGTTTATTGATTGATATTTTGATTTTGTTCAGATTTTTATGCAAGTGGACTTTTCGTTATGATGTTCGTGTGTTAATATTGAATTTAAACCTCATTACTTCTCTCTGAACCTTATGATACTTTCAAAAGCAGCTTAAAGATTTGTTCGGAGAAAAGAAAGTTACAGCAAACCCTTTCTGTCAGCTTCCGTTAGTAGTCAATTTTTCATGTCGTGTTATCCTGAAAACGTTTATGTTTTCTCCCCCCATCCTTAGTTGATTTTTATCAAATAACTGTGATTTCGCATGAAGAAAAAGTTGATTTGTCGAATTAAAAGTAATTGAAAAGTGTCATGGTATATCATTTTAATTTATAACCGATATTGTAAAGAAGGTTAAATAAACTAATTTTTGGTCCCTAGGTTTATTCCAATATCATATTTGCTTAGGCTCTCAATTTACAAATTAGGCTTCATTATTCTTCCAAGTGTTAGAGGGATAACCTAAGCTAATCGGTTCTCAATTTGCGGGATACAGTAAAACATATATTTTAAACTTCCTTTTTTGAAGAAAAACATCCTCCACCGGAAAGAAAAATTATCTTTCACTGTAGAGGACAACATAATGGCCATGCTCGGTTACTTAACTTTTCAGTATTTTTTTCTAATGCAATTGAAAAAAATCTTTTTTGTATAAAATTTACTTGGCCAAAATCAAAATCACCCTACTGTTATATCTTGAGGGATATACAAATTGCCTTAATAGCTTTCTATAATATCTAAGAGTAAAATAATATTATTCTCGTTATCTCCTTCTTTTTAGAAAGTGATAAGTTGTAGGTTGAAAAAGTTCATTATAAAAAAACTATACTGTAAAAACGCATTTTATGAGTTTTTCTACATTTTTACTTCCAACGACATTCAATAGTTTCTAATGATGTATACAGAAACCCAAACATATTATGACGTTATTTATACCTTACGTTTTTAGACTACATCAGTAATTCAAAATATTTTATGTTTATTTTCATATTGAAAAGCAAAATATCCTGATCCACAGTAATAAATTTATCTTTTACTGAATTCGTTTGAATTCACTCCCCACCCCCGAGTTAAAAACATTAGTTTACAAGAATTATCAAGTCAAAACAGTAGTTTATGTCTTACATCAGTAAATTTTATACCTGAGAACATGAATCTAGTCTTAAGGAATATAAGTGCTATATTCTAGAATGGAGTCTAATATAGGAGTCTTTTTCGTTAACTAACCACCACTAACTTTGTGACATATCATTCCGTTAGTTCACCACCGATGTTGTTGAAATTGTTTCAATCATATATTTATATTTTTTCAGTATTAAAATATAAATTCGAACGAAATAAAGATAAAACATATTCAAGGAAATACAAAATGAAATCCAAAACTCACATAATGTTGTGATAGAAACATATGGAAAACTCTCATTATTTTCTAAGGGTTAGGATATTTGAAGTTAAGTTAGATTATAAGACGTCTACAGTATTTATTTAAGTGAATAGGACTAGCTATCGGTACGAGTGAAAGCTATGTGAAATCCTACTGTCGCTAAGTTTAAATGAGAATAAACACTATAATTAGAGTCAACAAGGAATTTTAACTGATTCTAATAATTTTGAATGTGAATAAACAAATGAAAAATAAAAAAAAAGATGGCGGTGAATTAACGGAAAAGATCTTAAATTAGCTGCCTTGGAAAGTCGTATTATAATTGAAAATCAATAAGGTTCTTTCTCCTCAACCACCCTGTCCTTCTGATGACTATGGTGATATTGCGGCAAGGTCTCAAGTACTATTAACAAAGTTTATAAAAAGATAGACTGAAAATAACAGTCAAGCTGATATCACTTCCAAACATTCATTGATCAATGATTAGTAATCCAACTAATATATCAAATAATAATTTACCCTAGGAAAAAGTTTATACATTTTAAAATATTAAGGACTTTATTAGGTGGGACAAATAAGACAAAACTAGGATCTCATTTTAAGCAGTACAATAATGGAAACGATGTAGTGATCCCGCAAATTACAAACATTAATATTATTTTTAAATGGAGTAAACAAGTTCTGAAATATATTTTGTTTTAACTCAATCTTTTTCCTAGAACTTAATAACCTGTTATTCCTTTTTTATGTTGGTTCATTATGTTCTCTAAACATATGTTTGATTAAAATCTATCTCTTAGACTAATTAACAATTCTATCCCATATAAAAATATTTTATTTACAACTTTTTATAAGTGAGATATTTTATATTGATTTAATACTTAATTTTCACATTGTATCTTACTATATTTACCTTAAAAGTTGAAATTTTTGAAAATATATGCTGCTAATTTGAAGCTCCTCCCTGTTTTATCGTTAAAGTTGACACTATTCAAGACAGAGTCGGATTTACTAAGACGACTTCACCAAAAACACTTAATCAGATAATCGATATGAACATTTCAACATCTTGTGGAGTAATAGCTTTTTAAGCACTAGTTGGGGCTACATGCACAGTTAGTCAAATTATAACTCATTGTTGTGGTGGTACATCAATTTAAAGCTACATCATACACATAAAGAAAATATAAATTTTTTGAGATATCAATTTTATTATTTGTGAAATTGTGCTACGTTCAACAATAAGGACTTTATGCATTATTTATTAGAGGTTTTAAGGGTTGATCTTAGCTTAGGTCTGTCATAGTGAAGTTATATCCTTTGAAAAACTCTTTTGCAAACTTTCAACAAAAATAATAGGGACAAA
The DNA here is from genome assembly GCA_035578135.1 of Flexamia atlantica. Lineage (NCBI taxonomy): Eukaryota > Metazoa > Arthropoda > Insecta > Hemiptera > Cicadellidae > Flexamia > Flexamia atlantica. The sequence continues at coordinate 18,601,846 of JAQJVK010000005.1, forward strand.
ATTGATGAAAAAGTAATTAAAAAATCATTTAAGAAACTCGAATTTCGTAACTAGTCAAATAACTTGAAAGTGTGTTGAACACAGTCACACAGACACGCGAGTGGTCCGAACGATAAAAATAACTAAAGAAATTAATAATTTGTCAAACGGAAATAAAAGCAGAGCCCGTAGACATAAATATGCCACTTTTTTATATATCTAAAGCTTCCCTAATTTTAAATAACACTGATCAGTGTTAAGAAGCAAACGTATTGGGGGAATAGAATTACTTTAAGTAACGATGTCGTTGCCCTGCGGTTATAAACAATTGAGTGTCTTCCACCACCACCCTTGGAATCTATCTTTATCGAATACTCCCTAATGGTGTACACGAACTATGAGGGGATTACTATAAGTGACGTCACTTCCATGTGGTTCTCCATACATTTAATTAGCAATACCCACCGATAAACCAAACTTGGAAATCATCTTGTTCGGCTGATACTTTAATGATGTTCATAAACTGTGAACTGAGGTTTTCATTAATCTGTGTGACGTCACTGGCATGTGGTTTTAGACAGAGTTAACTACAGTTCGCGCACGAAAATCCCGACCAGCGCAAGAATTCTGACGCATCGCGGTGTGTGGCAGGAGGGAAGTCTACTCCCCTACTGAAGCCCTGCCCCTTTACGGCTGCTACGTAGCCGTAAATAAGTGATTTAACTTTCAAAACAAATGTAAAATTCAGTTGTTAATATACATTTAAGGTTATGGTTTGAGATTTTGTTTACGTAAGTTTTATCTTTGTAATTTATTCAGCTATAATTGGAAATATACATTGTATTCTAACTATTTGTTATTAAATAAGAGTTCAAACTCATAATAGTTATATTTTCTTACGTTTGAATTAATAGCTGATTTTCCCAGAAGTAAACAAATACCGTTAATTTTCTTTGATCGACGACAGCTGTCAACTCGGTTCAGGGTTATCTAGCGGATAATAAAAACTCTTCAAGAACAATAAAAAAATTGATCGTCCAATAGGAAACCAAATAGGTACAACAAATCCAGTTAGCTGCAGCTAATGACTTACGCTTATTTAGAAATCGTCTATCTCTCTCTCTCTCTAAACATTCATTATCCATCTCTTTCGCACACGTTCTTTAAAATGGTCGGGATTTTCATGCGCGAACTATAGTGCTCAACTAAAAAAACCCGCCACCGCTACACCAGCTTTGGAAATCATCTTACTCGGCTGATGCTTTGGTGAACTGTAAGGGAAGCGCCATTAATCTGTGTGACGTCAATGACATGTGGTTTTAGACAGAGTTAACTGGTACTCAACTAAAAAAAACCCGCCACCGCTACACCAGCTTTGGAAATCATCTTACTCGGCTGATGCTTTGGTGAACTGTAAGGGAAGCGCCATTAATCTGTGTGACGTCACTGACATGTGGTTGTCGACAACGTTAATTACTACTTATCTCGGTTACACCAGCCTTGCAAATAATATTGCTCGGCTAATACTATGGTAAAGTTTACTTGAATACTTAAGTTTGTGACGGACGAAATTGTCTAGTTAGTTAACAATTTTATCCATAATTATGTTTAAAATTTTTGGATGATTTTATTTAAGTATCATACAAATAAAAATGGTATGAATACTATTTTTTGTAAAATGTTTGAAGATAAATTATTATTTTTTATATTGGGAACATTCCCTAGCATTGTAAATTATTTGTCAATATTTCATAATTTAGAAATAGTTTAGTTAGTCTCAACACTTATGTATTGGTTATCAATTTATAAGATATAGGAGGGAAAAAATGAGCTCATTATTATGAGTTGGATAAAACTAACCACATCAATTTTTTGGCCTTGTTTAGTTTGAGACAGATTTTACAAGTTCAAAGTGTGCTCTTTAAGGGGGAAAACGTGAACGGTTCCTGTGAAACTGTATCATGGTTAATTTTCGCTCTAAAGCTGTAGGTTTCTTTCAAAATTAATTAAGTCATTGGGTGAGTTTCAAATCACACTACATTGCAAAAGCCTACTGAATAGAATAGAATAGAATAGAATCATATTTATTTCCAAAATATTTTTTGACATAATATAAAAAAAATTTTGTACGGAAAAAAGTTCTCACATGGGCCTGAAGGTCTGTGCGTGAGAACGAGTTCTTAGACTAAAAGTGAAAGTGTGTACATTAATGACTAATATGAAAATATAACATGAACCTTATAACAGAAAGAGAAAAAAAACTGAAACAGCTACAAACAAAATACACAAAAATTTGCAATTGGTAAAGGCACGCTTTACTCTCTAAAAACAACCAAAAAGAGGAAGAAAAAAGAAAAAAATTAATAATTTTGATGCAACAAGTGGTACTGAATTGATGCCAGTGAGTGACGGTCACGTTTAGTCATTTAGTCAGTACAGTAGGCCTACTATGTATTAGGCATTGTAGTACTCTGAACGGATGAGGACCTCAGCATGCTCAGAGCCGACCTCGAACAGCCAGTCGTCAACGACTTTTTAAAAAACTTTAAGAGGAGCCTGGAGATTTCTAATATCCGTTGGAATGTTTCTATAGATAAAATTCGCTATAAAATATGAGTTAGAATGACAAATAGATCTTACTGCCCTAGGCACTTGTGAACCAACATTAACAGAGTTTCGTGTTCTATAACTGTGTACCACAGGAGTAATGACCATTTCTTTATGAGTGTAAGTGTAAATCAACAATGTTTTAATATATAATTGTCTAACTGAAAGTAGTTTCGTCTCTGAAAACAGCTGGGTTGTTGGAAAGCGTCTATGTTTGTTAAAAGCAGATTTAATTATTGACTTTTGAACAACGGATAGTGAATTTATGAGCGTTATTCCAGCTCCACCCCAAACTACTATACCATATTGCAAAAGAGATTGAACATAAGCATAATAAATACACCTAATAGGGTACTGCGCACCTGGGTCGCATCAGCTTGCCGCTCCGTTGTCCGCTATTGCCAGGTTGCTGTGGTTAGGCCTTGTTTGTTATTTTGTTATGCTTTTAGCAGCGTGCTTTTAGTAAGTTGTTTTTCATTACAGTTTTTTAAAGTTTTTATGATGTTTTTTATGTTAGTTTTTTTTAAGTAAAGATCGAGAAAAACTCATTAACGAGCAAGTGAACTTTGATGGTACGTTTGGTGGTTTTCCTGATATCTGATTCATGTTTGAGCAAAATATTTTATTTTTGAATAAGTAAATTCTGTTACCTGCATGGCAACCACTTTCTCCAACACCTTTGATAGTGCCGGCAGCACTGACATCGGTCTTAAATGTTCAACGCTGGTCGGACGTTTTGTTTTAGGCAAAGGTCGTACAATACTTTGCTTCCAATCATCAGGGAAACATCCAGTGGGAAGAGACTGGTTTATTAGGTACGTGATTGCTGGATGACAGTAAGGAGTTACTAATTTGATCATATTTATATTAATTTTATCACTTCCTACTGCTTTTGAACATATACTGTTCAGTGCCTTTTTAACATCACTTTCTGCCGCAATTTTAAATTCAAACTTGGCTATTGTTTTATTAAATGCATAGAAATCAATGAGAATTGAGATGGAATGGTGCCTGAGCCCACTTGAATGAAGTGCTTATTTATATAATTAATTTTGATTGGTGGAAAATCATGATCTCTTTTATCACCGACTATATTATTACTACGCATGATTGTCCAAAATTCTGATGGAACTTTACAATCACTTCAGACCTTAGTGAAGTAAAATTTCTTTGCTTTCCAGACAAGTAAATTCAGCTTGTTTCTTATACTTTTGTATTCTATCCAATCACAGTTATCTTTGGTTTTCCAATGCTTTCTCCTGAATTTATTTTTGATCTTCAATAAATTGTCTATCTCATGTGTTCTACAAGGTGCCTTTTTCTTTGTTATGCGCTTACATACAATAGGACCATGCTTTTCATATATGCGTCTAATGTTTGACGAAATAATGTTTTCAATATCATTAGCATCTGTGAGTCGTTTAGCATTATCCCAGTCGTAAGAGCCGACTAAAAGGGGAGGGGGGCGCACTGGTCCTTTTTCGCGTCTCCTTTTCACAACTCCATTCTCCGAATCATTTCAATAGCCCGGCTGTTTTTCTAAATCATTCCGTCCTACTTGCCGGGGTGGCTCTGTGTTCTTCAGCCTCCACTGCGCTGGAGGTCTAGGATGAGCAGAGGGTACAGCTTAAAAACTGGGTTCTGCACCTCCCAGGCTGCCGGATAGTACAGGGGCCCGGGTCAGCCCAGCCAGCTGACCTGGCTGCCCTATCAGCCGGCGAAAATCCTCTTGGCCGTGGCGGTGCCGGTTGGCGACCGGATAGGGCCCTGCTGCGGTCACGGGGGGGCTCTGCCGAGGCCACTGCTCGTCTAGGACCGCCGGTGTTTTGGGGGCGGTCGAACACGGATATAGTTGCTCTGGCGACGGGTCGGTTTTGACAATCACATTGGGGTACTGTTTTGGGGGGTCACAACACGCCCAGTCTTGGGGGCTAATCCAGACATCATGGCAAGTTCAGAAGGAAAAACGTCTCAAAAGGTGCAAGATTCATCCCGGGGTACCCTAACCCCAAAAACGAACCAGAGGGAGCAATTTCCTCGGCTTCCCTCTCAAAGTGGGGACGTCGACGTAGAAGACCCCTTTGGCCGGAAGCCTCGGGTCGCGAGGTCGCCACAAGGCCGAGCGACGCCAACTGCCTCGGTGACAAGAACACCGGTGCTCACCGAGCAAGCACCCGTCAGTGACGTGGACTCGGTGAACACCGACCCGTCCCCCTTCCAGGCGGTAATTTCACTTGCCAGGCAGCAGGAGGAGGAGCACCTTCAAAAGTGCTTCGCCACCCTCGCTGTCATGAAGGCCGCGACTGGCAGACAGAAGAACATCAGCAGGGATGTGCAGGAAGGCATAGTCCAACTGGAGGTCAGCCTTCACCACATCCTTCAGCTGAGGAAGTCTTGGCAGTCGTGCGAGTCCGTGACCGCATCGACGCAGACGACTCCGTCCTTGCGGGTTAAGGCCCAGCCTGCCGGATCGAAGCGGGCAGCCAGCAGCCCCGCCCAGCCGGAGGCAGAGAAAAAGAAGAGGAGCGACGGTTCATTGGAGGACAAGGACTCCGAGAAATGGACCGACGTGGTTAAGAGGAAGGGGAAGAAGAAGAAAGCCCCGCCTCAGCAGCCTGGAAGCCAGCCCGGCCCCCAGGACAACAAGAAGGCGCCGAAGAAGAGGGCACGCAAGACACGGCCAGACGCTCTTCTCATCAAGCCGTCGGAGGGGAAATCCTACGCCGACGTGCTGGGCGAGATTCGCAGCAAAGCGAAGCCCGATGAGAAGGGCGCCGTTATCAAGGCCATGAGGAAGACCCGAGCCGGCGATCTTCTGGTCGAACTCGGGGACTCCTCCGAAAGCAAGTCCGCCTTCAGCGAAGACCTGAAGAACATCTTGGGGGCGAACGCGACTGTCCGCGTTCTCGAGCCCAAGTCGACGCTGGAGGTGAGAGATCTCGACGAGCTGACGACCGAGGCGGAGGTGACCGCAGCCGTTAAATCCGCCATCGGCGACGTCGAGGTGAAGACTTTCGTCTCGAAGGCGAACGCTCGAGGCCAGAAGGTGGCTATCCTCACGCTGGGAGCCAGAGCAGCAGCGGAGCTCCTGGAGAAGGGCCACCTGAAGATCTGGTACGTGAACTGTCGGGTACGCGAGAAGCTCGTGGCCTCCAGATGTTTTAAATGTCTGGGGTTCGGTCACGTCGCTAATCATTGCCCCGGACCCGATAAAAGCAAGGTCTGCTTCAAGTGCGGCGGCCAGGACCACAAGGCCAGCGCGTGCAGTGCCGCGTTGTCCTGTGTCCTGTGTACAGAAGCCGGCTTGAAGGGCGACCAGGTCAAGCATTCTGCTGGGTCAAGTCGCTGCGGGCAGTACCGACGGGCCATCCAGGAGCTTCGCCAAACACAAAAAAATGATCACTGTTCTGCAACTTAATATGCAGAGGAGCAGGACAGCAAACGACTTGCTGTTCCAATTCGCCACGGAGCAGGGTGCTGACCTACTGCTTCTCAGTGAGCAGTACCAGAACCGACGCTCCGCGCAGTGGTTCTCGGATCCCTCCGGCACTGCGGCGATTTGGATCTTGGACCTCGGGAAGGTGCCTGTTCTCGATTCCGGATCGGGCAACGGCTTCGTTTGGGTGAGGAGCAGGGGTTTCACTGTCTTCTCCTGTTACCTCACGCCTAACCAACCGATCGCAGACTACCGCCACATGGTCGATTCCATCGAGGATGAGATCATGAACACCTCTGGCGGGGTCATAGTCGGTGGCGATTTTAACGCCAAAGCCGTGGAATGGGGTTCCCCGCGGACCGACACTCGAGGTCGTTACATCCTCGAGTCGGCTGCCAGGTCGGGCCTCTGTATCCTTAACACGGGCGGCATTTCCACCTTTCGCCGTCCGGGGTGCAGAGAGACGATCCCTGACGTATCCCTTGCCTCTGAAGGGATTGTCGAGCGGATCTCCGACTGGCGTGTCTGCGAGGAGTATTCCTCTGAAAAAAACTTGATAAAACTATAAAAAAGTGTTGTTTTCATTTTAATATTTCTGTTTATTGAATTTACTGATTGATACTTAAAACGATTGATACTCAAACGATTAAATTAAACCTTTTTATTCTACATGAAATTAAAAGACTCTTTATACAAAAACTATCTTTAACATCATAAACAAGTAAACAAAAACATACACCATCAGCTGTCATCACAACATTTGAATTCAATTATTTGTTTCGACTATAAATTACTTTAATCTTCCAACATCCTCCCACCAAACAAAAATAGAAATGAACTTCATTCACATATAACGTATTACATTTGTGATTCGAACTTGAGAGGAGTACCTATCGCCCTTCCACTTCTTGAATATTTTATTCTAGGACTCGACTCTTGAGATGGAGGTTTTGAATCTTCAATTGTCTCTGTTCTATCAGATGTCTGTCCAGAAACTTGCTTAGCTGATTGTCGTAGACATTCTTGGATGTTTTTGTCTTCTGTGACACTACACTTTATTTCTAGAGGAAATATTCGTTGAACAGGTCTTATTATTTCACCCTTTTGTGTTTTTAGCCTAACTAGTCGCACATTCCCATCTTTTCCTTTGATTAGTTCCTCTATACGTGCCAAAGGCCAATTTAATCTCTTTAACCCATCACTCCCAACTAATACCACTTCTCCAATAGTCAGCTCATAGGGCTTGTGTTGATTAGCATGAAGTTGTAACTGGCCAAGGTATTCAGAACGAAATCTTTGCATGAGATTTTTCTTCAAGTTTTGGCGGTAGTTCAATCGTTGGTTAAGATCAGCAGCTTCGACAAGATCAAAATCTGGTATCCCAACTTCTTCAACATCTTGCAAAAATAAGCTTGGAGTTAGAGGAGTCACGTCTTTTGGATCATCAGACACATATGTCAAAGGTCTTGAGTTGATGACAGCTTCACAATCACAAAGAATAGTTCGCATTTCCTCTTCATTCACCGATGATCTTCCTAACACTCTGCGTAGCAACTTCTTCAGTATTCCAATTAACCTTTCCCACCAGCCTCCCCACCATGGACCAGTGGGTAGTGAATATTTCAATTGGATCTTCCTAACATAACTATATTGTTCAATTAAAGTCCAATTTAGATTTTTCAAGGCATTATCTGATCCAGTAAAGTTTGTTCCGTGATCACTATAAATTATACTAGGTCGTCCTCGTCGACTTATGAATCTTCTCAGTCCCATGAGAAAACAATCCGTGGTTAACGATGAGAGCAACTCTAAGTGCACAGCTCGGTATACACCACAAGTGAATAAACATATCCATGCTTTACATGTTCCATTTACTCTCTTCAAATATATAGGACCAGCAAGATCAACACCTGTTACTTCAAAAACCTTTGCATTTCTTACGCGATCTAGAGGTAATGGAGTTGGAGTGGACTCAACTTTTTTAGATGAGTGTCTTTTACATATTATACAAGACTTAAGGACATTTTTTATCGATTTTCTTCCTCCAAGGATCCAAAACCGTTGTCTTAAAATAGTCATTATCATCTGGCTACCTACATGACAGTTGTCCTTGTGAATGTCCATTATTAACCTAAAAACAATAGTGTTGGTTGAACATGGAAGCACAATAGGATAACAAAAGTCATTAGTATCATCTCTATGAGATACTTTGGTCTTCACTCTTATTAAGCCTTTTTTGTCCTCAAAAGACATTAAACTACTAAGTTTAGAATCACAGACTCCGGAAAATGATTCACTTTGTACAAGAGATAACAGTTTATCCTCCGCAAATGAAAACTCTTCACAAGTTAGATCACATTTATTACTTTTACTTTTTGTTAAAACATTATTTACAAATCGATAGATCCATCCTATCACTCTCACTGTCTTTTTGTACGATGAACATCCACTATGAAACCATCCATTTTGTGATTCATTGGATAACACTGAGACAACTGTTCTTTTCCTTTCGCTGTTAATGTGTTCTTCATTATAAGGAGCATCCAATTTCGGCCATTCTTGTGGAGGTTGTCTTGACCAACAGGGACCCTCCCACCAACGAGATTCAAGTAGTTGCAGAGCAGAACAACCACGAGAGGGAAGATCTGCAGGGTTCATGTTTCCTGGAATGTACCTCCATTCATTTCCCGACGTTAACTTTTTGATTTCCGTTACTCTATTGTTAACAAATACATTCCAAGAATCATTTCTTTTAATCCACGCTAAAACTGTTGTTGAATCAGTCCAAAAATAAGTGTTAACACTAGATAACCCAAAATCGTTAACAACCGTTGTGAATAACCGAGCAGATATGGAAGCGGCCAATAATTCGAGTCTCGGTATGGTCATTACTTTCGATGATTTATTAGCTGGAGTTACTCTAGACTTAGCTGCGACTAATTCAACACGAACGTATCCTTCAAATTGAACCTTAGGAAAATAACGGCTCCATAAGAAGTTTTACTAGCATCAGAAAAAATATGAAGAGACCAATTTTCCATCGAGTTTGTACCAGGAAGCCATCTTGGTATTTTAATTTGAGAAAAGTAGGGAATGTCTCTCAACCACTTTAAGAACTCTTTCTTGGTCTTTTCATCAACTTCCTCATCCCAACCTACTCCCTTCTCCCAAGTGTGTTGGAGTAACAATTTGGGTAACAAAGTCACACAACACGTAAATCCAATGGGGTCAAAAATACGGTGTGCTACACTGAGTATAACCCGTTTAGTTACTTTATTCGTATCGATTTCCTTTAAACCCGATATGTTTACTTCCAATGTATCTAAGCTCCTATCCCACACCAAACCAAGAACATTTGATTTTGAAGGGGAGGTTAAGCAATCAGATGTCGTTTCCCATCCTCGAAGTTCAAACTTCCTTTCATTCATGACTTCCGTAGCGACTTTTATAAACTGTTGTGCTTGTTCTTGACTTTCTAAGCTACAAACACAGTTGTCAACGTAAAAGCTAGAAGCAAGAATTTCGACGAATTCTGTTGACCAATTCAGTTCACCTAACTTACATCGAGTTAAAATTTCTTCTAGGTGTAGCTTAATTGAAGCTTCTAACAAAAATGGACTCGAACATAGACCAAAAACTACTCGGCAATGTCTATACACTTTTAACACGTCATTCTTGTTTGTCCATAAAAACCTCAAAAATCTCTATCACGTTCATTCAAGCTGATTTGTAAGAATGCTTTTCGTATATCTCCTATGACGCCCACTTCTTTCAGTCGAAAACGAGCCATTACTGAAGGAATTTTCTCAATTAGATTTGGGCCTTTCACTAGACATTGATTAAGTGAGGGACTTTTATACTCATGAGCACTTGCGTCGAAAACTGGTCGAACAGGAGTTGTGCTTTCAGGCTTTACAACGTGTCGATGAGGTAGGTAGTGAGCAGGTTTATCCATTTCTGAAATGGGTACTTCTTCTATTATGTTTTCTTCCAACCAACTATCAAATACAGAGTGGTACGTGTCGTACAGCCCTTCACTCCTCAATTTCTTCAATGTTGAAGTTAGTCTTTTACTTGCTATTTCGTAGTTATCTGGAAGTGGAGGATGACTGTCAATCCATGGAAGGCAAACGTCATATCGTCCTTCATTTGTTACCTTTACAGTCTCTAAAAAATGTTTTTGACATTCAACTTCTAAATCGTGTTTTGAACACATTTCTTTCGGATCCCGTATCCCTAATGAATCTAAATTCCACAAGTCACTTATCTTAGCTTCTGTTGTAAACATAGTCGTCACTAAAGTAGCCAAATTTGTTCTTCTATGTTTTTCCTCCGGTATCTTACCCATTAAGCTCCAACCTAACTTTGTTCGTACGGAAACCAACCCACAATTTAGTAGTTTGTGTTCACCTGTCAAAAGTTTACCTGCAATATCAGCCCCTATTAAAATCTCAATAGGTCCACAAGTGTCCAGATCACTAAGTTCAATACCTTGAGCAGCAAGTTCATCTAACCAAACGCCCCTTGGAATAGACGAAACGTTCCCACAGATCTTACATTGGTCCAATGCATCAAAATTACAACTATAATCTTCATTTAAAGTTTCAACATATATTTTATAAATATTGTGACAAATTACATCAGAAAAACTCCCACCAAACAGAGAATGTTGCACGGTTTCTTGACTTGTGGGCTCATATCCTACCATAGACGCTGTTTTGGATAATATATAGGACCGTTGGGAACCCGTATCAATCAAAGCTCTTGCTGTAAGAACACCCTTAGGTCCTCGCACATTGACCCTCAAAGTTTGTAATAGAATATTACAAGAGTTAAAATTAGCTAGAGATTGATTCCCTTTTACCTGATCCTGGCTTGGATTACCACTGGAGCTACTTTTATTACTTTCATCAGGAAGGGATGAATTGCACATAATCACAAAGTGAGATTTCTTACACAAAATACACCTAGGTCTGTTCTTACATTTACTAGCTACATGACCTACCTTTAAACAACAAAAACAAGCTCTCTTACTATTGACTACAGATCTTCTTTCTTCTAAGGACATTGACTGAGCTTTAATACAGTCTTGAGCTTTGTGTGGTAAGGAACAAAATATACAGTTTACCGGTTTTCTGATTTGAACTGTAGTAGTTCTACTTAAATCTACAGCTGTAGATACTTCAGACTTATTTATGGGGTTATCTGAAATCTTTTGGGACCTCTCTCTATCTTTGTACTTTTGAGATGAGAGACCAAACCCCGTAAGAGCTAACTTAACTTTTTGTTCTCCCTCAATTTCCCCTTTCAAAAACACTAGTAAGTTTTCAAGAAGGTCTTTGGAAGTTTTGCTTTGTCCAATGGAGAGGCTACTAGAAAATTTTGAACTTGTCCTTTCCCAAAGTTTTAAAACGTCTTCCGGTAAACAAGATGAAACTAATGGTAATAAAATGGGTGCGCAAGTGTCGGAAGACACACCTAAACTTTCTAAGTTTCTTAGATGACATTGTAGTTTGTCATATAACTCGGATACAGAAACTTTCTTTGAGGTTGTTGCATTAGTAATTATAATTTTCAACATTTCCCTAATGTAATATTCTGTAAGTAGGTCATTTCTACCAAAACGAGATTTCAAAGCATTAATTGCTTCCGGATACATTTCACCTGTGGCTGGATAGCTTTCAACCACGTCCCTTGCGACTGAATTAGGTGTTGTAGCCATGAGAAGATATTGAAATTTGTCATTAGGATTAATTGAGCAATCCCCGTCTATTTTGGAAAATTGGGACCAAAATGGTAACCAATCTTTCAAATCCCCACCAAACTCTTTAAATTTAATCAATGGAAGTTTATATGAACAATTCGGGCCTACCTGCTCTGTCCCATATGTGCGCAAACTTACGCCAGACGCTCGTTCTACATCCCGTTCCTGATCCATTTGTATTTGTTCGACTTCTTCCTTGATCATTTGGTAGGTGATTTGATATTCCCTTTGACTTTCCATTTCTTCATCGATCTCGTTTTCAGGTGTGCCATCATCCTCTAACAAGCCATTGTATATTGCCGTGTCTTCCTTCAGTAGTGATGTGTTGTGAGAATCAAATACTTTTAATAATGCTTTTATCTTTATCCAATCAATAGTTCCTTTATCTTTCAATAAACCTTCAATTTCATTCTTTGTTTTTGTGAATATTCTTCGAATTGCCGCTCTACATTTCTTTCGTTTAGTTATTTCCATCTTATTTCAGTTTCAATCAGTTCAATTCCAATCTAAGAAAATTAGGTAAAGTCTTGTCTCTAAGGTCGCCATTATCTGAAAACAACTTGGTAAAACTGTAAAAAAAGTGTTGTTTTCATTTTAATATTTCTGTTTATTGAATTTACTGATTGATACTTAAAACGATTGATACTCAAACTATTAAATTAAACCTTTTTATTCTACATGAAATTACTATAAAAGACTCTTTATATAAGAACTATCTTTAACATCATAAACAAGTAAACAAAAACATACACCATCAGCTGTCATCACAACATTTGAATTCAATTATTTGTTTCGACTATAAATTACTTTAGTAGTAGTGGAAGGCCGATTCACCAACGATGAGAGGTGCGAGAGGTGCGACCCTATTCCAGGACATCTTCGATCCCATTTCAGGACGTCCCATTCCAGGACACCTTCGATCCTATTCTAGGATGGTTGTGTTATCCTATTCCAGGACGCCTTCCATCCCACTCTAGGACGTCTTATTCCAGGACTACTTCTATCCCATTTCAGGACGTCCCATTCCAGGACACCTTCGATTCTATTCCAGGACGCCTTCCATCCTATTCTAGGACGTCTTATTCCGGGACTACTTCCATCCCAAACTAGGATTTCACGTTTATAGTTAAAACATAAATATGGTTCTTTTTAAACACTTAAAATATTGTGAGTTAGTGTAGTTTATAAAACAAGAGAAACGCTGAACGCTCTCATTATCACGAGATGACCCGCGAAGCTATCTATCATTATCACAAGGTTGACCTCATCTTTTGACCGCGAGCAAAGTCACTCAATCTCGACCGCGAGCAAAGTCATTCGTATCGTCAGTCTTCAGTGACACAGTGCTTTATTCATCGATCGAGTTGTTCAACTGTTTTATTGGTGAGTTTAAAAATATAATTATTTACAATTAAAACTATTGTGTACTTAAAAACTCCCCCATCGCTAATTATTAAAGTATTAAAATGTTTGAAAATTCACTTCAATCACATTACATTCTATGTTTTTATTTATTGATTAAAAATATATCCTGCAGCATTTATGTTTTTAAAAATATAATTAAACATTTTATGCTCATTACATTTTTTAATACGTTTTCATTTATCTTTTTTGGATTTAACAACACCAAATATTTAATTATTCAAATTTCCTGAGAGTTTTTAAATTATTTATTTGTATTATAATTATTATTTTCTATTGTAGGTTTTATAAAAATGGAATCGTTGAGAGTTAACTGCGAATTCTGCGATAAAGCTATCGCTAAGTCCCATATTTCTCATCATATAAAAATATGCTCGAAGAATCCTAATAAAGATGCTAGCACACGTTATTCAGTTAAGACGTGTGATAAATGCAACAAGAAAATTAAAAGTCAAAACTTCAGTCGTCATCTGAAAATATGTAGTAGTAGTGGAGAAATGGGGGTTCTGGATCAACCTTCAAAGTCGTTGGAATCTAACGTTAATAAGAGGAGTAGGGACGGAATATTGGTTCGAGATATATCGGAACCTAGTACTAGTAGATGCGAAGTGTCAGTTCGAAACCAAAAATCCCCCATTAAGAAAAAAGCAAGTATTGATTATAAAACTAAATGCCCCCGATGTAGTACATTGATAAGAAAAAGTAATTTGAGCTACCACTTGAAAACCCACGAAAAGCCTGAACAACCTGAATTAATTTCGAACCGTGGAGGTGTTGTTGATGATGATGATGTAAGCCCCCCTCCCGCTAAACGACCGCGGCTTGATACACCTATTTTAAATATTCTTAGTAAAACCGTGAGTAAAATTGCCGGTTATGTAAAAGGTTCTTCTCCCCCTCATGAACCGGAAATTGAACTGTCCCGAACAGCTTTCAACGGACGTTTAAATGTTTATACCGTTAAGAATAAAAATGCTATGAAAGATCCGATACTGTTTTTGAGTAGTTTGAAAGATGTTATCATAAATAAAATTAATGAGCATCGTAATGAGGCGGATCTTAAAACAAGAATGGTGTTGTATATGGATTATTCGAAAGCAGAAGAGATTGCTGAATTTAATTTGAAAACTAAAAACGCAGTTATACTCTCGAGTACAGATGTGTCGGGGTATTTTGATGACGCTAAAGAAAAACTTATTAAAGAAATGGAAGATTTTCAAAACCGCGGTTCGGGCTGGTCATTATATAGCATCGATGAATTAGAGCTTCATATTAACCGTTATATCCCGTTCCGTGGGGGGTCAAGTTATATCCCTCTACCGAAAGAAATTGTGTTAAAGAGAGCAATTTTAAATGTTAAAAATGATGATCAAAAATGTTTCCTCTGGTCAATTCTTTCTGCACTACACCCTGTTGATTCCGCCAATCAACCCCATAGAATTCACCATTACAGACAATACGAACATGAATTTGATGAGGCTTTAAAAGATATTCCATTTCCCGTCCCACTAAAAGCGAGTATTATATCAAAGTTTGAGAGACGAGCCGGATTATCTGTTAATATTTATACATGCGAGATAATGAAAACGATTAGGGATAGAGATGATTTTGAAGATTTCCCCGTTGAACCGAAGAAAAGAGGTGATGACGACACTTATGATATTTATCCCCTGTACGTAACTAAAAATGAAATCCCCAACCGGCATGTTAATCTTTTTTATTTGAAAGACGAGAACAAAAACACCCACTATTGTTGGATAAAAAATATGAGTAGATTGGTTAGCAGACAGTTTTCAAAACACCAACATAAAAAATATATTTGTGACCGTTGCTTAATTTCCTTCAGCAAAAAGAAATTATTAAACGATCACAAGGCGGTCTGTAGAGAGCCAAACACTGTTGAATCGCATATTTGTAATCGCTGTCTGACGGAATTCAAAGAAGAATCCAAGCTAGATAAACATAAAGAATTTTGTGTCGGCGAAGACCCTGTGAAAATTGTGATGCCTGAAGTAGATAAAAACGGGTCCCCTCCTTTTATTAATTTTAAAAATAAATATAGAAAAATGAAAGTTCCTTTTGTCGGCTATGTTGATTTTGAATGTATATTGAAACCGGTCTCAGATGAAAATGAGCCCACTCCAACCGATGAAAAAGAGTCGTATACGAAAAAGTATCAATCGCATGAAGCCGCCAGTTTTTCTTTATATATAACCACCGCTGACGATGATTATGATATCCCGTTTGATTTATATCATGAGAGCTTCGGTCCCGACACAGCAAAAACTTTTGTAGAAACCATAACTCAGATATCGCGAGACTTGGAAAATTTATATAGTAGAGAGGCCGCAAAACCCATGAATATAACTAAAGAAGATTATGAAACGAAGATTAATGGTGTTAATATTTGCCATATATGTGAAAAAGTGTTTGAAGTAAATAAAAAAGACCCTAAGAAGACTGACAAACGTGTTTTTGACCATGACCATTTGACTGGTAAATTCAGAGGGGTGGCGCACAACTCGTGCAATTTGAATTTTAGAAAACCGCACTTTTTACCCATCTTTGTCCACAACTTGAGTAATTACGATGCTCATCTGTTCGTCAAGTTATTGGGATTCGAACAGAACAAGATAGCGGTCTTAGCCACGACTGAAGAACGATATATATCTTTTGAACTCAAAGTAGAGGATGGAGTAAACTTGAGATTTTTAGACTCATTTAGATTTATGAACTACAGCTTAGAAAATCTCGCGAAGAACCTGACCAGAGATAAATTCAAACACGTAGCAAAGTTTTTCGAAAACGACAAGTTAGATTTAGTTTTGAGAAAAGGCATCTTTCCCTACGATTTTATGGATAGTATGGAAAAATTCGACTACCCGTCTCTGCCTTCCCAAAAAAATTTTGATAACAAATTGAATAAGACAACTGTCGAAGATGAAGATTACGAGCACGCGCGTAAAGTGTGGAATGAATTTGAGATTAAGAATATGAAGGAATACACGCTTTTATACAACAAAACTGACACACTGCTATTGGCCGACATAGTTGAAAACTTCCGTGAAGTGTGCATGGACACTTACAAACTCGATCCCGCTTGGTATTTTACGAGTCCCGGTCTGGCTTGGGACGCCATGTTAAAAAAGACCGGTGTTGCTCTCGAGTTATTGACTGATCCCGACATGGAACTTATGATCACCAAGGGCATTCGCGGCGGAATTTCTCAGTGCTCCCACAGATATACTAGAGCCAATAACAGATATTTACCAGATTACGATCCTGAAAAGCCCGAAGAGTATCTCATTTATTTGGATGTAAATAATTTGTACGGATGGGCCATGTCGAAGTATTTACCTCAGAGCGATTTTAATTGGGTGGGTGAAGATGAATTACGAGATATCGAAAGTGATCTGCAAGATGGAAATTGGATCAACAACGAATCCGCATATGGTTTTATATTGGAAGTAGATTTGAAATACCCCAGGAAATTACACGACTCCCACAAAGACCTCCCGTTAGCACCAGAAAACAGATGCCCTCCCGGTTTTAATCAGAGAAAGCTTTTAACGACTTTATACGATAAGGATAAATACGTGGTGCACTACCAAAACCTACAGCTCTGCCTGTCATTGGGCATGGAGTTAAAAAAGATCCACAGGGGCATTAAATTCCGCCAATCGGCATGGTTGAAAGAATATATCGATATGAACACCGATATGAGGACAAAAGCGACCAACGAGTTTGAGAAAGATTTTTATAAACTGATGAATAACGCGGTGTTTGGTAAAACGATGGAGAACATACGTAAGCACGTAGACGTACGTCTGGCCACGCACGACAGGCAAATTGACAAACTAGTGGCCAGACCGAACTTTAAATCAGTCACCGTCTTCACAGAGACATTTGCGGCCGTGCATATGGGCAAAACCAGATTATACTTTAATAAACCGATCTACGTAGGCATGTCAATATTAGATATTTCGAAGATAGCCGTTTATGACTTTCATTACAATGTCATGAGAGCGAAATACGGTGATAAAGCCAGAGTTCAGTACACTGACACGGACAGCCTGACTTATAGCGTCAAAACAAAAGATATTTATGAGGATATAAAAAGTATGATCGACCACTTCGATACCAGCGATTACAAAGCGGATAACCCCTATAACATGCCGCGTGTGAATAAAAAAGTAATTGGCAAATGGAAAGACGAACTGGCCGGTGATGTTATGAATGAGTTCGTCGGGTTACGTTCGAAAATGTACGCCTACGACTCTGAGGGGGAGAGGAAGAAGAGGGAGGAGGAGAAGAAGAATAAGAAGAAGGGGGATAAAAAAGAAAAAGGTGAGGGGATTAAAAAAGCTAAGGGGATAAAAAAGAATGTCGTTGACTTTCTGTCGATAAAAGACTATAAAAACTGTTTGTTTGATAAAGAAGTGAGTTATGAGACAATGAACACCATTAGAAGCAAACACCATGATTTATATTCGATCAAACAGCGCAAGATAGCCCTCTCCCCCTCTGATGATAAGAGATATATCTGTGAAGACGGCGTGGAGACTCTTCCTTGGGGCCACTACAATATCCCTATCGAGCATCTGATTAATATCGAAGCGAATGCCGCACTGGACATGGATTAGAAGGTACGAGTTTGTTTATATTTTAAATACTTATACATGACATATTTCGATCATTACTAAAAATATTATTTTTTTTCCTCCTTATAAAGGGGTAACGAATCGTTACCCCCTTTGAATTATCGATTTTATCATGGATAAACTATTTTTTCCTCTTCGAATTGCAAATGTTATAATTGATAAAAAAAATATTTATTAAAAACAAAGATATAAATTCAGTACTAGACTTTGACTAGAAAATATGAGTTTTTTTCTCTAAAAACCTTTAAAATGACTCATTTTTGAATAGTTTTTAGTTGGGACCCAATATGGGTCCCACCCCATTTTAGGACCCCTGTCCAACAGAAAGGGTCCTATTTTAGGATTTCCATGTTTCTCTCATAACGTATGACGATAATTATGTTTCGTCATAAAGAAGTTCCCTGTCGAAGGTGGGAACTTTGCCGTAGTGATAGGGCTTTCCACTAATACCCACCGACACTTAAAAAAGAAAAAAATTCATCTTCAAATTCTAAGGTAAGATATATGTTAATTAAAAAAATATTTAATGATTTTCTAACCCTTTATATCGTAGAGTTTATTTTGTCAAAAATATATATACATCTCAAAACATTCTAATTAAATTCCTTTCCAAATCGTAAGTGAAGCCGATCTCCGATACAACTACCACGTACGCTGTGGTCCCCTGATCCGCCACCGAACTGGCGACGGCGTTAGTAAAGTCCAATTTTATTTGAATATCTTTTCTTTTATTATCAGTGGAGAACGGGTAGTGATGCGTGTCGACTACCAACAACGGATACTTGTCTACAAAATCGACATCGTTTAAATAA
Organism: Flexamia atlantica; assembly: GCA_035578135.1. Classification (NCBI taxonomy): domain Eukaryota; kingdom Metazoa; phylum Arthropoda; class Insecta; order Hemiptera; family Cicadellidae; genus Flexamia; species Flexamia atlantica. The sequence continues at coordinate 18,620,527 of JAQJVK010000005.1, forward strand.
ACATCTTCATCTCCGAATAACACCTGCCTGATTGAGCAATAACTCCCGTGTAAAATACTATAATGTTTATTATTTATCGCCAAATTTTGCTCCTCCTTCGGATACCGTTGTCCGTTGATTATAACGTGGTAGTTTTTTATGTTTACAGCGTTGAATCGGCTTGGATCCTTCTCTTGATTGTTTTTACGGCTGGTCTGTAAACCTATGATTATAAACAGCGGGTTGGATATATTCCGGTACATGTTGGATATGTCGAAACTATATGAAGACCCCGACACAAAGCTTTTTTCTATGCACTGCCACTGGTAATACCTGTATGTCAAATCGCCCTTATCACTCAATCGTTTTAGTCCTTGTATGAGTGGTAATTTTTTTATTCCTTCATAATCGACTAAGGGTACTTTTAACACGAAACTCGTGATTTTTATCTTCGCCTCGGCCGCCGTTTTTTCGTTAGCGCCAGTACCCTCCTTCCAACGGTATATCGCGTCATCATCTTCGTTTCTTGTAAAAATTATTTCAAAACCTCCTTTGAATATCGGATATCTCAGAGCGTCGAAAAACCCAAGACCCAGATGTGACAACGGGCCATAAGCTTCGAACCCACCCACCCCTTTTTCGAATTTAGATTTGAATCCCATCGTATAATGAGTGCTCTCACCCGATTTACTATAAGTTGTTAGAGCTTTAATTGTACTTGTGATACCGACTTCATCAACACAGTCTATCAATTGATTGTGTTTTTTTAATTCGATTCTCTTAAACAAAAATGCCGGGAAATTATCGATCAACTTGATAGGATCCGCCGCGTCGTACTTCGTATCATCCGCTTTTTTCACTACTTCCCCCTGTATGTGATAAAATATCTTCCTGTCATAAAACGCGTCTCCATGGTCAAAATAGAATGTCGTAAACTTATTCGGTGAATTGAAATTTAAATCGGTCACCGGTTGGATGGTATTGAATTCGTACCGCTCTATCTTATCAGACGCTTCCTCGTAATACTTTTCCATATCTATATTTAGATTTTAAGTTTTTAGTTTCGAATAAAAAAAATAAAAACACGATTTAAACTTAATAAAAAATATACTTTTAAAATTGTCGGATAAATAAAATATTCATCTCCGTTTATTAAAAACGATGCGTACACATGGTTTTTATAAAATAACGTATATGAATCGTTTATTAAAAACGATGCGTACACGTGGTTTTTATAAAATAACGTATATGAATCGTTTATTAAAAACGATGCGTACACGTGGTTTTTATAAAATAACGTATATGAATCGTTTATTAAAAACGATGCATATACTTTGTTTTTAAAAATAAAACGATTCATATACATTGATCTTAGAAAATAACGTATATGAATCGTTTATTAAAAACGATGCATATACTTTGTTTTTAAAAATAAAACGATTCATATACATTGATCTTAGAAAATAACGTATATGAATCGTTTATTAAAAACGATGCATACACATCGATTATCGTTCGATAACATCGTTTAACTCGTCTTTTAACTTGAACATGTATTTTCCGTTGTGCGCTTTCTTAGCGGTGTTTATTGTCAAAAATCCGAACGGTTCGCTCCAACACTTTTGACACATCTTTTCGAATTCATCAATCGTCATGTCCGATCCTACGAAATCGTCATAAATACGTTTCGTGTAGTGTTTGTTTTGTTTGAAGACGCATAGCAGGTTGACGTTGTTCCGTATCACTTGCATGTCGACTTTACCGTAGCTTTGACTGAGGTAGACGCAGGACAGTTTTTTATGTCTACCTCTGATGAAGTAGTCTTTTATCGCTTCTTGTTTTTCCATCAAACAGTCGTCGAACACCACGAGGGAGTTTTTCTTGCACTCATCCAATGGGGGTAAATCTTCGCAATTGTTAAAAAAGTATGCTATCTTCTTATTCAACTTGTTTTCAGCATCTATGTACTTTTCGCGTAATTCTACATAAGCCGGCTGTTCTATAGACTTACTGAACACATATAAATTTCTAAACACGAGACCGCGCGGATTATAAATAAAATTCAACAACAAGTTCGTTTTTCCGCAGCCCGAGGAGCCTACTATCAGACAACGTAATGGTTGGGGTAGAAGGTTATCTTCGATCTTCTCTTCGTAATACGGGACGATATCCATCACTCTCTATGAGGAAAAAAATAATGCACCGGTTAAGAAAAGAAATAAAATAAATTACGAGAAATAAGAATTTATTAGGATGGGAAAATGTTTACTATTTATTTCACCACAACATCACTTCCGACAATGTTTTTTTAACGAGGTTAATCAGGTCGAAATCGTCATCGTGAATTTTTATACATTTGCTTTTACGGTTATAATCGTATTTCACATCCTCTTTAACTATTTCTCTCAACACCTTTTTAGTTAAAATCTCATCGTCGATAGTTATGTATTCAATTTCAAAACATAGATCGTATCCACCCGATTCGTTGACGGCTTTGTCAAAAACACGTTTTTGCGTGTCTACGAATTTATATTCATTTTCACGATCCGTCCTCTTTAGAACACCGAACATTTGTTGGATCTGCGCGTTATTTATCAAAGTCTTGAACACTTTATTTTCCGATTCCAAACTAGTGACGCGGTACTGATGTTTCCTAAGCTTCGGTAAAAGTTTCTCGAAAATCCAATCTTTAAATTCGTTCATGTCATTTTTTCTCGCTACCAACAAACAACAAACACCGGGGTCATCGATGTAGACGGTTTTGGGTTGCACTTTTGTAGGAGATTTCGCGGTATCGTATTGTTTTATCTCCGAATAGGTGGTTTTATACTTCTCATCGACATGATCGTTTACCGCTTTTCCCGGTCTGACATAACCCAATATTTCCGCGATGGTATTTGCGTGAAACCAAGGTTTTCTATCACCGTCGAATATAATGTAAATATCGTGATTTTCATACGTAAACTTGTTATTTTTTATATCAATCGTGTTAACCATTTTACCCCCACTAATATATAGAAATGTATCTCGTCAAGTCATGTTTTTTTTATGATCAATTTAAAAAATATATTTGACGATTGCGTTAAACGTTTTTTGTTTCAATTATAAATTAGTCCCAATTTGGGATGCGTTAATGAATTATTTATAACAGCCCTAAAAGAGGAAGTGTTGAGTCCTAAATTAGGATAGCTTGGTATTATAAATAACGGTCCTAAATTGGGATGTGTTAAGTCCTAAAACAGGTTGGGACACGATTTGTGTCCCAACCCTTTTCGAGTGATAAAAGCTCAGTAAGGCTTATATTACAAAACCACGGGTCTAAAAATAAACAATTACCTGTAGTTTTAAGGGGTCTATATTTTTAAGTGTTTTTTTTCAAATAATCAAAACTCCGTCTTTTGCAGTTCCCTCTCGTAAAAACCACCGATTACTTCTTCACCATCTAGAGCCTCGATTTTGTACGTGACGGGTTTGGTGTTTAAAACTTGCGCGATTACAAAAATTTCGCTAGTCCAGTTTTGTTTATATTTATTTCTAAATACGACTTTACTCGCTGTTATACGGACTCTGTCTCCGACGTCGAATTTCGGTTTTTTACGCGGCACTTCACTTTCGAGCTCCTGATACATTTTCAACAGATCGGACTCGTTGCTCTTATTGACATCGGCCGGACGCATTTTTATCGTGCTGTGGTAATCGTGTTTGTTGTATTCGTCGGTGAGCTCTTGTAAGACGTCGTACCATTTGTGCGAGTTTCTCACTTGGAATTTGACTCTGAATTTATCGTTTAACGTCCTGTGGTATCTCTCGATTATCGCCGACTTTTCCTCGCTCTCCGTATGGTACATTTTTATGCCGTGTTTTTTGAGCATGTCGTTAAAAGGTTTATTTTTAAACTCGGTCCCCTTATCCGTGTGCAGCAGTTCGGGCGTAGTGTGACCGTCCTTTTTCGCTCTCTCTATTATCCTCTCAAAAGCGGCCGTCACTACTGCGCCGTCTTTTTTCTTCAACGGTTCGGACCAGACGAATTTGCTAAAACAGTCTATCACGTTTAAGATGTATTTGTACCAGTTGTTCTCTCTGGCGAATTGTTTCATGATGAGCAGATCCGCGGCCCACAGATTATCCAGACCTTTCATGATTATCCTGCGTTTTATAAATTTTTTCACTACCGGTTTGTGCAGTTCTTTCGCCTCCACCACTTCGGGCGGCTCTTTGATAAACGAGTTTTTAACGCCGCCGCAGACCGCGCAATCGGAACTCGCCGACCATCTTTTATTTTTCGTTTTCACAATTTTCATGTTCTCTGACGCGGTCTGTGTTTTACACGTGCGACAGTAAGAATTCATCTCTTATATTAATGAAATTACATTTTCGTTCGATAGAAAAAAATATCAATCATTTGGCAAGTTTTAATTTTTTATATGAATTCAAAATATTAATTTTTATACATAGATAATGGGGAATCACAAGAGGAAAATAAATTTGACCAAAGGTCAACTGAATAAGCTGCGGATAGCTCATAAGAAGCTTAAACGCGCAGTGCTTACTTTAACAAAAGATCAATTAAAAAATGGTAATGCCGAAGTGTCACTCGATGGTGATCAAAACAAACAAGTGGAAAAAGCGTTGAAAAACAATAGAGGGACACGGTTGATTTTTGATTATTCGCAGTTGAAGGAAATGATCGATGGAGGTCTTCTGAAGGAAGTTTTAGAACTGGCTGAAAACAATATTCCGTATTTTAAGACATTCGCCTCACCTCTGATAAAGAATAAAGTGGCACCTGTGTTGAAGAATGATTTCGTGCCGTGGTTGAAAAATTTAATAGACAATGAACTGGACGAATTGATTAATAAAGATAAAACCGGAGCCGGTCTGGAGAAACGTGTAAGCAGAAAATTGCATAAGACTCTTAAAGATATTAGAGAGGATAAAAAAAACTAGTTCCGCTGACCATGTCCGAACTGGAGACATGGGCTAACAAGTTGAAAATCAACAATTTCCGTGGTGTTTTTATGCGAGAGTGTTTACCCGACAAGCCGCGCAAAAACGAGTGTGCTATTATTAATCTAGGTGATCTGGAGTCGGGCGGCACGCATTGGACTTGTTATACGAAAAAAGGTAATTATGTCATATATTTCGATTCGTTCGGTGAGGCGCCTCCACCTTTAGAATTGGAGAAATATCTAAACATGACTAAAGGTATTTTTTATAATCATATGAGATATCAAAATTATGACGATCCACCTATATGCGGTCATTTATGTTTGGAGGTATTGCGACGTTTTTCCAGAGGACAGGATTTCAATACGATAGAACGCGCTTTACAAAACGATAAATACACATGGTTCGAATAATTTTATTTTTTTTCTCCCTCGCTCTTAATAAATAATCTTAACCGCAATTTAAAAAAGTATATATAGAGAAATGGTGTATTTCAGATTGACGGGTCAGAGTCCGCATTTGCAATTGAAGCTCGAAAACCCCATACACTTGAAAGAGGACGTGCGTTATTATCTAGCGCTCACGGGGTTTTCATTTCATAACTATTTTTATAACTTGAACGAGGAGGCTTCAATTACTTTTGCTGTGGGGGAGGGTCATCCTACACTAACTTTTGATGTGGAGTTTTGGGATTTGAAAACTATGCAGAGAGAAATCAGGGAATTCATGAGGATTAATAAGTTTACACCGGCGATAGATGTGGAAAAGTTTAAGATTTTTCGAGACCCACAGTCTAAGATATGTATCAAATCTCCAGTCAAGTTCCATATAAACAACGAGCTGCGACGGTTTCTCGGATTCGATGAATTGAAAAAAGATGAAACCTTATTCGAATTACAGTTTACAGCGAACAAGATTTTATCAATATATGAGGAGGAAAGTAAATTACAAATCAGACCGTTCCACATGATCGAAGTGCATTGCGATTTAGTCGAACATTCGTATGTCAATCACGCGGAGCATCGGCACAGACACGATTTCTCCTCGTTGTTGTATCACTCGAGTCCGCGAGAACACAGAGATAAAATTTACGAGAAACCGTCCGTTTTAAATTACATACCGCTCAAACCTAACACGCAGACGATAAGAGAAATCAACATTTATCTGACGGATGAAAACTACGTTCCCCTGCAAAACGCTCTGCCCGATTATGTCATTTATTTAAAACTAGTCGATGAGTTGGAATTAAATATGAATTAGTTTTCGTCAAAAGCGATGATTAATTACATCTTTTGAAACGCTCTCAATTTTTTATTCGACTATGAAAATATATTTTTATATATAGACGGAAGAAAGATGGAAATGGAAAAGGATTATTATAAAGATATCCTCGACGAAGTGAATGGTAATTCTTTCGCGAAGATAAGTGATTTAGAAATCGATAAAAAATATTTGGTCAATAGCATAGAAAGAATTCATTATGCTTATGGTCTTAGAGTTTTGGTTACATGTGATGATGTGCGGTTTCAACTACCCGAGAGTTGGAACGAGAGAATGACTACGAAAAATATAAACGCGCTATTGAAATCGGACCAACCGTTGTATGTGGTGTACCATGGAAAGATCCCATTGTTGAATGATAAGTTTAAACACGATATCAAGTTTGTGAGAGATTGAATATTATTTGATTATACTTGTTATTTTATTTATGATTTAATTTTTTTTCTCGTTCCTGAAATGTATTTTTACACAACAGCTTAATAATTTATGTAGTGCGAATATAAGCGAATGTAATATATAGGTAACAAAAATGGAGTCTGTCACTTTTAAATATTTCAAATTGTCAGAGTTTGCCTCACCACCCGTCAGAGGTTCACCGGACGCGGCCGGTTGCGATTTGAAAAGCGCTTATGACTATGTAGTACCCGGTCGCGGTAAACAGTTGATAAAGACGGACTTGTCTTTTCAATTTCCCCGCGGATGTTACGGTAGAGTAGCACCTCGAAGTGGCTTAGCTGCTAAGCATTTCATCGACGTGGGCGCTGGCGTGATAGACTTTGATTATACAGGCGATTTGCGTGTGTTGTTGTTTAACCATTCGGATGATGATTTCATCGTTAAAAGAGGTGATCGAATCGCTCAGTTAATATTGGAGGTTTATAGAAACGATGTGCCGGTAGACGGTGGAATCGATATGCGGAATACGGAACGCGGAAGTAATGGATTCGGTTCGACCGGTGTGTAATGAATTTTTAATTACATACGATGATTTTAATTATTTAATTTATTTTTTTTATTTTTTTTACGTCTGAAATATATTTCTGCAAATCGGTTTAATAAAAAACTCGGTTGGAATTTAATTGATATACTATATAGATGAATAAAATGGAGTCTCATAACATGATTATTACTCTGGAAGGAAATATCGGTGCGGGTAAAACTACTTTTGCCACAGGCTTGTTTGATCGGTTTAAAAACCTAGGGTTTAAAACCGTACACATACAAGAGCCAGTCGGCGCATGGCGGGATTTTCACGGTACGAATTTATTAGACCTCTTGTATAAAGATATCGAGAGATGGGCCTTCACTTTTCAAGCTAACGCGTTAATGTATATGACGGAGTGCGATAAGAGAGCAGTTGAATATGCGAAGAAGGGTTATATCGTGATTAAAGAGCGCTCTGCGTTCACTGTAAGACATGTTTTTAATGAACATTACAAAAAGTTTATGACGCCCGCTGAGGTTCAAATTTTAACGGATCTAAGTAATAAGTATGTCGATCCGCGTAAGACTGCATTTGATGAGGGCGGTGTTAAAGATATTACCTTGTACTTGCGGACGAATCCAACAACATGTTTTGAACGTAAGTTAATAAGAAGGCGTCCGGAAGAAGTGGGTAAAAAGAACCTTGTGGATGAAGAGTATTTAAAAGAATTGCATGTGATTCACGAGTTGCTGCTATTTCCAAGTCGATCGGGGAGGTTATTACAGCTGATGGAACTAAATTTGACCCTAATGATCCGAAGTCAGTTAGAATTTTAGGGAGTGACGAGTTTGTGTTTGATGTTTTAATGGACATTGGTGAGTTGGATGTTTTGGATAATATCGGTGATACTATAGGAATTAAAGTTAATCTAGAGGATTGTTGGACGTTTGAGGGAGATAAAATTACCCGTAAGAAATGTTAATTATGTTTTAAAGCGTTATAAATTGATTTTATTTTTTTTTGTCAAGGTCTGTTAGGATAAAAATGCTTGCTAAAGGGCCCTATGTGAGGTTAAATAGGGTGCTTAAAGTTAGGGTTGTTGGGTTTAAATAGGGCGCTTTAAGGTTTGGTCCCACCAAAATCGCTCAGATTTGGTCGAATTATTCCGTTTTTTATTCTTCCGAAGTATCAGGGCGGCAGAATCTAGTAGGAACCGGCGCGCTCGAGCCGAGCGAACGGCGCAACGGTGGTGGCGCGCGCGAGAAATAATGACGTAGCGATGACCTTGGACTTTGCGCTCGTGGCGCGCGCGAGAAATAATGACGTAGCGATGACCTTGGACTTTGCACTCGTGGCGCGCGCGAGAAATAATGACGTAGCGATGACCTTGGACTTTGCACTCATACGTCAGCGATGACCTTGGACTTTGCACTCATACGTCAGCGATGACCTTGGACTTTGCACTCATACGTCACTGATGACGTCACGGATCGCACCTCTCGCACCTCTCATCGTTGGTGAATCGGCCTTCCACTACTACTTACTTTAATCTTCCAACAATTCCTCTAGCGACCACCAGGGGATCCTCTTCAAGGTCCTTCCCGAGGGTGCGCGCTTGCGCGCTGAACCTGCTCCTCTGGCTCGACGCTGGAACACCAGTCGTCTGAGCAAAGACACTTTTAAAGAAGTAATTAAAGACCAGAGCATTGTGAATTTCACAGGTGCCGAAGATCTGGCAGCATCGACGATGCGTCTCATCGCGACCGCGTGTGAGCAGTCGATGCCCGGAGTTTCCCGCCGCCACAGGAAGAAGCCGGTTTACTGGTGGACGCCTGAAATCGCGGAACTCCGGAGGAGATGCCTTGGTCTCCGACGAGCTGCGCAGCGAGCCAGGAACCGCCCTGATGCAAATGCCAGGTCGGCTGAGCACAGAGCGGCCCGCCGAGAGCTCCGCCGTGCCATCAACCGGAGTAAAGTCAGGTGCTGGAAGCAGCTGTGTCAGGATATCGACAACGACCCCTGGGGGATGGGCTACAAACTTGTAACCCAGAAGCTAGGGGCTCGCTCACCACCTGCGGTCATGGAACCACAAGCCATGGCCGCCGTCGTCTATACACTGTTTCCCAGCCACCCAGTTCGGCCAGTCAGGGAATTCGGAGAGGTAGGCGCCTTCCCAGTTTTCCGGGAAGAGGAACTCACCGCTGCCGTCCGATCCCTACGACCCAGAAGAGCGCCCGGTCCCGATGGCATTCCGGCGGAGGTGCTCAAGCTCGCTGCGGAGGTGAATCCAAGGCTTCTGCTCGATATGTTCAACGCGTGTCTGGCGGAAGGCGTTTTCTTTTCTTCGTGGAAGGTTGCCCGCCTTGTTCTTATCCCGAAGGCGATGAGCACACCGGGGACCCCTTCTTCTTTCCGACCCCTGTGTATGCTCGACACGGCGGGGAAAGTGCTTGAGAAGCTCCTGCGCATCAGGCTGACCGAGGCCATCGTCTCTGCGGGGGACTTGTCCCCGCAGCAGTACGGCTTCAGATCCGGTCGCTCTACCATCGACGCTATTCAGGAGGTAGTTGAGGCAGTGCGGAGGGCGGAGGACCACAACCATTGGTCGCGCCGCGTGGTCCTTCTCGTCACGCTCGACGTGAAGAACGCTTTTAACTCCGCCAGGTGGAGCGATATGCTGTGGGCGCTTGAGCATACGTTCCAAGTTCCCTCCTACCTCCTGCGTATGATAGAAGCGTATTTGTCAGGCCGCGTTCTGTTGTACGACACGACCGAAGGTCAGCGGCGCATTCCCATCACTTCCGGGGCTGCGCAGGGGTCCATTCTCGGACCAGATCTCTGGAACGTGTCCTACGACAGCTTGCTGAGGCTAGACATGCCCGATGAGACCCGCCTCGTTGGCTATGCTGACGACGTCGCTGCCTTGATCGCTGCGAGGAACGTCGAGCAGGCAAAACTGAGGCTCAGCGTTGTAATGGCCAAGGTCAACGGGTGGATGCGAGATCACGGCTTGTCCCTGGCTATCAGTAAGACGGAGATCGTCGTCCTCACCAAAAAGAGGATAAACACCGTGTTCCCGGTGCAGATAGGTGACGTCACACTCGAGACTAAGCCTGCTGCAAAGTACCTGGGAGTCATGGTCGACAGCAGACTGTCTTTCGGCGAGCAGATCCAGCGTGCCGCCGACAAAGCCGCTAAGGGTGTCGCTGCCCTTGGTAGGCTTATGCCCAATGTCGGCGGTCCTCGTTCCGGCAAGCGCCGTCTGCTCATGACTGCTGTCCAGTCAGTCTTGCTGTACGGGGCGGAGGTATGGGCTCACGCACTCGAGAAGCGAGTCTTCCGAGACCGGCTTGCCCGAGGCCAGCGTCGAGGAGCTCTGCGGGTCGCTTCGGCCTACCGCACAGTCTCCGAGCCTGCTGTGATGGTGATCGCCGGAGTCATCCCCGTCCTCTTCCTCGCGAGGGAGAGGCAGGCGATTTACCGGAGGAGGCCTGAAGTGGGCCGGGAAACAGCTGCCAGGGAAGAGCGCGATCGCAGCTTCGACTCCTGGCAGCGCGACTGGGAAGCCGAGCCGAGGGGACGTTGGACCTTTCAGCTCATACCTTCCGTCCGACCATGGGTGGAGCGGCAGCACGGCGAGGTCGATTACTACGTGACCCAGTTTCTTTCTGGACACGGGTACTTCCGAGCCTATCTGCACCGGATGGGCAAAGTCGCCAGCCCGGACTGTCTGTATTGCCCCGGCATCCCAGATACGTCCGAGCACACCTTCTTTCAGTGCGACCGTTGGCACGTCCGCCGAGCCTCGCTTTCATCTGAGATCGGCGTGATCGTCAGCCCAAACAACATCGTCGGAGCTATGCTCCAGGGAGAGGGCAACTGGAACTGTGTCAAGCACTACGTCCAGGCCATTCTTCGGGCGAAAAAGGTCGACCTCGATCGGCCTTAATCCTCAGCATTTCCCCACAGAGGTTGCCCTAGCGGCGTAATATCAAAGGCCTAGCCCGAAGTAATGTGTGAAACAGTTCCAGGCTAGTGTCCTCGGTGCCAAGGGAGGTGGTTTAGTCGGTAGTTCACGGGACATCGAGCTCGTGGGAGTCCGACACTACTGAGGGGACAACGAGCCCCTCAGTGTGCGTAAACGCATTCCACCTCCTACCCAAAAAAAAGCATTATCCCAGTTTACCATGTCATTAATGCCATGGTAAACTGCCATGGCATTAATTGCATGCGTTATATTAAATTTAGAGTAATACATGAATGAATGAATAAAAACGTGTTTATTAGCCAGCGTTATTCAAAGTACAGATCTTTGTTTTACAATACAACTGTGATCATAACTAAAAGTCTATCCTAATATTATAAACATTGATATAAAAAAAACATTTGTCAAGGGGCTAACTACATAACGCCTTGATGTTCTTTTTAAAGTAGTATGCTGACTGATTTCAGGTGAGATGGAAGGGCATTGTAAATTTTGAGGCCAAAATAATAAAAGGCCTTTTTACTATTTTCAGTTTTGACCCGTGGCAGTTGCAATAACCCTGCCTGTCGAGTGCTACGAGTGCTCACCTCAGACCGGTGAACCAGTTTTTTCCTGAGGCCTATTGAGGAAACCCTGTTGCCAATGTTTTGTACACAACAGGAGAAGTTTGCAGACCACAGTATTGTTTAACTGATGGGATGTAATCTCTGTATATTACCATTTTTATGTCCTTTTTCACATTTATCCAATCAATCGAACCATATATTAGCTTACGGTCGGTAATTTTCACACCTCTACGATCTCTTATGCTAGAAGCATCAATCACTCCACACCTACCCAACTTTGTCGTGTCAACAATTATGTGATCTTTAAGAGTTGATGACTCGGCAGTGACTCTCGTAGGCTCATTTATATAAAATGGGTAGTATTGGTAGAGCGCAAGAGTTGCTTCATGTACTTAGAATCACATCGATTAGAAAGCAGGTCTATGTTAGTGCCTCCTAAAACTATAACATTGTCTTCCTCCAATGAAAAATCCACAAACGCAGCTTGAAAATATGACTCCAGACTTGTGTACGGTGTGTCAGGGGGTCTGTATTTTATGCATATACCCAGCCTTTCTCCCCTACTGCGGACAGGAGATGCACAGGTGTGCACCTTACAGGAGAGGGTTCACAGGTTCTGGCTTCCAGTCTTATGGATATTATTCGGGCCGAGCCTACATCGGACCTACTGAGCGATACAAAACCTGCTGAGACGAACGACAAGGGCCCCACGGATGTCGAGCCCAGAACACGAGAAGAGACAGCGAATCTGAATATTCCTGCGGGAAAACACCAAGGCGAGACTGCGAGATACGATGCTGAGCCGACGAGCGTCACCAAACCTGATCGGACCGAGGAGCGTGGGGGGGAGAACGGCGCGCCGGATCCTGAGCAGCGGAAGAGCGAAAACGCCCACATCGCAGCCCCAAACTCCGAGACGATGCCCCCCTATCAAGACAAGTAGCTGACCTACGGTTGACACAGTCTGCCCCCCTGCATGCTGGCGATGATCTCGACCCAATTGTAAAAACCACCAATAGATCCAAACATGGTAAAACTTTAACTATACTCCATTTCAACATCCAGAGAGGCTTTCAAGGTAGATTATTAATTGAATTAGACAAATTTACACCAGATGTACTTATTATTTCAGAACTTGGCCTAAAAAAAGATGAACGTAACCTAACTAGGCTTGAAGGCTATCGTTAATTCAGTTATTTCTGTAGGACTGAATTCATGTGGGGTGGTATTGCTGTTTTTCTTAGAAGTCAACTACCTATTAATGTTGAAGAGGTTGTAATCATCAATGATCTTTGTAAACCAGTTGAACTAATATTTGAAACTCTTGTTGTTAAGTTTAAGTATTCAAGCCATAATGTAATTTTAATAGGAACATATCGCTCTCCAAATGCAAATACTGAAGAGATATTTTTAGACAAGCTAAGCTACCTTCTTCATGATCTCTCTGCTAAATCTCATTATATTGTCTTACTGGGTGATGCAAATTTTGACATTTTGAAACCTGAGCAAAAGTGTATTAAGGATTTACATAATTTACTGTCTGAGTATGGTTGTTATATATGTCATATTGATGCCACAAGGACTACTCCTACTTCTACTTCCAGCATTGATGGCTGATACACTAATATCAATCAACAGGATATTGAGGTTCTAGCTTTTAAGACAAACCTGTCTGATCATCAATTTGTAAGCTGTAAGATTAAATACATGAATAAACAACAAAAACCAACTTATAAATTCTCTAGAAACTTCTCAAAGCCTAAACTAAGGGAGCTTAAGGAAACACTAAAAACTGTAGACTGGAATCCTGTGTATGAGCCTATTTCTGTTGATGAGAAATGTAACAACTTTTTGAATATCGTAATTGGAAACATTGATCAGATCATGCCTAAGGAACCCAAGAAAGTCGCATCTACTAGTAAAACAATTTTCTGGGACAATGACACATTAACTTTAAGGACTAATTTACAGAGAGCCCATGATAAATATATGATGACAGGTGCGCTAGATCAACTATCAGAATGATAAGATTAACTATCAGAATATTAAGAAGGATTATGACTGTGAAGTGAGAAACAAAAAAGCAGCCCATACTATTGACAAATTTGTACAATCTGACAATAAAACCAAACAAATATGGAGAATAGTTAATGAAGAAAGAAATATTAGTAGTACTCAATCTAACCATACCTGCCTTAATAATAATGGCATCATTGTGACTGACCCATACCACGTAAGCAACATTTTTAATAGATCATTCGCCCAGCCTAAGACTGTGAATATACCCGGACTTGACAATATACCCGGACTTGACAGTATACCCGGACTTGACAATATGACTGATGTACCATCGCCAAATCCTGACATTCCACCATTTTGTTCTTTTCACGCTATTTCGGAATCTGAATTTGAAAAGTTATTTAGTAGTCTTAAGTCTAACAATTCTGCTGGTTTTGATGATATCACAGGTAAAATAGTAAAGTTTTGTAAGGAAGAGGTCCTTAAACCTATACATCATATTGTTAATGCTTCGCTACAGCAGGCAGTGGTTCCCAACAAAATGAAAATAGCTAAGATTTTTCCAGTCTTCAAGAAAGGCGACAAGCTTGACCCTAACAACTATAGGCCTATTTCGAATCTTCCGACCATCTAAAAGCTACTTGAAAGTGTCGTCTACAATCACCTCATTGCCCATTTAGAAAGAAATAATTTAATTGCTCCACAACAACACGGATTTAGAAAAGGACATAGTACAAATTCTGCAATAGTCAATTTATGTAAAGATATCAATGACATATGGGAAAACAAAATACCCCCGTCGCAGCAGACCTGCATACTCAGCGAATTTCAAATACAAAACAACATTTTTCAATCCAACATAGCAAGATTTGACATGTTTTGGTAAGCTCCATAAGAATAACATGGGAAATGAGTATGCAGGTTTGCTGCTACAGGTATATTAAAACTGGGTGGTTTTATTCAATATTTAGTAGATCTGAACTAGAAGAAGCTATTTACCAAGTTTTATCAAGATATGTTGAGAAATAAGCGAGATATAGAATTTTACTTATTTCCCATGAGGTTAACATTGGGACAACGTACTGTGTTTACCACTTTCAATATCTCAGTAACCAATGAACATAAAGCAGTGATTCAAAATACTAAATTGTTTGTTTTTTGAGCTGAATTCAATGGTGCCAACAAAAATCCATTTTATTTTTCTATGTAAAAAACTCGAAAACCCCATTTTTAGGGGGGTTTATCCCCCTTTACCCCCCTTCCGGTAGTCCGATTGGGCTGGTTTACGAACTCGTCCAATTGATTTCCACTTTACATGTCTCTACCAAATTTCATAAAGATCGGACCATTTTTACGGCTGTTATCGTGCTTACAGACACATAGATATATAGATATATATATCTAAAAATTCAAACGAATGGTGTTTTTTGCTTCTGGTGGCTCCAAAACGAAAAGTTATCATAGGGGAAATTCGCTAAAAAGTGCCTCCGGACTCTTTTTAGATCTTCAAAAAGCGTTTGACAACATAGATTGGAATATCTTTATCAGCAAGCTTTAGCAACTTAATATTCGAAACTTGGCTTTGCAATGGATTAAAAGCTACCTGGCAGATAGACGTCAGTTTGTGGAGGTTGGACATCAGTCAGAAAATATTGTTGGGAGTGTTAGATCTTCACTGAGAAAAATTACCAAGGGTGTGCCGCAAGGCTCAATTTTAGGGCCCCTATACCTTTTGATCTATATAACAGCCTTCCTGACATGCTTGGCATGAACCTGAGATGTATATTATTTGCAGACGACACTACTATTATCATACCAACTGACCGCCACAACGACAATAGTAACATAGTAAATGCTACATTAGATTCAGCTACTGAAATATGTAATTCCTTGAAACTCAATATTAATAAATCTAAAACAGTACATATCAATTTCACTCCAAATAATAGAAATAAAAATGAAAACAATAGCCTCAAAGTACAAACCTCGTCTTCAACCAAATTTCTTGGTATTATTGTCGATAAAAACTTAAATTGGCGAAATCATGTTGAACATCTACTAAAAAAACTGGCATCTGCACTATATGTCATAAGAAGAATCCGGGGAATCACCAATGAATCAACTGCTTTGGTCGCTTACCACTCTCTGTTCGCCTCCCATCTGCGATACGGCATTGTTGCCTGGGGATCAGCGCCAACCAAGAGCATCGAGCAAATCTTAATATTACAGAAGAAAGCCATTAGGACAATATTCAGACTAAATCCCTTGGAACACTGCAAACCATTTTTCATAAATTACAATATCCTGACCATTTCTTCCTTGTACATTACAGAATCCATAATTTTTGCCAAAACCTCTACACCTTCCTTGAGACTTGAACAACATTCCTATAATACCCGTAATCGACATAATTTTGACTTACCACAGCACAGATTGCAAAAATTCAGTAAAACTGCACAATACTCTGGTTCTTACTTTTTCAATTTACTGCCCGAAAGTTTAAAAACAATCACTCAATGCAACACATTCAACAATAGAGTGAAGCAATATTTAATTGGTAGGCTCAATCTCTGACTTTATTGAGGATCACACTTTCCAACACTTGAAATGACAATGACAATGAGCTCACTTCGAGAAGATCGAAGGAAGAAACCTGACGATTCCCGGTTCTACGGATCCTGCTGAAGACGCCGTATGTAAGATGTAAGACAGTAATAGAGATGTGCTCAACTCTTAGGTCATAATTGTTTATACAAAGAGGTATATTTTTTATGTACATGGCAACTCCTCCTCCGGACACACATTTTCTGTAATTTTCACTATTACGATCAAACCTGCTAAATTAAAATTCAGGAATATCATAGGTAGTCGAAGGAGTGTCAGAACTAAGCCACGTTTCTGTAATTTCAATCACATCAAAATCAAAATATTTGCCAGAGAGCACATCTCATTAAAACAAGTCCCCATAGAGCGCATGTTTAGGATAGAAGGACGGACGCCATGATGAATATGCTGGTCTCTCATTGGGCCTGATGATGATTGGTGTGACCAATCGAAATCGATCGCCACTTTCCACTATTTTTGAATATTATCATTTTCTATGTAAATACAATATAAGTGTAAACATATTGTTAAGTGTTGTAAGACGTTTTTTGTTTACATCCAATTAAAAAATTAATAGTCCAATCGTAAAGTTCATTTGGTGCCTTAAGTATCTATCTCTAATAAAACTAATTCTTTATTTTGCAATTGATTTTTAAATCAACTGTATAAAATTACACTGTTTTGTGTTTCCTGAAAAATTAAGTCCAAGTGATGTTGGATCAATGATTGGTTTTGATGCTAGACAGACACCTCGATGTTGCCGGGGCAGGGAAATGCTAGCCCGTTCATATCAGAAAATGATGAATTCAATGGTTCCACGATTTAATACTCAATTAGTAATATTTAGTACACTAGGATTAGATTCAGTGCGACAACCCTAACCGAGTTATCAGCCATAACGTACAGTAGGGGCCGGAAATGTCAGCCCGGCCATGTAAGAAAATGGTAGATTTCAACGGTGCCACGATTTAATACTCAATTAGTCCTATTTAGTACCATTGATTGTTAGTGCCCAAGTATTAGATTTAGTACTCCAAATATTATCGAGTTATTAGCCATATGTAGTAGGGACCGGAAATGGCATCCAGGCCATGTAAGTAAATGTGGATTTCAGCGGAGCCACGATTTAATACTTAATTAGTACTTTATTACCCGAGTGTTAGACTTAGTATACCTGGCGCCAATTCTTGGGGCCCACGCCGTCCATAAGCCCAATGCTAAAATTAACATTAGTCTTATGGACGGCGTGGGCCCCAAGAATTGGCGCCAGTTATACTTCAACCGTTGCCGATTTACGAGCCATAACGTATAGTAGGGGCTGGAAATGCCATCCCGGCCACGTAAAAACTGCACATATCAACTGTGCTACGATTTAATACTCTATTATTAGTATTTAAAGAATATGTTTGGTCCTTTGATTACAGATATTTCACTGGAACCTGATCATATTTGATATTATCAATTTAGTAATATTTTACATTCCTTGACGACTTTATTCATTGAATATTGTATTAGGTAGTAATTTAGTACTAGTACTAGTACTCAATTCTGTTACTGTACTGTTAACTCCGGTGCAACAAATTGTGGCACCGTTGGAATTTACAATTTCATATATAACTGGGCTGGCATTTTCAGCTCCTACAGTATGTTATGGCTGATAACTCGGTAATAGTTGGAGTATTAGATGTAATACTTAGGTATTAAATAGTACTAATTAAGTTTAAAATCTTTGCACCGTTAAAATCCGTATTTTCTTACATGGCCGGGCTGACGTTTCCGGTCGATACTATACGTTATATTTATTATTTGATTTTTCGCTACTCATCACTTAAATTATACAAAAAAACACAAATACTTTTAAGAACGATATATTTCGGTCTTGTTTCAAATACCATCATCATATCTTATTGAAACAAGACCGAAATATATCGTTCTTAAAAACTATTTGTTTTTTTTTGTATAATTTAAGTGATGAGTAGCGAAAAATCAAATAATAATAATACCATCACCAAAAAATCATACCGTCAAGAGTTAACGTTATATTTAATTACTCGATGATTGTTGGAGTACTAAATCTAATACTTTCGTACTAAATAGCAACAAATTGAGAATTAAATCGTGACACCGTTGAAATACGCATTTCCTTACGTAGCCTGGCTGACATTTCCGGCCCCGACTATTTGTTATGGCCAATAACTTGGTAATGGATGGAGTAATAAATAGTACCAATTGAGTATTAAATCTTGGTACCGTTGAATTCCTCTTTTTCTGACATGGCGAGGCTAGCATTTCCCTGGCTCGGCAAAATACTAATGTTAATAATTTGGCAATGCTTGCATGGTACTGAATCTAGCTAGTATTCGGCTACAAGTTAGTTCTAATTTAGTATTAAATTGTGGTATGTTTAAAATATTGATTTTCAAACATGGCTGGGCCAGCAAAATAGAGCCGATTCAGACCAAGCTCTACAAGAATAAAACTCCGCTTAACTTGAATTACAAGTACTGTTCGGATATAAATCCTATCAACAAATTTCAAGTAGGATTAGCCATAAAACCAAGTGGCTGCCTCGTGATCAGCTTTTTCCTCATCAACAATAATATTAACGTCAATGTTTTCCTGCTGTTTTTTGTTTTGTTTTATACTGTTGTAAAAGACTGATAAAAAGGAGTTATTATTTTATTTAAATCTATTTATCAATCAACTAAATTTGAAGCATTTGTGGAATTTAAGATATGTTATGTTGTTAGCTTTAAAATTGAAGTTAAAATATAGATAAGATTCGGGAAACATTTCATCAATCAAACAAACCAACTATGTGAGAGGGATATTTATAAAAAAAGCCAAAATTGTCCTAAACGGGAACATAAATTTTCATATTGAATGAATTGAACACGATGATTTATATTTAATAAAAATCCCGATTTTATAAGTATTATTGAAGAATAAGTGTTAACTAACATCAAGTAGCTGGCTCCATACCAACACACTTGACGAAAATCATTAACCATTCAGAGAGACAGAGACGCAGTCTTGAAGTGAGACAAATTGCTCTTTCTGACTTAGGACGTTTCCTACCCTCTGAATAAATTATACAGCACTGTATTCTTATTTATCTTATTATTTTCTGCCCAACACATTACAATTTCGCTTAAACACACTTTTTAGTATCTCAATATAGCAACTATGACAACTATAATTTTCCTCTAAGGAATAACATGTAGATTAATATAATTACTCATCAATATCATTTTTACAACTAAGCAAAGTCATATTTAACTAGGGGGCCGACAAATTTAATAATTGTTTTTGTTTTTTCATCAAAAAGTGCATTTTGAACCTAAAAAGTACGTGATACATTTTATCATCAAACTAAGTTGCATGTGTCCTGTAAAACAGTCATAAATCATTCATAATAGCTTTCATGCTACAATAGTTCTTCGATTGTTTTTACTTTTTATCTCAAAATACTTAAACGTGAAGTAGGAATAATATAACACTCTAGTATGGTATACATATTACGTGTTATATTTTTCCTATTTCATTTTGAAATATAAAGTAAAAACAATCGAATAATTATTGTGGCATGTGCTATTGTGAACGATTTATGACTGTTTTACAAGACACTTGCAACGTGGTTTTAGCTTTACTTTATGATAGATGTAGAACCAAAGACTAGCGTGAATAATCATAAAATGTTCGCAATCATGTTTTCTGTCTTGATATGCAGTCTGTATCTGCTTAAATGCAATTGTATCTCACTAATTGATACATTTTAATAAATCGTGGTACCTCGGTATGTTAAAAACATACTATAATATTTTAGATGGAATACTTACATAGAGAAACCCGGTAAACCAGTAATTTTATTATTTTTATACAGTTATTTTATGGTTTACGATTTATAATAAAGATCAGATTTTTAAACCCGTTTGTATATATAATTATTACTCATCTCTATCTAAAATAACCGGTAGTGGAAGTATCCTTGGTTTGAATAATCCTTCAATGTGAATTATTTGAAGGAAAAAACGAAATTAGTTTTATATTAAGAGGGGGAAGGTAAGACGGGTTGAAAAATAATGGAAACAATTTAAACTATATCTAAATTTTAAAGAAGAAGAAAGGCTTTGTAGTGCACGGCTTGGCACTTAATGTGAAGTTTGCTTTGAACATAATTTACTTGCCCTCCAACGGGCCACTTACTAGCATTAACACTAATGGAACACCAACAGTTTTATGAGGATTCAGTCCCGAAAATATTTTATTTACGCTACCCCTAATTCTATGTAAGCGCGTTTTATTATACGTTGCTGAAATATATTCCGACCAAGACTATTTTTTGATTAGCAGAATACTGCAGAAAAATTATTTAATGGTATCACGGCTGATGTCTGCGTTAGTACTACCCTTATGGTACAAAACATACGAATAGTATTCGAATTCATTTCAAATATTCAGTTAAACACTACTCATTACACAACTTAAATGAATAGCCACTATAATCAAATTTGGTAAACACACATTGCAATATAAGTCATAGGAGGGAAGGACAAATCTATACAACCTTTCCACCTAAATTTAATTCATATAAATCCAAATTAATTTTGATAATGTTTTTAGGTCTCATAATGACTGTTATCTCTCAATACAAGCTAAAAGCTCACATTTGTTGCAGCCTGTCAAGTAGTGCGTTGAACTTTGAACCAGGTTGCAGGTCCAACCTACCGCCTTCTATAAAATATTTCAGGCATTTAGAATGAATTTAGGTTTTAAGTGTCCTATATTGCACAAATTGTATTACACTTTAAGTTTATGTGTACGTGTATTGGAATAATATAAATACAATGGAATGTTTGATGCAAGTGCAATTGGAAGTACTGTATGTTCAATATAAGTACAATTGGAAAATTATTGGAATTCATTGGACAGTTGGAATGGGTTGTTAATTCAGACTACACTAAACTAACAGAACAAAATTATATGTAGATAAGTTAGTTAGTAATTATTATTGGTATTCAATCATACATAAATTTAGTCAACTTTTAAACTTTTAAACGATATAATTACCTTCCTGAAGCCCTGCAATCTTAGATTTGACCTAAACAAAAATTTTCTGATCTAAATAAAATCTCTATAAATGTTATATGTTTGTGATTCCAATGATCACAAATCAAAGTGTAGCAATCTTATTTGGGAATTTTCATATTCTGCAAAACTATTGATACGATTTAGTTAAATTGATTCGGGGTTCATTGAATGCAGACACCATAAGTATATACCTGTATAATTTCATACTTGTAATCCCTAGGAAATCTTTATCAACTACCTCAAGTCATACAAAAACTTCCTTCCATCCCTAAGTTTTGTGACAAATGCAAACTTAAATCAAACTTGATCTGACGGGAGAACGCTTAGAAGATCTGTTTTCTGAGGAAGTTGTTATGTTATGTTTCCATGTTAGGAATGTATAAAAACCAGTGCTCTCTGTCTTGAACTTTTTTAAAATAATTTTTATTTTTTTTTTTACTTTCTAGGGAAAACATCATTTGTAAAGAAGGTGTCATAAGCAGGAACACTTTAACTATGACAAGTTTTAATTAATTGTTTTACGTTTCGCCTGCGAAATGAATATCTCACATAATTAGAATTTTTATGCAATACTAATAGATAAAAAAACGCACATTATAAGACTCCCTAAAAATAAAATGCAATAATGCCTTGTAAACAACACTTTATTATAAAAACTCAATGAATTTGACCATGAGCATCAAAAACTGTGCCAAATGGTGAATAATAAAAAATCTTGCCTGAAAAGAAAACGTATCAAGGAATCGTAAAACCTACAAAGCCACTTAACCCAAAATGCATTTCATGGAATATTCAATGAGCTAACAATTTACCAAGAATGAATTATTTTTAAAAGCAAATAAACTAAACAAACGAAATAACAATCAAGATTCAAATAATTAAAATAAATGAAAAATTATAGATGTGCCTGTGGAAATTGTTCTCTTTTGATAATTATAAATGTTTGTTATTGATTATAATTAATTCTTATATTAGTATCAATCATGAAATTTGTTGTTGGCAGCCATGAGGGTGTAATAAAGTTAAAAGATTAGAATAAAAGGAATCCACCAGCCTTAGAATTTATATTTGGAAGGAACAAATCAAAATTCAACAAACAAATTATATTTGAGGTTTATTTTTTGTGCAGGATGATAAGAACAGGTCCATTGCTTCTTAAAACTCGTTGCCAATCCTTTTGCCGAGGAACCAGACTTCTTTGCTAATAAAGGGTTTGGTACCAGAGCCACTCAAAAATTTCTTTGGATCGTGTTCACCCATATAGACGAAAGTGAAATTATTGTAACAGGCTAGGACATACAATATCGCCAATTCTCAATTTGAAAAAGGAAGGAGGGATCATCAGTCCTCCCAGCCAATGAAGAACCCAACTGATATCTCAAGTTATGGTTGGGCACCTCCAACTAGCTGTCTGCATCCATAACACCTGAGAAAACGCTGCTTGACACTTCACGAAGGTAATATAAGTCCAATCTGGTAGGAAGACAAACAGTTGCACCCCAGCAGGGAATGGATTAACCCTTTATTTGTGTGCACTCCAGCAGAAGACGGACGAATCCTTTGTATAATGTTAGCAGGGTCTGGAAAGATAGCACGCTACGGGGCAATAATTGGCCCAAGATAGAATTGGCTCTGCTACAAATATGCTGAATTTTGGGGCGAAGGAGGGAACGGTAAAAACTCCCAGTTCCATTTATTTCTTGTCTACTCTTCGAAATAGTGATTCAGCGTATTGGTTGGTTGTCTAGGTTTATGATCTAGAAAATTATATCATGACAGTTTGTTGAGTTAAGCTCCGTTGAGTTTATAACAAACCGTATTTTCAACTCGGTGAGAAGGGTATGATGATTATTACCGGATACTATCTCACGAAACAACCTAGCATCATCGGCAAAGAGGAAGAGATCCACACCCATCGGTCTGATCTCATTAACAAATAGCACATGTGGATTTTATTGATATAATAGTTATTTTTAGAGTGAACGTATATAAATATGTATATAAAAATTTGATATAATTGTGGTAATATATTTAACAAATTTATTTGATATTCAATGTTAGTTACAATTAATTAAATAATTACAAATATTAATGCTATAATACCAATATAATAACCGTTTGATACAGCATAAATCCGTTTGGAAAGCAACAAAGGGTACTCGCTGTTAAAAAACACATTTAAACTTTTTCAATGAAACAAAAAGTGAATGAATGTTGGATAAATTTGTTTGAGACGTTGCTGTTATTGAAAAATCATTATCATTTTAATACGCTAAGTATAATATCTAATGTACAATACTTAGGCGCAGTACAGTGAAATTGTATTTTGGGGAGAAATATAATTGGCTTGGGGCATTCATGGGCCAAGTCATTTGAATCGCTTTTGTGGCTGTTAAGGGTTATTATATAAGCCTAATATAAGACTATTAAGGTTATCATATAAAGGTTATAAGTAGTTAAGAATTATTCTAAATTTTCCTATCAATCAAGTTATGATAGAACAGTTATTATGTTTTTTAAAGGTTTTTACGATCAGCGGGGAGGCGACATATAAAACTTATAAAAGCTTCCTGATATTGTTTTTAGTATACTAGTAAGCTATGAAATGTATAGAACGGAGATAAAATTTGACCTGGTATAAATGAAATAGACAAATGAAATGTTTCTTTGAATCGGTCTAACAAAATCCATTCAACTGATAACTTACACCAGAACACCACATTTATAAGCAAAGGAATAATTCTTATAAATCAAACCACCGATAAAATTTCACGTTGTGTTTACTAGGGCGATTCTGGATCCATTGATGAAAGCTTTTACAGAACTGTTTTATAGAAATGTTTGGTTTGGCACGTCAATATGTATCGTTTCCCATCTGTCACCATTCTCCAGCTGTACTATCTGGTACTATCCACACATTTCCATCAGAAACTTACTTCAAGTTAATATGTCAACGTAGAAAATTGTAAGAAGGTTTCACTTGTTCAAAGGAAAATCTAACTTAAGTGGTTTATTGAAGTAAAGGGTCATACAAACTTTAGTGATTACTCACTGCAGTCCAAAAATCACTAGTAAAATTGAAAGGAAGTTAACGTGCAGTAATTTTATAAAACGTCAGCATAGGAAATAATCAAAAATAGTTTATTTAAGCGTTTACACGAAAAAATTAAATAAAGTTTCCTTTTCCGGAAAAATGTTGTATTTACTTTTGTGGAATGGACTAGGTTCTTTACGCATAAATATAACTGAAATATCAAAAATGACGTACTTAATTTAATTTAGCTACCAGAGAACCTTTAAAACAGAAAATTTAAACCATACAATCAATTATCAGTTCTTAGTGTGTTGGTTACTGATTACGAATTCTACCGAAAGGAAAGTAAAAACATTCTAAGAATGTCATATACTTATTTGCTGCAGTAAAATTTGGTTAGTAAACATGATGTACATTTCAAAAGTTAAGTTTAAATTCAATTAGATTTAAATGTTTTGAACATTTAATGTAATTTTTAAATACCCTTAGACTACTGTCACCAACCAAATATCTAATATTTCCATAAATATGTATATGAAATTACTTTTCTTATTTATTTATTTGTTGTCTTCGGTATAAACCATTACATATATATAAATATACATAATATTACGTAACATGGCACAAACACAAGAATACGTAGTTCTCAGACGGTAAACAATATAAATAGTAACAGATTATACTCTAATAAAAATGACAAACAAAAACAATAACAAAGATATAATGGAAAAAATTAAACAAAATAATAATTGATGGAAATGAGAGAAATTACTATAAGAACGAATAGTTGATGATTCATTAAGAAATACAACATTAAAATACATCATTGGTACGAAATAATTGCCAACAAACAGTATATCATCCTTCTTTAAATGAGCCATATTTATATATTTATAAATCCAATCTCGATAACGGCTCAAACGATTTGGATAAACCTTTGCAGGACAATGAAGTATTTTAAGTTAATCTACGTAGTTGAATTTACTTTGGAAACGCAAAACTTTTAGAAAAGTAAAATTGAAAGTTGAAAAATTTTAACAAGGGGTCATATGAGTTGCCTTGTTGGTTACGGAATAACATGGAAAAAGTAATCATCCAGCTGTTCACAAGCTAGCCGCTTAATCCTTGAATAGCACGTTGCTGGCATCAACGTATGTGGAATAGAACTGAGATAATACAATGGAGTAAAGATTGTTCATGGAGTATTAAAATTCTATCCTCATCCAAAAATTCCAAAAAGGCAAACAGCTGTGTTTTAGGTTAATTATAGATAAAACAACAACATGTATTTGTTTTCATAAAGGTGTTTTGATGCTTTAGGGTACGTTCATACCGGAGCCGGGAGGTAAGCACACTCGCTCCATCGCTCCATCGCCGGTTCACACCAGCCAATCAGAAGCGGTTCTACATGGGACACAAGCTCTGAGCCAGGGTCAGAGCAAGGGAGCAATCCTGGATGGTTATTTGTAAACAAAGCCTATTGTTGTAAAATCAGATGAAAATTGTAGATGTGGAGGAAAACGTGCATAGAGGACAAATATTGGGAACAATATGTTGTCATATAAACGTAGTTTATTTCAGTAAGTAAGTTAATTTTAGCACACGACGTTTTAGTTTCATGCAAAGTAATAAATATAAGCGATGAATTAAAAAGGCCACATAATAATAATAATATTTATAATAAAACTTTTAAATAGATAAAAAAAATTAAAATTCTATACGTTGATATAATTACGAACAGGATAATAAAAAAATCTTTTTCGCCTATTATGGACCCCACTGTTGTCAGTTTGGGCTGCACGAAACTTAAAATTCTCTTGCCTCCTCTTATAGAACGTGGCATAATATTAGATGTTCTACCCCAAAAATAACATCACGTCATTGCAGTGGCGTACGCAGGATTTATTTTCGGGGGGGGATACTCCGGGGGGAATAGAATTTGAAAATACAGGTTGTCTCACTTCTGTAGTTTTTCTTCAAGGCTCAGAACGCAACCATAAAGCTATGATGTACACGCGAGCATCGAAGGGTAATAATAATAACATAATAATGATACGTCGAATAGTGGAGACCACCGGAAAACGTTTGATCTCTGAAATCTTATAGACTTATCACAAATATGCCTAGATTTGACGGCGAGACCTGGTCCTCACTCACGCAACGTAGGCAGACGATTTTCGTCTGCCGCGATGCTGCTACGAGATCGTCCTACAGACGAATAATGTAGGCCTGAAGTACACGGTTGTGAGAAGACGACCAGTATTCGTATGCCGCCTTTTAACATAGTGATTTTTTTACCATGAATATTTCACGTAATATGATGAGTCTTTTGCCACATTTGACGACAATGGCGATATGGCAGCAATATCGCGGACACCATTAATGGCCACTGTTGTCATCACAAATATGCCTAGATTTGACGGCGAGACCTGGTCCTCACTCACGCAACGTAGGCAGACGATTTTCGCAATATATATACATCAAAAACGCAAAAACCCGGGGTGTTTGCTTGCCTTATGTTCTTGGTTCTTATAGGCCTTCTCCCGCTAATTACTCACGATAACAGCAATAGGTAAAAATACCTTAATCCAAATATATATACTCCCCCGAATTAATTATCTTTAAGATATAATAGAATTTAACTATATAAAACTTTTATAAAATTTTAGTAATTAATGTGTAGTGTTCTCGGTTTAGTGATACCACCACCTTCATTATGAACACGATATTAATCTTCCCAAAAATTTCCCAAAATCTCCAAAAGTTTCGGGAGGGATGTATCCCGATATCCATCCCCCCTGGGTACGCCCCTGCGTCAATGAATACACTGTAAAAAGGACAATAAAAGGACAAATTTATTTTATTGTATAACTATAACTAAAAAACCATTTACAATAAATTTTCTGAAAAATAAAACTTTTTTTGAAATAAATTTTAGTATTATGTTCAAGCAGTTTAAGCCTGAATGAATTCACGCACTAAAAACAATAATCATCACCAAAAACTTCAATTAGCCAAACATCAGAATAATCTTTGAAATTTATACTCAGAATTTAAAATTCAAGTTTCGTCCATTCATCCACCACTTTTATTAGTTCACTCGGCGATCTCAGTGTATTTCTTGGTTATGTAGTTAACGTTTAATCTCAGTCATTTGAAATGAAAGTAATATTCTTTTAAGTTATATTCTTTATTTATCTTCATCTAAGTTATCAAACTAATAAATAAAAACAATTTAAATCATATAGTAAGTTAAAAATGAATGAGTTAAAGTTCTAAAATGAAGTACTTGTAACATTATAAAAACACTTTTCATAACCAAACTAAAAGTAAACAATCATATTTACATTTGACATTTGTAATTTAATTTGACATTTAGTTTATTGAATCAAACATCAGGTGATACACTCGCTCAGAGCAATGCTCAGAGCCAGGGGCAGAGCCTGGGTCAAAGCTTCCCTCCCGGCTACCCACCAGGCTTGCCTCCCGGCTCCGGTATGAACGTACCCTTAGATTTACTTAAGTCAAATCATTTTAATGTCTTCCAATACGTTTTATGAAATCGTAGATAGGATACGATTTATGAAATCGTAGATCGTAGATTAGTGAATTCACGAAAATATACAGAGAAAAAATTGACTTCATTTTATGAGGACAAGGTTCATCCCAAAATATCATCGAAGAAAATCTATCAGACCATAATTACTTTTTCTATTGACTCCAAGTGAAAAAGTTGCATCATCAACTAAAATCCACATCAGTTTATGCTGCAAAATTTGGAATGCTTATAAAGTTTATTTTAAGTTACTTGTGAAGAAAGATAGTATAATTTGAATTTTCTGTGATATTATAATCAATTAACGAATGACAGTGTCGAACAATATGAACACACCGTTGAGTTTTACAGCAACGTGCGTAACATTGCTTGGCCACTGAAACGAGAAATGACAGCATCGATTTGAAGAACAAAGACCGAAAAAATTGAATAATTGAACAAAATGGAAACCTTAGTAAATCAAACCACTAAGTTAATTGTTTTTGTGGGGAACCATATTAACTTATATGGTCGAAAATGTTACTGTTTCGCCGAGCGAAGCTCGGTCCCCAGATATTGTATTACTAAGAGAAAAAGGAAAAGAAGATTTTATTGGGAATTCATTCGATCAATTATTTAAAAGAGTAGACCAAGCACACCTTAAGTAGTAAAATTTGATTTTACCTGATTTAAAAATATTTGAATCCAAACTGCTCCTTAGATCTGGTTTCGAATATTAACCGATCTTACCCGGTTCATTTAATAGCGTAGTTTTTAGGTATATTTTGCATATGCAGCGGAGAAAAAGTGAATATTATATACTTTCCCTACAACGAACGTGCTTGACCTGAACGCCACGTTCCCTGAAAATGACATAAGAATTCCTTCTCTGATTGTCATTCTACCCACCATTCCATCTCCCTACTTTAACTGTTCAATCCGTGCCAGAAATACGTGAGCTTACAGTTACGCTCTCTGGGGAAAACTTGGGTTGAAAGTATTGTTAATGCACCGATTTAATAAGAACTGCTACAAGTAAAGCGATATACAGATATGAATTATGGGAATCGAGCAAAACTTATTGTTTATTAGCAATACAACTGTCGTGGTTAAGTTTTAATGTTAATTTACATAAAATTACTTGACGGAATTTTTTTGTGAGTTAAACGTTTCTAGATGAGGCTAAGAAACTAGATTATTATTTTCAGTAATGAACGTTTTTGTTATTTCCTTGTTGATTATACGAAACTTCACAGACATGCCCTTTACGTATAGAATTTATTGTGCATCTAGTTTTCTTCCTTTGTAACATCCTTTTTTGATTTACCAAGGGTATCCTGGTTTTTAGAAGGTAAAATCAAACTACCACACAGGATGTTGACACAGAAGCAAATTTATTTAAATTAGATTATATTAACCAGGGTAAAGTTGGGAAAATTGCAGTTTTAATTTAGCTTGATGTTTGGATTTGTGTACTATGTACGTGATTTATCTTAACGACCTATACTTTAAAGTCCATTAAATTATTTAATATAAAGATTTGTAAAACGCTGATGATGCCTCTGAATATATATATATATAGTCGGAACAATAGTTCGCCTACGAACGAACTGTATTGCTCAAGACAATAAATCATTAAATAAACAACATCATTAAATAATTTAAACCCTAAGAATCTATTTGAGCTTAGGGGTCAGATATACATTCTAGAGGTTATTTGATATAAAAATAAGAAAACTGTTGAACAACTGAAGATAAAAGGTATCTAAAGGTACTGTAAAATCGAAAAAAATATGCCACAATCGTGCTTAGCAATAAAATCTTTTGAAAATACTTTTCAGGCATACCAAATTCGTAATTTATATATTAACAATCATAAAATATATAGTCGAATGCAAAATTCAATGCCCAAGTATAAAAAATCATGTTATCATTCTGTTTTCAACTTTTCTTATATTTTTCCTCGATGTAAGATTTCATTCTAACAACTCTTAATAAGAATAACAAAAGAAGAAAATGTAAAGCAGTGGCAGTAATTAAGAATGACTTTTCCTAATGCAAGTGTCGTGGCTATGACATATGCACTCCACTTTGAGAAGTGTTTAATTTCAAATGACTTCTCGCGTGTTTAAATGAGCAACAAGTGCAAGTATTTTGATTAGAACAGGTTACATTAAAAAATAAAGTCAACCAATTTGATTGTTTCGTCAAAAAAATTTAAAACCTAAATTATACTTCTGTTTGGATTATTTTATGTATACGTGAGATATAATACCCTAAATCAAAAATGTTTTTTTTAATGTTTAGTAGTAGCTGTCCTACATCCTAATCAAGGATAAATTTGCTAGTTTTCGCTTAAAAAGAAATTATACAGTTCAAATTGATACAGAAAATTGCATCTATAAAGTGTTATTCAAAGTATTGCAGTTAAAGTAAAAGTTAAATGACTGAACAAAAAACATTTTCAGTAGAAATATCACAGTCTTTAGCACACACGAGTTAATTTGGTGGAAATGTAATTAATGCCAAACATTTACTCTTTAACTCTTGGAAGTTAAATTGTTTAAATGTTAAACAACCTATTCAATCTCGACTGCATTAAAATATATTTTGAACTTATTATGAATGATTAATGAAAACTAGTTTAGTTACAAAAACTGAAGAGTTTCATCAAGCATTCTAAATAAATGAATTCTTAATGCTTAAAGTAAAAAGTATTTTTTATTCTATTTTAAACAAAGTATTCCTTTAAAAATATAATGCAAATACGGGTTATGGAATGCACAATATTGAATAATCGCTATATTCCTACGCTATTGGGTATTTTTAGATCCATAACTTAATAATGGACAGACTGATTTTAACGTTTAACGTGTGAATTAAGAAGTATTTGGACATGAATTGCTAGTACGTCTCAGAATTCTAAGAATGGCATTACTTAAGTACATTAAATGGTTTAGTGCAGCAAGAAGCGGTACGTTTTTGGAACTGTTGAATTCCGTCTACTTGAAAAACTCAATTCTCTTTGTTTACAACAGATTGCAGCCCTTATTATTTTATCCCTGGCTTGGTCGGGACCACAAAAGCTCGTAGAGTGGCCTTGGCAGAGTAACAAATAAATAGGCAATTAAGAAACCGGAAGAGTGTAGCTCGTCTGCAGCCTCGGAAATGTAACCTGGCCAATCAGAGAGTATTGAAACCATGAAATCTCCAACTGAGGGTTTGTTTCCATAACCTGAGGGTCGCCGGTTCGATTCCTGATAGGATCGAAACTGGGTCTAAATGCCATTTTTCGTTGGGCTATGAACTCTGACAAAAGGTCGCCGTTAGACAGTAACAACACCCCGATTTGGACCGTTCCCGATGAAAACGTTAAAAAAATGCCACTGGCGTTGAAGTACACAAAACACAAAAAAAACTATAAAAAAACTGAGGCTTCAATGTTTTCCTCTTGACTAATAGGCTAGGATTAAATAAGAAAAGAGTCTTGACAAAGCAAACTCTGACTTCACATGGCATATGGGAGCCTAATACGCTTTACAGTCAATCGCTTTACATTTAATCGCTGTTAGTCCAGCACACTCTACTGTTGATTTGTTCAAAACTGAGATCACTTCCACATAAATCTGATAGAGCTGTCACTTAAAAATTAAAAGTATTCTCCGTACATATAGTATGTGCTATATATCAGCATAACATGTTATAATGTAAATAAAACTAATGTTATAATGAAGATGAAAAAACAGTAATACGAACCGGCACGGACGCAGGCGAAGTAATAACAAAAAGAAAATTAAATGATAGGTTTTTTTAAACTGTAACGACCTCCCGAGAGTGTTTTTGTGTGAAGGAGCCCGATGATTAGGAAATAAAGCCTTGAAATCGCGGTCACTGATAAAGTGCAAGATTTGGACTGTTCACGGAAAAAGTTAATAGGAAGAATTTTTTGTTCAAAAAGCAATTAATTTAAAAACTTACATAATGAAACCAAAATAAATATGTTGGATGGGAGTTTTTCAGAATCAAAAAATTAAACCTCCATCTACTTATTCAATTAAATAAGTAATTATTAAGTAAAATAAACCAGTGCAAATCCCAAATATATTTTCAGTTCTTTTCAAACATTCCAGGTTCGTTGACATTTCATATGCTGCTGAAATTTCGATTTTAAAATATGGCTAAATAATGGTTTGGGGTCGTATCTTAGCTTGCATGGACACTTACATAATGTTTTTGTTCGTGTCATAAAACCATTACTTTAATACATCGAGTTAACTAAATACAATACCTAACTAAATAGATTATAAAAGCAGATTTCAAGTTGCAGAGGATCATTAATTCAATCCTGGCACATCCAACTGAAGGATAATTCAACTGTAGGATGTTCGGATTACATTAATCCGGAAGTTGTTGTGGATCACACTTGCCTGTTGTGGAACAACACAATGTTTGAATTCAGGCTTCGTTACACAAACCGCCCTACTACATCGCGGATTCTAATGATACCATTATGGAGTATGGGGATTTATGTTTCGAAAACGTCATACAAAATATAGTAAAATAAATTATTTTATAAGTTATAAATAGTTATGTAGACATCATTCAACGCTTAGTTTGGCAAAAATGTTACCTTTATCTAGATGTCAAAGTGTTTTAATCTAGAAAAATATGTAAAAACGTTACAGTTGCTTGGGATTTACCTGTTACTCATTTCATAACCACCGAACACAAAGCAAAAATAAAAAAATAGAAGCATCATAAGTTTGTCTTCGGCATTCTAATGCTTAATTAACTCAACATTCTCAACTGAATTATGCCCACATCCAGATAAAAACATACGTGAAAATGTTAATTTAAGTGTCCATGCAAGCTAAGCTACGACCCCAAACCATTATTTAGCCATATTTTAAAATCGAAATTTCAGCAGCATATGAAATGTCAACGAAGCTGGAATGTTTGAAAAGAACTGAAAATATATTTGGGATTTGCACTGGTTTATTTTACTTAATAATTACTTATTTAATTGAATAAGTAGATGGAGGTTTAATTTTTTGTTTCTGAAAAACTCCCATCCAACATATTTATTTTGGTTTCATTATGTAAGTTTTTAAATTAATTGCTTTTTGAACAAAAAATTCTTCCTATTAACTTTTTCCGTGAACAGTCCAAATCTTGCACTTTATCAGTGACCGCGATTTCAAGGCTTTATTTCCTAATCATCGGGCTCCTTCACACAAAAACACTCTCGGGAGGTCGTTACAGTTTAAAAAACCTATCATTTAATTTTCTTTTTGTTATTACTTCGCCTGCGTCCGTGCCGGTTCGTATTACTGTTTGAGTTTGGTGTAATAGGTTTATATTTCGTGCACGTGTTTGTGTTGAATATCGAAATGTGTTTTTCAAAAGCTGTGAAGATCTCCCAAGATGGTAAGCTTTTTTGCAAAGAAGCCTAATGAAGAGAAATAAAGCACCGAAACCGTGATCACCGATGTAATGCAAGATTGAAATTGTTGATGGAAAAGGTAAGAAAACCATTTTGAATTAATTTTAGTGGTTGGACAGGTGACATAAAGGGTATAAGGGGGGAAGGTGTTTCTGCCAGATATTTAGGAACATTTTTTAAACATTTTCTGAAATTTAGAGAGCTATTTGCATGGCACTGACTTGTCGTAAGAGTGTTTTTCAATCAAAACCCTTATGATTTTTTTAAAATTTAAAACGACCTTAAGTTTGATTAGAATCAAGAAATTGACCTTAGGTTTGCATTTTGGTTTATTTTTCATTGAGCCTTCAATATGATAAATACGGGGTCACTTGATAAATACGGGATTTGTGTTTGCAAATTTCTGGCAATCCTCCTGCTCCCAAATTGCATATTGGAGACAGCAGCAGGTACGACGTATTGAGAAAATTGTGGCTTTGTTGGTTGAGACTTGTGTGCGAAATGTAATTATCCTAATTTATTCACTTTAAAAGTTAATAAACCTATCCGGGAGTTTTCAGACCCACAGTATATTCATCAGTCCCTTCCTTATTTATTTTTGTACTTATTTAC
Source organism: Flexamia atlantica (assembly GCA_035578135.1). Classification (NCBI taxonomy): domain Eukaryota; kingdom Metazoa; phylum Arthropoda; class Insecta; order Hemiptera; family Cicadellidae; genus Flexamia; species Flexamia atlantica. The sequence continues at coordinate 18,654,548 of JAQJVK010000005.1, forward strand.
TCATTCCTCATTTATTTATTTTTATGAAATATAAAAAATCAAATTAACATAATCCAAATGATAAGAGGTAAAATAGTTGCGGATGGAGATAACGGTTTAATGGTTCACATAATATGGACGACGAAACCGAACAAAGGTATGAAACTAGCGCCCCTTAGAAGCGATGTCGTCGTCCCCAGAGAGTAACAACGCAGGGCTGGGGACGTTTAGTTATCTGCAGCTGTCAACACGCGAATAACTTTATTCATTCATTTCCACTCTTGTTTTATTTGGGTGCCTGGCTAAATCATAAGTATATGACAATCTCAGTTTGAGATGGTAAAAAATGGTGTTGGTAAAACATGCTTGGAGTTAAATCTTAAAATTAAATTGTTAAATATCATCAATTAGTTTTTTGAGGGAATCCCTACTGAAAATGATAAATTTGTTAATATTGTTCTTTTTAGTTCTGAGTAAGGTTTTTCTAGTTTGTACTTGTCACAAAAAGAAATTTCTGTGGTCAAACTTTTAAGTTTTCAGTTTTAGTTATTTCTTTAGGTATATAATATACCTAATATAAAAATTGATATTGTTGTTGATATTGTTGATATTGTGTTGTTTATATCATGTGTTTCATTTGACATTAGCTTCTGTAAACAGAATTGTTTTTTTATATGTGGAAATGGAAATATAGAAATATAATTTCTAGATCTTTTAATTATAAACGGTATTTTTATTTGTAAATTCATCAATGCATATGATTTATTTATATCATGTGTTTCATTTGACAGTAACTTTTGTAAACAGATTTTTTTTATTTAGAAATGGAAATATAGAAATGCAATTTCAAGATCTTTTAATTATAACTAGCAGCCCGCCTCACTTCTTGACTTATAAAAACTACTTGGTAAAGTAGGCTTTAGTTAAATGTTGATCATGTATGGAGTTTTGCAGCGTAAAATACTTTTCAATGATGAACTGGGTGAATTTTTGTGATTTTTTTTAGTTTCCTACTCTAAATGTTTTATGTCATAGCACTGGAATAAAATTGCCAGTAATTAAACTTGTCATCGGGACAAACTTCTAAAAATAACTTATTAATTTATACTCGAAACTTCAATATGGGTAAAAAATTCAGGCATATTGTTATTGGTACATTTCAAAATCGAGTTACTGTGAATAGGTAGGCTAACCGTTAGCTTTTCAATATCCTCACATTCCAAGTACATGTACAAAATACAGGTTTTAAATTTATAACGTGTTTTAAAATTTAAATTTTTAAGGTTAACATTCAACTAATATTGATATTTTAAATCTCAAAACGTTGAAACATGCATCAGTGTATTGAAACATGTATCAATGTGTCTTCACTGTCAATAGTTTGTTATAAAATCCCATCTCCAGAGCACCTCCTGTTTACTTATGTTCCTTTTGTAAGTTTCCTTTAAAGAAAATAAATGCAGTAAATCAAGATGGTTATGAATCAAAATCATAATGGCATTTGCTTGCCCTTCTGTCATATCTCTAGAACTATTTAAAATCTTGATCATCTGTTTTGTTACTGATGAATGTAAATTTGAAAAAGTTCACAGGTTCTCCCACAGATAGTAGCACTTTCGCTGAAATTTCAAAAGCCTCCTGTGTGAAGGCTTTTCATGGGATATTTTCGAAACCGGCAAAAGGCACATCTAGAGAGTAATAGCTTTAGTTTTGATACCAAATATGTGTAGAAAAATTAATTTCTAGGAGTCGATTTGCTCTGGACAAAATCCCAGAAATTCTTTTAATAATATAGAAGATGTGTATTTTTATTTGTGAATTCATCAGATATATCTAAGGTTCTATTGGTTAGAACTTCAATATCAAAGTGTCATTTTATAGGGTTTTTAGTCTTCTAAAAAGTTAGGTAAAATTAGATTTGTATCTATTAAGAAAAAAAGTTATAAGGAAAAAAGGAAAAAAATTAAATATTGTTTATTGAAACGAACATTTTTTTATTACATTCCTAGTTGTGTTACAGGCATAACTTTACCTAACTTTTTAGATATACTAATAAGGAATATTGGGTAAAGATTTCAACCTTTTACTACAAGTACTTTATGAGATCTATCAATTTTAGTATTGAAAAACACGGAAAAACCAAACTTTCGGGAATCGCGCATTGAAGGTTTGCGAGCGTCATCCTGGCTAGGCTATTTGATATTGGAGCGGCAGGATGCAGAGCCTAATATCATTTTTTTCTTCTAAAATTTTTGGTCATGTTTTGTAGGGAATCCCCTTAAACATTTAATTGTCATGAAGAAATATAGCAAAATATATACTTAATAAATTTATAACAATATTAATCATTATAAAAACAGTAATATTACTCTGTCGGAAGTAAACTTTGGTCCTCAGTGTTTTAACAATTACTTCCACCAGGTGTTTTTAAACACCTTAAAATAAAAACTAAAAATAGAGTGACTGTAAACAGGTTGAGGATTAAAATCTGATAACAGTGATAACAATGGTGTAAATGTGAAGTTAAAGTTTGCTAAGCTTGAGAGGAATTGGATCACGTCCCAGATGCCTTCCCAAGCTCAAACATTTGATTTGTAACTCCCGCTCCACGTGTGGTTATGTAGGACGACCGCTGAAATGTAGGCCGTATTTAACTGAAAAAACTCTAATATGGCAGGATATTTAGAAATACATGGCTAATATTTTTAATTTGTAAAAGATTTATAAATTTTTATTTTATTCTTAACGTGGACCTCTTACTTTGTTTTTGCAATATCAGAGCCTTAATGTTTTCAATTCAAATTTCATCCAACATCACCCGTATCTGTCCCTGTATTATTTTTTATGCAGTAAAATGTTTTATGAATTAAATATTATGTCGTGCTAGCACAAAAGTTTCTAATTTATTTGATTCTTTTTTTGGTAAAAATAACAGATTTTTAAAGAAATATAGGTGCATGATATTAGTGTACAGCTATAGATAATGGGATATTTACTTTTTTATGGGACGTATTTTCAAATCATGTTTGTGGAGGTGGCGTATATGACAATAAAAAAACACAGTTTCTATTGTCAAAAAACATCATTTAGTAAAAACATCTAACGAAAACAGTTATAAAGCAGTCTTTGATAGCCTAAAGAAATAAATCATAAAATGTAAATCATGCCTATGGTCCTTTAAGCATGTGACAATGAATGACCAAAACATAATAATCAATCAAGAAGTATAAAAATAAGTCTTAGAAAGATCAACATTTTTGAAATAATCTTGCCTTAACATTAATAGTCAGGGAGATAAGGGCAATTTTTGTATAGTTTCAGTATTCTCACCTTAAATGTACAGTACAAACTGCAACTGCCTCTATAAATATGCCTATAAGGCTACGTTTAAAAGGTTATATCATCGATCATCTTAAAATTGTAATATGAGTTGTTATATGTTCAAATGTTTAAAACATATTTGTATCAGTTTTGGGGATAGAATAAGATGTTGTTTTATGTTTTAAGGATGTATTTAATTTTATTGTGCTGTCCGAAGTGTTTCTGGGGAGAAAATTTAAATTAAACAGTCCATATTCCCTTAATCATCAGGCTTAAAAGAGGAGGTGTAATTTCTGTTTTAGGTTTCAACAAACATCACAGCTCTGGTATAAACTGTTTTAAAGAGCTAGGGATGTTCAGCAAGCTATTACACATTAATATTGTTTATTAATATTCCACATGGATTGTCGTTTCAGCGTCACTTTGGCTTTGGTTTATTGTCGCTTGTTAAAGCTCGGATAAGCTTCAGAGGTACGTGATCGCAGTGCGGGGCAATCCGACTCTTGGCCGCCAGCCAGGGACGCGGCAATATCGGGGCCGATAAAGCTGTTAATGTTAATACAGAAACAACTGTTTGTCATTGTAATAACGCCATACTTGAATGTGATGGTTTGATTTCTTTGAGACCCGCGGTTTATCGATTTCACTGATGAGAAATATCTTGAATCAGTTGATTGTTGTATACTTTACATAGTTTATAAGTAAAGATGTAATCGGTTTACCCAAATTCATAAGTGAAATAATGTTTATGTAAACATTTAATTGTTGTAAGACTGTTCAATGAAACCACTACCTTGTAAACAAAACCTTTTTATGTAACTTTCTTTAAAAGTGCAGCTATGATCAAACTCAAAACCTGGTATCTATCTTAAAGCCTATAGTAAGTATCAATAAAATGTGAGTATTGATAATACAATACTTTTTGAAATAATCGAAATGGTTTGCACATTAACCAGCTACATGAACAACACTAACAAGATTGTTATTTACGATCACTGTTGACGATCAACCGAAATATTTTTATCAAAGACTGCCATTCTGTAATCATTAGTTATCCCTGAAACCTTATCAAAAGTATTGAGTTTTAATCAGTTTTGATGTGATTAAAATTGTTCCAATTAATATTTTCTAAATATATTTGAAATTACCAAGAGATAAATTATGTTTTTAGTTCGTCTTTCAGGTGTGCGATTTTCTGGATTTGAAATATGTTTATATAAATAAAGCACCCCATTTCGCTTATGTCGCTTGGTGTTCACCCATTATTATTACCAATTATCCGATTACCCATCTATAAATTAAGTAACCATCACAATAAATAAGGAACTCATACTCTAATTCATGCAAACGTATAAATATTTAATTTTATAGCCCTCTAAAATTACTAAGGAATCTATTAAACTCAAATAGAATAGTTGTAAACCAAATAATTAACATTACAACACTCTGTTTAACGTGTAGATCAACAGTATATCTGTACTGCTTAAGCCTACTTTGCCTGTAGTACCGGCATAAGACAAATATTTGAATCTTTTAAGAGTACCTTTTACTGGTAAAAACGATTAAAGAACCTATATACCTACAACCAACCTACCACTCCTGGGAGTTATATTTAGTGTGAATAACGATTGGAAAATTCTTTGCATCCGAGCGTAAATCAGCTTTGCATCGAAAAGCTTAAAAATAAATAAAAATTTTAAAAGATGATCGATATTTAATCTTATCTTTTCAACTACGGTAACTCAAGGAGAGATGCAATAACAGGATCTGACCAAAAGTAATGTAGTTGTTGTGATTGCTATGCTCTACGCAGTTCGGTAGATTGTAACGTCCATTAAACAACTACCTAGTACAGCCCGACCTTACATGAACCTATGAAAATTCCAAACGGATGATAAGTAAAAAATACTTTAGAAGGACTTGGAAATAATTGTTATCAATTCACTATACTAATATTCCTTTTATAGGAACTGAACATATTTATATTTAATTAACATATATATTTGATTAACATTTTATTTTTTAATAGTAATAATAATATTAAATAATATAATATTAGTATCAATATTTTCCTATTGCAAATTTTTCCGACTAAACAATGAACAACGACTCGTACCCACACACAGGCTTTGGCCCATGTGGGTACATTTCCCTAGGAAAGTGAAAAAGAATATATATACTTGTTACTGAACCATTTTATTTTTAATTAATTTAATATCATATTTGTAACAAGTTTGTATTTATTTATGGGAATAAAATTACTTTGAATTAGAATTTTTTGAATTTTGAAAATTTACGTTACATTTTTCTGACGGCTCGTGCACGTAACAGGTGCACTGTTTTATATTTTTGGAGCACTAATTTAGCGGTGTGGACTTTGATTAGCCTAATTTATAGTTATAGGAAAATCTAGTAAGGTTTTGTGTTAATTTATTTATTAAGTATTAATTAATATTTCATTTAGATATTAAAACCATAACGAAAAAATCCTCCGATTCTTCAAAGGATTTCTTTCCTTAGGTATTATATGACCAAAGAAAATAATTTCTTTTAAGTCATGTAGCTGCATAAAATTAGCTTGTTAGTCCTGCAGGCTCATAATGTTTTCAGCTTGTTGGAATGTTCCCTGCTCAAACACAATAACACTTCATGAATATTCCGGTTCCCGACGTTTGTTAAGCATCATTTTACTGAAGCTCATTAGAATTAATACTATACTTTTAGACTATAGCTATGTTTATTACAAATAAGGATTATAATAAGTAATTTATTTTATTAGCTTTGCAATATAAAACGTCATTAAAATTATTAAAGGTGAACCTTTGCTGTTTACCTCTGAAAAGTCGACCACGGTTATTCTCGCAGCCAATCAATATGGCATTGAACATGACAATAATTGTTTTTTGTTGTGTCACATAAATATGTTTGAATATAGTTTAAAAAAACATGTGTTTTATGATGTTTTTAAGTTTGTTGTCCAAATGTATTCGATTTTTAATCATTATGAAAATCTTGTATGAAAACCATTATGACTGGCGCAAAAACTGTGAGAAACATTCCATTCTTTTTTTATTAGCGAATTTCCCCTATAGGGAAGAAGCTATTACCGTAGGTCTCATGGTAAGACTTAAGCCCAAGACCATGATAGCGTTTCATTTTGGGGCCCCCAGAAGCAAAAAACACCATTCGTTCAAATTTATATATATATATATATATATATATATATATATATGTGTCTATAAGCACGATAGCACTCGCAAAAATGGTCCGATCGGAATGAAATTTGGCATAGATGTGTAAAGTAGTTATTCGGATGAGTTCGAAAACCAGTCCGATCGGACCACTAGAAGGGGGGGTAAAGGGGGATAGACCCCCAAAAATGGGTTTTTTACATAGAAAAATAAAAAAATCAAATTTTGGCAAGCACCATTGAATTCAGCTAAAAAAAACAAACAATTTAGTATTTTGTATCATTTCTCTATGTCTATTGGTTACCGAGATATTGAAAGTGGTAAACACAGTACGTTGTCCCAATGTTAACCTTATGGGAAATTATTAAAATTCTATATCTTGCTTATTTTTCAACATATCTTAATAAAACTTGGTTTGTGGCTTCTTCTAGAAGAGATTTATTGTGTTTAAGTCTAAAATCACCGTAATTTCCATTTTTGTGGCAGGAAACCTGCATACTCATTCCCCATGTTATCCTTATGGGCAATAAAAAAATTCCATATCTCCATTATTTCTAAACATATCTTGATAAAACTTGGTAAATGGCTTCTTTTAGATAAGATCAACTAAATATTGAAATAAAAACACCCAGTTTTAACATGCGTGTAGCAGCAAACCTGCATACTCATTCTCCGTGTTATTCTTATGGAGATTACGAAAACATGTCATATCTCATTACATTGGATGGAAGTATTTTTTTGCATTTGAAATTCGCTGAGTATGCAGGTCTGCTGCAACGGGGGTATTTTTCTATGCATTTATGGCTTGAGGTTCCTTTTTCAGTCAATAAAATTAAATAGAGCCCACCCTTTATACAGGCATTGCCTTAGAGGGTGGTGAATCACCAAAAGTTTTCATATTTTTTATTATTTATGTTCATTGAGTAAATGTTTGATTACATAGTGTGCATGTTTGAAGTGAAACAAAAGCTTTGAGCATTGTTGTCAGAAATGAAATCTGTGTAATGGTCATAGTCTTTTTTATGTATTGTCCTGGGTTTTATTTGTAAAGAAACATGCGTTTGTAAAATCTGTGTATGTAATAATACACTGTAAGAAGTTTGTAAAAACACTGTAAACATTTGGTTGAATAAAGAATTATTATTATTACTATTATTATTATTATATGTCATTGACTATTCAAATATAAGGTTTGCAAAGAAAAACTTTAAATCCACAAAAATAACGCGCTTTCGATTATTTATAGTTTCTCGTATGCCAATGATACCCGATTCCGTCTCAAACAGCAGATTACAATTATAAATAGGTTACGTACCTCCGTCTTCAGCTTCAAATGAAGACGGAGGTACGTAACCTATTTATAATTGTCTTATCAGCTTCGGAGGCTTAACAACATGAATAAGCAGATTACATATTTTGTATTCAGTCACTGACACTAAATATTTTAGTATTCATAATTTTAAAAAATGACAATTTCTAAAAAAGATGTTACAAAACGGATTGTAGTATTCTACGTAGCATAGCAAATTAGTTGAAAATGATGGGTAACAACACCACCTTGATACGTATAATAACTTAGGTTACTCTAAATGGCGAATCCAAGATGGTGCCCGGAAATTCTTAATGCATCAGAATCACCTGAAAATGGCGCAAAAGTGACTGCTGAAGGTTAATTGCCAATATATAGCTTTATTCTGATATTATATGATTATTTCTACTATGCTCAATGTTAAAATTAGCTAAAAATTAATTTTTAAATACCGTTATATCTTAAGAATGAGTTAATATTTTTGAAAACGGATTGCAGAATTGAAAGCAGTATAAAAATCTAATTTAAATAATGGGTTACAACACCACCTTTACACCTGAAAAAAATATTTTGTATCCAATATGGCGGATTTGCGGTTGAAAATGACTATCCACTCAAATTGAAGAACCAACAATGTTTGGTGGTCGTCTGGGATTCGTATTTTAAAAAATGAGGAAAAATTTAGGGGGGATATTTATAACTCATCCTGTATCTCCTGTTTTGGTTAACGATCGAAGTAAAAAGCATACTTTTGAATAAGACACTTTTTGAATAGCCAGGAAAATAAATATAGGCTTGACATTGAAATATTATAGTTTCTGGATTCTTCTGGATTGCATGGAACCCCTAAAACCACTTACTAGATTAAAACTTGATGTATGCTGCGATGTGTCATAATTCAGACAAGTGAGTTCTGTAGCAATACGTCAAGTTTTTATAATTTACTCGTTCGTGTAATGTACACCTGTTTGCAGTTATGAAAACAAATTATGTTGCAGTTTTAAATATAACTGTCAGTGGTTAATGTGTTTCTGTTAGTTAGTTAATGAGTAATGCTAGTTAATGGTAGCAGTTAGTTCAAATTGAGTAAAATATGCCATGATTAAACTTGCAAACATTATTGTAATTGGAACATTCATGATACAATTCCTTTTGAAACACTTGCACAGTAACCATTACGTTTAACGCTGCCTGTTTCATACTGATGCTAAACCGTCAATCAAAATACAGAGAAAAATGTGAATTAATCAAGAGTTTTCAACTTAATAAACTTATATAAACCTGTATTTTTTACCAAAAAAGGTCTTTTTAAATTCTGAGAATCTAAGATCTGCAGTTGTCACTACAGAAAACAGGCAATTTATGGCTAAGGTAAAGTAAGCAATTGATAGTTAGTTTGACCCCACAGCAACGTAATTGTATGGATATAAATCAACTTTATTTCTTCGTTTTTGGGTAATGAAAGTTCAAAATCAAGTTTTTATTAAAAATCAGGGTTAGTTTTCAGGATTGTTTCTAATGACAAATCTTTCCTGGGTTTGAAAATAAAAAAAAACAATCAAAAACGAGAGCGAAAAAATAACAAGGAAAAGAAAAAATTAAAGGAAGAACTGAGCTACAGTAGTTTACCATGAGTTGAAGCTTATCTAAATGGCTTAGTTTACGAAACTGACGTTCCTCGTTGAGCATGAACTTATCTAATATTCAACATGTATAATCACGTGTACCCCCGACTTACGACGGAATACTTTTGTGAAGATCTACTAGAGGTAAAAGAAAAATATTAAGTATTTATGACTCAAAAATGCAATTTTAATAATTTACCGATAAGTTTGCATGAAAATTGTAATAACTTCTATCAAATTTGCCGTAGGAATAACCTAAACTCTTTTTTAAAAGCTATTTTCCTGTAGATATGCACAATTCCATTACCATTTGAAATATTTGTTATGTATAAGAATTGAAGAAAAACTTATCTACAATATATTTGTCAAATACCACTGTACTATCATCGCGCAGCCCAAACTACTTGATCTAGAACCTTGAAACGTTGCATGCAGGGAATAGGCACCCACTAAGAACGGATATTTAAAAGTTCCCTTAGGGCTACGCCCTATGATACACCAAAGTTTCAATATTAAAGTATAGGGAAGCTCATGTAGTTTTCATGGCAACCTTAACATTAAATCATGAATCCAATGAAGTTTTTCTGTTTTACCACGGGTTAAACCGTGTCGATCAGCTAGTATTAAGTAAAACCAACTACCATAGACCTTAAGGGTTGTTGCGCTAATAAAGAAATATCAATGAAATGTAAATAAATGTATACCTATCGTTAATTCTTTTACCAATCACATGTTCTGACACTATTTTTTCTGTTCCTTTTTTGTACTTCTAAATCAAAATTTTCTGATTTATGATATTTTATTACCAAGAAGAGAAAGCAAAACCTAAATGTTATGACCATTGGGTTACAGGAAGAAGCGGCAAGAATCATTGGCTTCGTATTTTCAACCTATAGAAATTATTGGAATAGTTATAAATGCAGGTTACTTGTAGAATAAATACGATAATCGCATATCAGCAGATTATTAGTTAATAACCCAACGATCGATGGCAGACCGGTCCCAGTCAAGCCATCAAAAAGCTACTGACTTTCCTAATGATCAAGTTGACAACCTTTCAACTAAAAAGGCGAAACTGTCGCAACTTGACCTCCCAGCCTGGAACTGTTTCGTTAACTGCATTGAATTGAATACATTATGCCATGTTAATTAAAGCTATCAATACGACACATATATAATTACTTTATCGAAATTTTTGAAAAAAGTGTGGGCTTTCGCAAGTCGCTGAATGGTGGAAGATGAAATCAAAGGGTTTGATGATAGGAGTTCGAGAAAAAATTTAGAATTTATTGTAATCCATAAGACAACGATAAAAATAACGTAAAATTCTTACCATTAAAAAGCGTTGGGTTATAAAACGTCTCATTTTTAACATTAAAATAAGTGCTGTTGCTAGATTTAAAAACATGTGCTAGATCAACGTGTATGAAAGCCACTTTACTATAAAAACATGTAATCGATATAATAAAAGATTGATTTGATTAAAATATCTCCTTATTCTCACTAGTATGGTATAATTTTTACATATTTATTTACATTAAAATTATGAAAGCATTATTTTCTATGAGAAGTATTACCTAAACGACTCAATCAGTATTTTCTAAGTGTAAAGTGCTGATGGGAAATCAATGCGTTTTGAAGTAATTAATAAACATCTTCATTCAGCTGCTGCCTCACTAATGACACCATGAATGTTTGATGTCATCAGCTTTAATGATTAGTTTATAATGTCAATGCCATTACCGAAAAGCAAAATTCTTAAATGAACGGAATACGAAAAAAATTATTGTTACCTTAATAGTCTTATATATTTTGTTTTATTATTCTCCAAAAGTTTATCCAGTACTGCTCATGAGTTTATGTGAGCGCTATTACTCTTTTTAAATGGAATAAATTTAATAATTGGTTCCTAAGTTTTTATCGATCCTTATTTTATCACTAGGTTTTTTTTTGTGATCGCAACTCTTCGCATAAAAAAAACGATAGCTGCTTGAAGTTTTACCTGGTAGCATCGCTTTTGGAGTTCTCCTTATCGTAATAGTTAAGAAGGAAGGATTTTTTGTAGTTAATTATTATTGAGTTTAATATTTCATGAAAATACACCTTTATACTTTAAAAATAATAATATTATTTATAGTGGGTTTAAAATTATATTAGTGTTAAGGTCCTGGCACATGGGCAAAGGTTGAGTTAATTTAAAACATTTATTAAAAACGTTTAAAAATTGTTTATTACGATGATTTTAGAAACAAAAACTAAATTTGAAATCATGTACAATTAATAAAATAGGTTAAATTCGTATTTTTCGAATCCACAGGTTATCAAGTGCACCTGATTTCTTAAATTGTCAGGCACCGATGCGTTTACCTTAAATTTGACTTTGAAGCAGAATTTCAAAGAAAAGCTAGTTTAATTAACATCGTTTTTCGGCAGAATATCTAGGAAATGAGCAAATTCTTTAATGCTTCTGAGCAGGTCTGTCCACCAACATTAATAACATTCCGCGACCTTGTTTATTTTTTATAATTTATGGCAAATGTCTCTAAAGTCAATGATGATACAATCACACACGCATGAATAATGCATTATTTTAAACTGATAATGTTTTCTAAACATTAATAGCTGTGGTAAAAATAAATAGTTGATTTCACTTTCAAGCCATTGTACAAATAAAATAATCCATATCGAAACATCGAAATTGCGCGTCTTATCCTTCATAATGAACTCACGAGATTGAGTTAATTGGATTGGTTGCTCAGATTTAGTGAGGCCCTAAAGATATTTTATCTACGACCATTGCAATAAGCACCAATCATGGTATTACAATAAACATTATAATGATATACATTAAAACACCAAAAACCAAGCAGTACTCTAATGACGACTTTAGAGTACTGGAGTCCCTTTAGAGTACTGGTTCTAGACCAATGAGAGCTCGGCATTTGACGGAAGTAGTGTCATAATAACAATTACGCAATGCGCACATCAGCTGATTGTTGCATTACGATTCATGTTTGAGTTTACTTATCCCATCAGCTGATTGTTCCACAACGATTCATGGTTCAGTCTGCTTATTTGCCTAACCTCAAATTTTAGTTGACCTATTCCACCATTAGTAAAAGTCATGAGTTTTATTTAACTTCGGGGGAAATTTTGTCGTATATTGTTGGTCGTAGATAAAATAGTGTATGCAACGATTGTATTATGCCTTTAAGCCACTCGCTTCGCTCGTGTTCTAACTTACATCTCACTTGTGGCTTAAAGGCATTCATTATACAATCGTTGCATAAACTACTATTAGCGAATTTCCCCTATAGGGAAGAAGCTATTACCGTAGGTCTCATGGTAAGACCTAAGCCCGAGACCATTATATATATATATATATACAGTGTGTAAAAAAAAGTCCCGGAACGGCTAAATATTTTTTGAACCGAATTGGTTTGAGGAATCAAACTTTACACAATCACTCCTATGTAAAAAATCTACTTTTTGAGGTACTCCGCCATTTTGTAACGAATGGACCTTTTGAAGTGCGGTTTGCGGCATTGAACTCTACTAGAACAGCCCTTTAAAATGATGTTCATATCGACCTATGCTTACATTTAAGATTTTGTACTAACTCCTTGTGGGCCGTCCCTCACCGTGGCCCAAGAGTCAGTAAACACCTCAGAAAGTAGTATTTTTACATTGGAGTGAATGTCCAAAGTTTGATTCCTCAAACCAATTCAGTTCAAAAAATATTCAGCCGTTCCGGGACTTTTTTTACACACTGTATATATATGTTTCTGTGAGCACGATAGCGGCCGTAAAAATGGTCCGATCTTAATGAAATTTGGTACAGACATATAAAGTGGTAATTCCTCGGATGAGTTCGTAAACCAGCCCGATCGGACCACCGGGAGGGGGGGTAAAGGGGGATAAACCCACCCAAAAATGGGGTTTTTGAGTTTTTTATATAGGAAAATAAAGTTTATCAAAGTTTTGTTGGCACCATTGAATTCAGCTCAAAAAAACAAACAATTTAGTATTTTGAATAATTGCTCTATGTCCATTGGTTACCGAGATATTGAAAGTGGTAAACATAGTACGTTGTCCCAATGTTAACCTTATGGGAAATAAGTAAAATTCTACATCTCGGTTATTTCTCAACATATCTTGATAAAACTTGGTAAATAGCTTCTTGTAGTTCAGATCTATTGAATATTAAATTAAAACCACCCAGATTTAATATATCCTTAGTAGAAAACCTGCATACTCATTCCCCATGTTATTCTTATGGAGCTTACCAAAACATGTCAAATCTCGCTATCTTGGATTGAAATATGTTGTTTTTCATTTGAAATTCGCTGAGTATGCAGGTCTGCTGCAACGGGGGTATTTTGTTTTACAAAGCAGAAATGCTTTTAGCGAAAATAAAATAGTATTCAATGGTTTTTAAAAGACCCGGTAAAACGTCAAGATCAGTATCGTTATTGTAACGCGGTGGGGGACGCGATAAGGCGTTGCTCAGGAAACATCCGCAGACTTTACTGCTTTCGGCGACGTCCCATTGTGGTCGTGGACGTTTTATTCTCTTGGTTAGCTTTCCAAAAACCAAGAGAAATAAAAGAGAAATTTATAGTACTAGAACAATATCTCTAGATACAAAATTTATAGCCAATATGTTTTTAGTTTACAAATCGTAACAAACATCTGGAGTGGGATATTGAAATGGCTTCAATGACAAATCTAAATTCATAACGAAAATTTATTTGCTTTTAAAAAAAATTGGTGCTGTTGTCAGAAAATTGTCGATTAGTATTGATATCAGTATATCCGTACATCTACTGAGTTTGAATTGCTTGAATTTAAGATGAATTAAACAATTAATTGACGTTTTATTTTGTTGTTATTAAATTGAATTCTTAGTATCTCATCTTTATTAGATTGCCATTAAGTTCAAAATTTATTTACAATTAATAAAAACGAGAGAGTTTCCGATCCGTTCTGAAACAGTTTCGATGAAATTTAATATATATCTAATAAAATATATAAAATAATATTTTCACATCTTTGTTACATTTCAAATTTATATAACAAAGGACTATTTTTGCATGCAAGAGCGAAATGAGTTTCGCCGTGTGCTTGAGACCGCAGACAGTTGGTTTGCCAAGTTTGTTTTAACGTGTAGTCCAGTTCGTTTCACCGGGTTTCCACCGTAACACAACCTGACTGTAACTGTTACAACCAAAGGACATAAACGAGGATACCACAAACGAGGACCCCTTCACTGGAGTTGTTGGTTCTCACAATCAATGATGCTGTAACTTGAATGTGACAGCGGTGGACCTTAATCAACTTAACTTAAAATCAACTGTTTCGCCAAGGGGTTTAAAATACACCATACATGAAAGCTGTCATATTTAAATTAACATATTAAATTATTAATCTTTCTTACACTATGATATGTATATAATTTTGTCTTTTAATTCCTCTCGTTGAAAATGGTAAAGAAAATCATTTTAACTGTTAGTACAAGAAGGATTTAAAAATTAGAATAATATTTTTACGTTATGATTAATTTTTGGGATCAGAATTATTGCAAACAATCTTAAATGAAATAAGTAAATAAAAGAATACTTTTGTTTTTAAATATCAAATTCTTGAACATTATTTTAGGAAACGTATTTAATTAATTTTGTTAAGAGGCCCAATCCACTTTCACAGGCATGTTGGCGCACCGCTGATGTAGGCAGTATGATAGTACACATGTAAAATGTTTCGAGAGTAACAGGTTACTCGTAACGCATGGTAAAGCAGTGTCCGTTACGATATAATTTTGTCTTAATTGAACTGTATGGCAGTGAACATATCATTTCAAGGTTTTTAAAGAAAATCAGTTAGTAAAAACATCATAATAATGAACCTCTAACGTAAATATTTCCATTTTATGCCAATTTAAATAAATGAAAGAATACCATTATCAGTGAATTCATTATGAAAGAAGACAATTAGGGCAAAATCGTCGGCTTTTGTTAGTTTTCAATATAACCCTTTCCAACAATATTATAGTAATGAAATAAGTGCATTCACCGCTTCATATTTGATCTTCAAAAATATACTTTGTTAGGCGACAAAGTACAGATAATTGATATTTTAGTTCGGCGGTAAACGCAGTGCGTTGTCCAATGTTATTCTTATGGCAAATATTAAATAAACCGATATCTACGTTATTTACCAACCGATTTTGATAACATTTGGTATGTATTTGTGCGATAACTGATTGTCAATTTGTTGATTTCAATACATAAGTTTTATAATCTTAAGTATGTGTCAGTTTACCGATACAGTTTATTTTATTATCTACTGCGGGTTGAGGTTTCAGCTTTAGCTAAATTAAAGTAAGTGAACCCTATTTGATAATCACTTGATGTATTAAGATTTAATAGTTTTTAGATTTATGATAACCAATTATGATAAATATCCAGAGTATGATAGATATATCTTTAAATTATTCTGATTATGCTTTAGAAATAACTTCAAATTTAATTACACACCGTAACTAAATCAAGACAAATTCGCATAAAGCTACTTACTGATGAACTAACACTTCCCTTGGGAAGTGTTCTTGATTTACGTTTCAACTTTTATGGAACACAGAAATTAGGGCAAAGCATTAGTTAAAGTACGTAAACCCATTATAGTTACCAAAGCTGGAAGCTCCATAGTAATAAGCGGTGGTGGCTCGTCGCGCGCTGCTGACACTGTTTCCCACTATGTCCGTTGTTTCTCAACGGTGTACGATTATACAAAGAATAAATTACTGATATACTTTTAATTTCTGCTGGATTACAATACTGAACTGACATCGCTAACTAATATGTAATTTAAATATTTCATAAGCAACAACTACTTAAGTATAGCTGTAAAAGTATTTCATACACGATGTTTGCCGTGGTTTCGCCACGTTCTAAGTGATACTAACTATTATCATGCCGAGTTGGTGGAAACCCAAAGTAATAATCATTGATTGAAAATATTTTTGGTTAGTGTTAAATGTAAGCCTTTCAGAGAGATGATTCATATTAATAATAGTCTACGAAAATATACTTTAGTTTGTAAAAAAACCTAATGGCTCATGTACATTTTGTTGTATTTGTTTGTTTTCGCAATAAAAAAAGAGATTTTGGTTGAATTTGTTTGATATGATATAAAATTGGGATATGGAGGATTCCCTATGGTGAAAAATATTTGTAAAAGGTTTTTTAGCTGCTTAAACCTCGTGGGGATCAAAAGAAGCCCCTGATTAAATACATTTTGATCCAGAGTTATAAAAAAAGGTGATGGGGTTTTCATTAATCAACAGGATTTATTTTTGACCTTAAACGCATTTCTCAATTTTGCTAGTAATGTACACGACACTCGGATTCGTTGAAACACACATTATGGGGGTGTAGGCGGGGTACTTTGCTGATTACGGCTTGTGGTTAGAACTGAGGACTAACTTTCAATCAAAAATATATGGAAATCACAAATAAATTGAAATCAAGAAATCGAATTATTGTGATGGGAACAAGAGGTAAAAGGAGTCTAAAAACACAAAACCATCTACTTCAAAGTTGTGGGTACACAAAACGGAAGTTATCGTGACAACCTGCAAACGAGGTACTCCAAAGTGGTCGACGCACACCCACAACACTTGTTTCTCTTCAACGGTAAACCTATAAACCTATTAAAAACTGTATTTAGGCTCATAAATATTTAATGAAATTTCTATTGTTACAGAAAAAATTGCAGTTACCATAACTAGGACTTATTGTAACAAAAAATTAAAACAATAATTGAGTGCTGTTCATAATGTTTAACTTGCTTAATCGACGACGATTAAGCATATGACATCACATTGAGGTATGGCACCCTTAAAAACCTTAAAACTTTTGTTCCTTTTTCCTTTGTATCCGACTGTATCTTTTCAATTATTATATTAGTAAAATCAAGCGAGAAGATATCCATGCGGCAAAGTCAACCAATCAACGCAACTTTGTAAGAACTGAAGGAATCAACAACCAACTCCCTTGTAAGTTTTGGTCAATATGATCCATTTCGTTAATGATTATAGAGTTAAAAAAAAATTCAGGGCCATTTTTATCTTAAAAGATATCCAATGCAATGACCTTTAATTAATAAATTAATTTAAACCAGAACAAATTTAAAATGAAAAACGTATTAAAAGAAAGAATAGGTTTAATTTTCTTAACAAAGATGACAAATTTTATTGGGGCTATAACGCAAAAGAATCTATAAAATTAAAATCTCTTCTAAGTTACTAGTGAAATTAAGGAATAAGTTCATATATTTTTGTATTTTAGCTAAAACAAGATTATTTTCATCAATAACTCAAATATAATTTCGTAAACCGAGAAAAGGATTATAATTATCTTTATGATGAATCACTCTTAAGGGAATTACACATTGCTGAAACATAGTCCTTCATGACTCAAAAGTGACCTTAATGCTCGCTGGTATTCCGACTTCAGCCGTTTAACTTGAGTATATAAAAAATGTTATAACTGGCGCCAAATCTTGCGACTAAAATTAACATTAGCCTTATGGACGGCGTGGGCCGCAAGAATCGGCGCCAGTTATACTATCGACTCTAGTGACAAACCACACTTCTGACAATTATCCAGCAGTTTTAACAATCGACAGGTTATATTGAGCTTTTTCTGACATACTTTGATAGATAATGACGATGATCACTGAAGTAATTGTTACCTTAAAACAATGATGATACCGTAAAGGATAACTGTGATTAAAAAACAATGTTTGGGGGCTCTAAAATAACAATAAAAATAACTATAAAAATGTTTGTAGAAACTTTAAAGAAAATAATAAAACCAAAAAGTTTGTCTCATAATTATTTTTTATAGTGAATCATCTCATATTGTGGAAAAAATACAATGTGACACAAAGATGTGGCAAGAGCTCATGAGCTTTTAGAAGAAAATAAAAAATGACTGGGAGATATTGCACGGGAACCTTAATAGCACCGAGAATCACAACCGTAGCTTCACATTTTCAATGACAAATTGCTCAATTCTTCTTGCGGCTTTGTGTCACTTAGTCCAGAAAAGCAACTAAACATGTTTCCTGGCCAAGAAATCTCTTGGTTTATTCTATTTTTCATAGAAAAATTCTGTTTGACTGTGTTTTCGTCGTCAAATTGTAATTATACATTAGCGTATCTAATAAAAAAAGATCTATCATAACGTTTTTTTGCTTTCATTATTTTAACTTCAAGCTTAGTTTAAACAATTTAATATTCAATGCTGTGAATGATAATAAATCAATGGATCTGTTTATGGGGGCTTTTTAATGAATACGCTATGGGTAAGCTTGGGCGGTTAAATTTAGGTGTATGTACAAAACAAGAAATTTAACACACTTTACGGGAAGTTAACAGTCTAATTTTGTCTCTCTAGAGATAATATTACCACTGCTGGTGTAATTGTAACAGTAGTTTATCAAAGAATTCATAATATTAAATAGTTTTGAAGTGTAACATGCAGAATAATTTATTTAAATGTATATTTCTGTAAAAAACAGACGTTTCAATAGAAGTACTAAGTTTAGAAGTATGATGTCAATCTAGTATACCAAGTACAGAAGTATTAATTCACATTGAATAGCTGTAAAAGCTTTTTTATATATATTTATCGGGGAAATGGGATTCAATGGCCCTTAAGTAATTATTTATTGCAGGCACTACTAAAAATCTTTATGCACAAAATTACTATTTATAATAACCATAAAAATCATAATTTAATTAAAATTAACTTAATGCGAGACCGCATTAACCTGCAACGTTCAAATCTACAAGTATCATGTACTCGTATATGCAGGGTTTTTACTAAAAACCCTTCAGGACTTCGGGATATGGTTACTTGCATCGAAACTAAGAAAACATTTCCATAAACATGGGTCCTAAAATGCTCGGTTATCTGTCAGTTGGTATGTATGTGTTTTAACATGATTTTGCATAACTTTGGAACCACTATAAAAAAAACTCTGATTATCGAAAGAAGGTGAACGGCGGAGCGAGCGCGCGGCACTAAAAACATTCTTATTTAAAAGCCTCTAGAAACGTAAAAAACGCTGTTAAAAATTTGCAGTCGACTTTATTCCAATGACTAGTTAATTACGTTATTAGCACTTTTTTCAAATAATTTTTAACGTTCATCGTTTAGTTTATACTGTGAGTTATATTACTATAAACATGATTTACGAATTAAAAAATACAACTCTTTGTGTTTGATTTATGATAACTCTGCTTAGAAGCATCGGGGAAAATATTCCTGTACAGAATCTTTAGTCGACTTTCATGGGAACAATACATCAAAATTTGAGAGACTTGTGATTAATATTTACGTCGTTATTAATTTATTTCTAAAGTACTGTTATCTCAGCTATTAAACTACTTTGATGAATGAAATTCAGTAAACATTGTCTTTGAATTAAATATATGTTAATTCCGTCGCAATTTTATATTTTTCTTGGAATGGTTTGTCATAAAAGATTAATATATATATGATTGTATCACTGCGAGGCAGAGCACAACAATGACTGTTGAAGTACAGTCTGGACCTAGTGGACCCATTTTATTCGCGCGCCACTGCATGTCTCAGTTTTTCTCTTATAAACAACGCCTGCTTCCAGATGTAGAATTCATTGTAAAAACAATGCCGATTTACCAACATTGAACAGTAAGGAACCTTTCAGTTCCTCCGAATTGCATGTGCTGTGTGTGTTAGAAACATGTGCTCCGTTGTTGTTGGCCAGTTGCTGTACCTCGTCTAGATCGCGCTCGCCCCAGCAAGGTTGGTAATTAATTTCAATTATCAACTGATTACGGATTTATCTAGTAGTATTTTAATGACTTCTTAAGGGAACATTAATTTTGGAAACTATCTAATGTCATTATGGGAAAAATGTAATAAAAAACTCCATTAACAAAAAACTTATTAGTTTTTTAGAAATAAATTAATAACGACGTAATAAATACTGATCAGATCACAGGACTCTCAAATTTTTAGATATTGTTCCCAAGAAAGTCAACTAAAGGCTCTATTAAGGAATTTTTTCCCGATACTTCTAAGCAGAGTTATAATAAATCAAACACAAAGAATTGACTTTTTAAATTCGTAAATCGTGTTTTTAGTAATATAACTCAAAGTATAAACTAAACAATATACGTTAAAAATTATTTGAAAAAGTGCTGATAAGGTGATTAACGATCATTGGAATAAAATGGACTGCAAATTTTTAACAGCATATTTTATGTTTCGTTATGAATAAGAATGTTTTTACTGCCGCGCGCTCGCTCCCGCCGCGCCGTTCACCTTCTTTCGATAATCAGGGTATACAGATATCAACTTGAAACTTGGTGCGTATATGTTGACTAATAAGAACAATATTGGTGCGGAGTATCGTTTCTACTTTGTACCATTTTTAAATCCTATACCCTCTTTAAACCATATCCCAAAGTCATGAAGGGTTTTCAGTAAACACCTTGTATAAATCCATACAATATAAATATGGCTTTAGTTGATTTTACAGAAAAATCAGTAATACACAGAAATAAACTGTGGTCGTAAGGACTGACTAGTACGAGGGAAATACATCATTATTGGTGGTTCCAAGTACAATAGTATTCCTGAATGTGTCATGAGCCAGTATGTGGTAAGCTTGACATTATATGTTATCGGTAAAATATGTTACATTGGGTATATGCTAGTTGTGCTATGCGGTTTACCTATTATCAATATTTGGGGATCGAGCTTAGCTCGGGGGACAGTTTAATTTTCAAACACACATGTTCATATCAATCCCACAATGACAATTAACTTTATAATTTGATTTACTGAGGTTTAAATTTTGTTCAGTTATTGAATTTATTCGGTCTTTGTTTTCTAATCGATGCTCTCATTGCCCGTTTCAGTGACCAAGTGCTGTGACGCACGTTGTTGTATATCTCAACGGCGCCGGCGTCTTCATGTATTGCTCGACACTGCCATTCGTTAACTGATTACAATATCACAGAAAATTCAAATTATTCGATATCATTTCATAAATAATAATAATAAATTTCACAAATGATAATAAATTTTCTGAGCATCTAAATTTTGAAGTACACCACGTTTTTTCTCTTGACAACGTTAGATAATAACCTTGTCCTCATAAAATAAACTTGTTCTTTGTAGATCTTTGAAAATTTGCTTATCTCTATTTCATAAATCGAATTGCAAACTTTAAGAAACATGAAACTGGTTTAAATTTAGTATATCTTTCAAAACTCCGTTATGTAAACAAATTCATGTTTTTGCTTTGATATTATTTATTTATAATTAACCTAAAACACAGCTGTTTGCCTGTTTGGGATTTTTAGATGGGGATAGTACTCCATGAGCAATCTTTACTCAACTGTATTATCTCTGTTCTATTCCACTCAACTGGCAACGTGCTATAAAAGTTTTAAGTTAATTCATTATGAACAGCTGGATGATTCTATTGTATTTCGTTGTTATTCTGTACCCATCATGGCAACTTATATGACCCCATGATAAAAATTGTCAACTTTAAATTTCACTTTTCTAAAAAAAACATTTATTTGTTTCTACAGCAAATTCAACCACGTAGGTGAAATTAAAAATAAAAACTACAACTATGTGCAACATTTTATTAAAATCGTTAGAGCCGTTTTCGGGATAGGATTTATATACAAGAATTGTTCATTTAAAGTAATAGGATTTGTATTTAAGATTCACCAAGTAGACGTTTCTAATTTTAATAATATTTGGAGTTTTCAATTTCAAATTATAGTATTCTAAGCCACTGTTATCATCTTTCATTAAATTATTTTCCTATCGCTCTGAGAAACAATCGAAAAACAGCAGTTTTATCGGGATCGAGCGATAACGACTTTATCGCTCGCTAGCTGACTACTTTATCGCTCGCCAGCTGATTGCATTGCACTGCTACTCTACGCGCTTCAGCCAATCTTTGGCTCCACTTCCGTTTTAAATTGGACTGAGTTCGACTTGTTTATAGCCTCAGAATCATAATGTTGCATTCAGCTACAATGAACGTGAGTAACTTTGGTTTTATTTATCGTTTGGGAATCCAAAAATGCAAGTGTAGAAAAAAATTTGGTATGTTTTTCGCGCGTAAAATATTTTTCTCGCTTTCGCTAAAAATACCGCTGTTCGCTACGCTTCACGTGGTAGTATTTAGCTCAAGCTAAGACAGACCACTATTTAGCTCAAGCTAAAAAAGACCCAATTTATGTTCTTAATACATAAATTATTTTCTTAGGAGGAAAAATATAGTTTCCATTAGTAGGAAGATTTTATTTACATAAAAAATTCAGTAAATTAATAAAAAAATTAAATTTTATTTCTCCATTAAAACATCTTGCTTGTTTATAGATTTACAGACAGAATAAATATTTTTTTCGATATTAGAAACATTTGGTTATTATCTAAATTTGATCTCTGACTTACACAGATTTCAATTATAATTTCTAACAAAAAGAAGAAATAACTGGATTACAACACTGAATTTAGAGAAATACTGGCACAGATGTTTCAAGTCAAGGTGCTTGAAGTTTTTACCTATTAAAAATTTTATGTTGTAAAGACATTTTCATGAACAATTACTCTTAAGGAGCAATTAAAAATATTAATAAGTTGGGAGTTAATTAAAATTAATGAATGAAGCTTGCAAATCGCGTGAGTCCTATATGTTCAGGTATTTATCAGGGACATGAGCCTAAGGTGTTAGGTTCAGTCGAGGGTGTTCCTATATCAGTGACAACGATAAATATATCAGGGAACAATATATAAATATTTCCTCGAAAGGAACGAATCAAAAAGAAATATTTGTTTTTACACTCTAAGGTCATGTAGCCTTTGATTAAATGAATGCATAATTATTTTTGGCAGGATAAATTTACAACCAAATCTACAATTTATTGTTATTATTATATTTGATAGAATTACTTGGCTCATTCACCAAACAATATTTATGGCATTCATGGAGCTGATATTGCCGGCGCCCTTGGCTACTACCCAAAATGTCGATTTCGCTGCAGTGCGCCTATGTTTTTTTAAGTTAAAAACATAAACACTCTTAGCTAAACAAAATACTGTACTGTATAATGTATTTTTTTCATAGTTTATTATTTAAACTGTTTTAGTGTAGTTCATAAATATCTCAATACTCTTAATTTTAAGTATAGTTATTTCATACCGTACTTGCAAATTTAATGTCAGTCTACACAAACTCAGTTTACACGTAACTCTGTTACACAATTGAGAAA
This sequence comes from Flexamia atlantica, assembly GCA_035578135.1. Classification (NCBI taxonomy): domain Eukaryota; kingdom Metazoa; phylum Arthropoda; class Insecta; order Hemiptera; family Cicadellidae; genus Flexamia; species Flexamia atlantica. The sequence continues at coordinate 18,678,329 of JAQJVK010000005.1, forward strand.
ACATTAAAGAAATCAGTGAAATAAGCATGATACAAATTACTAATCACACTAGTAATTTAAAATCACGTCCATTTAGTATTATAAGGAAATAAAATAATTACTATTCTCTTTAATACATTATAACAAAATATTACATTATTAGATAAGATATTACAGTTTTTTTTATTATCTTAACATAAAACTAATATATGGAAAACCGCCCCTCTAATAGTGCTGTCTTCAGATCACACAAGTTATATTTAACTTCCCCACAGAACTTTGGAAGGGAAGAAAGTTTTTGTTTGACTTGAGGCGGTTGACATATAAGTTCGCTCGATATACAAATATGAAATTACAGAACTCTGGAAACATGTCTATCAAGCTTGGTGTAAAGTTAAATTTTGAGAAAGTCACATAAAAACGATAAATCTGTTACAGACCAATTGTCAATAAAAGAATATAATTTTTTATATGAAAACATTATTTTTCGTAAATATAGATTCGCTTTACAATCCCATTACATTAAATGATCAGGCCATGTTTATTTGTGTAGATATGTGTTATTACTCAAAACGGCCCCAGGGATTTTGATTTATGTTTGCTTTGTAAGTTTATCTGCGTACATGATTTATTTTGCAAACATGAATTTGAAAGGTAACAAATCACCATATTGATACTTCTCGGCTTATCAACGAAAATTCGAACAAAATAATCCTACAACTGTTCATAAATAGAGTGGAAAAGAACATTGAGAAGGAATTATTGTTTCAGGTAAACAGAGTATTTATTTATAACTATCGAAAAATGCTTGGTCAACTAAACAAAACATTACAAAGTAGTATATAAAGAAAATATAAAAAAAAACCAGTTTCATAGCTATGTTTAAGTGTAGGCAGTGAAGGTCGTTCAGTAGAAATCTAATCGAAAGCATCCTTATTGGAAAAAAGGATATAATTGTTCATATAATTATTGCCATTATGTAAACAAAGTGGAAATGAAGACATCTTGTTTGTTCCAATGTCAAAATAAAAATAACTAATTCATGTTTTTTTTTTCAAATTAGACCACCATCTAATTGATGGTGCACCATCTCATTGCACCATCTCATTGCAAACCTTAGGAGTACATTTTTCTTGGCGCTCAGTGAATACAGAAATTAATAAGAAGCTTGATTTCCATGTAAAATACTTAGCGCTGTTTTATTTTGACTTAAAAATTCAAGCCTTACAGCGACACTGCCATTCAGAAGTGATTGACTGATTGATTGATTGGGGAGAATATACTCACAAGTCGTAGCATGTCAATCGACGTTTTTCTTACACCCTTGGTCTGGCAGATTTGCAGGCTTCGACGGTTGAGACATACATAGCGTGGCGGCCAGACAGGAAGGGAGGTACTCAGAATCAGAATCAGAATCAGAATCAGAATATTCTTTATTGCCGTAAAAACATATTTACATGCATTGGCAAGCGTCAGAAATACAGATATTTCCTAAAAACTAAAAACATATTCTCTTACCTTATTTACATTATGAATAAAATAAAATTCTTTACTGGCTCAGATAGTCCTGGACACTGTAAAAGGACTTTTCGGAAAGAAATTGTCTAAGTTTCCGTTTAAATAAAACAAAAGACATTTCAATTTTTAGGCAAGCAGGCAGTGCATTGAAGAACCTAATGCTGTTGTATGATAGGTGATGCTGATAGAATGCTGTACTGTGTCTCTGAACTGGGATCTCTAAACGTGGCCGGAGTGAATATCCAGAGGAGGCGTTGTTATTGGTAATAGAGGGTGAATTTTGCTTGAAAAACAAAAGGGTCTCAAAGATGTAAAGGCAGGGGAAAGTTAGAATCTTATTACGAAAAAAAGTTGTCCTACATGATTCTCTCCTTCCAAGTCCAAAAATTATGCGGATTGCCTTTTTTTGGAGGCGAAAAATTGACTTAGTTCTTGAATTTTCATATCCCCAAATTGGAACGGCATATCTAAGATGTGGGTAAAAGCAGCCAAAATAAAGAGTTAGTAGAACATCAGAGTTAGTAAAATGCGCCAATTTTCGAAGAGCGAACAGACAGGAGCTAAGCTTCCCTGCAACTTTGTTGATGTGATCTTGAAAATTGAGATGTGCATCAAGTTTTAATCCGAGAAAGTTAACGGAATCGGCAGCGGTAATTTCTCTTTCATCTAGAAGAAGTTGGGAAATCTCAGTTCTGCTATCCCTAATTGAAAAGTTGAGAAGATGAGTTTTATCCGTATTCACAACAAGGCCGTTTTCCTTAAACCATTGAAAGAGACAATTTGAATCTATAAAACCACTAATTTCCAAATCAGCCAAATTCGGTGCTCGAAAAAGAAGTGACGTATCATCTGCGAAAAGACAGAGTTCACCCACACTTACACTGGTTTGTATGTTATTAATGAAAACGAGGAACAGAATCGGTCCCAAAACCGAGCCCTGCGGCACACCCATGTTGACAAACATCTCTTCTGAAAATGATTTGCAAATACATCTGTTGCTGTCAATATAGTCCATTACAACCTTTTGCTTACGGTTAGAGAGGTAGGAGGAAAACCAATCATGAGCACGTCCTCTCACTCCCATAACATCGAGCTTTAGAAGAAGAAGAGAATGGTTTACCAAATCGAAAGCCTTACTTAAATCAACAAAGAGGCCCAATGTTTTCTGTCTTTCATCAAGAGCGTGAACAATTTTGTTAACAAAACAGAACATTGCATCTATTGTGTTTTTCTCCTTTCGAAAACCAAACTGACTACTAAGAAGAATGTTATTTCTATTAAAAAAACTTATTAACCTAGCAGCTACAACCTTCTCAAAAACCTTTGAAAACGTGGAGAGAAGTGAAATTGGCCTGTAGTTATCACACAACTTTGGATCAGATTTTTTATGTAATGGCTTAACTATAGCTGTTTTGAGAGAAGTGGGAAAAGTCCCTGAAGACAAAGAGAAATTAATTAGGTAAACTAAAGGCAAAACAAGCAGATCAATACAACCCTTCAACAATCTAGATGATATTCCATCTGACCCAGCTGAACTACTCACTTTCTCTCACTACTCCCTAATTACATTTTTAGGTAATGCTTTCCAGCAACAGTCACCGGAAGTTCGTGAAGGCATGAGCAAAATGTGCGGACTGATGCTATCCCCATCGGTCCTTGCCATTGAAAAAAAAAATTATGGCAGCATCGTATTTCCCAGTTTCTGAATTGGTACAGAATGGCCAAATACCCTAGCCGTCTTGAAGTCTGGCCTTCGTAATGAACTGTGTTCTCTTAAAATAAACTAAGAGACTTTGTGCATTTCAACAAATATTATGACTTTGGACACTTTAAGTAACCAATTGTTTAGTACTATTGAAATTTTACTCGAGGCATGCTCTGCGGGGTGAGTGATAGGATGCAGAGTTGGTCCCAGCGATCTCTATAATACAACTGGATCGCGCGCTGTGTGCTGTGTTTTCGGTCCGGCAGCTCGGCTCTCTCCCCACCGCTAACGGGTGAACCGCGCCGCTGCAGCCATACACTTTACACGGGACTACCGTGTTCGCGCTCACAAAAAACACTATATCTTCGTTCGTAGTTGCTTGATTTTCAATTACTTCACACAGTTGCAATCTGTATTAAATTGTGGAGATAATGATATAGATTTTATATCAAAATCATTTTGTTATAAACTGTATTCGGCAGACATTTATGCATGTTGAATGAAAGCTGCTATCTTCGCTAATATTTTATAGATTTGATTTAGTTTATGCATTGATTCTGGTTCGAGTATGAAGTTATAACAATTATGTTTTTAAGTTTCATGGAAATATAAATTATTTTACCAATAACATACATATGGCAAGCGTGAATGTGGTGAATAAATATATTTATTTGGTTGTAGTATTAAATTAAATGAGGACTAAAAGGCTTAAAATAGGTCATCAAATAAGTATAAAATACATTAATAAAACCATTTACTTGACAAAAATAATATTTTCATAACATTAGTAATTATACCGGGTGTCTCACCTAAAGTGAACCAATAGCTAACTTTTTTATTATAAATCTGACAAAGAACTTCTTATGGGGCACTTCCCTTAATTTTTAACGCTGCTTTTTGGAGTCACTTCGAAATTTAAAAATATGGCCGCCATTTTCCAATATGGCGGACAACTTTGATTTTTCTTATGGAACACCCTATATTTTAGGGCATTTTTGGATTTTACGCTTAATTTTAGGAACTTTTTATTCTTTCTAATTTTTTCCTAAACTCAATGGTTCAGTAGATATGAGCAGTTAAAGTTTGATTTTTCTCCTTTTAAAATGCATTGTGTCCATTTAACTGTTTTATCCGAAGTTATTCCTTATGGAGTAAAATCATATTCAAAATAACACATTTCCACGATTAAATCCCGACTAAAAATTATTTTATGATTAAATCTCAACTAAACTAACATTTTTAGGCACTTTTAATCTTTGGCATCTTTTATTAAACCCAACCGTTTTCGATATAAAGACTGCCAACAATTTCCCAATGCTTTGTAAATGGGGAAAAATCTAACTTTCACTGTTCATTCCTCCTTAACCATTAGGTTTAGGAAAAAATTATAAAGAATAAAAAGTTCCTAAAATCAAGCGTATAATCCAAAAACGCCCTAAAATATAGGGTGTTCCATAAGAAAAATTAAAGTTGTCCGCCATATTGGAAAATGGCGGCCATATTTTTAAATTTCGAAGTGACTCCAAAAAGCAGCGTTAAAAATTAAGGGAAGCACCCCATAAGACGTTCTTTGTCAGATTTATAATAAAAAAGTTAGCTATTGGTTCACTTTAGGTGAGACACCCGGTATAATGGTTTTATGTATTCTTAAACAATACTAACTTGTGCAGTTTTTTCCGAAGGCCAGCCGAACTTGGGTTTTTGTCAAGTGTTCTCAGTTTTGATTGGTAGTGTAGCTTTATTTTGAAAAACAAATATCCTATCATTTTTATCAATTTTACTTCATGTGGGGTTTCTCCCAGCTGCACTAAATCTTTATGGCCTTTAAAAACAGTTGTGGCAAAGTTTTGACATGCCATATTTACATTACATTTACGAACTAGTACATAAAAAAACTAATAATGTGTCTTAGAATATTAGACATTGGACCTTGATGATTAAATTCCTGTTTGTCAATTGAATGGCAGAGCGATTTCCACTTTAGGCAAATAATATGTCTTCCGAAACCAACTAATATGTTGATAACATTAGAAATAAACAAAACTTAAAATATACCAAAATATACAAAATATACCAAGTTAAATCATGACTTTGGATTTATATTTCAGACCTAAAATAATAATGTAGTATTAACAAAGCAAAATTACTTACCAGTGAAATGATAACGACTGTCTTTAGCATTATTCGAACAGTTGTACGCGGCGCAGTATTTCGGCATGATGACTTGGGCATATTGCAATGACAACAAACAGCAAAAACCAACTGAACTGAATTTCAGAAGGTGGACGAAGGATTAATGAAGGGTGGGGTTAGAAAAAGACAAGTCGAGACCATCGATTTATATTTACATCGTTAGTCGAGACATGAATTACCTTCTTTGAGTGATTTTGTTTACCCACTTGCTACGCGCGGGCAGCGCGTGGGCTGATATTTGTAAACATCTCTTTCTATATACATACAGCAGGGGACAAAATCTACTCTTTTTTCTACTCATATGAATGCATTAGGCCTATGCAATAATTGTTTTATAGCGTGAAAGTTTCAGTTGAACTCGTCATATTTCACTAACATAAAACTAGAAAAAATACCAAGTCACACCTTTTTCTTCCATTTATATCGTTGCAATGGTGTTTGTAATAACGTAAAACTACACAACAACCTCCGTAATTTCATAAGGAGTACAATGGTGAAACCCCCATTTCAATTGAGTAAGTATCAACAAAGTTACTTCAGTTTATATCAATAAAAACACGGAAGCCGCGTATGAAGTGTATGGGCCGCGCGGCGAGGCGCACCCGTTAGCGGTGGGGGGAGCGGCCGGACCGAAATGTGCCTTGTTCCGGGCATTACAGCGCGCGATCCAGTTGTATTATAGAGATCGCTGGTTGGTCCTGGCTTCCGTGTGATGGACTACCAATGAAGCATATATTAATGTTTGTGAGGAACCTTTCATCTTCTCGATATTTTAAAAACGCTAATGACGACAAATAATGATTAATAATAATTATTTTTGGAATTAACCTTTTTAATATGGAAATATGTTTGATAACCTTTGTGACTTTTTATTATATATTGAATTTTAAAATGTAATAGAGTTTTATAAAAAAAATATAAGAATAGAACATAATGCGAAATCTCCAATATGAACTCAGACTAGATTTTAGAGTTCAATTTTATAAAGTGAGTAGTAATAATTTTAATACCTAAAACAATATTTCTTCTAGAGAAAACTGGTTTTTAATTGTTCGTCCCCATGAAATCTCTTCTTGTACTCGATCCTGTGAGAGTTCACAATGATAACAGTGCTACTTTAATGATGTGAGTTATACCATTTGTAGCAAATGATGTTACGATTTACTAGAAGTATTTCTATAACTCAGCTTGTCTACAATTCGTAAAAAGGTCTTATGCCACTGGCTTTTTAATATATTTTTTCATGTAAGCTATCTCATTTCCTACTATTTCGCGTAGAAAACATCGTGATATTGAAACTTTTGTTTATAAATAATTGAATCGCTTATTGAAAAACCCTGTATCTGTCAAACAAAGTGACTGGTCATTATATTAAAATGATAAACATTGTAACATAACACCATTTGTAAAGGAAAACAGTAATAATCCAGTAATCAAAGGCAAAACCCCTTGGCTGTAAAATTTTATTATTCCCGTCATGTTTAATTGGATTATGTCCACAAGACCAATTATTTTAACATTTCCTAAATAACCATTTTACGGAAACACATGAAAAGTCACGTCTCGAAACTGCGGCATTTATCGACACAAGAACAATGACAAGGAAAAACTTTGATAAAATAATCCTATTTCACTTTTATTATACTTTCTGAAGATATTGAATTGGGGTCACCGCCAATAATTGTTGTGTGAATAGTACTTCATTTTTAAAAGAAACTCCTTTTTGGCCACCATCTTAGATCGGTCATGTTCGATTGAAATTATTTTTCCCCATGTCAATGTGGTATGGTGACACATCATTACGGATTAGATTTTCACGCTGATTTCAATGTAGCAAAACAGTTTTTTTATTTTTCCATTTGACTTGTTATTAAGATATAACAAGTTGTATGCTTATTTTTTATTTTTACCCATTTGAAGTCTAAATACGCTCTAAACCGATTGAACAAAATGTAATTATCATATTATTAAATTCGATAGTCAAAAGATATTATTTGCTTGAATATGTTTTCATCATACTGGCACAGAGACATCTGTTTTCAGTTCCTTTATGTGGTGGCTCGAAAGTTACCCATTGCCATCCTAGGCCTGCAAAAACTTTTACCCGGCCTAGGTTTGGTCAGGTTTGAAGGATTGAGAAACGTATGTTTATGCAAGGACTACGTTTGATTGAAAGTATGTATTTTTCTGTGTAGTATGATGAAATATATCGTACGTTACACGGGCGGGAAGTTTTGCCTTACTCGCATGGAAATCCCTCACTCGCTTTCGCTCGCGCCGGAACTAACATTCTCGTGTGGCAAAACAGTAATTTCCGGCTTAGTAACGTAATATACTATATCATATTGTTTAGGAATCAAGTAATAAAAAACTGATTTCGGCACAGTAATCAGCATGAATACTGTGTGTAATGTCATAGGCTACCTTTACACCAGAAAAACATATTTTGAATCCAATGTAGCGGATCCCTTCCTGTAATCAACTTCTCAAAGAATTATGATAAAAATTCGATGGGTTCACTTTTTTTAGATTTTTTTCTGGAAAAAATTGGTGGCTGAAAAAAGCCACAATTTTGGAACGCGGTTTTTTAGGGTTTCCGATATGAAATATTTTATATTGATTTTGGATATGTTAACATAATTGGTTTTGAGAAAAATAAAACTAAATGTGATGGAGTTGATTTATGTTTATGTAATAGGAGTTTTTGTGTTTGTTTAGTTTGATTAGTAGTGTTTTTTTAATTGTGTTATACCATTTTATTAGTAATTTTATTATAAATAATATTTATTTATTTATCTATTTATTTATTTTTCAATCAATTTTTTCAACATTGATCAAAAGTTTTCATAAAGTTATGTTTTCTTCTTCTTGGTTAAATTTTAAAATTCTTGGTGAAATTGCAGTATATTTACTTGAACGGATGTAGTACTGCAGGAAGAACGATTTCATTCAATTTAAATGACTGTATTAAACTAATTTATTTTAGTCTCACTTGATACAAAGTAGCAATTAAATCTCTTTGAAATTAAATTTTTATTTAACTATCAAAATTACTTATAAATCATCATTTTTTCCAATCCAGAAGCCAAACGTCCATGGAAACTTATACCAAACAGAATATATATACATATAAACAGTTTTTGGCTGTATTCCAAAATGAACGATTTCCAGACGTATACTTGATTTTTTTCTTTCCATGATGCGAGTAATTGCCTGGTAAAGTTGTTTACACTTAGCCCGAAACACTGTGTAGCAACGTATTGTAAAATTACATTGACGCCATCACAAAGCCACGTCGGGAGTGGGATCCTTATTAATTACATTAAAAACAACTTTTTTCATCACTGTTCCGTTCTTGAAAACTTGCGTTTTAACTGAAGTCTCATAATCCATTAATTAAGAGTTTCCTATTTATGATTTCATATTTTAATGAGGTTTATGACGTAAGAGGAATCCTTTGAGTAGTTTATTTAAAAAATATACACTGCTGGAACTAAAACGGTTTTTGAAATAAAAATATTACTATGAAATAATATATTATTATTTTTTAAGCATTTTTCAATGTATTAAAGACATTGAAAAAATTCATGCGTATAAGATACATATGCTGGACAAATAATGGTTATTTAAAAAGTAAGTAAAGTTATACTGAGGGAATCACATATCATCACATCCGGAATTTTTTTTATCTTTCAAAGGGGCACATGCAACTCCCAACTAGTTTCACTTCATGCGAATCGAGTGAAATCGGCACTTGTTAGTGCACGTAAAGAAATTGGGGTTTTTTATTTTAATTAAAACATTTTTTTTGAAAAAGTCACAAGCCATATTGACGATTTCAAAATGAAATCAATATGAATAATCAACCTAAAACAATTCAGAATTATAAATCACTTTGAAGTATTGAATTACATACAAAAATGACTCCGAGGATTAAACAATTTTAAATTAAATTTTACCGAAAAGATTAAAGTATTAAAGTTAATATTTCCCCTTATCATATAAACTAAAAGACACAATCGGAAAATGTTCATGTTGTTACCAGAAAATATATTACCAGCCATTTCTTTCTGGCGGAAGTTCAGCGTATGCCTTAATTCATCATAATGTGTATATTATGTAGAACAGTCTTTTTGAACATCTATTCTTTTTTGTAAATAAATATAGGAAGAGGAGGGATTGCCCAAGTGTGACGAGGGTAACGCCTGTCATCCTCAGGTATTTTGAGAACCCTTTGCATCAGCATATATTGCAAACTTGTGGATTAAAAATAAATTTTGGAAAAATGTATTTTTTGCCACTTGAATTGGTTTTATCAATAATATTTACCTGCTAACGGCTAATTTACCTGTAGACTATCTTCAATTCAAATTAAGTGATAAAAAGTAAGAAGTGCTACTTTAATTTAGACATTCATGCACTATAAGTTTTTTGTACAAGATTGTGAGTATTTGCACAGAGAAGATAATAGTCAAGCTCTCAAAAGCAGACATTGAAAAAAAACACATTTTACACCGGTCCACATATGGGCAAGGACCACACTTAAGTCTGCTTCTTGTCTAAATGCCGAACGCAAGCGTCTGAAAATGTCTGTATTTTTAATTTTTTTAAATTATATAGGTGTTCTTAGAATTTGAAGATTACCAAGTGAATTATTATTATTAAAACCTTGAAAATGACACCATGAATGCTGAAAATTAGGTAGGATTGTTACTACTTCAATTAAAAACGAGTAAGTAACTTGATTCAGTTAAAATATATGTCATGGCATATAACTACCCACAGAAGAGGTCATATTATAAAGGTCTCTCTACTATAACTAAAGTACCTAAACAATTAAAGTTAGTTTCAAATTTGAATAAACTAAAACTGTGAAAATTAAATGTAATAAAATTTGTTTTTAAACAGTTATAAGAAGAATGTTATTTATTTTTCTCTTTAACGCGTTATTCAAAGAATATTATTTCTTTTTCTCTTCTATTCCTTATTCAAAGATTATTGAAATAATTCTTTAGTTTTATTTACTCCCGATGCAGTACACGTCAATGTACATAACTAACCGTTAGAGGCCACCAACTTCTAAAAAAAAGGATTTTAAACGGGTCGTTATGTAAGTTACGAATAAAAATGGCATATACACAAATCCTGTCATGTTTTAATGCAGTAGGAGTGAAAACAAAACCAAAATATTTCCCGATTGAATTCAAGTAGGGAATGGAGGAAATTTCGAATCAATTTAGAGCAGGTGATATCTGGAGTCTAAATAAACATGCACAAATCGTCTACATAAGCGAGTGTGTATGTTTTCTGGAAACATGTTGAAAATGGGGGATTTTGGACTATTATACATATAATCGTCCAAAATATACGAAGCTATGTATATTAATAAGCGAGATATAGAATTTTACTTATTTCAAATAAAGATAATTACCTTATAAACTACATACAGTAATAGGTCTATAACACATTCATAAATATTTGTTGCTTTGCATGTAATGAAAACTGTTAATCTAGAGATACATCCGAATCGATTAAGCTGATAACATTTCTCATATAGAAAATGGTAAGTTAAATACAATACATCACAGTATAATTTATTTAGAGAGTAGGGAAGTCCTAAGTCAGAAAGAGCAATTTGTCTCACTTTAAGACTCTGTCTCTGTCTCTCTGAATGGTTAATGATTTTCGTCAACGTTAAGTGTTTTAGTATGGAGCCATTTACTACTTGTTTACAGGCTCTTATAAATGATTTCTGCTTAATGTGTTAGGAGTAGTGCATTATTCCTAAATATTACTTAGCTAATACTACTAAGTAATAAATTAATAATCCCTGATTTAATTTTTGTTTAATATGTGTTAAAGTCAAAGTTTCTATTCGGAAAAATGTAGTTTATTTGTCATTGATTTTGCTACAGGAATGTTAAAAACCTTTTAAGGAAATCAAGTAGATTTGCTGTTACAAAATCTATGTAAAAGTTGACTTTTTACTAGTTAGTTATAAAAATTCCGTTTAAGATGAGGATGCTGTAGATTGATGCACGGGAGAGGAGCAACGTTCAAAGCTTAATCTGTCTTATTTGACGTTCATTTATACTCATGATAATCAGTAAATTTTTGCTTGTGACTCCTTAAATTTTAAGATAAATATATTTAAAGAGGAGGAACAAATATTGGAATTATGTTAATTTGTTGAATTGTTTACATTTAAAGCAATTAAATAAAGCTGTAAAAAAAGTCGCACCGAAAAACATTTTTTAGATTCTATTTTAGTTACTCTAGGTGTTTTATATCTAAAGGGCTTAAATAATAAAGTATAAAATTTCATGATAATTGAGCTCCATGAGTTTTAGATGGTTAATAATTACAATAATGTCTATTCATATCTATCTTTACAACCAACCTAATTTGTGCTCAATCCCACGCTTCTTCTACCATTATTCTTAATTTCTCTAATTATATAAAATCTTATGTCTTCATTCTGCATTAAAAAAATTAAAAAAAACACAGGTGTATGAAATTAGAATGAGTTTATTGAAAGTGGAGAGAGCTAATTAATCTTAAATCAATTAATTTTGTGGAACGATATCAATAATGAGAAACTGTATTTATAAATGCAGCATCTGAAATGTTTAGTATGTTTTGTGACAAATGAAAACCGTTTAAGAAAAAATAATTGTGCATATTTTAAAAAATTTTTTGATTGTAGATTATTTTGTAATAAAGATTTGCACATATCTCGGCAATAAGAATGATATTCAACATTCAGTAATGAGTTTTCATAATTAGATTAAGTAATATTTACATTCAAAAGCATATTACGCATGTTGAACTAAATGTTTGCAACAAAGTCTACTTACATACATTAAAACTCATCATTTGAAATTTCAAATCATTCAAAGATATTAGATATTTATTTTTTAAAGTAAATGCATTTTCGTACAACGTATTTAAGATTATTATGTATTTGATAAATTTACAGTTTTTACTCACTACTTCCAGCAAAGTAAAGCTTTGTGTGAGTATTTGTTTGCTTAGTTATACGCTTATACTATGGCAAATCAATAAATATTAGTAAACTATTTATTTTACTGAATCGAGGTGTGGTGATCATTGCACGTGTAGCAGAGAGATAAAGGTCTTATGAGATTAACTAGAACCTCTAGGACAAACTCCAGTAATGTACTAATATGAAACGATTAAGCACGCTGAAACAATACCGTGAACAATATGGTTACCATGAACAATACTATCAGGCATTTTAACTGTTTACATTTTTTCTATTTTATAGAATATTATAACAGGTTGAGGATTCTAAAATTAATTTTAGACCTTCTTGTGGATTTATAATTACAAAATTAAAAAAGAAATGTAAAAAAATTGTTCTTCTTTGTGCTAAATAAAAAAAGCCTTGATTCTTCTAGGTGATGTGGCCAAAGTCTGTACAGTAGTGAACCTGTTGGGGTTTTATTACATAGTTGGAAGTTTCCATCATTTGTTGTAATATAAACAATTTTGGTAACGTGAGAAAATAAGTTATTTTATATCCTTCTTATAAGTCCATTGGTATTTATTATTTAGAACTCTTTTAAAGAGGTGACAACTAAAAAAGAAATTAATAGAGTGCCTACTCCATAGGATGACGGTACAGATTTATTTTACAACAAACAAAAACTATGCAAATATATTTGAAAAAATGTATAAGCCTTATTTTATATTATTTATAAGACAAATTATCAAATTATACTTCCATTTCGTAACAAATACTTGCCACTTAAAAAATTATCTCAAATCACATAAGAACTTTAGTTTCATGACTATTCTATTCACGTTTAAAACCATTTTTTTTAGAAGTAAATAGGAGGTAAAACATGATCAAACGCATTTCTCATTCTTATATAAAATAATTAGGCCGGTATAAAAATATACAACGTGTTAATGGTAACCTTTTACATTTAATTTTACATTTAAAAGGCTTCAAAAAAATAACATAATAACTAAAGAAGACAAAGTTCTATATTAATATAGCTCTCGATTTATTATATTTAACACTAAACCCTATGGTTTCATTAGAATTTCTGTATACATCACCAAAGTAACAGCCGCGAGCAAGTTGATTACTAAGGCTGGAATAGCGCACTAGCGGTATTACAAGTACTAATTCACTGGTGACAACCACATGTTAGTGATATAACAAAAATATATGGCTCCCCTCTTTCAGTTTGTATAGGCCTACACCATTAACGCATCAGCTGAGCAAATGTTTTTTATGCTTGTGTAGTGATGGCAATTATCACGAACCACGTGCCAGTGGCGTTACACAGATAGACAACCCTTCCCTCATAGTTTGTGCACTTCACCAAAGTATCAGCCGAGCAAGAGGATTTCCAAGGCTGGTGTAGCGGTGGCAAGTACTAATTAACGTTGTCGACAACCACATGTCAGTGACGTCACAAAGATTAATGGCGCTTCCCTTGCAGTTCGTACATCACCAAAGTATCAGCCGAGTGAAGGATTTCTAAGGCTGGTGTAGCAGTAATTAACGTTGTCGACAACCACATGTCAGTGACGTCACAAAGATTAATGGCGCTTCCCTTGCAGTTCGTACATCACCAATGTATCAGCCGAGTGAAGGATTTCTAAGGCTGGTGTAGCAGTAATTAACGTTGTCGACAACCACATGTCAGTGACGTCACAAAGATTAATGGCGCTTCCCTTGCAGTTCGTACATCACCAAAGCATCAACCGAGCAAGAGGATTTCCAAGGCTGGTGTAGCGGTGGCAAGTACTAATTAACGTTGTCGACAACCACATGTCAGTGACGTCACAAAGATTAATGGCGCTTCCCTTGCAGTTCGTACATCACCAAAGTATCAGCCGAGTGAAGGATTTCTAAGGCTGGTGTAGCAGTAATTAACGTTGTCGACAACCACATGTCAGTGACGTCACACAGATTAATGGCGCTTCCCTTGCAGTTCGTACATCACCAAAGCATCAACCGAGCAAGAGGATTTCCAAGGCTGGTGTAGCGGTGGCAAGTACTAATTTACTCTATCACCAACCACATGCCAGTAACGTCAGACAGAGTAATGGCGCTTCCCTCCACAGTTGTGTATATCACCAAAGTCTCATACAACCAATAATATTTGCAAGGCTGGTGTAGCGGTAGCAATAAATAATTGATTGAATATTTAATACAATTTAATTTACCACTGTTTTTGTTAGAAATATATTCATTCCAAACCATTAATAAAATAAAGGCTTATAATTTCCCCTGATAAAATCATATATACTTAACTGGTTTAAGAACAGAACATTGTAACCATTTTCAGTTACTTCACTTTAAATACTTTAATTAAACTTTGAAGTTATTAAAAGAGTTCTCTTGTTATATGAACAATAAATTGTACAACAAAAATATTATTTTAATAGTTTTGATGAAATTACTATAACTACAAGAAGATATCAAAATTTAAACATTTTCAATGATGTTATTTATGGAAAAGCAACTCCACTTGAATTAGCAAAGCTTATCTTGGAAACTATTTATAAACATCTCACGTTTATGCAGTCCACCAAACTAATATATTCGGGGTACGAGCAATTACCAACTACCACAACATACTATATTTACAATCTTCCTAAATTATGATATTTTCACGTAGCAAGTATTTATATGTTTAAATATATGAGCCGATTGCATGAACTAAATGACACATTCAACCATTTCCATTGTGTTTCTATATTTAAATACTCGTATCTGCGGTCCGAGGAACAGAGCAAAGCCCATTGAAATCTCGCGCTTGTTCACTGGATTGCAATGATTTAATTAAACCGTGTGTAATAGATGATTGTATTTGCAGTGAAAATGTGAATCGGAATATAAATTTATCTATGATCAGTCGTTTAGCGAATTTCCCCAAAAGGGAAGAAGCTATTACTGTACGTCTCATTGTAAGACTTAGTCGCGGGACCATCATGTGTGTGGGTCTGTAAGCACAATAGCGCTCGCAAAAATGGTCCTATCGGAATGAAATTTGGCATATGCGTGTAAAGTAGTAATTATTCTGAAGAAATCGAAAACCCGCCTGATTGGAACATCAGTAGGGTGATAAAGGGGGAGAAACCCCCCTATTTTTTTGTCCACAGAAAAATTTAAATAATCTTTTTTGATTTATACTGTTAAATTTAGCTTGAAAAATAATAATATGGTATTTTGAAACATTGCTCCATGTCATTGGTTTCTGAGATGCAGTACGTATCGCAATGTTAAGACCTTACGGAGAATAAATAAAATTCTATATCTCGCTTATTTTTCAACACATCTTAATAAAACTTGGTTGGTGGCTTCATCTAGATGAGTGCTAATGTATATGAGCCTAAAATCCCGGATATTTTCCTTTTAAATGGCTGAAAACCTGCATACTCATTTCAATGTTAACCTCATAAAAAATAAATAAAAATCAAAAAAAGAAATAAAATAAAGTTGTGCAGTTTGCTTATTTCTCAACATAACTTGGTAAGATGTAATCTAGTTAAGATCTACTTGACTATGACCTAAAATTCCCAGATATTTTTAGATTCCTGAGGCAGCGAACCTGCGTACTCAGCTCCCCAATGTTAACTTAAGGGGGCGGTCTACCTCAAGTTCCGAGCGCTAAAACAGGGTTTTGTATCTTATTCATTGATCGCTGGATTTTCATATGATTTCCAATATTTTGGTGTCATTTTAAAAAGGATATGTTTTTGTAGGTTGCTATGATTTTAGAATTTTAGATTTTATCCCCGTTTATTTACAGGAATTGTGTAAATCTTTCAAAAAAAGGTAGTTTTTTGTTAGATTTTAAAGTCTCATAACTAACAACAAAAACGCTTTATAGAAAAATAAAAATTGTAGAAGCCTATAAAATATTCTGAAGAACGTGAACCCACTCTCAATTTTATTAAATATTCAAAAATAAAGCTTTTGTCGCCCAGATACGAAACGTCTGCAAGCGTACTTCAGCGCGCTTTAGCCCTATCTTTACAATGTTATTTCGCTCTGTGATGCAGATTTTTCTGTTAAGGTAGACCGCCCCCTTAATAGGAAACAAATAAAATTGCATAGCTCGCTCATTTATGTACCTTGAACTCATCATATCATGAACAAACTTGGTATGTGGCTTTATCTAGTCTACTGTATTATGTCCTGTAATCCCCCATTTTTACATTTGTGGCAGCATACCGGTATACTCACTTCCCACGTTATTCTTATAGAGAATATTTTTGCATGCTTATTTGCGGACGTCAGTTGATTTACTTGATGCGAGGCTACGTGTCAATTATTTATTCAAGCATTTGAAATTCGCAGGGTATGCAGATCTGCTGCAACTGTATTTAAGCCTTATTATTCTTTTCTTGATGAAATGTCGATATCTTTATCTTTAGTCTCTATGATTTTTTCAAAGTAACCTATTTGCGTTGGGAGCTTTCAGTTAATCGTAAGATGTGTGAATAAGAACAGAATTCAATCATCTCTGACTAAGAAAAATATGTTTTATGCGCGTCTGTGCGAAGAATGACAGTTAGTTTATGAAACCAACCGTGGCACATAGGTAATAATTTAAAAGGGATTGATTGCTTTAATGTGGTCCACGTTTCGAATGGTCACACAGTCTACTAAAAACCATACATTCATAATTGAACATAGAGAAATAAAGCAAAATATGTAAACCAAGCAAAATCCATATTATAGTTTAAGCTTACATACTTGTTGTATGAATTTAGCAAATTTGTATATTGTATCTCAATATAACTCGATACTGCAATACTCTAAAGTATCCTAGCAGGTCGTTGCTCTTTTACTAACAAACGGTCTAGAAACAACAATTGTGATACAGTGGAACCTGGATAATTCGAACTTGTATAGTTCGAAATCTTCTTTAATTCGAATATTTTTCTTGGTCCCTGGCATTTTGTATCTAACCAATGCTAAAAAATCGTGGATAATTCGAATTTTATTTTAGATAATTCGAATTTTTTGAGTGCCAAATTAAGGTACATCAATTTCATTCCACGGCTGGAAATAGTTACAAATTCATTGAAAAACACGTTTTACTACGACGTTCAATACAAAATTAACGCCAGACCTATGGCGTGTCAGGTTAT
The DNA here is from genome assembly GCA_035578135.1 of Flexamia atlantica. Lineage (NCBI taxonomy): Eukaryota > Metazoa > Arthropoda > Insecta > Hemiptera > Cicadellidae > Flexamia > Flexamia atlantica. Next base: position 18,695,868 of record JAQJVK010000005.1, read on the forward strand.
GGTCAGATGACTCGTCCCTTCCACCTCTCAGGCTTCCCACCCTGCCCCAACATAACTAACTAACACCAACACCAATAACTCGACACTAACTCGACACCAATAATAATGTAAACTAATGCAGTACAGAACGCTGACTGGGTTCGGAAAAGGGTTGCGCTCGCCGTGTCGCCGTGATAGCACCACTAGTCTTTTCGTGCTTGATTCTGTGTAGAACGGCTCCCGGCAGACGAGCCATGCACCAGACCTGATGCGCAGTTTTCTATGTCGACACAAAGGCTACTCAACATTGCGACCCTTCCCTCCCCCCACCAGCCAAACTAACTTCCGAATTCCAGTGCAACATTCCGTTGTTTTCGATCGTCCTTCAAACAAAGTGTTTTTTCTCTGCGCAGTGTCTTGTTTTAAGTGTTTAAAAGTTATTTCGTAACATTAAATAAGTGTAGTGACCATATCGACAAAATCACGGACCTATAAAACACTCACCTTAGCGGAAAGACAATGAGCGTGCAATTGTCAATGTTACACGAGGTTAAGTTGGCAGCCTGCATCAAGTTAAGAAGTAGCAGAACGTACTGTATTTTTTCTAGCAGAAATGTTTCTTTGCATTATCGTACGTCGCGTCGTACGTAGTTTATACTTTAGCGTAGTTATTTCTGTTTTATGATTACTGTTTTTGAACCCTTATAATTAGCGTTTTTTGATGAATTTATTCTTTTAGTGTGAAAATTGATAAAGAGGTTAAATTCACAATGTGAAGTTTGAATGTTTTGGCCTCATTCTTTAGAACTTCTTTAATTCGAATTTATGGATGGTTCGAAGTTTTTAGCTGGTCCCTTGAGGTTCGAATTTTCCAGGTTCCACTGTAGTTGGGAGGGAAGCCAGGATATTCCACATTGTTCATCCTTTTATGTCCGTATTAAAATTACTGTATAGCAGAGAGCCCATGAACTAACATTTATTTAAATAATATCCAGAGATATTTTCTTGTAGTTTACAGTTTAATATATTTTATTCACTATCTACTTTACAATTTACAAAACTCTTAACAAAACTCTTATAAGTTTTAAGAGGCACGTGCCGGATGAAAACATTACATTGATTTTAAAATAAATATATTTTTAAGACATACATGCAGTATTTGGTTGATATATCAAATTCATTAGAGCACACAACAAATCACGTAAATATTATAATAGGAAACAAATAGTTAATAGTATTATATATTTATGTAGCACAAAAAATGTCAAGCTCAACACCAAAATCTGAAATATGCAAATAACCAACTACATAAACAGTTGATTACGAATTGTACAGCTTCAAGTTTTACTAAACACATGTTTTAATACTGAACATCATTTTGAAAAAAATACAAAATTATAGAAAAAAAGTATAATCTTGGGAACAAAACTGCCGCCAACTAATTTCTTTCCGGAAAAGCCTTCATCAATCAACGTGTACTGAGAAAAACGAGTCGTTATATTTATTACCTTTATATTATACCCACATTATTTCATTTAAAACAAACATTATCATGCAAAAACACATAATTAATTTAAATTGAAAATTGTATCCTCTCTAAAAATTGTTGAAACCCGATGGTCCTTCCAACAGCAACATATTGTGAAAAGCATTTCTTTGAAATAAATACAATTTTAAATTAAACAGAGGTGTACGTTCTCCTGAAATGCACAATACCATAGTTTTAAAAATAACAATTTATCTAATATAATCTTTTTTAAATGCTCACTTTTCATATTATCCATTAGATGATATAAGACGGGATGTATTTTTCTTACTTTTACTGATAGATACGTAGTCGAGATCCTGAGTAAAATATACTAAGAGAAATTGTATGATATAATTTCAAAAATAATCTATCTGCAATCCAAGATAATAAACCACTCTACAAAATCAACACCAGCGCTAGACTGTCATATAAGCAACCATTCTTAAAGCATATTATATTAAACTAGATATCTCTGTGCAGCTTCGCTTGCAAACAATTTTGTTTTGTTTCGTCTTTATTAGTTATTAATGTGTTTATTGAGTAAAGTACAACATCGTTTTACGTGTGAAAATGTTGGCGCCCGAGCTTGCAAAGGCAAAAACTTTCATGATGGAGACAATGTGCTCTACTTTCGAAAAGTACACAACATTTTCCCCAAATCTGGAATAATTAATACCCAACCTTCAAACATATATTTTAACAACGAGAACACATGTCAACACAACAAAAAAATTGAATTACAAAACCTACTTATGAAAAATATGGCAAAGCGGATTACCCTACCTGTAGATGGCCTCCTTACACGAAATTGAAGGCAACTACTCAAATTTGTTATTGCCCTCCGTCTTTTCCCAGGACTCTACACCTATGTAGCCCAGGGCAAATTTTAAAATTACCTTGAGCTAAGCCTATTACGTCAGGGCATTATTGCATAGCGAAAAAGCCATTAGTGACTGGCAAGATTTGCACTTGGGCCCCTGAGACTGAAGCCCCTCGCCCTATTACACAAGGCCACTCCCATAACTATTTACATTGGGAATTGCCAACTATTCCTATCAGCTAATTGAAGTTTTAAAGCGAAATGAAATTCACAATCTCAGTGGAAAAAACAACCCCAGTTACATGGGCAAAAAGATATGATTGAATCGCTACATGTTATTTGTATCATGTTAGAAGTTAAAAACTCAATAGGTTCGAACCAAAAAAGTTCAATAATTTCATACTGAATAATATTAAGCCCCACAGTAATCAAAAGATGGTCGATGTCACAAACCGGCCAATTTGTTTGGAAGTCACGCTGTATTGGGCTACAGGGCTTAATTAACGGCGGCATGTGAAAGCAGCTTCATCACACTGATTAACGAGGGTTTCTTTACAAGGTGTGCTTTGAACACTGGAACATAATGTATGTATAAACCATAATCAGTTACTCTCAAGGGTAATGATAGCATCTTTTCAGCCACATTTTACCGCGTAATCAAAGATTTTAGAGATTGATATTGAGGTTGATATTGAGATTGAACTTGTATTTAACACCAACGAATCCAAATTGTTATTTAGTTACGTTATTATTACGGCTGATACTTTGGTGAATGGTGAAGTACAGGAACTGTGAGGGAAGCGTCATGAATATGTCTGACGTTACTTACATGTGGTTGGCGATAGAGTTAGTTAGTACATACCACCGCTACACCAGCCTTGGAAATCCTCTTACTCGGCTGACACTTTGGTGAAGTACACGAACTGTGAGGGAAGCGCCATTAATCTGCGTGACGTCACTGTCATGTGGTTGTCGACAACGTTAATTAGACTTACCACCGCTACACCAGCCTTGGAAATCCCCTTGCTCGGCTGACAGTTTGGTGAAGTACACGAACTGTGAGGGAAGCGCCATTAATCTGCGTGACGTCACTGTCAAGTGGTTGTCGACAACGTTAATTAGACTTGCCACCGCTACACCAGCCTTGGAAATCCTCTTGCTCGGCTGATACTTTAGTGAAGTACACGAACTGTGAGGGAAGCGCCATTAATCTGCGTGACGTCACTGTCATGTGGTTGTCGACAACGTTAATTAGACTTGCCACCGCTACACCAGCCTTGGAAATCCTCTTGCTCGGCTGATACTTTAGTGAAGTACACGACCTGTGAGGGAAGCGCCATTAATCTGCTGACGTCACTGACATGTGGGTGTCGACAACGTTAATTAGACTTGCCACCGCTACACCAGCCTTGGAAATCCTCTTGCTCGGCTGATACTTTAGTGAAGTACACGAACTGTGAGGGAAGCGCCATTAATCTGCGTGATGTCACTGACATGTGGGTGTCGACAACGTTAATTAGACTTGCCACCGCTACACCAGCCTTGGAAATCCTCTTGCTCGGTTGACACTTTGGTGAAGTACACGAACTGTGAGGGAGGCGCCATTAATCTGCGTGACATCACTGACATGTGGGTGTCGACAACGTTAATTAGACTTGCCACCGCTACACCAGCCTTGGAAATCCTCTTGCTCGGCTGATACTTTGGTGAAGTACACGAACTGTGAGGGAAGCGCCATTAATCTGCGTGACGTCACTGACATGTGGGTGTCGACAACGTTAATTAGACTTGCCACCGTTACACCAGCCTTGGAAATCCTCTTGCTCGGCTGAAACTTTGGTGAAGTACACGAACTGTGAGGGAAGCGCCATTAATCTGCTGACGTCACTGACATGTGAGTGTCGACGACGTTAATTAGACTTGCCACCGCTACACCAGCCTTGGAAATCCTCTTGCTCGGCTGATACTTTGGTGAAGTGCACGAACTGTGAGGGAAGCGCCATTAATCTGCGTGACGTCACTGACATGTGGGTGTCGACGACGTTAATTAGACTTGCCACCGCTACACCAGCCTTGGAAATCCTCTTGCTCGGCTGATACTTTGGTGAAGTACACGAACTGTGAGAGAAGCGCCATTAATCTGCGTGACGTCACTGACATGTGGGTGTCGACAACGTTAATTAGACTTGCCACCGCTACACCAGCCTTGGAAATCCTCTTGCTCGGCTGATACTTTGGTGAAGAGCACGAACTGTGAGGAAAGCGCTAAAAATGTTATTTTCATAAGGAAATACTTAATGATCAAGAATCAAAAACAATAGGAAAATACAAAATGCATGTTGGACAAAGAACAGTTCTAAAATAAATCCCCACAACAATTTTTTATAAAGCAGCAAAGCTATAAGGAAAATGTATCAATCATATGTTTTCAAAAGGATTTTGGCACGTCACGTACCTTTTGTCCAAGGAATGGAATTGTCAACCTCGGAGTACAACAAACGTTTTTGTATCAGTGCAGTGGTCAGTATGTTAGTTTTTAGAGTTTGAATCAATATTTTGAAAAGACTATTTAAATCGTAACATTAATTATATCTAAGATTTCTTTTACTTTAATCAATTGTTGTTCAAAATAAAGCAGACACAACACCTGAGCTTTCAAAATGTAAAAACTCTTTGTAAATGCAGAAAATATCAATAAAATACGTGACACCTAAGCTTCAGAAATGTGTAAAATATTTGTAAATATTGAAAAATAATCTAAATTCATTTTTTTTTTAGTTTAAATAGTCCACAAACAATAAACTATATTAGTTTAATCTAATAAAATCAATAAAATACAAGGAAATATTACTTCCTTTGCTTATTGCATATTTTTCAATCCCATAGTATATATACAAAAAATGCATTCAAAGCCAAAATTATTCTTGGTCGTCTCTTAATTGCTGCGTCAATTGGAGCTAAAGAAAAAGCAAATATCATTTTATAATTGTAAGGATTGTTTCTTTTGCAATGTGGCTTTATAAACATTCCTTGAATTCTCTCGTGGGATTTCTTCACCTTGAAACTCTAGCAGCTTGCTGCTGAAACAATATCCCGAGATAGGATGCATGTTTGTACAGACAAACCTCTTAACATACATTTCCCGCCCGAGTGCTCAGAAAAATGGATCTGTGCAGTAGTATATTTTTCCAATGAATATACGAGAATTTCTTTGTGAATAGTAAATTAAATAATTCTTATAATAGGGACACTGACACGACCTTATAACATCCTAACAGCATATATAATAATTCTTTCTACAGATACATACACATAAATTATAATACAATCATGTACAGGAACAATTGGTGTTTATCAGGCATTAAGTAGCTTAATAAATGTTTACAGTTGGTGGCAATGTAAAAATATACTGATTCATCACGATGCCTTTGAGAGATTAAGTGTTCTTCTTGATTTTATCTGCATCTTTCATGTTTTTCAGTCCGCATATTAGTGGGCATGAAGTTGTGTTATCTTGTTATTGTTACGTTAAACTTCACGTGCCGTTATTGAACTGAGCTTCATGGTGAATGTTCGATGCCTTTACCCTCCCTTTCAACGACCCTTAAGTTAAAGGAAAGTTATAGAGGGGAAGTGGGGTCAAGGTTTTGACTTTATCCTCACTGTACATAATATTGGAAGAAAATATTTTTGGTCCAAGTTTCTAAATTTGACCAAAAACAAAACAGTTAGTTAGTTAGAACATTCGTTTCAGTGCTCCCTGAATCAATAAAGTGGTTTTCAAGGTGGTGTCTGTCTGTCCGTCTGGATGAGTCGATGTGTGTATGGATGTAAACAAAGCTATTTATAAACATATCTTAATAAAACTTGGCATGTGTCTTCTACTGTGATCTAGTTGAGATTCTTGTATATTAGTATAAATCCTCCATTTCTCCAATTAGGAGGCAGCAAACCTGCGTATTAATTTCCTAATTTGTTCTTAGGAAAACATTTTATTTCTTCATTATTTATTTACCAATCTTGAAAACAAAAACTTGGTATACGGTTTTTACAAGTTGAAGGATCCTGGGTATTAATGTAAAAACACCCCATCTACATATACCTTTAGTATTTACATATTTAAGTAGAAAACTGAATGCTCTAATCCTCTATGACATTCATTCGGAAAAAAATAAATAAATTCATATATCACGGTGACAAGATAATGGTATACGCCTCAAAAAAATCACAAATAAAAAATACTCTATTATGACTTTAACGCTTTAGTTCAAAATTGGGTATATTACTAACCCCTGGGCACCTTAATAGTTGATGCCACCTAAATGATTGTAAAAATTCAGGTTTAAAATTGAGAGACGTAAAACTATGAAATTGAACTATGGGTAAAGGGAAGAGCTATGTGTCATATGTATTTCTGGCTCAGTTGGTTTTGTTGTTTTGTCCGATTAAATTGTTATTTATTGTAAGCAATTTATTTAAATTAAACTAAGTTTAATACCAACTTATAAATAATAAGTTTGGTTAAGGTAAGTTTATTTTTTATTTTAAAATTGATTTTTGAACTTAAAATGAATTATGAAATAAAAAAGTTAAGGTTATTCTTTTTTTTATATTATCATCCGCCAAATAAAACGTAGAGATTTTACTCTAACTTAAGTTTTACTCAGGGTTTAAATCCTCTATTCTAGGTTTTATAGCTTTATCTAAGTTTTTATTAATCTATGAATTTAGATTGATATTATTTATGTTATACAAAACAGTTTACGTTTTCTTTTATCAGCCCTGACCTCAAAGGAACGCTCAATAATTCCAACGTTTTTAATTAGTGAAATATATATTGAAATCATCTCAAATGATATCTAAATATCTGCTTGCTAAAATCTTATTTCAATTAGCCTTGTCTGAACACTTTTCTTTTATTTTCCTGACTACATCAGCGGAAAGTTTCAACCACAACGAACGTCAAAAGTTGCTTTGAGAGAAATTTTAGAGGGTAACAAAACTTTAACTCAGGACATTTTAGACGGTTATATCCTCATTGAATGCGAGGCTTTATTTTATTTTAGGAAACAGCTTTCTCATCCTTTTTAGTTGTCAACTGGTATGCATTAGGCTTTTGTTTTTAGACTGAAAAAAGTAGTTATTTTTTACTCATAAACCTTAAATTTAAGGTATATACTCGTGTTCAGTGAATACTATGTTTAAATTAGCAGTTATATTCAAACGATAGGCATGTGAAAATTGATTTTCTTTCCTGAAAATCAGGATGAGTAATGTTTTATGATCGAATTTGTGTGTTTTCTGCGATGTCTGGTTTGTTTGGGTGGAGAGTTTGTGGTTTGGTAAATTATTAGATATATGAACATAGTAAATAACAGTATTCTCTCAACTTTTAAAGCCAATTGAGCGAAATCACTTTACATACGTAGAAATCTTAGTGACAAATTTTGGAATTTAACAATTTTCCCTCTATTGCTCAGCGACAGTATTTATTTACTAATTTAAGGACTACATTTTATTTGAAAAACATATTAATATGATTATGGCATAGATGTCACGTTTGATATTGCCTGCATAGATGTCACGTTTGTTATTCAGCTATAACAATACAACAATACTTCAGCACTAGCAGAGTAGTGCGTTGCAAGCGTTGGTGCTATACTGGTCAGAAAATGTGGTGAAGATGAATGAATTCCTTTTTATAAAATGAACAATTTTTTGTGTCTTTCTACGCCAGTGGAATTTTTTAACGTTTTGATCGGGAACGGTCCAAACCCGGGTCTTGTTACTATTTAACGGCGACCTTTTGTCAGATAGCATCATTAATTCATAGCCCATTGACAAATGGCAACTGGACCCAGTTTCGATCCTGTCAGGAATCGAACCGGCGATTTTTGGCATAGCCATATGTCATACTTCCCACGCAGCAACCGTTAGCATTGATAATACTGGACATAACATGAAGAGAAGATGGAGGCTTCCTCCTGTCACATGGCAATGATTACCTAGGGGACACACAGTAGCCATGACGAATACCTTTAAACAGCAACTGTCAGTTTTTGTACTATTGAACAAACCATAAAGTGAAGATGTATGGATTTCCTTGATCCTTCCAGTTACATGAACAATTATTACCTAACAGACATACAATAGCCATGTCGTACATCTCAAGCAGTAACTGTCAGCTACTGGCCAGACCACATGGTGTAAGATGGATGGCTGCTCTCTGTCCCAAACACTTGTCTGTACAATGAGTCTTAGATTTGTATGTCTACCTTATCATAAAAAACTTGTAAAAGATAGACTAGGCTATATTTTAAAAAATGTTCTCAGTATAACTGAATATATTTATTTGAACTTTTCCTTTTTTTGTGGAACTAATGTTAAAATAACCTACCTGAATATACTGTACAATGTATATATTGTATAATTCATAATACTTTTAACTTATTGTTAAAAAACTTTGCACTTGTATTTTTAAATCAATCGTTTTAAAGAAATAAATTGATATTTATTGTAAAATTGAGTCAAAATATTGTGGATTTTTCTAATAAAAATGTTTTCCGTCTAAATAAAAATCTTAAGTGCATGTAGTTTTTAATTGCTTCGCTCTGTCAAGTTAATAAAGATAAGAAAACACTAAGCCCGAAAAAACATGTAGATTCGAGATTGTAATACTGTAGTATGTTATCAAAATCGTAGAAAAAGAAATATATACGTGTGCTGCTAAACTAAAAAATTAGTTTATTTATTCAAAATAATGCTATGGGTTTATAGTTGAAATAACGGCTCATTAATAAGTAATTTTCATTTAAAAAATGTTATAATGTTCCTAAAGAAAATGCATAGTTCTATACTGTATAATAAGTTTTCTAAAATTTCTAACTTAGTGATAAATATCTTTGCAAACGAAATACTAGCTGCGATTATGCATTTAATTAAATCACAAAACAGAACCGACCGAACAACTTGCCAACTTCAATACAACAATCTGAGCAATATCCATAGCTAACTGTGGTTAGATTTAATGAAATAGCAATAACTTGAGGCTCGAAAGCTGCTGCAATAAAATATCTATTCCTGTTGATGTTTTCTGTTAAGCCGATATTTAAATGCTTTGTTATACAACTATTTAATGGCATAAATTAGGTACTACTTTTATAACTTATTTTGAATTACACAAATTAATATAATTCCATTTATTTGTCATTTGCTGATGGATTTTCTTGCTTAATATGAATTTGTTTACAAAACTTTCTCCTCAACGAATGTTGCTCACCATAATAACTTACGAGAACAGAAGAAAAGATAGAATTCCAGTTATTTTAAAAGAGCTTTTAGACTTTGAAAGCTTTTATATCCTCACAAGACATACTGGGGTTTGACGTTACTTAGTAGTAGAATAATGTAGGTTTTTCGGCTAGCATCTAAATAGACTACATTTTACTTCGTTCTAAGGTATATTTTCAATCTTAATAATATCAGCTTTATCGTTCATCAATTAAACCTTGGCAGATAAGGTCACTCCGATTCAAGGAAGGCGAGATAAAAATTAAACATATACCGCATCACTTATGATGTAACTCCAGAAAAATCTAGTCTGGTGAATCTTGAATTTCCCTTCTATTTTAGAATTATTTCGCAGTTGGACGATTGTCCTGGATGCGATTACTGAGGAAAACTATTTTTTTACGAAATGTGTTTATATTGAAAGTCACATTCAGTAACGCCAAATTTAATTTCATACGTGATGTACCGGGTGTCCAACCTAAAGTATTTCAATAGCTAACTTTTTATTTTATGTCGGACACTAATGAGAGACTTCCCTTTATTTCTAAAGTTGCTTGTTAGAGTCACTCCGTATTTAAAAATATGGCCACCATTTTTCAATATGGCGCACAAATTTGATTTTTACTATGGAGCACTTGGCATTTTATAGCGCTTTTGTACTCTACACTTAATTTTAGAAACTTTTTATTATTTGTAATTTTGGCATAAACCCAATGGTTAAGAAGATATAACCAGTTTGAGTTTGAATTTTTCCCATTTAAAATGCATTATGTCTTTTTAACTGCGCTATCCTTTATGGAGTGAAAGCGAATCCAAAATAATACATTTTCATGAGTAGTTATCGACTAAGAAAATATTTTTTAATTATTATCAACTATACTCATATTTTTGGGCACTTCATTTTCAGGTATGTTTAATTTAACCACACCGTTTCCGATACACAGACTACTAACAATTTCCTAATACATATAAAATGGGAAAACTCAAACTTTAACTGTTCATATTTCCTAAGCTATTGGGTTATAAAACAAATCACAAAGGCTAAAAAGCGGCTATAAAATTCAGAGTGTTCTTTAAGAAAATTCTAAGTTGTCTGCCATTTTGAAAATGGCGGTCATATATTAAAATTTTGAAGTGACTCCAAAAATAAGCTTTCAAAATAAAGGGAAGTCTCCCATAAGAAGTTTACTGTCTCATAAAATAAAAAAAAAATAATAAAAAACTAATAAAACTAAAAAAATTACCTCAAACTCTGCTTCCCTTTTTAGAGTCAACGTAAATGGTATCCTCTACAATACAATTTGAGTGACATAAAAACATTTAAGAAGCTACTTGAACATAATACTGAGTATTATACCTACAAGTTGATATAATTTAGTATTGCGTATACCTCATTAGCTATTAGCAGGATATTAGTTGATAGCTCAATTTAGGATCATTATGAGTTACCGTTCCATTTTTATTTCAACATTCATTTAAAATTCTGATACGCTAAATGTTTAAACAAATTGTTTAACTAATTTATTTTTGTGAAACTGGTTTTAAGAATAAAGTTTATAATACCTATCCCAAAATTAACTTAGGTAACTCTTAATTAGATTAATAGAGTTTAATTAATTGTAGTTATGCGATAATTGAGTTTTGCGATTATGTATCACACAGTTGTTACGCAGTTGTCTAGTTAGTTGTTTTAAATGCAATAGTTTGTCATTGCTTTCTTAAGGTTTAGGGTTTTGATTTTCATTGAAATTGAACTACTATATTTAAAGAAGTCGTTTGAACTGACCTTGTGTTTATTTTGGAAAATGGCAAATGGAATGTTGCTTTTCCAATTCAGTATTTGGTAAATTTATCTGATGTTAACTTTTATTAGTGTCTATTTAAATATCTTTGATTGTATAATTTTTACAATCATACCGATTGCTTGTATTCACTATCATGTTCAATTTCATGTACTTATTTGTGATTTAATTCCATGTGTTTATCATATTATGCTCAGTTGCATTTATTATTTACTATGTTCAACTGCATGTATTTATTGATTATGTTCATCAAGCATCATCTGATTTTTGCAAAAATATAATGTAAATGGCTTTGTCCGTAAATAAATAAATAAACTAACTAACCCAGATATGAACAGAATTGGGTTGACACCATTTATAAAAAAAGTGGAATGTAAATATTAGTAAGATATCACACAACCTATCTATTCGGTGGAGAAAAGCAACACTCTGAGGCCCGTGAAAACGGGGCTAAAAACCTTCAAGGAGAGATAATAGTTTAAGGAAGCTTACGGTCTCTTAGCTTTCGTTATAATATTATCAAATATTCCGTGGTAACCCACTCTACGAAGTAATTACATCGAATGACAGCTATTTTTATACGTTAAATAGCAGACAACTGTCAGACTTAAAAAATCGCTCTAAATTTTTCTTATACACTCCAAATATCTGAAGGTAGAGCCTTATGGGATTAAAAGAAATGGTATCTTCGCGAGTGCCTGTGCTGTAAAAGAGTCAACATGAAAAGAGCCGGAATTCTAGGTAATTAATTCGGTCTATGTGTTAACTGTAGATCTTCAGAAATATAGATAACTAGCTGATCAAACCGGTTACACCCGTGAAAAAAATTCCTTGGATGATTTGATGGTTAGGTTGTCATGACATCCTCATAATCTTCCCTATAGTTTGACATTGAAACTTAAATTTACCATAGGGTCATAGCCCTGAGAATTTTTTTTAACCCGCTCTTAGTGGAAGCCTACACCCTGTGAGGAAAGTCCATGCAAAGTTTCAAGTAGTTTGGGCTGTGCGATTATAGGTGAGTGGTATTTGAAAAAAATACAGTATATTATACTCTTCCAGTTAATTATTTTTATAATATTAATGCAACTTAATTTCCAGTATTTCCAGTTAGTTCTGTATTTCCAGTAAAAATACAAAAAATTAATATGAATGAGTTCGTGCTTCAATCCTTAAGAATAACTTACATAGAATCATTAGTTTGTTCAATATGGTATATTCAACCGGATTATTGAAACAATCATCGGAATGTAATTGCTACTGGCGATCAAAGTTAACAATTGATATGAAAAACGACCGTCATTTCAGTAATTACATTCACTTGATTGTTCTGCGGCGAGCAGAAACAAACAGACAATAACAGTTAGTGAATGTCAAGCTATCTAATACTATGGTGATACGCAAACAATGTTATACAACGGTCTGTGTATACATTAAGGACTTCCTGAACCTTTAATGAAAACAGCAAAAAAACTCTAAAAAGAGTAAAAAAATATATCTCATGTTACTTTTAATCATACTAACACAGAAACATCTGTTTCCAGTTCCTTTTTGTTGGCTCGAAAGTTACCCATTGCCGGCCTAGGCCGGATGAAACAAAAGTAAACAATCAGCTGATTTGCAGCAAACCGACGTTTAAAGCTTGTTTATTGGTTTATTTTTAGAGGAATGTAGTGGCAGCACTTTATCCGTAGCAAATGTTTGTTCTGTTTGTTTTTAGGGCTTGAGAAAAGTATGTTTATGCAAGGACTACGTTATGATTGAAAGTATGTTTTTTCTGCGTAGTATGTTGAAAAATATCGTACGTTACACGGCCGGTAAGGTTTGCCGTACTCGAATGAAAATAAATATAAAAATTAAAATATCATGCTCGTCCGGCAAAACAGTTCTTAACGGCCTAGTAACGTAATATACTATATTTAAATACAAAAAACCCTTGAATTTAACTTAAAACATATATTTACTAATCATTAAACAACCTGTCTACATTGCTGTTTAGATATCCGACCGTCGAAGCGCCAAGTTGAATATCACAACATCATAAGTCCTCTTCTGGTAACTTTTTTAACAGTGGCTAACCCAATCTTCGTTTCGCATGTTAGGAACTTTTTTTTAAGTATTTGCTTCGTACCATTATAGACACATATAGAGTTTTGAAGTGCAACATTTTGATAAGTTGAATGTATTATTCATTTCGTGACTAGCACGACACATTCTTTGTGTGTAAGGTAAGCTACTTTTTATACTGTCCTTATGCAAGTTTTCCATCCATCACTCAATACAATAAAACGCAATCCATTAAACTTAGGGGAGACGTGACAATGAAACATTCTGAGGCCGGAGCGCGAATTATTCTATGAAAAAGCGAAAATCCGAAAGCGACTCCGCGATCGGTTCAGCACAACTCACCTGTGTCACGTGTCGTTGGTGTACGGATCACATCTCCCCTACGTCACGTATCATCTGCGCACGGATCACATCTCGACTACGTCACGTTACATCAGCCCACGGATCACATCTCACCAACGTTAAATGAAATCGGCACACGGATCACATCTCACCTACGTCACGTGTCGTCAGCGCACGGAACACATCTCACCTACGTCACGTGTCATCGGCGCACGGATCACATCTTACCTACGTCACGTGTCATCAGCACACGGATCACATCTCACCTACGTCACGTGTCATCAGCGCACGGATCACATCTCACCTACGTCACGTGTCATCGGTGCACGGATCACATCTCACCTACGTCACGTTTCATCAGCGCACGGATCACATCTCACCTACGTCACGTGTCGTCGACCCACGGATCACTTCTCACTTACGTCACGTGTCATCAGCGCACGGATCACATCTTGCTTACATCAAGTGTCATCGGCGCACGAATCACATCTCGCCTACGTCACGTTTCATCGGCGCACGGATCACATCTCACCTACGTCACGTGTCGTCAGCGCACGGAACACATCTCGCCTACGTCACGTTTCATCGGCGCACGGATCACATCTCACCTACGTCACGTTTCATCGGCGCACGGATCACATCTCACCTACGTCACGTTTCATCAGCGCACGGATCACATCTCGACTACGTCACATGTCATCGGCGCACGAATCACTTCTCACTTACGTCACGTGTCATCAGCGCACTCATCACATCTCACCTACATCACGTGTCATCGGCGCACGGATCACATCTCACCTACGTCACGTGTCATCGGCCTACGGATCACATCTCGCCTACGTCACGTTTCATCGGCGCACGGATCACATCTCACCTACGTCACGTTTCATCGGCGCACGGATCACATCTCACCTACGTCACGTTTCATCAGCGCACGGATCACATCTCGACTACGTCACATGTCATCGGCGCACGAATCACTTCTCACTTACGTCACGTGTCATCAGCGCACTCATCACATCTCACCTACATCACGTGTCATCGGCGCACGGATCACATCTCACCTACGTCACGTATCATCGGCCTACGGATCACATCTCACTTACGTCACGTGTCGTTAGCGCACGGAACACATCTCGCCTACGTCACGTTTCATCGGCGCACGGATCACATCTCACCTACGTCACGTTTCATGGCGCACGGATCACATCTTACCTACGTCACGTTTCATCAGCGCACGGATCACATCTCGACTACGTCACATGTCATCGGCGCACGAATCACTTCTCACTTACGTCACGTGTCATCAGCGCACTCATCACATCTCGCCTACATCACGTGTCGTCAGCGCACGGAACACATCTCGCCTACGTCACGTTTCATCGGCGCACGGATCACATCTCACCTACGTCACGTGTCATCAGCGCACGGATCACATCTTGCTTACATCACTTGTCATCGGCGCACGGATCACATCTCGCCTACGTCACATGTCATCGGCGCACGGATCACATCTCACCTATGTCACATTTCATCGGTTCACGGATCACATTTAAGCCCTCGACACGTGTCATCGGCTTACGGATCACATCTCACCTACGTCACGTGTCATCGGCGTACGGATCACATCTTACCTACGTCACGTGTCATCGGCGTACGGATCACATCTCACCTACGACACGTGTCTTCGGTGAAAGGGTCATATCTCACCTACGACACGTGTCTTCGGTGAAAGGGTCACATCTCACCTACGACACGTGTCATCGTGTTACGGATCTAATTATCTCCGTTTGGTAATCCATTGATATCAAACATCATACATGGGAAGAAATAACTTATCGTATACTTATGTAGTGATGAAAATGATGAAGTCTACATACATTTTGGCCAAGGAAAATTCTATGCTTGGCTTTACTAACCTATCCCTTCCATCTAATTGGTTTTCCTCTCGCTCCCACTTTACTAATTAAAGTAACCAAAACAATCTTTTAAAAAACCTTATATATAAATCTTTTTAAATATCGCGTGAAACTTAATATATTTATTTTATATTCAGAGAGGTGGTTGTTAAAATCCCTCTAGCTTATTCTCCCTTAAAAAATTTGTAAATGCGCGCGTACGTGCGCGCGCCCGACTTTGTATGTGTGTGTGTGTGTGTGTGTGTGTGTGTGTGTGTGTGTGTGTGTGTGTGTGTGTGTGTGTGGGTGTTTGTGTTTGGGTTTTGGTTACGAGAAAAATCGGAATAGTGTTTTGCAATATAGCAGGATATAATCCTTTTTTAAACTGAAAAAGAACAATACAATTGCAATCAGAGTGGGTACTTTAAAGCTGCGGAGAAGACTTGAATCCGGCAATCTCCTCCGTCTTATATTAAATTAAAGTTATTGAATTGCAATCACCACCTCCTCCTCAATCTTGGCTTATCTTTGAGCCTCAAATTGTATTTCCAGGTAGAAATTAAATTTGCTTTTAACAATTTACATTAACTAAGACTATATTTAAACTTATTTTTAAAAATTATAGATTATATTTTAAAATTTATTACAGAAAATATCAACTGACTTCCCTTTAAATTCATTTTATTTGCTACATGTTTCAACCCTAGGCCATTTTCAAGCCAGTTTACCTAACCTCTTCATACAGTGTTTATATAAGTCACATGATTAAAATATAAATCAATTAAAATAAGTATTACAATGTTTTCTTAAAATTAGTTTGTAGAAAATATATGCATATACAAAAAAGTGTATAATTATTCTTTAAAATGAGCTTTTTGATAGTCTTGCTTTTTTTAAATATTGGATTTTTTGATGGTATGTGGCTGTTTAGTATATTTTGAGGGTCTTCTTTGCAGCCGGTATATATGTATAACGCCTCTCTAAAATTCATTATTTTTCCTTTATTTGAAAATCCAAAGATTTCAAGGTTTTCTTTTATATCTTTATAGTTGTGTTTGGTGGAAAGTAAATGCTCAGCAAAGTTAGATTTTTGCATTGTTAAATTATTACTTGTTAGGGCTTGCAAGTGTTCACGAAATCTTAATTTAAAGGGTCTTCCTGTTTTTCCTATTTAGAAGATTTTGCGATCCGAGCATTTTAACTTGTATATACCTGCTTGGTCATACAGTATTTATCTTCTTGGTTGTCTTTTATAGTTGATTTCTTATTTATTAGATAAAGGCGTTGTTATTTGCTTTGTATGAGACTTCGTAGTTTGTCTCTTGAAATGTTTTTCTTAAGGTTTTATCTAAACGTGTGTTATAAGGCATTATCTTTTCCTTGTCAGTGAAAAGACATATGCCTTATACGACATGAAAGTTCAATGTCAGTGTATGTGTTTTTGTACGTTTTCGTGTCGTAAAAATGTTAAATGTATTTTTGACTGTGTGTTCTGCGTGTTTTACATGACGACTTTCTTCAATGAAGAATGATTAGGCCATAACACATCCTTGAATCACCCGATGATGCCTTCTTAGAAAAGGCGAAACTAGTTGTGTTACAACACTTGGATTACGAGAAGCAGGTATATAAACCGATTTATATATTCTAAGTAATCCGGAGGCTTAACCACAAGAAAAATGAAATTATCTTTTCGACAAATTAAGATTTGTTAATGCTACTGGATACGAGAAATTGGGTAATAAGCTCAGTGAAACGTCCAAATAATGTTGAGAAAAATATATTTCTGTGTACAAGGAAAATTATAGTTTAAATCAATATTTAGAAGAAAACGTGATCTTTGTTTCCAAGGGCGTACAAACATTTCAATTATATGTTACACTCAGCAAACAATTCGCTTGTGCAAGAAGATTTACTCTTCAGAGAATAACTAAAGACTAAGCTCAGAACATTACATTATCCGTTTCCTTTGATCTCGTTTACTGTATGTTACAAAAAATCCCATGTAAAACGATGAAGAATTCTTCGTAGCCACTAATTTACACCAATCTTAACTAGAAAGAGCATTTATTCAAATGATCAATTAATTTTATCGTACAAAACATAAAAAATCCAAACAATATTTTGACGGAAAGTAAAACCGTAGCTAAAACCTATTTTGGCAGAGAGATAAAGTTTGAATTCATTCTGGTAATACGAAAAAATTTAAGAAAGTTCAATGTCAAAAATAAATTTGAGGAAAGTATTCAAAGGCTTACCAAGGCTTACATGGCACTGAATTATGCTTCTAGTACATAATCATTTATGTATGTAGTACATGCTTCTAGTATGTTCTGAATTCATAATCATAACTTATTGAGTTTTGTGTTTATGTAGGGAAAACTGTTTGTATGTAGGTAAGAGGTTTTAATTTATCTAGATTAGTGCAAACTAGGTTATAGCAGGCAATCCATCCAGAGCATTGTTATTTATTAAAGCCGTGTGGCTTACAATTTCAATTTATTGATAAAGTCATGGTCACAAAGGGGCTTTATGTAATTGCTTTTGTCCTTTTTAATTGGTTTATTGGCTGCATGCAGTAATTGAAATTAGATTGATTTATTTTTATACAGAAGCTTATACTAGGATTTAATAACCTACAAGTTTTCTAATTTTTAACCCTATTTTTAACATGTAAATGAGGTACTCGACCAATTCGGTCCAAGAACAATTGAAACCGTCTTATTGAAAGTCGGCTAAACTTTAGAATCCGTTCCCACAGTTAAAATCGATGTCCTCTGATTTGATATAATTTATCGAATACTTTAATAAACATATGTTTTATTCTCGTTATTAATGTATAACTCATTGTAAATAAACAATGAAGGTGACAAATCTGAAAACATCGATTCCAGTAATTATTAATATCCTGTTGGAATTAGGGAACTGATAACCCTATAGTTTATTCAAGGAATGGAAAGATTTGGTTTGCTAACTGGTTTGGTTTTATATCAGATATTGCGATGAATCTAGGCGTGAAAAGTGACAGTAGTGATGGATACATTTACTAGTGTAACCAACGGGGATGTAGAACTTAAAAATCACTGAGAAAAGGTACATGGTTCGAACATTTCAAAATGTAATTTGAAGCTAACTTACATGTGCATTGAACTATAAGTATACTCAATTGCACGTCTCAAGAATACTTTTAGTAAAGCAAGACGTTGACAACGACTGTCATTGAATCAAATGCAAGGTGGCGAACGATGCGGACTTAGTTTTAAATACGTCACGTTAGTTAAAAGTATAGTTGGGCGATGATATGTAGAAAACGTTAGAATATACCTTAATAAGTTTTATTCACATTGTGTAACTGTTAGGTTTCATCACGTCAGTTAAAATTATGGTTGGGTTACGAACTACTGATTAGTGATGTCTCGATTACGATATCGAAACGTTATCGTGATTGCATGATCACGATTGTAAATATCTAAAAACATGGATTTTTTGATCGATTTTAACGGTGGGACACGGATTCTAAAGTTTCACCTGAAAGCCTTCGTGCAACCATAAAGTGTTACATTAATGTACTGCCATGAAAGTGAAATACGTCTGAAATAGCTATCCTAATAATATCGTGCTATTTGCTAGTTGAACGTTTTTGTTATGTGTGTAGAACGTTTCAAGGAAGGCTAGGGGTATCTCTGTACTTACTAAGATTCACAATGTTAGAAATGAGATGAATTGGGATTCGAACCCCATAACAGAATTACTGTTCCCTTTCTAAAGTGCTGCACATTGACCATTTAGTCACTAACTAACCATCTATATAATTAATACGCCAACACGAAATTTGTCTTATGAACTCCTCCGTCATTTCTTAACCGATTTTGATCATTGACGGCTCATTGGAAAGAGCGTGTCGGGTAGATTTGCAAACTGGCCTTACATTTTTGAAAAAGTCCCTTGGGCTCTGCCCCATTGGCTTTTAAAGTTCCTATGTTATCCTTATGAAGAACATAATTGTTTACATTTTGATCAGCTGGATAATTTAATTGCTGTTTTTTTAATTTATGTAAACATAACCCTCAAGACGGATCGTGTTAGCATGATTGTGTTTTAAATTTGTCGCCATTTGAATTATCGCTCTGCTAGAGTAGCGCACGATTCCGTGCGCTCGGATCCACTAGTAATCATTATTCAGTTGTTTTAAGTATTAACTTTATTGTAAGGAAGATGAACTTAGCAGTAATACTCGAGGATTACGGAAAATCTGAAGATATGACTTGAATCTGGCACTTTTGTGACACTTCCATTTGATGAGGGTTATTGAATTGCTGTCATCGTCCCTTCCTGAATGCAGCTTTATTTTTTCAGCTGAACCTACATTTTTTGTCAGATATTTAAATTTTAAAAAAATCACAAACTGTATTATTCAACCAATCCGTAATCTGCGTGCGTAAAGACGAATAAAACGTTCTTATGATTAAAATATAATATTTCTTTTCTATTTTTGACCAAATGAACTGTTGAATTAACAGTTTAAATATACTGATGTACGACTTCAATATATAATATTGCTCGTTTTCCTATGACGATAGCGGTTTGGGTTTTCAAAATATTACATATCCAACTAATTTATTACATAGTTATTAAAAACTTTTAAACATGCGATGATTCAATAATAACGTCTTGATTTGTTCACTTAAATTTTTCAAGTAATCCCACTGATGGAAGTGTTCGTTACTGTCGAATAATATTATATCAAAAAACGTCTTCATTCCTTATCGAATAAGTTCGTATAAAACATATTTGTTCACTTTACTTCTTCATTCTAAAATTGTAGGTTGCAAAATGGTCCTTGATACTTTTTGTTGTTTTTCGCATTCACTTTAACTATAGGAAAAAGTTTTTGACTAATTTTGTTTACTCTAAGAAATATATTATGGCTGCTCATTGAATGTAATTTAGTTTGAATATTCTTACTACCATGTCGAAACAAACTATGCCTGGTGAGGGATATCTTGAACCTTTGATGTTTGACAATCAAATGTGGTTTGAACTGGATTTTTTTGTTCGAAATGACAACGAATGACATTAATCAATGAATTCTCAGACATTAAACGAATTTGTCATTTTTTCATCCCCAAAACAAAGAACATATTTAATAAACTATTTTGTTAGTCAACCCTCAAGCAGCATGCTCCTAGCGATTTCTAATCCTTTCGTCTATCTTATATTTTTCTCAAAGTTTACAGAAGCGATATATTTTTAAACCGTGGGTCTATTTTCCGTCTTTAGCCGGCCTGATGATATTTAAAAAAACGGATAAATGGTATTGAAAGGAAAATGGAAATAGCCGGCCTGCTAGTATTTAAAAGAACGGGTAAATCACATTGAAAGGAAAATGGAAGTAGCCAGCCTGCTAGTATTTAAAAGAACGGGTAAATCATATTGAAAGGAAAATGGAAGTAGCCGGCCTGATAGTATTTAAAAGAACGGGTAAATCGTATTGAAAGGAAAATGGAAGTAGCCGGCCTGATAGTATTTAAAAGAACGGGTAAGTCATATTGAAAGGAAAATGGAAGTAGCCGGCCTGATAGTATTTAAAAGAACGGTTAAATCGTATTGAAAGGAAAATGGAAGTAGCCGGCCTGATAGTATTTAAAAGAACGGGTAAATCATATTGAAAGGAAAATGGAAGTAGCCGGCCTGATAGTATTTAAAAGAAAGGTTAAATCATATTGAAAGGAAAATGGAAGTAGCCGGCCTGATAGTATTTAAAAGAACGGGTAAATCATATTGAAAGGAAAATGGAAGTAGCCGGCCTGCTAGTATTTTAGAAGAACGGGTAAATCATATTGAAAGTAAAATGGAAGTAGCCGGCCTGATAGTATTTAAAAGAACGGGTAAATCATATTGAAAGGAAAATGGAAGTAGCCGGCCTGATAGTATTTAAAAGAACGGGTAAATCATATTGAAAGGAAAATGGAAGTAGCCGGCCTGATAGTATTTAAAAGAACGGGTAAATCATATTGAAAGGAAAATGGACAACAGAACAACAAGCAAGAGAAATAAGATATGGCAATGGACTGTAATTACCGCCTCCGGTGTCTTGGTAACCAATGTACTCTTCTCCCGTTGAGGAATGATTTACAATACTTTTGTTGAGCTGAGTGTTATGGTGTAAACCAATAATTTATTGTTTTTTTATACAATTCTTAAACCTCATTTTGGAAATTTTATCCCCCTCCCAATTGCCATATCAGGCTAGTTTTAGTTTCTGTCCAAGTGCGGTTATTATTTTATACGTGCCTGTACTGTCCACCGATGACTTGATGGCTAGCGGGGTAAGTGTAAAGGGAGGGGATAGCGGGCCGGTTGTCATAACAACGATGCTACTACCTGTCTACATTTACCTTATTAAATAACAGATGATTGACACGAGAAATTCACAGTAGAATCAAATGATCACATGTTATTGTTTTATTTTCAACGTTTGAATATCCAAATTGATCCATTTTTGTTTGTAAACATCCAAGCTTCTTCGTTTCACGCCATTGTGCTTGATTCGTGTATGTGAAAGTTTTAGAACTTATTTTATATATATTTTTTTGTAGTAAAGGTTTGTATTTTCCTGTTTCGTGATGACATCCGTACGTAAAAATGGACAAACCATTCGGGCGAGCAACTAAACACCCGGTGCACCGCAGGTACGCCAGCAGCGGCATTGGTGGACAGTACCAAACTGTAATAGGATCAACCATTTT
Organism: Flexamia atlantica; assembly: GCA_035578135.1. Taxonomy (NCBI): domain Eukaryota; kingdom Metazoa; phylum Arthropoda; class Insecta; order Hemiptera; family Cicadellidae; genus Flexamia; species Flexamia atlantica. Next base: position 18,718,343 of record JAQJVK010000005.1, read on the forward strand.
TACGGTTGCTATCGTATTAACTTACATACATAAATGTGGACTTGAGCTTTGCAGAATATAAAAATGCTACATATCTCCCAGCTATACATATTATATTAATGCTAATTTAGGACATAAATTATAAGTTTTATTTTAAATTATTTAAATTTATGTAAGTAATTATTACTTCAATAAAAGATTTATGTGTTACAACAATACATATGGTTGGGCTTATTTGGGTACATTTTATTCGTAATTAAGAATGTTACAGTTAATTTTGTATTCAACAAACTAGAAAGCTTTGATAGCTGCAGAAAATCCTGTCTATAACAGCCAGCGATATTTTATAAGCATTACCAGACAGCATTGTCAGTCAACATCTACTTGGATCTTAAGATCTAGGCTTTGACGCTTTCACATTTTTGCTTATGTGTAATTTTTCTACCAGCATAGGAAAATTCATAAAATACTCAGTACCGATGAATCGTCATATATACAGCTATAAACAAAAAAAAACAAACAAAAAACAGGTAAAAAATTGAAAAGTAAGAGATCAAATGTATTATACAAATCCTGTAGGTGGAAAGCGGCAGATCAGATGATAAGTCGGTTGTGCCGGGGGCGGTCAGGCACGTGAGATAACCTCTTTGCCTTACTTTTAGTTTATAGCCTCTGTATTACTCGACCGATTTGTCTTAAATGTTGTTACAAAATGCATACAATGAAAGTAAAATTTGATAGCAAAAAATATTAAGCTATAAAACTCCGTGTAAAAAAAAGCAACTATAAATTGGACATTATAAAGAGTCACACTTGGTAAATCTTGGTAGGTTTTACTGATTGACTAATATTTGATTTTACCATTTGCCTTTTTGTTTTTGCATGTCAAGACAAAAAATAAATCATAATGCCTTAATAAGTATGATTCGTGGTATTTTGGAGCTTATAGTGTACCTTGTAGTTACATAAAGTGGATATTATTTGGAATATATGCGAGTGTTTAAACTTAAATGCTGGGATTGAAATTTATTTCTTACAAATTAAAAATAAGTCAACTTCGACACTAATAGTAATTCAAGTAGAAGGGAGTAATTCAATAACCCCCTTGATAGGATATTTCACTAAATTTATGTATTATCCTCAAACGGGAACTATCCTTTGGGTCAATGAATGTAAAAATGTTTCTCAGTGTAATTGTTTTCTTAAAGTGTGTCATTATGATTACTGTGCACACAGTTTACCTACTTTTCGGTCTCAAAGCAAATCTAATTCATGTAATGTATATTAAATCTGTGGGGTTAACTCATTTTGAATTTCCTAAGAGATGGTTTCCAGTTGAACTTAATGGTTGGAGAAAAAACAATTTTAATGAAAAGTAAACTAGTAAACATTTTGGGAGGGAATTTTCTCAACGGGAAAGTAAACGAAAGCAGAGGAAGCGGATCCTGTAATATTCTAGGGATTAATGTTTCGTTCGCCTTGGAAGAGCAAATCTTCTTGTACAAGCAAAGTGTTTGCTTCGAATTACAGAACAATGTAATATTTGTGAGCCACTGGAAACACGTTACGTATGTTCAATGTAACGATTTTATAAAATGTTGTTAAGTTATCTTAATTACATTATAATCTTTAATTAATTTTAATCAGCAATTTAATTTCCCTAATATAAGAAGGTATTATTTAGATACAAAGTGAATAGTAAATTGCTATTCAGGAATGCTATTTTACCAAACACGTTCGAAGTTTGTTTGGTATAATTAATAGTTGCTATTGATGATTGATTGAACTTACTACAATTCCGTTTGTCAGTTAATTATTAGTATTTGTTTGTCTATTTTTAATTGAAGTCGTAATATATCTTACTAAGGAAAAATATATATGAAAATGGTTTATTGGTCAGAGTAGTCAAAATCCAATATGATTTTATTTATCCAATATGATATTATATTTTTCATTTCATTCATATTATCTTACACTACGGTATAACTATCTTCATTATCTTGCACTATAACCTAAGCAGCTTAGGGGCTAACTAACTGACAACGCAAACTCAATATTATTGGCACGATCGCATATTAAGATTTAAAATAAATATTTACTTATAATAAAGGTCTTAGAAGTTTTCAAAGTTTTTGCCTTGTAGCATGATGATTCCCTAGAGTGACATTTATTTCACTTTAAACGTTATTGAATCGGGGGGGAGGGCTATGTCTGAAGAGCTGATTAAACACAAAATATGAGTCGCATACGACGATTCATACGGCCAACATCAGCTCAACATTGATATTTTTAATTTAGATTTTTTTATATTTTACTTCAGTAATACATTATTTTCGATTTCAATAGAATACATACAAACAAATACTAATAATTGACAAATGGAATAGTAATAAGTTCAATGCATAAACACGTAACATTTACATTAAGTTATATAAAAGGACGTCCCCCAGTTTTATATAACTTTAGTTAAATAATGAACATACAAAAATTAATCAATGCTAATAAGTAAACTGGGTGACATATATTGCGAGATTTAAGGTAATGAAAACAGCTGAAACAAATTAACAGAATGTAATTTGTCCCTGTTATTCGTGTAATGAATCTAATAAAACTATATTCAAAAAATCATTATATTTTACATCTTTATAGCTTTTATACAACTGTTGGTAATTACGACAGCTTGTGAGATATTCTTCTTTGGAAAATTAAAATTGCTACCGTTTCGAAATGGTATCAAGTAGAAACAATACACTCCACATAAAATAACTCCTAACAGTTATTATGCATGTACTAAATTTGAATTTTTTGCCTTGAGTGGTTTTCAAGTTATAATGGATTTAAGTGAAAGGTACATACAGACGAAAAGACGGAAACTGGAGCAAGATAGACCAGTATATCCGTAAGGACATTTTAAATTTGTTTTAACCTGCTGAAAATCATAAAATACCCCCGTTGCAGCGGACCTGCATACTCAGCGAATTTCAAATGCAAAAGAACGTATAGTTCAAGCTAACATAGCGAGATTTGACATGTTTTTGTAAGCTCCATAAGAATAATATGGGGAATGATTATGCAAGTTTGCTGCCACAAAAATGGAAATATTGGTGATTTTAGACTATTAAACATTAGATCTCATCTAGATAAAGCCATAAACCAAGTTTTATCCAGATATGTCGAGAAATAAGCGAGATATTGAAGGACTTAGTTAAAGGATGTTGTTGTTCAACAATCTTTGAAAAACAACAACTGTGCTTCTTTGAAATTCTATGAAAACGAAAGAATTACAGGGCCCTGAAAACTTGAAGAACTATTGTATTTACATAAACTGAGGTAGGTATAAAAAGTTTACGCAGCTTATATGCTTCATACATTATTCGCCTGTATTATCTTTATATTATTCACAAGGTGGCGATTATGTAAAACCAGTGTATCAGTCACCTAAAATCCCATGTTTAAATAAAGACTTTTGTTCAAATGCAGTTTAACTGTAATAATGAGATATGTTCTGACAAGGAATTTAGTTACCTTAATTATTAACCAGATTTGTTAATGCTCTTGAAAATTATGTTTCCTATCGAATTGTTCCTTTGTAGCTGCAGTCTAATTGCTAATCTCCGTTTGAGTTAATGAGGACACACAACTTCAAAACAAACTTGAATTAGAATTGAGATGTAGCCTATTTATTTCTTCACATGTTTTAGCATTGCAATCATTCTGAATATTTAAAAAAAGGATTCGGTTGGTTAAAAAAGACTGCATAGTGCGATGATTATTTTTTTAGAGCAAAGCACATTGACTCCCTCCTGAAAATTGTCGCCCTCAGCAAGCTCGGGCGCCTACATTTTCACTCGTGAGACATTGTTGTACTTTTCTCACTCAACACACAAATAACCTCTTCCCCACCAGCTATGTTTGGATGATTTTTACTCCTTGAAATGAATTAGTAAAATAATAATTTGTCTCCCAGAGGGAGTAAAGTGATTACTTTGTCTCTTTGCAGTGGACGAAGAAAACCCATATGAAAAACGTTGCAATAAATATATAATAAAAAAATTAAACGCCTTGAAATTTCTACGTAGACATGCAAGTATGTTAATGCTCAACAGATTGCAAGCGCTAACAGCAGATTTAGTGGCAGGATTTAGTGGACATTGGCGACAGTCTAAGAATTTCTAAGAATTCAGCCTGTAAGAATGTTGTATACCTGGCGCCAATTCTTTGGGTCCACGCCGTCCATAAACCCAATGCTAAAATTAACATTAGTCTTATGGACGGCGTGGGCCCCAAGAATTGGCGCCAGTTATAACAATCATCTAATCGCTGATACGCGAGTGGTTGCAGCTAAATTGATGCAAGCACTAATTACAGAACGAAATAAAATGGATATTGTTTGTTGATCAATTACTAAGTTAATAAAATGTTTTACATATTTATAGATTGGATATTTGGGAATAAATCTTGTGTGTATTTCGAGAGTTAACTCATTGTCTCTCTTGTGAAAATTGTCGCCCTCGGCAAACTCGTGCACCAACGTTTTCATTCGTGAGACAATTTTGTATTTTACTCACTCAACAGACAAGTTCACCAGCTGTTAACTTTTACGCTCGTCAGCTGATAGCATTGTTACTGTATGCCCTACAGCTCTTCCGCTTCTCTTTCGTCTCGACTGAGCTTGACTTAATTTATAACCTCAAACTGGACTTGAGCAACTGTGACGGTATTTACAGTTTGGAAATTGAAAACTGCAGTTATGGGGAAAATGTATATATACGCTTATAAATTAGTTTATATGAAAGACAAGTAAACTGTCTGCTCAAGTGAGATCAACCATTTTTCATTATTTTATTATTTTATGGATTTTACTGAACGATTACCAAATATTGTTGTTAAAAGTTTTCATACCTAATCCAAGATCCATTGAGAACACCATCATGAAAGAGAACAAAGAGTGTGAACTTGACAGTATTACAGCTAGCTTGACAACAATGGGGCTATTCATAAAACTAAACTTACAAATACCTCTTGAGGTTTACTTCCCTGACATGAAAACTTTGTTGCATTATATCAGCACAAAGAGTTTTCTTTGTTAGCTATTTACCCGTAAAAAATCAGGTCAACCTAAAAAATTAAATCGCGAGAAAAACATTGGACGTTTATTTTATAGAGTAATCTGTGAGATACGTTTCTTATTCCGGGTTGATAAGAAAAGAGCTTCTTAGATACGATTGATGAATAAATCAGAGTTATTTTTTTAACATTTAAATTGAAGGGTGTTTACAGTATTCTTAAGGATTTTTACAAAAGACTTTAAGAAAAAAACTTCTAAAACTTTGCTGGAAACCAGAGATACGGAAATTATAACAGTCAAAGCAAAATAGCAAAATAGCGATAAGCATTAATGAAAATAAAAATTATGTAGGCCTAAGAGTTTCACTAAAAACGTTTCATAATCTGTTTGTTTGTTGTATGTCTTAAGAAAAGGCTTTTATTAAGAAAAATTATTTTTAATAAAACAAAGACGTTACTTCTTTTGGTTTCATTAATGGGCTATAATATGGTATCCATTCTTAAAACTAATTGAATTCGCAACAGTAACTCATTACCGGCTTAAGTGAATTCTGATTAGGCACTATTATTAAAATAGTCAACTGACCAAGTCTAATCTACAATTTGGTGTCTACCTTTCACCATGAGAGTTGCCCTTGTCACTTTCCACATATTTTTAACCGTATGTGCCCAATTTACAAGTGACACCCATACAACTTTTACACCAACATTGTACAGCCATAGTGGCTTTGCTGCTTTCAGAAGTGTCATACCTAACCATTTTATGGATTACAAATACCTATTGATCATATGAACTTGTAGATTAAATTAACTTGTATTAAATTCATCGTATATGGTTTTCACCACACTACGACATTATCACCTGTTTTACTAACGTCATATGAGGCCGAAATTCTTTAGAGGGCCAAAAGTCAGCTGATCGTTTATTTGTTTGAAACAATAGGCGCGTTCAGCCGCAGTCACCGGTGGCTAACCGGTTACCATAGTCACTAGTAGGCAAATCCACCGCATCTTGACAATCAACAATGTCCGGTTACTTACCGAATCCACCGTAAACACAACATCGGTGGATGCACAACAATGATTGGTAGATGGTACGTCCACCACTACCGTTCACATATTATAGGTTAGTAGATTACCCACCGGTGACTGCGGCTGAACGCGCCCAATGTGTGAACATCACATAATTATTCGGCATTCAATACGTTCCAACGGCAGGATGGTTGTGATAATATGATTTTCATAGCTGTGTTTGCTTAAAACCATGTAAAGAAGTTGTATCATCACTTATAAACTCGAAGTTATGTTTGCAATTTATTTCTGAGGTATTTGCCAATAAAAATGTCTTTGATGCGTGAATTAAATTTGAGAATTTTGTCTTTCAGTTATAAACATTAGGGGCTTTGATAAAAGTACGCCTAGAATATTAACCTTTAATTTTCAATCAGAAGTCTTTGGCTGAAACTCTTAGGCTCAATAATCGCATTGTATGGTAAAGACATTTACTTAATTCACAATTATCATAGTAATAAACTAGTTAACTGTTATAAAAAGGGGCTATTTCGATTACTTTGTAGTTGAATTCTAGCTCGGGATGGTAATAAATCCAGCCAAACCCGAATGATAGCCCTGTGTGCGATAAAGGTTTGAGAAACAAAGCAACAAGCACTGACCGATGTCTGCCTATTGAGTTAGCAGATCCAATTTACAGCTTTGTTCCAATCACTGATCATTAATCTGTCCGCAGACCCGTCTGTTGTTGCGGTCGTTGTATCAGGCGTTCGCGGGAACGTTCTATGGCCTTTCTCGGTTTGGCTGCAATACAGTTGCCTAGCCTTGGGACTGTAATATTACACTAGAGGCTTTATGTCAACCTAGTTGTAACGTACTCGACTGAGACGTTGCTCACTCCACATAATAAATAGTTAAACGCTTTATTGTACATCCTAGACTTAAATATCTGATTATTTAGTAAAAAATAACAGAGTCAATAGTACGTACATAAATAGTACGTTGACATAAAAACTCAAACACCAGAATATATCAACACAATTCATACATATAATACAAGGAACAAGAACAATTTTGCAGTACAACATAATTTAAAGGCATTTGAAAAAACACCTAAATATTCTGGCCAAAAGATTTTCCAAATTCTTCCGGCACAAATTAAATTACAAAACAAAATCAACAAGTTCAAAAATGATCTGAAAGATTTCTTGATTAGTAATAGTTTTTATAGTTTGAGAGAATTTTTTGAATTATGCAGCCAGAGAACACCCCTTTGAAGAATTTGTAAGACTGACCTAACATAACCTATCCCCGATCTCACCCATCGGAGCGACCGAAATGTCCGGTTTTTTTATACCGGCATTTTTTTTGACGACATCCAATGCTTCATAAGCCAACTGGATGGATAACCAAGTATCCAAGTAGTAAGTACGTGATGATAGATCATAATATACGCTGTTAGAAGTACGTTTATAATTTTAAAGTCAAATACGAGTATGAATTTTCCATCACCAAAGAATAATAAACCTTTATTTCACATATATGGCAGTGTTTACAGTATAATACTCAATTAATACAAGATATTAAATTAATTGTATCTCAAATTCACAAAGGCTACTAACTAATATAAGGAGGACAATTCTTAATTAGTTTTCGTTTTTTTTCAAGTAGAAGATTCCCATTTAAATAAAAAATATAAACCTGGCAATTTATTAAAAAAAATGAACGGTATAGATTTTTGGCAGGCAAGATATAAAGGTTCCCTGTCATGATGATTGACAGGAAAAATAATTGTTTTTGGTTCGGCTAAATGAACCACAAGAGGGTTGTTATTGAGAATAACATGAACGAGCGACCCCTTAACATGAGCGTCGGGCGTTCCATGTGATGTAATAATATTCCCCCTGATTGTCCCGCAGTTGACATGAACAAACATTTATGTAAATTTGTGGACGCCACGGTCGCTCACATAACATCATTAACAACCTTCAATATCAAAATTCATATAATTTTGTCAATAAAAATAATATTTGGTAAACAATTATTGAAATATATTCAAAATATACGAAAATTAAGTATACTAGAAGATATTTAATGAATTTTAGAGCAGTTAAATGAACTTTTTGATTAAAACCCTTCAACTTTGGGCACGTTATTTATTGCAAAATAAGTTTGAAAAAATCTCAAGATTCAAAAATGTATTGTTACTTACAGCTGTTTAATGTAATAGTGGAGTCTTCGTTTTACGTCTTAAAATTTAGAAGGACGAAAAAAAGTGTAAACAATTTATCCTGTGAAGGTATCCAAGCAATCATCTGTGATATTTTACTAAAATTCGAAATTTTTAAGATACAATTTCAAGGAAACCACTTATATAATAATTCTAGATAAGGGAAGCCTAGCTGTTTCCAAAGACATATATATCACCCTCAAGGTTGCGGCATTACCACTATTATATTTTGAACCCGGGGCCCTGGGGATCAATGCTCTACCACTATATCAGGCCGCTCCCTAAGGGAAAGTATGGCCTATTTACGAAATTTTGTTTAAGATAGCCTATGAAAATTATAATAATGCTTGAAATTATAATGCCTTATGTAATAGACTTTTTTAATTTTCATTACTTTCAAATTTAAATCCAATTAACACTTCTTACGTATACTAATAAAACATAAAAGCATAATAAAAAATTATCATAAAAATATTATGATAATATTATGATAAAATAATAATATATAATAAATTACATTTCACAGATGTTCTTACGACAATATTTTACATTATCGTAAACAATTTAATTCCAATAAATGCAACTGCTGACACATCGGACAACGAAGTGATCTGCGGGGCGTCCATCCATCATTGTAGATTGGATTGAAGCTGAATACCCGAAGCAGCAATAGGAGCCGTCTGCATTACCTTGGACGATGAAAATAGTGGCGGAGGTTCGGTTACATAAAATTAATTTTTCACTATGTGCCTAGATAAATGTAATTTGTATTAAGAATCTTATAGTTTGTTTTTGATTTGTCTGCTTTTGTTATAATTGTTATATAGGATAATTTTCAATAAAACATGTTTATAATATACCGTATTTTAGTAATATCACGTGTCTCTAATTTTTCTCCTGCCACTTATTGGAACATTTGTACGATAATGTTTTAAGAGTAAGTAATAAAAAAGTAATGCATTTTAGAAACATTATACGTAATAAATACAAACCGGTTCATGATTGGATTATTTGAGTTACCGTACCAAAATGTATGAACCAGAATGCTATAAAAATGGATGGTTAACGCCAATAACATCTTTGAGGTTAAACATGAATGTGAAATGAAAATAATTTATTCACAAGAGGATTTGATGGTGTAATAATACTATTATTATAACCTGATTACTTCCAATATTGAATAATCTTTTATGCTTGTTGTAACTGCAGTAAATGACATACTGCTCGATATATATTAACAGTATAGATAACAGTATAGATGAAACGAATATATACCAAGCAGTATGTAATTTACAATACGCGTAAAAGAATTTTAAATATTGGAAATAAATTTATGCCTCTAGTAAACAAATTGTATTCTACAGTAATCTATTAATAATTTAATCGTTTAATTTCATGTTGTAATACAAATATCATCATTACATAATTATTTTCCATTTTGAATAATTTTTTATGCATTTTATAAGTTACATACTGCTAGGTATATTTACGTTACGTGTACATGGTTATACATTATTCCTAATTAATTATATTCGAAACCTAATTACGTGCGCGTTTAAAAAAATAAACATGAAATAAAAATGGTAGCTTCTGTCTGACGATAGACATAAAGACGAGGAGCCACACATATATAACAGTTGCTGGATGTGAATAACACATTCCTTACTTGCATCCACACAAGATTCAACATTTATGCGTTGTACTTGTTCCACACATCTCTGTAAATTACATTTCATTCTTCCTACATATCTCTCGAAGATAATAAGCAATTATAATAATTATAAACAAGGAGTTGATCAACTCCTTTATTTATTATAGTAGGATTTAAATACGAAACAAATATATTGTACATGTTGTGGGACTACACAACGTGGAGGCGATACACACTGGAGGCACCGAGGTGTGGGCTCAGAGGTAAAAGCGGTGGCTCTGTGTGTCGAACGTCGCTTTCGATCCCAGCGGCGGGCGACTCCGTCTCCGTCAAGAGCGGTCCACGTCTTCGCTGGCCGCTAGGCGGACTGTTGCCGCCCTCGCTGTCTTTAGATCGCCGCACAGGCTTATTGGCCCATGGCCCGGGTAGGTTTTTTTTTAAATAAAAAAATAAAAAATATATCTAAATAAGATTTTTTTCATTTTAGCGAATTTCCCCTATAGGGAAGAAGCTATTACCGTAGGTCTCATGGTAAGACCTATGCCCGAGACTATGATAACTTTTCGTTTTGGGGCCACCAGAAGCAAAAAACACCATTCGTTCGAATTTATATATATATATATATATATACAGCCAGAACCAATTAAACGCTCCTGATATATACGATGCACCCACAGCCAGTTAAGCGCTCCTAGCTGAGAGCGCCTAACTGGCTCTGTATGCTTCTTATCGCTGCTTATCTCGGATGCACTATATAGACCCAGAGCTAGTTAACCGCTCCCACTGTTGCCAACAAAAAAATGAAAATAGCCCTAGTGACCAACTCATAACCCTGTGTTTTTACTCGTTTCCTGAAGATGTTTTGTGATCTCGCTTAGTGGATATATTAGGTACTGTGTTAATATAGTAAGCTGATTGATCTTTATTTTTTTTATTATTATTTTTGACCAAGCTATGTGAATTAAACACATTCTGAAATACTAAGGTTGTTCTCAAGAATCAAGAATCAAGAATTTATTGGCCATTATATACAGTGTACCGTAAAAATACATTAATGTACAATAGGCTTCGTCAAACTGCAGGGATGGACAGAAACTTCGGGAAATAATTACTGAATAAAAAACCAAAAAGAAAGATCTCGTTGTCCTAAAAAGCTCAGTTTCCCTATGAACTGTTTGTTTGTGCGCAATTTACTTTTTTTTAGTTAAGTCTTAGGACTTCATAACATTTAAACGAAAAGAGATATCACAACCAAATATGGCGTACTACTATGGCGTTGATAGTACTCTACCATTCAATGTATAAGGTGAACGGGTGTCACCTTTGGGGGTCGGGAGTATCGCCGTTGCTGGGAGTAAAAATAAAATCTGTATTGTAAGTATACGTCGATATCTACATTAATTAAAAGTCTACTTGAACTAAAAACAATGCCGCAAACCGGACATCAAAAGGTTGCGTCAGTCGGAAGTAATTGTTGTTCAAGGTTTTAAAATGTTTAATACATTTTACTAATGAATAACAGAAAGTTACAATTGAAAGGAAATTCTTTCTGAACTCCATTCAAAATAGGTGTTCAAAATTGTCCCCGTTGGTACTCTGGCAATATCCTAATCTGTTATAAAAAGGGTTTATGAATCCAATGGGCCGTCCCCAAAAGGTGACAACCGATCATATTGTACACGCAGAAAGGTAACTTACTATTACCAATAACAGTGTGCCAAACTTGATCGTGGTATCTCTCTTCGTTTCAATGTTATAGAGTCGTCCGAAGACTTTTACTGTCACCCCGTATATTAATACATAATTTTTCAACAATACAAGGTATTGACCTAAAACTTTGTACAATAGCAAGTACTAATAATATATACATGTAATATGGGGTATCACGTTTCTTCTTTAAACCACTAAAACTTGGAGGTCATTGTAACTTTTCAAAACTTAATATCTTAAAAATCATAAGATTTATGGAAACATTTTAAAAACAAAAAGATACAAAATGCCATGTACTTTACAGTAATGCAGATTATAATTAGGGTTTTAACACAAAAAACTGTTAAAGTGTAATTTATCTGAATTCGCTACATGTAAAAAGACCAAAATTTAACCAAATTCGCAGTATTATTTATCAGAGTTTCTCGCATCATCGTAGTTTCCTCTATGAATGATTTCTTTACGTAAAATCCGTATAATTACGTTATTACTGTACTACCAACAACATATTATCAAAATGTAGATTCTAGAAAAGGGTTTTAAACATCATGCTGAAATTTATTATGAATGATAGATCATCATAAATTAGCTACGGAACTAAAAGTGATCCTGTCGGAGTTTGCGCCCTACGAGCCAAGTCAAACCTTATCTACAGCAGCCTTCATATATTAAAGCCCGCCAATTTTTGGTATGAGCCAACTGTTGAAAATGCATCTCATCACTGCAGTGTTTCTAAAATTCTGCCTGTGAAAATTTACTAAGATTTCTGTTTGAACTTTTTCCGGCTGACCTTGTATTACAGTAGGATATCAGGCCTTTTGATTTTGGTTGTTAAACCCGTTTTTAGTGGTAACTAGCAGTTGCCCGTGGCTTTTCTACGATAAAAACACCCGCTGCATAAATGAAGATGGTGCCACATACTGAGTATATGATTAAACAGATAAGGTACAAAAACTAATAATCACTTTATTTGAACTTTTATAGTAAATATTACCTAAAAGAAAAAACAGCCATAAAACAATGATGAAAGGAACCAAATTACAAATCAGCTGTAAAGACGCTTAAACCACCTCTTGATTGAATGAAAATTTACAATTTAAACTAAAGATCATGCGTTAAATTTATGTGGAAAATTTTCAGAGCTTTTATCCCGCCGAAAAACCCCTTAAAACTTTAAATTTTGAAAACCCCGTTATCAGCGGATGCCCGTGCCCTAAAGGAACCATCCATATGAAGTTTCAAGGTTCTCAGTCAAGTTCAAGTAGTTTGGGCTGTGCTATGATAGGTCAGGGGTATTTGACAAATAAGTAGATACTAGATAACACGTAGCTCGAAATCGAGCAAAAAATCATATAGTAAAAGAAAGAAGAATTAACAGCCTACTTGTATACTTTTGAAATTTAATCAAAGGGCTAAATTCAATAGCAAAATTATGGTTAAACCATTGAAACTCTCAAAGTTGATTTGATTTACTGCAGGAGTTTCTGGTTAACGACTTTTTGGGAAACTCCTTCATTTTCCATGTTCTCTTTATTCTGAAATGTATATTTTAATACCGGCAAAAGATCGAGTTCTGCTTTACAGCAACATGTAGCTGACCGAGAGCAAACACTGGCGCCGTGAGCTAAGACCTCATTTGTTTAGGGACTGCCCCTGCACCTTATTGATAGTTATCGCCAAAGCGGAATCAAAGGGGACGGCTGTCTTTGTAGGGATCAACGCTTAAATGACGCACTATCTCTACCAGTCATTTAATTATTGAAATGCAACCCACCGCGATGAAAAAATTGTAAGTTCATTGGTCTGAGGTTGGAAGGAGCATCAAATATTACATCGGGAGGGTGATAGTAGGTGGTTGCGATTATGTTCCTTCCAATCGGTCAATATTCGCCTTCTTCTTATTGGCATTATTACCGCACCATATCAAAAAATAAATTGGCTCAAGTTAATAAAACTTCTAAAAACACTATGGTGAAATGTATTGGGATGTCGTAAACTACATTGTAAAACTGGGAACTGCAATGTTTAAGCCCTTTAAAAACACTTCATAACATAACCTGAATTACATAATAAATCTTTTTGTTGAAAGCCAAAGCAGCTGGAAAAACAAAAAACTTTTCTTTTCAAAAAAATAAAGTGCTGCAATCTGTGGTTTACCTGTAGAACTATTTCAGAGCTTGACAGGCTTGACCATATGTTCAGTTTGTAAACAAAGTGAACTGAGCTTGCTCAAATTTCGATGAATAGTGCCACTGTTTCGAAACTTCAGCCCTTTACTGTATTTTAGTGGTGCCCTTTTTTAAAATTCTGAGACTCAATGACAAATCTACATAACAATCCCTTTAATTTGACACCTCAAACGTTAAAATCCGTCCAGCCGTTATTGCGGTTGGACTGTGAAAAGAAAACCGCTTGCGTATTAATATATAGATACTTTCGTGAACCAAAAAGATTTTTTAGGAATTCCCTAAGTACGCAGGTCTGCTGCGACTCGAGTATTTAGAATTATTGCTACCCCCAAGAGGAATTTTTACTTTGCCTCTCTATACTATACATACGAGCAAATTCAGCGCCCCGCCGACAAAGCCCCTAAGGGTATCGCTGTCTGGGAAGGCTTAAACCCAGTAGGCCTATCATTGAATCTGATCGCGCATGTAGCCTATGTGTGGCCCTCAGGCAGGAAATACACCCGTCGTAGCAGACCATGCGTACTTAGCGAATCCTAAAGCAGTTTTCTGTTTCATGAAAGTAAATGTACGTAGAATACAAAATGCCTAGATTAAATGAAAACAAAATATTTTCTAAGGTTTTTAGGGACTATTTTAAACACAAAAAATACATAGTCGTCCCGCAGTTTTTGAAAATGCTGTAGGTAAAATAAATGGTTTACATTAGCTCTATCATTAACAGCTGTTATTAGGAAGGAAGGTCTTTTAAATATCTCTAGTCAGTGATTTGTTTTATGTTCTATTCCTGGCAGCTGTAGAAGGAGAATTAGTGATGAGAGAGTGAGTGAGTGAGGACTTTGCCTTTTGTAAGTATAAGATGAGAAGAAACGTGAGTAAATTGATAATATACATGGAATCTAACGATGGATTAAATGTCATTAATATTTAATATTAAATTTAATGTTACTTTTTTACAGTACATGTCAATTAAAAGAAGTACAGTTCGCGCATTATATCTCCGGCTATGACTACTTCGCTACTAACCGTATCATATGATATTTTAAACATATGATTTTGGTAAACACTGCGTTTGACGAACAGCGGGACTGTAGAATAATGTTTTCAGAAAAGTACCCCCTCACCCCCCCGCGCCTTGCAAGCAGCTGATTTGGTCATTGCCGAAGATATAATGCGCGAACTGTATTAGAAATTTATAAACCAAAACATAAAATTGACTAAATCATAAAACATCTGATGACGACGAATCCATCAGTGAACGTACTCACCATCTGCTTGAAACACTTAAAATGTAAACAAAACGTCATTCCCTTGAATTATGAGGAAATTAAAAACAAAACTTGGTCGAAATCAAATAAAACTCGGTTTTTAGAAGCTTGCTGTTTAGTTTCAAAAATACTTACGATAGTTTTAATTCGTCTTCAACCTTCTCTTATGTGCATACAACACAAAAAAAGTTTCAGCTATAACAGTACACTAGTTTTTGCGTGAAAAGCGGTCTAGGTGTGATGTTGAACGTTACCAAAAGACATAGTGACAGAAATTGAGATAAGGCTAGATTCGGATTCTCTGACCTTCAAAACGCAAAAATAACCAATAATTTCATAATTCTAAGCAATGTACAACCAAAACACAAATTTTATTTATATAGAAGTAAATACTCTTTGTTACGAATTCGTGTGCAGTAGAACCCAAACATCAGTAAAACTGTCATCAAGCATAAACAAACAAGTCAAGTGATAACGATTGTCTTCCCGCGCACATCAGCTGCTTGGTGCCGCAGAGAAGAATGTGTCGCCCACCGATCACATAGTACAAATCATACAAATAGTCGGAGCATAGATCTTACTTGCACTTCAGCAAATTAAGTCTGGGCCGCCATATTGTCTAGGTATAGAAACATAAAACAGCGCCCAAAACCGCGTAATCTGGCAGTGCTCATGTTTCAAATAACTCGTCGTTTATACCATTTAGCATTGAGGCTAAAATTTTGCATGTGAAGAGTCCTTTACTTTTGAACAGTAATAAGGTAAATAGCCCAAATAACGATCACTTATGTACTACTTATGCTTATAATACCGGTCGTCTATCGCCACTTCTCAACCATCCAAACATGAAACATCCCCGTTAGCCCAATACCGTACCATCTTGTATTAATGAAAACTGCGATCATTGATCTACCATAGAGCACAAACACTTTTGAAATAATATGACAAAATAACTAGTAAGAAGGATGTGAACAGTCAATTTGGTCAGTTCCAGCGGTCGCCTGCTGCTTCTTTGTCTAAATGGCTTAGAAGTGAGGTGATGTAAATGAATATGAATATACAAAGTATAATACATAAAGTAAAAGTTTAGAATCTTACAGAACTTCAAAATATACAAAGTAAAAGTTTAGAATCTTACAGAACTTCAAAATAACCTCATTCTACCATAGTAAGCCAACACCCGAAGACTTAAGTGTTTTACATCAAAAGCAGTTTAGCAAAAGATTTTTCTCACTGTTGTTTCCCTTAGCTAACGTTGTAAAATGGTGCTGGTTTATCATCACCAAGTAATAAAAAGGTCTGTCAATATTAAATTTAACTTCAAGTTAGATGAATGTGTCTAAAATGAAATTGGATTTCACTAATGAATATGATTTATTTATGCTACATTGACATATTATTTGGAACCTTAATGTATTTACAATAGCCTATAATTAACCAAAAAATATAGCTAGTTTATTCAGTAATTTTAATTTCATAAGCAGTATTATCTCTGAATTTCCTTAACCGGCCGGAATTTGGGCTGTTTACCTTAGTATCAATCATATTTCTAAAATATTTTTTTTTATTTAAAAAATGATAAAAAGTCACAAGTTTTTATTCAACTGTAAAACTTGACACGAAAAAAGTAGTCGGCTGCTACTTTTTTTAGTTTTTGGCCAGATAAAAAAAACGGTGGAAATTGTTAAATCTTTTTTTGGGGAAAAATAGCTGCCGCAGTTTCGTCGATAACTTAAATATTGTAGAAGCTTGCCTAAAGCCTATCCGTGCGGCGCCGGCGCCTGCATAAATACAAAGTCAGTGCTAAACTGCTGTTTACAAAAAAACAGTCGACTACAACAATACAAATGTGGTATCATATTAAAGGTCTGAATCTCACAATTACTATGGTACCAATCATAAATGGTTTAGAAGCAGTTTACACATCATAGGAAGGAACGTTACAGGTGTATTCCGTGGCAGCAGCTTCTCTCAAAAAATGTCAGGACAAGCTTCTAGGTTATCAGTGTTTACAATGTGTAAACTACCTGAAAACCATTTGGTACTATGGCAATTCTGAGAATCAGACCTTTAATTTGATACCATATTTGTAATTTCTTACGTCGTTTGTTTTTCCCATGCATTGGGACTAGAAGCAAATTTAGGCTCCAAGTCGCGCCTCGTAAGCTCCGTCTATTTTTACCACGGTAACTAGTATAGTTACCGTGTATTTTTACTATGTGGTCGCTGGTACCGCCACGATGTCCATGGCGTAAGGAAAAAAGAAAGGTGTGTGTTCAGTCAGCTGGTACAACGTAGTTGGCTCATGCAAACTACATAGCGGACCTTGCGGTATGAAAGCTGAACTAAGACCGTACACATATAGTATATTTCACTACTCGTCACGAAAGTAGCCCATTTCGGGGCAAGATAGTGTTTTTATTGCGAGGCGTAAGCCGAGCAAGTAAAACACTATCGAGCCCCGAAATGGTACGTTTGTGACGTGTTGTGAACAGTACTTTTCATCACGATGCAAATAAGTGACCAAACTCATAAAAAATGATCCAACATTTCATAATTTAGTAATTTTTCTATAAGTAAACACAATACGGCTGAACTGTCTTTTTTAGTTTATAAAGTCAGCTGGTTGAACTGTCAAATTAAGGAATTCGTTTGTTTGGGTACGGCAATATTTTGTTTTGGTACGGAAATGGTTTGTTTGAGTACGGGAATGAAATGATTGGGTACCGAAAAAGCAGCTGATCGTTACTTGTTTTGACGTAAGGAAATCGAGAGTTTTCGTAGATCTCAGCTGTACGGTAACGGGCAATTTTCGTATACAGAGAGATGAAAAATATTTTTATTGAGTTGTATAAAATAGTTTGCATTGTAGTCGACGTAAGCGTTAGTTGCGTGAGCCCAACTATGTCACACCAGCTGACTGTGCACACACCTTTCTTGTTTCTTACACCAAGCAAGATTGCAACAATTTAATTTTAAATTAATACAGTAATTTAATCTGACAGTTTGGACGCATTAAGATTTAACCGTATCTACAGCTCGCTTTCTAAATATGATGCTTAATGACTGTTATAGCATAATTATTTAATAGGCCATTATTGCCATTACTTACTGAATCATTCAGCAAGTTTATTAACTGTTAAAACATTTTAACTATAAATGCATTTACAAATGGCAGTTTACGTACACTTTTCAAATTTTCTAAGAAGTAATTTTATTCAAACTATAATGTTTGCAATGGTGAATATCATGTCGCCTTTTGCTATCACTATATTGCTATTGAAATAAATGGACACCTTATCCGCTCCTAAATGAATCATGAATATCAATCAAATAGAGTCAAAGCTCAAATTATCATTAGATAAGTTAATGAAAGATAAAAGGTAAGAGGTTTATTCTGAATATAATTGCATTACAAAAAATTGAAAGGGAATATTTTCAAAGTTTTGTGAAAACAATTGAGGGCTCTATTTGTTGGTAAAAACAAATAACACACAAATAAATAATATATTTCGCAACAAGGGCCGAAAACTCTTTCGGCCGAGGCGCGAACGCTATTTTTCACCACACTACACAATGAAATACATTCTAATTCTTTAAAAACTGATTATTTAACCCACTTGATAACAAAACTTTAAGGTTATGAGCGACGATACAACTTCTTTATAATTTAATCAAACACAGCTATGAAAATCATATGATCGTAACCATCCTGTCTTTGGAACCTAATGAATGCCGTATAATTATTTATGTGATGTGTTGACGTTGTTTCAAGCAAATAGACGATCAGCTGACTTTCGGCCCGAGGGCCCAAAACGTTTGCGGTCCTGTGGCGGCAAACAGCGTGTTTCGGTCCGCGTTTGACGTTTGTAAAACAGGTGATTTCGTCGTAGTGAGGTGAAAACAATTTTAACCCGAAGTTAGTTAGGTCATGGTCATAATGATAAATACTTGCAAATACATAACTAACTTATGTAAAGCTCTGTTATTTAAGGGAACTGCTCTATAATACTTTGAGCATAGGAGTGACTGGCAAAATATAACTGTAAATTTTACCAACGAATGATGTATGGACGCATTGAGCATAATATACGATTATTGTCAGTATCATAAAATATTATCTAAACTATAAAAATTAAAATCAATCCCTATATCTGCGTAGTTCAATAACCTTTTAATGCGCACACCAAATTGGGACTATCTTTTTTGTTTGTAATTAACAGCACAAGGTTTGTATGAAACCAAATTTTTAATCCGACCTTAGGGCTTTGTCTCGTTGGTTTCAAAGTTATTTGAACACACATGTATTCTGTGGATTAACTTGTGAAATATTTCATTTTATAACAATCTAAGTAAATAAGCAAGCGCTTTCCTTTCACAGTCAAACCTCAATAATGGCTGGACGGATTTAACGTTTGAGGTGTAGAATTGAAGGGATTTTTACTTAGATTTGTCAGTGCGTATCAGAACTTTTAATAAGGGCGTCACTAAATTACAGTAAATGGCTCAAATTTTGGAATAGTGGCGCTATCCATCGACATTTGAGAAGGCACAGTTCAGTTTGTTTACAACTGAACATATGGTCATGCTTTGATTTAGTTCTACCACAGATTACTGTGTTTGCAAGCAAAGCTGACCCCGAGTGTATGTTGAAATGTGTAAATAAATGACAATCCGGTGCGCAGGTTATGCAACAGAATTCAGCATAAACTCTTGAATTTTTAAAACGGATTCATCCCTCTAACCCACTAAAGGGACATCTATAATAACCCCGTTTTATCAGAACTGCATACTCAGAAAATGTTTTATGCTTAGAATCACATTTCAACGCAACATAAGCGATACCTGACAACTTTTTTATTTTCTCCGGAAGAATGGCATGGGGAATGAGTATACAGTTCTGCTTCAACATGTATGAAAGATTTGGCGGTTTAAAATCAATATCCATTGTACCTGAACTATATGAAGCCATATACTTAGTTTTATCAAAATATGTTGTAGAATAAGCGAGATCTAGAATTTTTCTTATTTCCCATAAGATTAACATATGGGCAATGCACTGTGTTTACTGCTTTCAAAATCTCGGTAGCCAATGGACAAAGGGCAATGATTAAAAATACGAAATTTTTTTTATAAATTCAATGGGGCATAAACTTTGTTTTCAATGTAGAAACCTCAAACAGTTCATTTTGAGGGGGATATCTCGTCAAAGTGATTACCACTTTACACGTCTGTACCAAATTTCATTAAGATTGAACCACATTTACGGCCACTATTGTGTTAACAAATTATATATAGGGGCCTAAAAACAAAAATTTGAACGAATGGTGTTTTTTGCAACTAAGTGTCTTTTGCTACTAAGTGTATTTTTGTTCGATAAAATACAACCAATTAGAAGTACCAATATAGGCCATATAACCCTCAATGATGCAAATCAAAGATATGTACGACTGAGTTAAACTGACTAACAACGCGAAGCACAAAAATAAGTTGAGTGGAATCGAAGTTAACGTCTGGATGTTGAGTTTAATCCCCATTGAGTTGCATTCGTTTATAACGTGGCAATCGTTTAAGGTTTCTATTGGACCTAAGAATGCTGTTGTGTGTCCACATTGCAACACATTAATTTAGTTTCAAAGATGAAGTCCCTCGACAGTGGTGCACTAATGAACATTTCAAAAATGTCATGTTTTTTTACTCTATTGGTAGGCAACCTCAACGAGAACCACTAAATTCAACGGTTTTGGAAACATGTGCGAGATCCTATACATTTCAGAGTCATATCTAGCAATAAAATGATTACTTTCCACTGACATCAATTAATTGGTGCAACGACGCAAAAAAAACTATTACCAGTCTATGTTTCTTTAAACTTTTTTCTAATTACCTTAAAATCCTTACGATATACGAGAAAAGTGCAAATTACGTTTTTTGTAGAGAAAAACATTTCCAATGAAATAAGTATAAATATGTAGGAGAAATATTGATAATAACTGTTGATATTATTAATTTACTAAAGTGTTGTATTTCGAATAATACCCCTACCAAAAGGAATACATGTAAAATTTGATCTAAAATACATAATGTTAAATGTAAAATACCCTTATGCAAAATACCCCAAAGGGTGAATCCCTTTGACCTTAATGAATAATACATTATACCCATAGAATGCTGATAAAAAGTTCAGTTATTTGACACCTCAATCATCAATGGGTTCCCTATAAAGGCGTGGGTAAGCTCATAAAAAAAGGTATTCCTTTGGGAATTTTCACAAATGTTACCATAAGGAATCATTTTTGTGAGCTTAAAATACTCAAGCTTTTATCGTTAACCAATTGTGATGACTAAGGTGACAAATAACTCGAATTTGAATTAGGATTCTATGGAAATAATTTATTATTCCTTGAGGTCAAAGAGATTCGCACCACCTACGGAATGTATTTTACATAACATTTTACATGCATTTCTTATGGCAAGAGTATTAGAATTACGAAATTCTAGTAAATTAATAAAACCAACCGGCTGATTCAGCTATTTTAGTTAAAATCGTAAATAAAAGATACAACAACGATCTCAACAACAATTTTAACTCTTGGCGTGATAATATATTCAATAATAATAAAAAACAAAATGTTTTATTTCAAAAATAAAATAAATGATTTTTGATTAAATTTTTGTGTATTAGTAAAAGTACCTTGCCTCTTTTTATCTCTGAACTTGGGCTCGTAACTTGTAATTGCTATTACTTTTACAGAGCATTAAAAAAATCTCTGATTATTGATATTTAGACTCCTCACCCAAAACTAAAAAAGGTTGAGAAATGTTTTACAGTTTTCACAGATTATTACATTTATGATATTAATGAATTTTTAAAGCTAGAATTTTAATGGTGTTCTAGTAAAAAACTATTAAAATATACTGTTTTAAAACATTGTAATGCATTTTACATTTTATACTGAGTCAATACTGTACTGTGTACCTCTAATTTAATAACCACTTTATTAGACAGACGCAATGGATTGGCAGTAGAATACATTTTTACGATTTCTCTTATTTGCTGGGCACACATGCTCAGTCGACCTCTTACACAGTTGGTAGTCAAAAATGTCATTTGACTTGGGAAGAGGGTGATATTGTTTAAGTTGTGTTCAACACCTTCCTTGTCAGTTATTGTGTTTTGTAACATACAACAGCATTTTATAATCATGTCTGCAGTGCATTCATTAGTTTCAATTGTCTTGGCAAAAATACGCCACTTAGAAGACATTCCAAATGCACAGTCACAGTCAATATATTTAAGTGTACATTTCTTCATCAGAAGAATTGACTCTTAATCACAATACGCCATTTTTCGCGCTAACCTGCGAGCACACTGCTTCCAGACCGAGCGCTGTTGTGTGCATGTAAATTTCCCGCCATGTAACCAGGTGTACCGGAAGCAACCTGCGAGTAAGCGATTAAGCGAGTAAGCGAGTATGCTAGGCTGGTGACTTCCCGTGAGCGGCGGGTGGGCTGAGCGGCGGGTGGGTTGAGCGGCGACTCTCAGGTAAACGAGGGTCAGAAGTGATTAGCCGGTTTTCAACCCTTCCCTTGAGCGGCGGATTCTTTTGTCACCCTCTTTCTTAACTTTCGCTTGCACACGTTACTACTGGCACTAATGTGTATCGGTGGTTTTGTTTCTTCCCATTTTCTAAACATCGCACCGTATTATGAATTCGGACTCTGATACGTGACGAACCCTCAACACAAAGTGTTATTCCATCCTTTTTAGCGAATATCCCCCTATAGGGAAGTAGCTATTATCGTAGGCGGGATGGTGAGACTTAAGCCCAGGACCATGTTATTTTTTCGTTTTGAGGTCCCTAGAGCCCAAAAACATTCGTTCGTGTTCATTCATTTCAATTCGTGTTCGTTCATTTTCATATAAATGTATAGGGTGTTCAAAAAGTCCCGGATCGGCTTCGTAATTTTTTTATTATTAAATATTGGCCTACGAAACTTAGAACATGTCTCTTGGACACAAAATACTATTTTAGCAAGTATTCAGTGACCCCCTACACCCTCAGGGGGACGGCCCACGAGGAGTCAGAAGAAAATCTTAAACATAAGCATAGGTTGATATGTACATCAAATTAAAGCTCTTTTTGAGTAGAATACAATGCCGCAAATTCGATCTCAATCGGATCACGGAATCCAAAATGGCGCCAGTAAACTTTTCTCAACTGCAATTTTTAACGCCCTTAAAAATTAGATTTCAGACATTCTAAGCGTCCTTTCGTGATGCGGTTTGCGGCATTTTGTTGAGAATTTCATGCCCTTTAAAATTATGTACAGCACTACCTTTGCCGGTCATCATCCATGCAAGACACCCTTTAAGGTACCGTCCCTCATGGAAGTGGTTTATGCCATAGGCTGTGCATAGGTCGATATGTATATCATTTTAAAGGGGTAATAAAGCAAAATTTAATGCCGCAAACCGCATCTCGAACGGACGCTTAGAACGTCTGAAATCTAATTTTTATGGGTATTAAAAATTGCAGTTGAGAAAATTTTAAACTGCCGCCATTTTGTATTCTATGATCCGATTGAGATCGGATTTGCGGCATTGTATTCTACTCAAAAAGAGCTTTAATTTGATGTACATATCAACCTATGCTTACATTTAAGATTTTCTTCTGACTCCTCGTGGGCCGTCCCCCTGAGGAGATAGGGGGTCACTGAATACTTGTTAAAATAGTATTTTGTGTCCAAGAGACATCTTCTAAGTTTCGTAGGTCAATATTTAATAATAAAAAAATTACGAAGCCGATCCGGGACTTTTTGAACACCCGGTATAAAGGAGAAGGGGTTTTCTATCGGACAGCAAATCTTCAAAACTATAAGACCTAAAGAGTTGAAATTGGGCACATGTGCTCCTCTTGGATCTTTGATGCACACTAAGAAACGGTTTTTCAAAATTCCCAAAGGGTTTCGCCCTATGGTACTTTAAAGTTTTAAAGTTATATTGTAGGGGAGGGATATAAGGTTGTCATGGCAACCTTAAAAAGTATGAAAAATTAAATCAAGTTTTTATGTTTTCCACGGGTGAAACTGTGTTGATCAGCCAGTACATATATATATGTGTGTCCGTAGGCACGATAACTCTCGTAAAAAAAGTCCGATCTTGATGAAATTTGGAACAAACATTTATAGCGATATTCATGACTTCAAGTTCGAAGACCAGCAAGATCGGTACACTCTAAGGCAGTTTTTTGACTAAATAAAATATATTTTCAAAAGTTAACATATTTCTATTAATTTTATGTAAATTTAATGTTCAGAATTGAATTCAGCTTAAAAAATTAAACAATATAGCATTTTGAATTATTGCTCTACATCAATCAGTTACTGAGATATTGGATCTGCAAAATGCAGTACATTGTCTTTTGTTTTTCCCTGAAAGGACATAAACTGTCCAAATTCTGGTATGAAAAACCCAAATTTTTCATTAAATTTCCCTGAAATGGGATTTAAAAAATAATAATACAAACCACATGATTGAATTTAATTTGTTCATGTGATGGTTTGATTTGTTTTATTTATTGGATCTGAGTAGATTGATAATATGTTTGCTGACATTTATGTACTATAACAAGTACACATTTATTTAAACACATAATTTCAATATTTCAGTAGATCTATTTAGTTCTTAATTTTATTTTACGGAACCTAAGCAGAGTCCGAATCCATAATACGGTGCGATGTATAGAATACCCCCGTTGCAGCAGACCTGCATACTCAGCGAATTTCAAACGCAAAACAACGTATTTTAATCCAACATAGCGAGATTTGACATGTTTTTTGTAAGCTCCATAAGAATAACATGGGGAATGAGTATGCAGGTTTGCTGCTACAGGTATTTTTAAACTGGTTGGTTTTAATTCAATATTTAGTAGATTTGAACTAGAAGAAGCCATTTACCAAGTTTTATCAAGATATGTTGAGAAATAAGCGAGATATAGAATTTTACTTATTTCCCATAAGGTTAACATTGAGACAACGTACTGTGTTTACCACTTTCAATATCTCGGTAACCAATGGACATAGAGCAGTGATTCAAAATACTAAATTGTTTGTTTTTTTGAGCTGAATTCAATGGTGCCAACAAAAATTGGATTATTTTAATTTTAACTGGATTATATTATTTTAATTTTAACTGTACTTGAAAATAGGGTAAAAAACTCAAAAAACCCATTTTTGGGGGAGTTTATCCCCCTTTACCCCCCTTCCAATGGTCCGATCAGGCTGGTTCACGAACTCGTCCGAGTGATTACCACTTTACACGTTTGTACCAAATTTCATGATGATCGGACCATATTTACGGCCGCTATCGTGTTAACAGACATATATATATATATATAAATTCAAACGAATGGTGTTTTTTGCTTCTGGGGACCCCAAAATGAAAAGTTAACATGGTCTCGGACTTAGGTCTTACTATGAGTACTACCGTAATAGCTTATTCCTTTAAGGAAATTCGCTAAAATGGGAAGAAACAAACCCACCAATACACATTAGTGCCGGTGGTAACGTGTGCAAGCGAAGGTAGAGAAAGAGGGTGACCAAAGAATCCGCCGCTCAAAGGAACGGTTGCAAACTGGCTAATCACTTCTGACCCTCGTCTACCTGAAAGTCGCCGCTCAACCCACCCGCCGCTCAGCCCACCCGCCGCTCACGGGAGGTAACCGCTAGGCTGCGTTGTGTTTTTACCCCATCTGACACCCTCTCTACACAAAACTTAGTCTTGGCTGAAGGTCATTCACCACTAGTGGCTCAAGCCGAACTCGCTTATTGATAGTAGTGTATAGCACAAATACAGACCATGATTTCAAAGAAATGACTGCTTATCTGGCATTTGTTTGTTCACTGACTTTTTTTATAGGCAACGCCATTATACATTTTGTATCTATATATTATTATAAGCCAAATTTCGGTTGACTAACTAATCACAATTTCTTAATATATCAATTGAGCCTTGGACGATGAAAATGGGCACAAACATTATTTTTAGGTTCTAGACTAGATGATAGGATTTAAAGATATTTACTCCTTAGAAGTTAAAAAAAACTGTACATCGTAACAATTTAAATAGCCGAAATTCTTTTTTTTACTGTGGATACCTATAGAATAATTTCAAAGGATAAAAAAGATACGATTCAAATTTATTACAACTAAAGGTCGGCCAGTGGTTCCGCCAAACAATAATTGGATCATTGAACCAAGAAATATGACAAGCTAATTAAAAAAATAACCATCGCTTTGGCACACACGAATGCGTTTCTAAATCCAGAACACATTTCCCATGTAAATACATCAATACATGCAATCTGTAAAGTATCTTTAAATAAACAGGAATCGAAAGCGAAACAGTAAGGCTCAGTATTTGAGTCAATTTTCTTATCTCACTTCGGGGGTTAATTTATGACATGGTTTAGCTCCCGTTCTGTTAAGTCGTTAGCATTGTCACAGATGAAGCACGCATTGTCTAGAGATTCTAGAGATTGATCCAATAATTGTTTAAGATAAAATCAGAAATTCAGTTATTTCATTATTTTATCCCATCCCGCTTTCCGCCGTTCTTTTCCTCTTTCATTCTCCCCCCGTCCATTGCTTCCCTCTGTCTCCCCTCTCATCCCTCTTTCTTTCTCTTCCTACCAAGAATGAATCAAATGAGAATATATGAGCCCCTCCCTCCATTCGTATCCTCCCTCCTTTTCTCTCCTTCCTCCCTCCTTCTTTAGGAATTGGCTGATCCTATAGCATCATCCTATTTTAGCAACTCGGCCGAGTAGAATCAATCGACTGAATAGGCCAAAGTAAACCGGCCAATGGCGCGAGAAGAACAATAAGACGACAAATAAATGTCAAGCATAAACAAGCCAAATCGGTCGACTTCCGGCCCTAGAGCAGCTTCCTTATTGTTGTCAGGCCACACAACACTGATATACTCATATCAACCAGCCAGAGTGTCTGGAGACGATGAAGCACGATGGAAATATATAAGATCCAACTATGCTCCCAAACTGGAAGGGGTTTAGGATCCATGCAGAATTTCATCGGGAATCG
Source organism: Flexamia atlantica (assembly GCA_035578135.1). Lineage (NCBI taxonomy): Eukaryota > Metazoa > Arthropoda > Insecta > Hemiptera > Cicadellidae > Flexamia > Flexamia atlantica. Next base: position 18,745,550 of record JAQJVK010000005.1, read on the forward strand.
GGTAAGCGCTTATAAATTTGACTGTACTATATATACAGCTTGTGCCTACAAGCCACAATGTTAAGGGGTGGATATAGATTTAGAAACGAAACGGAATGATTTCCCATCATGATCAACAAGCTTTAAGCCAATTTCGGATGATTAAATCATGTGAAGTAATGAACTCTCATAAATACTATGGCGATGAAAATGCAAACAGAATTTCCGTCACTTCTGAAATTGCAGTGTTTTATTTATAATACCAAATAAAAATACATCATAATATGATATTATGTATTATATATACATTATATATAATAAATATTGAAAATATTCCCAAAATTGATTTTGGGTTGACTTGTGTGCGTTTTTCTTAACTAAGCGACGAATAATTTCTCATCGAGGAAAACAACAGCAACAGTGAACGTGATTTTGTTTGTTTACAAAACATGTACCTTAAGGTTCATCTTGTAGCTGTATAGCATTATACTAGAGGCTTGAAGGGGCTAATAGCCCCTAAGCATAATCCTCCTTCTTTACTATAGTACAAAATACCTTCTCAGAAAATAGGCTTTTGGATCCACAAAATTATGATTATATCTAGCATTTGGTTTTAAGTAAACAAAACAGACTTTTTTACATCCCAATGGTTTTTTAAATGACAGCTATTTTACTTTATTTCTCATTTTATAATAAGCTTAAAACGATTTCAGTATTTTCCTCGAGTCCCTGGGATGGAGACCTTCAATTTCAGCCCTCTCTCATTATCCTGCGACCTTCCAAACGCCCATATTTTCGGCGCAAAAATTTCCCTTATAGCAAAAATTTGTATCGTTATAACATAAACAAACGTACTTAACTTTTTATAATTTTAAATTATGAAAAAATTCAAACCCTTAATTATTATAAAACCAGAAAATCTTAAATTTAAAATATTTTTTGTTACAGTACATTAAACGTGCATGGTTAGCTACATTTTGAAAAAAATCCCACATGTCAACATCTACCATATGGCTTTGAATCAAGCATTAGCACCACATGTTTAATGTAAACAAAACAGACGTTTTTCAATCCCAATGCATTTTAAATGGAAAACATTTTTCGTTATTTCTCATTTTCTGGTAGATTTGGACATAATCTGATATTTTTCCCGACCCCTGGGACCAAGACCTTTGATTTGAGCCGTCTCCCAACATCCTGCAAGCTGTCAAACACTCACAATTTTGATTTAAAAAAATCGCTTACAGAATTAGTACAGTACTAGTGGCTGGTAGGGGCAAAAGCCCCTAAAAATAAAATGCTAATGCTGGATATTTAATGTTTCCTTCACACTCAACAAATCAGTTTGGCGGATTTAAACGTTTCAAACGTAATATTAAAGATATTTTGACATTTGCTAGTACGTATCAGAATTCTAAAATGGGCCTTACTTCAGTATAGTAAAGGTCTGAATCTTTTGGAACAGTGGCGCTATTCGACGATCTTGAAAAAAAATCATTTCGCTTTGTTTTTAAAAACAAATGGATATAGCTTGAAGAAGTTCTTAAGGTAAACCACAGATTGCAGCACTTAATTTATTTCCCAGGGAAAGACGACTTTCAACACAAAAATGTGAAGAAATGCCGTGTATAGCAATATGTACAACGGAACATATCGGACAGTTAAAGACAAAGGGTAATTGTTATGGAAACCTCCAATCGAGACTACATTTTTATCTATTAGGCAATTAGGTAAGGATGAAATAAGAAAATAATGGTCTCCCGTTGACCAATGTAAACAAAACAGACGTATTTAATTCTCCTACTTCCCTATATGGGGAAATTCGCTAAAACCGTATTTTTTTATAATCCGTAAACGTTTAACGTAAACAAAACAAACGAACTTAACCCTTTATAATTTTAAATGAATATACTCAACCCCCTAACAATATAATAAGAAAATCTTTAAGTTGAAATATTTAATTCTTATAGTACAATGAACGTGCATAGTTAGCTGCATTTTGAAAAAAACCCCACATGTCAATATCTAGCATATGGCTTTGAATCGAGCATAATCACCTCATGTTTAATGTAAACAAAGCATACGTTTTTCAATCCCAATGCATTTTAAATGGAAGATATATTTCGTTATTTCTCATTTTCTGGTAGATTTGGACATAATCTGATATTTTTCCCGACACCCTGGGACCAAGACCTTTAATTTGCGCCCTCTCCCATCATCCTGCGAGCTGTCAAACTCTCACAATTTTGATTTTAAAAAATCGCTTACAGAATTAGTAATATAGATTTTCCAATAATACCCCTTCTAGATTGAGCTCTAACTGTTTATCGCTCCTATTTTGTAGTTCGCACCTTTTAAATACTAATTTTACTCAAACTTAAGGACAAAGTGATTATACACCGTGTGCCCCAAACGTCTCAGGTCAGTTCAATAACTTTAAAAACAAAACAAAATTAAAGGGTTCGGGCCACATAAAACACTAATTTTGGCGTGTTATTATTACCTTCATACAAATATTGAAGTACATGATTATTACAGTAACTGTAATCTTAAAAATAAAATACTGGTTTTCTAAAACAAAGGTATAAAATAAACCATAAAAAATATGTTAAACCAAAACATTTTAAAATAGTAATTTACAACAATGCATTTTTTAAATAAGGAAAATGTATTGCTTTTCCACTTGGGGTGTCTTTAACCCATTTTCAAGAATGCCTTGCTTGTTATCCCAACAAAATGTTCCAGAGCGAACCAGGTGCATAAATAAACTTGAATTGGTCATTTAAAGTGTGTATTTATTAAATACCCCATTGCAGCAGGCCTAAATACGTAGCAAATTTCAAATGTCTTCATAATTATCTAGAATTCACATTACTTACATTAAAACAATACTAAGTATTTACATTACATAAGCGTAGTTATCTTTACAAGAATAATGTGGTAGGTGATCATGGAGATTTGCTGCTACAGAAATGTAGAAATGGACAATAATGGCCGTAACCAAGTATACTTCAATCAGATAAACCCACATACTAAGTTTTAAAGTTACATTAAAATATGATGAGAAATGAGCAAGATATGAACATTATTTTATCCCTGGTTAACTTCAGGAAATGAGTATGCATGTTTACTGCGTGGGAGTCAAAATGGAGGATCTTAGACCTTTAATCTCGATTGTTCTTTTAAGCCAAAATAGTCCCTAACATATTAATATATTTTCTTTCCGGCATTCCGTTTGAAACATTACATTTAAGTTATTGACACGAAATACCTCACAATGACTTAGATATTTAAGAATACTAGAGATCGCCAGTGGTAGAAAATTCGACCAATTTACAAATTGAGTAATAGGAATAGCTAACTTTGAAAACGCTCTTTGCATGCACCAATTTGTATCCAAATACATTTCATACACTACATTTTCCATGTAAACACATAATATAACTAAATGGGAACCGAAAGCAAAAGACAAAGTTTCAATCCTTGACTAATTATTTTAGCTCACTTCGGCGCATATTTATGGTATGGTTTATAGTAGTTAGTAGAACGCCGATTATACAAATTAATTGGGACCGGGGTCGATTCGGATAATCGAAAATTTGGACGATCGGACATAGCCTGGTAATAAAGAAAAATTAACCGTCAGGCATAGAAAAAAACGTTATTAAGTTTAACAATTACGGATTAGATCTGTTAAATTGATCTGAAAACAATAATAAATACTCAGTTAAGTAAAATAAAAATACATTTAAGAAAAATTCTACATTAACGTTCACTTGACATCTCGATCAGAGTCGTCGTTGACGCTCGTTTCCGTGCGGCAAGGTCACGTAGGCGCCGGACGGCATTTAAAACAGCGATCCGCACAGTGAGAGAGGGAGGAGCTTACTGACAGTAGTTCACATTTTTTTAGGTAGGGGTTGATGCCTTGGATTAGCCTTGGATGCGCAAATACTCTGTGCATCAAAACACTGTCATGAGGGTGGCAACTCAATCACTACACCGCCGCGCTAGGATCGCGTCGCCATTGTGGGTCTGCACAGCAATTATTGTCACTCGTATTTTTGTATTCTTGCGTCCCCATAAAACTTGTTCTTATTCAAAACATTTATTGGTTTTAATTTGTTATATCACGATTAGGACCGATTCGGATAATTGGCGATTCGGTTAATCGTTCGGATCATCGGCGTTCTACTGTAGTATTTTATTAAGACTAGAGATCGCCAGTGGTCGAAAATTCGACCAATTTTCAAAGTGACAAATAGGGATAGATAATTTTATAAATAATCCCCGCATAAACCAATGCGTTTCTGAATACATTTCATATTGTACATATTTTCCATGTAAACACATAATATAACCAAACTGGGGGGCCCAAAAACAAAAGAGAAAGACTCACTCCTTGACTAATTATTTTACTTCATTTCTGGTTTTTAGTAATTAGCATTTTATTAAGATAATGACTATTTTATTAAGATTTCATGTTTATTTTTTAAGAATAATCATTGAATCAGAGGAAAGTAAAACTTCAGTCATCAAATTAGATTATCCTGTACACCCCTTACCACAGTTCTCTCCCTCCCTCCATTAATTCCTCACTCTCTACTTCCGATCTTCTTTCCACTTTTCCCTCCTTTTCTCCTTCATTCTCTTCTTACCATCTCTCCTCCCTTCTTTCATACCATTTGGAACTTTTCCCCTCCTTCCCTCTCTTCCTATTGCTATCACTAAAATGTAATATATATTTTACCCATTATCCACCAATAAAAACAAAATTTGAATATAATGTGTCCATTTATACTCCGGTTGCCAAGCCCGGTGACAGGATTTTCGGGCCCCTGTGCAATTGAGAAACCCGCCTTTTTTTACTCATCTCGATTCTGGGCCCCATTATTACTAATCTCGCGTGGATCCGGGCCCCCTGTGAGTCCAGGCCCCTGTGGATTTGCCCCCCCGTCGCCGTCCCTGCCGGTTGCATGTCAGTACGTTGGATGGTAGAAACTTAATGTACTTTTTTCTTCCCTTTTTATCAGAAAATGTTTATCTCTTAATCTTATTTAAGCAAGTAAACTTTGTTTTTCCATATATATATGTAAAATGGAACACATTTGAGTATGATATCCCTAATCTTCTCTAAGTAGTGATTTCAATCAAATTGTATATTTTCACTCCATGCCCCAATTAACTGTGGCTTAATGTTTCTACATCAAATCTTTACTCTACGAAAAATAGCATGTGATAACAGCTACATATGATGCTAACGTTGTTTACATTTGGTTGTTGTAATATCACCAAAACAGCAACTCATAAGGCTAATGTTAATTTTTTTGAAATTTTAAATTGAATTTTCTACATTTCTAAACGACTAATATAAATTTCAGTGGGATTCTGCACATCTACAGGAAAATACAATTCCATCGGTGTGCTTAGATTTTTGCTACGTTGCACACAGGCTGAGAAAAAAGGAGTACAAAAACCTTATGGAAAAAATGCTTGTCTATTAATATAAAGATTCCACATTTTTTGGGGCTGACTGATTATTCAGTGAACAGTAAAAATTCACTAATCAAATGAGTTTATCCCATACACCCCTTACTATAGTTCCCTCCCTCCCTCAATTCATTCCTTCCCTCACTTTCTAGGCTACTTCCTTTCCTTCCGACCTTTTTTCCACTATTCCCTCCTTTTCTCCTTCATTCTCTTCTTACCATCTCCTAATGAGCTGTACAATATATATTATAAGCCTCCTAATTAGTGTAGGCTACTCATTACTTTCACTCCACTCCGAATGCTTCGGGTGTAAACAGTTGCCTTATTTGTACAGGAGCTGAGGGGGGTTAAGCTAGCATGCATGAAAGGGTAGCGCAATTCGCTTGTTTCCCTTGTGGTCGATAACTTGGAGGAAAGGGAGCAAGCATGGCGGGGGACGCCATGCGTTAAAACGCAAACATCTCGTAAAGTATAAAGGATAGAAAATAAGTTAAACCGTAATTTAACCTATTTAACCTAAGAAACCTAAGAATTACCTTATTTATTTTAACCTAAGAAAGACAACAAAGATGCTTATTATGTCTGAGGTCGTATCTCAAATAATAATCGAGTTAAAAAAGTCATTAAAAATTTATATTTGGATGGTTTTTAACGACTGTAGAATTAATTTGTAAATGTCACGAATAAGTGTAATCAGGTATTTTTGTTGGGTTTTTTTAATATGGGCTTTGTGATATAAAACACGCATGTCGCCTACTTCCCAGGTGGTCGACATCGTGAGGGGAGGGGGCAAATATGGCGGAAAGCGCTATACCTCGAAACGACTTTATCTTGGTAACGGTAATAGATAGGGTTTCAATTGAAACGTCATTTTAATCACAAGAATATAAAAAACAAGAATTACTATGAAATCCGAGGTCGTATCTCGAAAAAAAGAGAACAATAAGGATTGATGTATACAGTTCTTTTTAACGAAAGTATAATTAATTTGAGAATGTCACGAAAAATGTCAACTAAATATTTTTATTTTTTATTGAAACGCAAGCTGAGGAGATATACAACATGCATTTCACCTATTTCCCGGATATTCGACAACGACGAAAAGCGCTATGCGTCGAACTAATTATCTTGGCAAAGGTATGATATAAATCATAGGTGAAAAAGTCATTTGAATCACAAAATATTGACGAAAAACACTACGTACTATATATAATGTATGTTTAATAATAAGACTGTTGTTAAATGTTATGTTACAAATTCCTAAATTTAATAGTTTACGAGGTGTGCACAAAACATTAACATATATATGTTAATATGTATATGTTTTCAAACATCTAAAATACATTTACTAACAAACAAAGATGAGACGTTTTAAACAAGAATAAAATAGGAAATGTAGGTCGCAGGAAAATGTAGGTGTGTAGGTTTGCTGCTACATAAAATTTGGATGCGTCAGGTCGTCTTTATAGACGGTCACCACTTAAAGAGGTTTATAAGTAGGCTTGGGTAGCTCACTTCAATGACTCAGTACTCGTTAAGCTCGTTCTCCAGAAAATAATAACCCCTTTTCCTTTTAAAACGATTCAAATAGAAAAATGCACCGACATAAAAACGAATTATTGTTGAGACTGACTGAAGCAATCTCCCAGTGCTGACGCGACGCGCCGGCCGGCCGGATCGTGGGCGGGGGGGGGGGGGGGGTCACGTGGACATCACTACCGCTGCGCCGCCGCCGGCCGTGCCTCTAGTGACAGTAAAACCTATGAGTTCAAATTTTGGTGCATACTTTTGATTTTTTAAGTGAACATCAAAGAGGAATAATAAGAAGTCATATACTGACTTCCATGTCGGAGGGGCTAATATTAAATGAGTTAGCCCAGTGGTTCCCAACCTTTTTGTGCTCGCGTACCACCTAAACATTTTCAAATATTTTGGCTTACCACTGCAAGGAACCCCCCTCCACCCACCCCATATACTGAGGGATCCCGCCCTACTATGCTTATTAGTAGGATTATTACTAATACATTACTATTCCTTCCCTTGGTTAATGTAGAAACATGGCTAGGTTCATTATGACAAATTGCTTTTGTAATTTCCAATCCCACATATAATTAATTTAAAAACATAAATAAGTAATACCGGTGTTTTAATATAAGGCGTACAAGGTTTGTTAGTACTTCCACATATTTTGGCGATTCGAAGTAAAATTATTCTGTTTCTTCCAATATACTTTAATTTAGGCCTACTACGAAAATATATACATCAGATCTAATGACGTTCATAGGTCTCCCTAAACCATAATTGATTCTCATATGCGAAAAAGTTTACTTAAAAATGTCAATTCAAAACACTTTATGAAAGAGTTGTTACTCTTAATGTTGCCCATAATATTGTTATATTAGGTCTAATTGAAATGAGTAACTATACTCAGTTGCCATGAAAATTGCATTGAATTGCCAACGACATAAAATTTGCTAAAAAAAAAATAAGTTAACAGACTTTACATGCCTAATATTCACCTTCAAAATTATATTTTGTTTAGCAGAGTTGATAAGTGGAAATTACTTAATTCTCCATAGAAAGGCCAGATAAATAATCCTGCACGTCCCACTTATACACAATCGTGACGGACTTCATGGGCCCGTAACGTATGTCTTATTGCTTCTATACTGTATCCACGTTCATTATAAAAATAAGTGAAATTCTGGCAAATCTTGTGATTGGGAATAATTATATCAGTCACACTGATTGGAAAACGGATTTTCTAATGAATTCTTTCGATCTAAAAGCTAGCACGAAATTTGCATACTGTATTATGGACCATAATATAGAAATAGACAAGGTTGCTAACCTATAAACATCTCAATAATACGTGCGTCTGTGATGTCGACAGAACAGCTGTCGTTCGGATACCTAGAATTGTAATTTTTTTAACTTCTTAATGTCTCGCGTACCACCAGTGGTACGCGTACCACCGGTTGAGAAACACTGAGTTAGCCTATATCACAACCTTTATTTCCACATGTTTCAAAATTGATTTTTGAACAGCTCTGAGATAACATATTTAACGTTTTCTTTAACTAAATTACACAAAATAAATTGTAATAATACTTTTTGGTGATTGCAAATAAGGCTGGTAAAATGCAATAAAACCTAGTTGTTGGGTCTACTTATTTAGGTAAACTTGATGCCGTTCAGGTTAAACCCAAATAAAAAAGTATTTTTTACAACTCCAAGTTAAACTATCACTGTGTTGGGGTTGCCTATCTACTTCATTTTCAAATTATTATGTGCCATAAAATAAAAAATACTTTTAACTAATAAATTCATTTTGTATATTTTAATGTTGGCTTCAACAATTAATTATCTCAAAAAGGCATAATATTATGATTCAATCGTGAAAGTAAATAACCTGTAAACATGTGGTCTATGTAGGCAACATTGTATTTTTGAATAAAATAATTTTGTTGCGGAATCGTTTGAAATTCAAAATAACAGTAAATTTAACTTATGGGTGACCCATTTCGTCACTAAAATCGTACATCATTAATTGATTGTTCCATTAATACATTTAATATTTGACAGTTAACGACCGTGCTAGTTCTACGAAAATAAAAATTAATAATTTTTTTAGCTAAAGTCCATAGGCCGACGGTTACCCAGATATTACCGGGTGTGCAAACCGGAAGTGAATAGCTGCAGTCCATAAAGATTTGCGCAGTAGTAGCAGTAACAACAGTTTTGGCGGGAAGAGAGAAAGGGACGCGGGCGATAGAAAAATTCCCTTTCCTGCAAGCCTGCTTATTTAGTCGGGAGCACCTAACTGGAGCAAGCCATGAGGGGTAGAGTGGGCTGTGGTGGGGAAGAGGAGAGGGAGCTGTTAATTTGCTCTGGAAGGTCCAGTTAAGTGTACCTAGAAATGTGCTCTTTGGGAGCCGTTAATTGGTTCTGGATGCTAAAAAGAGCGGTTAACTGGCTCTGGAGAAAGCTATATATATATATATATATATATATATATATTTGTCTGTTAGCACGATAGAGGCCGTAAAAATGGTCCAATCTTAATGAAAATTGGTACATACGTGTAAAGTGGTAATCACTCGGACGAGTTCGTGAACCAGCCCGATCGGACCACCGGAAGGGGGGGTAAAGGGGGATAAACCCCTCAAAAATGGTTTTTTTTTAGTTTTTTACATAGAAAAATAAAATTTATCGAATTTTTGTTGGCACCATTAAATTCAGCTCAAAAAACAAACAATTTAGTATTTTAAATCACTGCTCTATGTCCATTGGTTACCAAGATATTGAAAGTGGTAAACACAGTACGTTGTATCAATGTTAACCTTATGGGAAGTAAGTAAAATTCTATATTTCGGTTATTTCTCAACATACCTTGATAAAATTTCGTAAATAGCTTCTTCTAGTTCAGGTATCCTAAATAATGAATTAAAACCACCCAGTTTTGATATACCTGTAGCAGCAAACCTGCATACTCATTCCCCATGTTATTCTTATGGAGCTTACCAAAACATGTCAAATCTCGCTATGTTGGATTGAAATATTTTGTTTTGCATTTGAAATTCGCTGAGTATGCAGGTCTGCTGCAACGGGGGTATTTGCCATTGTCGTTTGTCGTGGTACTTGTGTACTATACGGACCCCACCTATTTTTCCAATAATTTAGTTTGGTTAGGTAAAGAAACACTACATATTATTGAACATTAGTGTATTGTGAACAAATGTAAGGAAAAAACAACATAATTTTACTTCAGGGTGTCCCAGAAAGCTACGATGTCACTCAGCAGTGTATCGAAGCGGTCAGCTCCACTCTATGCCACTGCAGACCTTCACATGTATTCTGCTACATTAGGTTATTTATAACCTAACCTAACCTAACCAGATAGAAGAACAGCGCGACGCAACACGACCACAACACCGACTGTTTGGCGGTGACTCAACAGCTGTGCGCCGGCCACTGGCGCTGTGCGCCGCAACAATGAATCATTCACTGGCCAGCGTAGCACCATGGCGCTCGGGAACGCCGTTGGTTTTGGGGACTCACTTACTTACTCGGGCTTGTCACATATCAAAAATATGGTTAGGTTAAGTAGTTTTTCGTATATATATGTAATTTCGGCCCTAACCAAACTAAATTAATGAAAAAATAGGTGGGTCCGAATAGTACACAAGTACCGTTTTTTTTAGTTAGCACTTAAGGGCCCTAAATATTTGATAGTGAATAAACCTATATTAAATATTATTTTATATTTTGATTAAATTTACAATGGTTACCTCAAAAATCTTATTAGACCTTGGGTTTATTTTTCACAGAATAATGTACATAAAACAATAAAAGTCCTCCTGTGCCGAAAATTGACTGTTAATAACATATTTTTTACCGTTGTGTATACATACTTGCAAAAAGACGGCCACACTCATGAAGAAGAGAAAATAAACGACATAAGCTTGTATAAAATCTTACGCCGCTCCAAACTGCCTTAACGGCGGGTGTAACCGTAAACCCACTAGAGGCAGTACACGACTCAGCTACTGTGGCTGGAATGGTCAGAGGTGTCTTGCTACACTTCTGATCATTTTATTTCACAGTTTTGGCCGTTCACCTAATGCAGTGGTTCCTAATTTTTGGCTGGCGACCCACAAACTATATTAAACGTTTTTCGCGACCCACCATTGGTGTACATCGAATCCAATGAAAAATAAACTATAGTGATTGAAACAATAAAATTTATAGCTTCAACCTATTACGCCGTAGACAAATAGGAGTGTCAATTAGGCAACTGTAATTGTAATACAACAAATAATTCATTTTGGCACCAGATAGATATTAGTTTTCTTATTTTTATACAATTTCATAACTTCATCGCAAGATTTTTCTAAAAGAACTTTCAAGAAATCTAATTTGTGAACTATATTTCAGATTTACAATCTTCCTCGCTTTTTGCTTTTGTGCTACAAAACTAGCCTTTTAAAGGTACGGCACATAAGATTTCCACAAGATTTTGCAATATTTTTGGGGGGGAGCACTTTTTGCAAAAATTATTCTGTTTTAACTATAATTTCTTGATGAAATTTTTGGGATTCTCTCACCTTTGCGTTTGTTCCGGGGCTCGTTAAACGAAACAAAGATGACACAATTTACACAAAACACCGTCCAGTTCGATAAAAACGTCCCCTTCCTCAAGATTTTTAACGCCTTATTTCTCCCGCACGCTGGCCAAATTTTCAAGCTAACAATTTGGCTCTCGTCAAAAGTCAATGGAGCCCAAAAAAAGCAATCTAGAAATTATTTATGTAGTGTTACAGGCAAAACGATTATATGAAACCGAGAAACACAACTATTAGCTGTGAATCCCGCAGTTGGGACTTCAGGTGCATTTTGTCAGGTATTTGGGGATCCATCTTACTAATGGGTAAGCTAACTCATTTGACTTCTGACACTGCATGAATCCGACTAAAGGAAAAGAGTGTTCTTAATGAGTGAAATCATATTTATGATATGTGATTTATGTCTTTTCTCGTGGTAGCAGGGATTTTAACAAACCTTTTATCGCTTTTTTAATCCTAGGTTTTCTACAAACTTAATATAAGAGGGGTTTCTTTTACTATTACTTTATTTTTGTAGCCTTGTCGCGACCCATCTGGAGCTCTCCGCGATCCATCACTGGGTCGCGACCCACACTTAGGAAAACACTAACCTAAAGTATTTTCCCAGCGTATTTTTAATTTTTTTTGCCTTTCAAAGCTTTACCAAGCGATGATACTATATACTGTATTGTAAAAGCGAAAACGTTTTTTTAATTAGAGGAGGAAAACAATCAAATATAGATTAATATAAATTTAATAAAAATAATGTAATTGATTTTTTTAATGAAAGGCATTGGTCAAATATTTACTTTAAATTGACATGTTAATTTTATGTTTTCCCGTTAATGTGCCTATATTTTGTGAACGTTCATAAAAAAAAAACTTTTTTTCACCACACTACGACGTAATTATCTGTTTACAAACGTCATTTGGTGGCCGAACCAGCTCTTTTCCACCAGAGTGCTGAAAACTTTCGTCCCCAGGTTCGAAAGTCAGCCGATTGATTATTTGCTTGAAACAACGTGAGAACATCACATAATCACATGGCAATCCATAGGTTCCAAAGACAGGACAGTTGGTGTACATTCGATCATAAGTATCATAGGCTGCGATCATATCATTTTCATAGCTGCGTTAGTTTAAACCAAGACAAAGGAGTTGTATCGTCGCTCTTAACCTCGATCGTTTCAAATCTCAGGCTTGCAAAACCTCATTTTCAGCCCTTGTTGCGAAATATACTACAGTACTTGCAGTATAATTTGCTTACCTCAGATACTCATTCAGAAAAATTCTAAACATGACTTTACCTGATATTAACTGGCACAATTACTCATTATTGAATATTTTAGATCATCGTAAAACCATCTTTGATTAAAATTAAGCTGATTATATTATTCAGTTTGAGTAAGTTTGCCATTTTATAAACTCTGTACAGCAGCGAATAGTTTAATAGACGATCATTGTTTTCCAACATATTTGATCTAATAGAAAATCTCCCCCAGCGTAGTGATAAGTCAGCATCTAACAAGATAAAGTCAATCGAATTTTCCGCTTGGCAGGTAGAAAAATAGCTTGGGTCTTCAATAATGATAACTCAAAGCCCTTTCAAAGATATAAGGTCTTTCTCTTTCACACTTTTGAACCAATATGATGAAAAACCACAAACATGACTTCGATCTCTATTACAAGCTGACATATTATTTTTAAAACATTGATTAATAAAATGTACAATTCAGTAGCGTGTGGTAATAATTTGATTCTTTGATCAATTTAGTTAAAATAATTAACTAAATGTAACAGATTTATTTCTAATTAATTATTTTTAATCCAACCACTCTGGGCCAAAGACCGTTTGGCAATATGTGTTGTCACTGAAAGCTGAAAGCTGTTACTGTACACAAGTATTATCAAAAAAACAAATATCTAGCAAAACAAATTGTGTAAGGTAATTTTAATAATTTAAAACCAATAAAAACATTATTTAATCATAAAAATATGTTTTAAATTTCATTTAAATATGTTTTAAATTTACATTAATAAATTATCGCTCATAATCTACAAATAAATGACTCCTATGACTCCTCTATAAATAATGAATCCTATTACGTAACTACGGTATATAGGAAATAATAGATAAAAAATAAAATAAATCAAAATAAGCGATAATAATATCAACATAACTTTATTTTAGGCTATTATTTTTGACAGCGAGTGTGACAACTTAGTTTTAGCTTCTTAGCATATATCTTAACTTTTGATATGGCTTTGGAATAAGGTTTTTGGAGCTCCGTGAATAAAATAAGAGAGCCCCAACTAAGTAAAACTTTAAGGCTAAAAACCAAAGGAAGGGAAGAAAAATACTACTTTTGAGAACTGCCATCAAAATTATTCCTTTAGCACTTCTATTACAACTATACAATCCAAAGGATCAACTTAATGGGCAGTTTGGCTCCATTGAAGGAGGTTTGGAGCTATCTGGAGATAGTCTTCAACAGTTGTTGCCTTTGTTTTGCCCTATCTATTGGTATGTTCAAGTCAGATCTTCGAATTAAATGTAATTTTTGATGAAAAAAATACTTCAAAATATGTGGGAAGGAATCATTTCCGGTTCGGGTTGGTTATGAGCGTTAATTTATGTAAATAAATTACGTCCTGTCTAATATCATTGCAGGGTGAAATTTAAACTAGTTTTAATACATTTGTAGGGCTATTAATTTACGTCCTGAGGACTATTTTATGGCAACATTGTGACATGTGGAAAACAAAGCGACAGTATAATGGTTCGACAGAATTAGAGTAATTGTGGTAGTTAAGTGGTTTTAACAAATAAAATAGTTAAATGCTACTTATCGGGGTGTGTGTTGCGATCATGGCCTAGGTCGGAAAGGTTTTCATGACAAGGTTTACTAGGGAACAGAAGTAAACAATCAGGATAAAAAATGTGTCTTTCTGAATAGTGTGATGTAAAGTATCGTAAATAACACGCTCGGTAGTTTTATCAAACTCGCATTAAAATCCTGCACTCGCCTCCTATCGCACGCGCGGGATCTATCATGCTCGCCCGTTTAGAAAGAAGATATTTCTTAATTTTCCTACATACTTTTACCTTACAAAATAAAGGTAAAAGGTAAAGGTAAATTATAAAGGTAAAGTTATAAAGGTAAAGGTAACTTTTTTTGGTCAGTTAAGAAATTACAATTCAGTAAAACAATAAAATGTTACTTAGTTTTCCTAAAAATGAGTATAGTATATTTGTTAATTAAAAATTAGTTACATAGTTACATACACCATGATTTTAAACAGTATGAACAGAAATATTTTCGAAATTAAATAGCAATAAACGTTTCTCCACTATATGGTTGAATGGCTAAACATTTTGGACACGGATTGGAACTGGTCAACTATGAAGTTCTCAATTTCGTGCCTGGAATAAGAAAACAAAAGATGGAGACCGGACTTGGCCCGAGAGATTTGAAACTCTCCCGCTGTGTATTTTTAAATTCGTAAAACTTGCTCTCAAAGTTATGTTAATATTACCAATAAGATTTTCGATTGCGGTTTTAGTATTGATTTCAGTAGTTTGGTAGAATGCTTGTTTGCAATTCATATTTTAGAATACTTAACATAGTATTTTGCATTTACTTCATTAAGGCTATATTTAATCATATGAAAACTAACCTTCCAACTATACTTGTTCAATCTTAATTTTCCATCATTATTAATACAGTTGTATAAGACGAATAATTTATGCCAAATTTTCTCACTTAAATCTAAATTAAATATAATCGATTGCATTGCAACGTTAATATCACAAGCATTTGTCAGGATGGAGAATATAGTATTTTCCCCAAAAGTTTATGGTTTTTGTTGGGTAGAAATGTTCAAAGCTGACAAAAAGTTGATTTAAAATAGCTTTATTTCGTAGCTATAAAGAACCCTTAAAATATCTCACGTATTTCCAAAACTAGCTATATTATATTATCTGATGATCGTAAGTAAGTAATATTATCAAACTGAAGTGAACTGTTCTTCTAACACAGCTCTTCGATACTTGCGACATTGTCTATATAGGGTGTTTCAAAAACCGGGGGACATGAGTTTGAATCTCTGAATTTTCAAATATAAATGTATGTAATTATACACATCAATTTTAAGCTCTACACAATAAAAACAACTTGGTGAAAACAGAATTCGATTACCTTTTCCAATATTGTTCACAAAATGGCCACATGTTTGAAATTATTAAGGATAAGTGAACTATGTTTTCGCCAAATTTACAGCCTTTTTTACAGTTTTGATTTCATGTGTAGTATGACGTACGTTTGTTTATATTTAAAAATTCTGAGTTTCGAACCCGAGACCCCCGGTTTTTGGAACACTCTGTATTTTTAAAAAGTTTATACATATTTTTACGTTGATCCTTGGGGTCGATTTAGTGGAGAATGATTTTGTTTCATCTATGTAGGACGACTAGTTCGTCCGCAATCATTTTGAGACACCTCAAGTGAGACACCCTGAATAGAGCACAAAACCAAAATAGTTTTTTATATGGATTTGAAAGGGATGGTTGCTACAAAATTGTATGCCTTAACCAATAAGTAAATAACTATAACTGCTAGTTTGCAGAATTTGCTCAAAATCATATTTTTTTGGGTTTAAAGGGGAAAACTGCAAGACTAAAAATTTGCTAGAGAATTGAGAATAGATAGACGTTAAGTCCAGTTTGTTGAAAATTGCCGTCACGATGACAGAAAAAAACCCATCCCATATAGTTTAAAAGATGACTTTCGTTTTAAGTTAATCTACTCTATTTAATTGGAGCTTCATGGATGATTCTTGTCATAATTCTTTTTGCACGAGTTACTAAAGTTAGTTAAGTTAAATCAAATGTAATTCTGGTATATTGATATTACTAAGAACTGGAGTCTATCAAAATTGGAAAGCAATATTTCAATTGAAGTACTCGATATATCTGAATTTTTCATACAAAAATACACTGATAGTAATAAGTTTGTGGCTTAGTTTAGTAAAAAAATATATGTATGTTATTTTTTGTTTTGATTTAAATTACCTTAGAAACACGATAGTGTTCAACAAAAATTGATTAGTAGAGTTATATAAGTTATTATATCATTCGTATCGTTCAGATGGTTGGTAGTACAACACCGTCAAGATAAAATTTCCAGAAAATAGCATTATCTTTGACGTATAAAGGCCAGGAAGGCATCCTGAATTGATGATATACTGACCATAATAATCTCCTCGATTGGATACACTGTGCTCCTGACACGCATCCACCACAAATCACAGGCCACAAGCCACAAATCAGTGGTTGATGCAATACCTAGTTTGATCCTTACGTCGAACAGGGTGACGAATAAATAAAAAAATTAATATATATTTTTAACTGTAGCAATAGTTCCAATTGATATAGTAAATGTGCCAAGTTGTCGAATAAAAAACTGCCTAACGTTTAACAAACGATAATAATGATGGTAAAATAAAAAAAAAGATTTACCGTCAATAACCGGAAAATTTAAATTCCTTAATCATGCTTTACCTTTCTAGCTAAGACGTTGAGCACCTATTATGAAGTAAACTTGTCAGTTGGGAGTTACTTCAGGTCGTTAACTCTCCAGCCTTATACCCCCTTCTGTAAAAGTTGAACTCTAAATTCGCTTCACATATCACGTCCTATTTGGGTCACCAGCACTGGTCACCTGCCAGACACGTTCGCGACCTACACGAAACTCTCCAACTTATGTTTCTGATTGTAATTGATTTATATGTGGAACGTCAAGGTCAGATTCTTGATAGTGTATTCTGTTTCAAATTGTTCTATTGGAGGAAGTTGGATGTAAATTCAACACAAGTAATTGTGTTTTTTTGAAACACTGTTTATCTTATTCCTGTCGAAAGTCACATTGCTTTAACATGATACAAATCACGTTGATTGTTTTTTTATCCCTTCACTAGTTTAAAGTTAGCATAGTTATAACAAGATTTTGTTTGTAAGGAACTGATTAATTATTTATATCAACAATTCGACCAATGAATAATCAACTAATTAATTGTATTCTAATATGTTATTTATAAACATACACTGGGCTATATGTTTTAGCAATAGTGTTTTCATGAAAAACCCTTTAGTTATCCGCTCGTTATTATGCTACTCCCGATGAATCAGACCTGAAAATCTAAGATCAGGACCAAATAGTGAACTAGGTTTAACTAAAGTAATAGGCATTGCATTATTTAGGACTGCACAGCTGGGCGACTTAATTTGGTAAACGACTTAATTTGAATTGGAAGATTGTCTTGCGACAGCTAGGGGCTCTCCTGATTAAAAATCAATATGCAGCGCTTTTCATTATCCTTTCTCAAGGCTGCTATGCAAAAAAATGCGTCTTAACAATTCCTCTTGAAAGAATTATTCCGAAAATATTTTGGAAAAACGTTAGGTGACAAATAAAGTAACAATCAGGCAAACTACGAGTAAAAGCTATCGAAGTTGAAACAAACTTGCATTGAGAAATTAAAACTCTTTCGTTTTTAATGGACCATCATGCTTTATTTTGAAGTACTGTTAATCACAATGTGTTGTAGATTTTTGCCAAGATTTACCTATTATATGTGTTTAGTAACAAGATAATGAATTGCTTTGATTTAGAAAAATAAATAATTAAATACCTGGCAACTCTCTTTTGATTTAAAACTATTCCATTAAAAATAATTTTGTCATGTTGCTATTTGAACGTCTTAAAATAAGTAAGCCATAACTTGAAATTTCTAAAATTGATTATTTTTTTATATTTGTATTCTTTTTTTCGTCAAAGTATTGCTAATAATGGAATTAAATTTAAAAAATGTGGCGCCATAAATGGGTTTGTTTTAGATTCGGAGAATGCCAGTTTTATATTAATGTCTCTAAAATAGTCAAATATCTCACTCTCTTCACATTTACTATCTTACAAAAGCTAAAGCTAAAGTCTAAAGCATTTCTCTCAACAATTTATTGATTGCAATTTTCTAACAATATTTTTAATTTCATGGATCATAAAAATTCACAAAACTAGAAATCAATTAAGTTAATTAGTGAATTTAAAATTTCGAAAAGCAGAGAACCGAAAAACAGCGCGCACCAATTACTTTGGCATATTGATTTCAGTATCTATTTTCAAAGTAGATTATTTGAATAATAAATCCCAGATTATTATTTAAAGTGTTGCATGTCCTTGAAACAGTAAGAAAATTTGTCTGAACAATGGAAATAAAACAGACAAGGAAACGGCAAATAACAACTACAATTATCAACTTAATCCGGGGAAAATGTTCAAAGAGGGTAAACAACAGAGGCTGCCCGTATTTACGGGGCCCATCTGGCCAGCAATAAGCCCTCTTAGGTCGGCTCACGGCGCCGCGCCGGCTGCGGTCTGCTTTCAATTATTCGGTCACTGAGGCGGAAGCTGTTGTTTTGTCTCTTTAGGTCATTAGTTTGAAAATATGACAAATAGCAATTCCATGACTCCAGTTTTAAAACCAGTTAAGCTTGGTGAGGATAATATAAGCCTTTTGTAATAAGGTATAGCGCTCAGAAACATATGGCCTAGATGTTAGTCATGTCGAGGGAATTGCTAAGGAAACGAATCGCAGTTGAGCGTTCTTCCTTTTCTACGCTTACCGTAACGGAAACTCTTCTGAGTTTTCTGCAGTACAGTGACAATTGGAATATATTAAAAAATCAAATTAATTTAGAGGCTCTTAAATTAGTTAAGAGGCTTACCTGTTGAAACTAAATACGTCAAAACAGTGTCAGAGTTCTTTGAAGTTGGAGCATCTGCTCCTAATGCCAGATGTGCTTTTGCACGCGGCTGAAGTATTGCAAGAGGGTGGTGCCTACATACTAGATTCGCTTGGGGCGCGCTTTGGTTTTAATAAGCGGGACAACTCCACAGGAAAATTGCTTATAGACACCGAGGAAATGTTTTGTATGTCATATGGTTTGCTAGCACATCGTATCACGGAAAACAGGCTTTTAATTGAACGTGGAAATGATGACGAAACAAGCTCAAAAGCCTTTAAAACAGGCTGTCACCAGTGGCTGTCCGGTGTGTTTCAGCGTCGAAACGCTATCATCAGTCCTAGATTTTCCCAAGAAATAAGTATCGTAATATGTGAGACGGACTCGAGATAGCTGATACAAGACTTCGACATATAGGTGTTCAACGCCTAAATAGGATTGTTAGGTGAGCCTCAACATTAAATTTAAAATTACAAAAAAAATTTAATAGTGGTTTACACCTTGTTAATTTTTAATAGATATGGTTCACAATCCATTAATTATCTTCTTCTGTACCTATAAAAGGCAAAGCCCTCACTCACTAACTCACTCATTCACTCACTCACTCATCACTAATTCTCCAACTTCCTAATAACCCAGAAGGCTGAAATTTGGATCACTGTTTCTTTAGGCATTATAGGAAAACTAAATGGTTTTCATCCTGATCTGACCCTCGGACTCCGCCATGGACCCTCTCAAAGATCCCATATTATCCTTGTGGCAGAATACAAATTGGTGAAATGTTTACATTTAAACAGATGTAAAATGCAAGAAATTTAGTGGAATGTCAAACGAGCTGTCAGGAATAGAACATAAAATAAATCACTGACTAGAGATACTTATAAGACCTTTCTTCCCCGTAACAGTTGTTAATGAAAGAGCTAATTTAAACCATTTATTTTATCTAAATCATTAGAAAAAAATACTTTGCCTTTGTCTTTTAGAAAATTTCATTGATGGAATTATTACCATAGGTCTCACGGCAAGACCTAAGCGCGAGACCATGATAACTTTTCATTTTGGAGCTCCCAGAAGCAAAAAATACTATTCAAACTATATTTAAAGCTGAAAACACAGTACATTGTCCCTATAGAAAAATTCTATATCTCGGTTATTACTCAACATATCTTGATAAAACTTGGTATGTGGTTTTTTTTGTTCAGATTCACCTGATATTGTTTTAAAACCACCAAATTTTTAAATGACTGTTGCAATAGACCTGCATACTCATTCCCCATTTTATTCTTATGGGAGAAATGAAATAAGTTCCTGCACGTAGTCTGGAGGTCTGCTGCAACGGGGGTATTTTTATGTTCAAGATAGACCCTAAAAACCTTAGAATTTTTTTGACATTAAATACGTCAAACGACGCGATTCGTTCATTGTACGTTCTACGTTTTACGTACATAAACTTTCATGAAACAGAAAACTGCTTTAGGATTCTCTAAGTACGCAAGATCTGCTGCGATGGAGATTTTATATTCCTGCTTAAGGACCACTATACAGTATACCATGCATGCGAGCGGATTCAACGATATTGGGCATAAGCCTTCCCAGGGCAGTTGCACCCTTGAGGCCTTTATCGGTGGGGCGCTGAGTCTGCTCATATGTATAGTACAGGAAGGCCAAATAGAAATACCTCCTGCGGCGGGAGCAATAGAATAACTCCAGTCGCAGCAGACCTGCGGACTTTGAGGATTCCTGAAAACATCTTTTTGGTTAATGAAAGTCCATCTTCTTTATATTTGTCCAATACCACTTACCTATCATTGCTCAGCCCAAACTACAAGACTTAGAACCTTGGACCTTTGCATGGACGATCTTAAGTGCGTAACCATCCCCTAAGAACGGGTTTTTTCATTCAAAGTTTTAAGGGTTTTGCGGGTTGAAGTTTATAAATTTTCCTACGCAAGTGGAATGGATGATCTTTTGTTCAATTTTCAATGTTCATTTAACAAGCAGGTGGTTCAGCTTCACATATGGATACGATTTTACAGCTGATTTATAATTTGGTTACTTTCATAATGGTTTTATAGTTGTTTTGTTGATTTTTTAGTTGGTATGTACTATGTTAAATATATAAAAGTTTAATTTAGTTTAGTTAGTTAACTTAAAGTCGTCATTAATTTTTGTACCTCATCTGTTTAATCATAAACTCAGTATTTGGCCCTATCTTCATTTAGGCAGCGGAAGTTACAGTTTTTATCGTGAGCAAAGCCACGGGTAACTGCTAGTAAGTAATAAAATGGATTAAGAGAAAAAACTGGAATCAGAGAAATTATCTGCGGATTAGATTCTACAAAATAATTTATGTTTTATTTATTACATCATTATATTATTCCACTACTAATGTAAAAAATATATTCTTAATCCGTTGAGGGTCGCATAATAACATAAGTAAGATAGGATATTGATATTCTCGGGGATCTCAGAACATCACAAAATCATCTGTTCCAGGCTTTAGTTCTCGTCGAAAATCAAAGTGTTTTCTTTGATATTTTGTCTTTACTCAACATTGATATTCTATTATCAATGCTTAGAATGCAATGCTTAAAAGGTTCCGTAATGATTGAAAATGATCAAAGTATAGCAATGTCTTCAAAAATATACGTTTAAAAAAAGGCTGTAACAACGATTGCATTCGTTGTGACAATTGGTATGATAGAGCCTCATATTGAAGTCTATCATCATTCAATAGCCAGAAAATTACGAATAGTTTTATGTTAGTTTTCATACGTGTAAATTTAGGAATTATTTTGGCACAGTTTACATAAAAATATAATTTTCTATGAAACAAGGACCATAAAATAAGAAAAGAGCATGTATTAAAATATTAAACAATAGAAACGTATAAATAGCTTGACTGTACTTCTTCAATACATGCAATAACAAAAGTCAGTATGAATGTAATTAAACATTTTTTTCTTATTTTACCAATATTTTTATCAAAACTAAGGCTGAAATCCCTAGTTATTCTTTGCATATAGATTATAAATTTGATTTCAAGAAGAAACTTGCACTTAATCACAAACTGAAACCCTGCTAAAGCATTAACTAAACTTTTTTACTTACAGAAAGTTTTAATTTTCTTTTTTATTGTAAGGGTTTGGAGCAGGGCTGTAACACTCAAATGTAGTCACTGTCAATGAAATTTTTATTTTTATCTCTAGTAAATCATTCGCAAACAGGAGAAAATGCTTCTGCTAAATTACAAGTTATTAGAATCCATGTTCTTAGCCCCTGAGCTGCTTTATGCCTAATTACAAATAATTACCTCCGTCCAAAGCTCACTGTTGTTTGTGCGGTTACGGCCGCTTCGGCATCAATATGCCGTCATAAAACATAAATCTCCACCAATCAGCTTCGTCAACAATCAAAAAGAAAACATCAATACACAACGCACATTTTACGACAGGTACAAAAACAAAAACAAAAACAGGCCTGTTCACCAGACATTACCGGGCCCGAACAGTAACAGTAGTAACAGCCTGCGATTGTCCTCGCGTCGTTCCAGGCGTGGAGTCGGCGTGCGTTATCCGTTGGACTTGGCCCTCTTCATATAGTTTCACTCCTCTGATTCAAAATATTGTTCAATATTTTAATTGCATGGATGTCACTTGAACTCTAATTTATCATTTATTTTCTAATTTATTTTCACTATTTTTGTGCAGTATATAAATTTTGTATTCTTCAAGTGTAACCAGTTTCTTTCCTTTTTGTACGTATGTGGAGGATCTCGAAGTCGTTGTCTAGAGCATTAATGTCATAGTTTTCATCGATTATAAACTTTATTATAAGCTAGCATGTTCTACTCTCAGCTGTTCCCGTTCCTATTAGTTTATTTAGATTGTTCTATAAGATTAAACACTGAAACTTTGGAATCCAATGGAACGGAGGGATTTAACAAAGAGAAGCAGTACAGAAACCTTCCCTGGCGTACATAGAACAACTTGCAAAAGTTACATCGCGATCGGATGACGGTTTGGTAACACATAAAGGATAAACAGAAGACAGATATTCATTGGATTTTATATATTTAAATATTAAAGCCCACCTCATGTCACACTAATTTCTTTTCATTTATATTTTCGTCATGTATTGACTAATTAGTTTTATATTTATGTAAAACCTTTATTATTGTTATATCGGAAGCCGAGTTCCTACTTTTCGAGGAAATAGCAAACGTATATTTCAAGTGAATGAATGAACGAATAAATATATAAGATAAATAAAGTTCTCAAACAAATTATAACTTAGTCTACGACGGTTATACTTCCATGGGCATGATACAGTTGCCAACTAAGTATCTCATCCATGTAATACTGAGACAAATCTTGAACTATTCCATTCCAGCCTCCGTCGCCAGAGAGCGTTTACGGCAGCCAAGTGGGTTTACGGTTACTGGCGTCATAAAGGGACTTCGGAGTGGCGAAGAGCGGGATTTTCACACGGGGTTAAACGGCGAATTTCTCTATGGGAAAAATGTTCTATTCCAGTCGTAGTAAATATGTTCTATCCACGTTTCAACGTTTATAAATGCTATGCATGTTTTGCTTTCTCACAATGGAGTATTAAACTTTACATGTAACATCAATTGTTTGCATTGGAGCATTCACTTTTACTTGTAACATCAATTGTTTGCGCTCTAAGATCCAGTAATTTAAACATCTCACTAGTCTCTTGGGCCTTGCAGTTTTGCTCTGAAAGTTCATCAATCGGTCTGGACCAATATCGTTTACCCAATACCCGGTAATAAAATTAAAAAGTTATGGGAAAAGATCGAATTGAAAACATAATAGCACGACGTAAAACCCCAATTGTTGGTGAAAACCTCGACCGTTCATTCCGTTTAACGCTAGGCGCTTAGACATAGTGACTAGCTCCTGAACCCGTTCTTCGCACAGATTGAGTTCGTTACGATGATTGCCATGGAGACAAATACATAGTTATGATAGTTTTAAATTTGTATCATAGTAAAAGGAAATTTTAGAGGTAAATAAGTAAGGGAGTTTTTAGCACTGGAATTTTAATTTGCCCCAGTGCTTCAAAACTTTAATATCTACTTGCCAACAAAGATCAGGTCAATCGGTACAGTAGGCTACTAAAGGCTTACTAAAGGTTACTAAAGGTACAGTACTATTAACAAACAAACGAACACACAATCTTATAGACTAATGACATTAAGTAGAATAATTTTTTGTACTATTATTATTATTTTACTCTCCGAACTTAAATATCTATTACACCTGCTGGGTTACTTATTATACTACGAACGGAATGCTTAGCGATATAAATCAGCAGATAATTCTTTATTAACATCTATTATTGTTCGTACGTTTGAGGAGGATTCTGTAATAACCTATTACTTTTTAATCAGCCGACAAATTATTCACAAAATCTATAGTTTCATTATTTGTCAATCAAAGTTTCAATGGCTAAAATTAACTTGTGAATTTTCCATGAACTGTCGCATACTAGTTAATTAGAGAGTTTAATTAAACCACATATTTAAGGTAATTTTTTTCGTTTTTTAGTTTTGTTGAAAACGATTTTACTAAGATTAATGATATCGAAAACTACTCACATATAAATGTTTTTACAAATTACTTGAACTTTCCGGTGGAGTATTCTTAATAATTTTAAAAAATATCCCTTATTGTTCGTTACTATTAATGTATACAATTTAATCAAGTATTTGATGCCTTATCATTATTGGTGTCAGTTAAATAATAGAGAGTTTCCTTACGCCTACTAAGCACGAGTTCATGTGGCACTTATGTTACAAGCTCAAAGTTTAACAAACTCGGAAACCCTCGAATCCTCGGAAATCAAGCGAGGATAAAACCCTTAATGAATCGCGTGACGGACTACTACTATAAACAAGATTAATAATAAATATTTAATCAAAATAAACTTTATTTCTACGTTTACCTTCAAACAACCGTTTCAATTTTGATTCATGATATCTCAGCAAAAGGCAACGATTTGGTTGTTTTTTGTTTGAGCAATGATTGCCATTATCTATTAATGAATGATTCTCGAATGAGAATAGCACACTGCTAATAAACTAGAAATAATATTATATTATCTATTACTTATAAATATAAACAGTCAGACGGAAAAAGACAGTAAAGCCTATTAAGAAAGGTAATAACTGTCTCTTCTGAGTCCATGTGCTAAACACAGCTGTTTCTAATAAAATATCGCGGAAATCGCTATTTTTTATTGGCAACTATGTAAAACAAATAATGATTATTTTACAAAAGAAGATTATCTAATATTTTTCCTCTCCAGAGTATGTATTCCTTTCCTTAATGATTGATAAATAAAACATAAAAATCGTTTAGGGTCAGGATCAGGAGAGTGTATTTTATATTATTTCATTAAATTACAAACTGTTTTACAGTTTTTTTAGAATTAGTATGAAATCCTTAACAAAACAATGATTTTTCTACTATGAAATAAATTTCTCTTGATATTATACAGGATGGTCGCAACCTAGCGTATACATTAATGGGTGGTAGAACATCATAAATAGAACTGGTAAACGTGGTTTAACAAATGATATCTCATACACACCCTCAGAGATGAGTTTTTTTTTTTTTTGAAAAAATGACAGAGGAAAAAAATTGAATTTCTGGAGTTGTTTCAATTTCTTAACAACATTCAAACATACCATCGAGTTCTACATTAAATGTTGAATACAATTAAGTCAACTTTAACTTGCCTAAATCTGCATATTAGGAATATGCCTAATATTCTTAATAATAATATTAAATAATATTATGTAATAACGTGCCTAATATCTGCGGCTGCTTATTAAACTGAACAGAAATGCAAATTTGTGATTTCCAAAAAAATGTTAATGAACATGTATACATAAACTTTTTTTTAAAAAATGTTCCAAATAGCATCAGATACTTCTAAAAACTGCTCCATAATTTAAGCTTTCAAGCGATACCATAAAACGTGATTCTTTTTGGTACCGTTTAATGCCCTTCCTCGTGTTATCTTTGTGTTCTTTGATTCGTATTATGGCGAGACAAAAAGACCTTTAAATGTTAGAATCAAAGAACACAAAGATAACACGAGGAAGGGCTTAGTGGATAAATCAAAAATTGCTCAACACTGCTGGTCTGAAAATCACCAGATGAATTTTGACGAAGCAAAAATAGTACACCGCGAACCTCATTTTTTTCAAAAGAAAACTAATTGAAGCTTCATACATAAAACTAGCAGACCAACCAATCAGTCAATCTTCACTTGAAATAAGGCCAGTATGGCTACCAATATTAAACAAAGAATTGAAAGACAGGGAAAATAAAGTGTCAGCAAATAGGGTAATTACTAACAATTCTGTTCAAAATTCTCATAACATGTTAACCCGTAGCAAGGCCAAGGGGCAAAATCAGGTTAAAAATTAACTAAAAGAACACAGACACACGGAATTTGCATATCACATGTCTCTGTTTCAGGTTTTCGCCACAGGTAGCGCGCCGTGATTGGGTTGGCTGTGGGCGCCGCCATTTCCGTTGCCGCCGCCATTTGCTTTCCTCCCACCAGTCTCAGCTCAGCTCTGATTGGGTGTGGACGTGCTCTCTCCTGTCTGGTGATTCTTGATACTTGTGATTCCTGTGTTATTTTGTGTATTGTTTTTCTTTTCAGCTTATTGTTTTCGTGACTGCTTTTACAGTTCTCTGTTTTAGCTGTGTTTTTGTCCAGGTTTTCCTGGCTATGTGTTACTAATCTTGTTATGTTCTAGGTTTTCTTCCACCTGAAGACGGGATCAGATTCCAGATCCCGAAACGTCGTGAAACTTGTTTTTTACTAATCAGTGATGGCAAATGTCCGCAAAAACCATAATCAAAATATAAATTCACCATCACCAACAATGAATTTCAAACAAAGGGCATTATGTTTTATTATTAACACAGTACAGCCATGATATAAATAAAAAAAAATTGCAACGACAAAGCATTGGACCATTAAAAAATTTACAACTAAGATAGAGACTTTTGATAAACTTGAAATTAAAAAATGATCTCAATTTTAAGCCTTAAAATTATGGTAAGTGAAAAGATTACAGTAACAGATTAAAATGAACATAAAACTATGAAACACACAATTAAAATTGAATCATATAAATTTTAAAATTTTTTGAAGAAGTGGGGGCTAGGTGCATATTTGGAACTAGGGGTTTTGGATTCACTTTATGCAATTTTCGAAGTGGTGATCATTCTGCCTTATGCAGGCTCTGGTTCTCTTTCTCATTGCCTGAACGGTTACGCTGTGGCTCACCTTTCCCCTAACCACTTCTGCTGATCCTGTTAAGAAGCTCTTCTTCGGTGTTTACAGGGGTTGAGTATACTAGAAACTTCATACATCCCCAAACAAAAAAATCCA
The DNA here is from genome assembly GCA_035578135.1 of Flexamia atlantica. Taxonomy (NCBI): domain Eukaryota; kingdom Metazoa; phylum Arthropoda; class Insecta; order Hemiptera; family Cicadellidae; genus Flexamia; species Flexamia atlantica. Next base: position 18,773,366 of record JAQJVK010000005.1, read on the forward strand.
TAGGATTTAGATCCGGAGATCTGACTGGCCAAGGAACAGAGCCTCCTCGTCCGATCCGAGTGAGGAAGTTGAGATAAAGCCATTCTTTAACCTCATTGGTGAAGTGGGGCGGTACTCCATCTTGCTGAAAAATTACTTCTTGACGTAGAGCAGGATCAATTACATCTAAAATTTGAGGCAGATCATGTTCCAGGAAATCGGAGTAAACATCTCCGTTCAAATTGCCTTGAAAAATGTGAGGACCTAAGAACCTATCCCCTATGACTGCTGCCCATACGTTTATACTAAATCTATTTTGGAAGGACATCTCTCTTACTGCATTTGGATTTTCTACTTTCCACATATGCCTATTGTGGAAGTTGAATACACCTTGCCTAGTAAATAGGGCTTGATTTGTCCACAAAATCTTCTTGAAAAAGTGGTACTGTTCAATGTCATAATTTAGTAGGTAGCGACAAAAATTGAGCCTAGGAGCGTAATCGTTAGGTTCAAGGCTTTGAACCTTTGTAAAATGGTAGGGATGAAACTTATTATCGTGTAAAACGTTTAAGACTGGAGTTTTACTCACCCCAGAGACAGTAGCAGGATTCCTACTACTGATTTCCTTACTCAATCCAAAATATTCTCCTCCACGAAGACATCCATCTTGGCTGCGCCTACCTCAGTTTTCTCCCAATGTATATTCACCCCGTTCCACTAAACGCTGGTGTAGTAGAGTGGAATACGTTTGCACACGCCGGTCAGGATAGCGAAGAGTGTATTCTCTTTTAGCCGCACTTGCGTTTCCGTGGTAGAAACCATATTATATACAAAATGCATTTCCGCATATTCTTAAATAGAAAATATCTTGCGACCCTACCATTGAAAAAATAACTCAAAACAATTAAAAATTGACTCGTGTTTTCCTCGTCATATGGTGACGCCAACTCATTGATATCAGCTGTTCATAAAACCTTAATAATTTATAATGATGAATGGGGCTGTGATCTGTAATTATTTTTACTAGTAAACTTTTTGGTTAACCCGTGTTATACGCCATTCAAACTTGAATAGCTGACATTAAACGGTACCAAATATCACGTTTTATGGTATTGTTTGAAAGCTTCGATTTTGGAGCAGTTTTTAAAGTATTTGTTGAACTTTTTGGAACTTTTTTGAAAAAATACATGTTCTTTCATATTATTTTGGAAATCACAAATTTTGCATTTCTGTTCAGTTTAATAAGTGGCTATGCAGATTTAGGCAAGTTAAAGTTTATCTATTTTTATTCAAAATGTAATGGAGAACACTATGATATGTTTGAATGTTGTTAAAAATTGAAACAACCCCAGAAATTCAAAATGTTTGCGTTGATGTAATAAAAAAAGCTCATCTTTGAGGTTGTTTATGAGATATAATTTTTAAACCACGTTTTTGAGTTCCATTTATGATGTTCTACCACCCATTAAAGATTTATACGCTAGGTTACGACCCCCCGTATAAATTTTAATATTTACTAATATATCATACCTTTGGCAGTTAGTCCCAGGAAATCATTTATATACATTTAAATTTCAACTTTTGTACAAACGTTTCCAACCTACCTTTTATATCAATCCCAGTTTTGTTTTTATATAGATAAAAAACATTGACAAAACTAAACCAGATATTAACACACTTTGCTTTGATATATATAATCTTCCAGCACGTTCCCATTGGACTGATTATTATTTTTAAACATATTATATTCAACAAGAAACAGCTAATCCATTGTTTTAAATGCTGTAGTTATTTTTCGGTTTTAACAAATAGTTTATCCTTTATCGTTTAATTTTTTTAACAACTATTAGTTTATGAGCTGGTTAACTATGTGATAGTCAATCGAATAGCCTGAATCAATCGATCCAGCAATCAATGTGCAACTAAACATGCAAAATAATATGCAGTACATGTGTTATTTTCATTGATTTACTACATGTCTACATTTCCACAGCTTGAATTGTTTTTGCCCGGATTTTTAGGTATTGAAACCGTGCAAAACCAAAGAAACAATCAATATAATATTACTTATACAAAAATAGGACGCGTACGCTCATCCAAGCGAGTCTGTGTTAATCCTACCTGATTTAAAAGGTAATTTCCATAATAAAACACGAAGTTAAGAGGTATTTAGGGCAGCTCAGCCACATGAATGTTATATGTGAAAATGTGGTCGGGGAAAACAGACGCGTTATGCACATCCACCCAACAGCTTTAATCAAAAATATTTTTCTCGTATTATTTTTTATTTATTTTTCTTATTCAGTATGTTAGGTTTCTATTGATTCAGTGTATACAGAGAGTGAATGATCAGTCAAAGTTTCATTATTCTGCAGTATTATTACTGAGTTATAAAATAATAATTATAATAATATGCTTATGTCATATAGCATTGAATTATCTAGTGTTCAAAGCGAAATCGCGTACAAAACTATGTTTGTGGTCAAGGGGGGATCCACAAAGTATTTAAATAAAAATATTTATTTTCTTAACAGGGGGTTGAATTTTAGACAAAATATCACATGTTAAAACAAAATTGATATCCACATTTTGTGATTTATTTTAATTTTTTAAAACAGAAAAGTTTAGGCTCCATATAAAGAAGATTATGAATGAAGTCTCAAATATCGTTGATGTCTATAATGGTTGTATATGAGCTACATGGTAGATTGAACAGGTCTATAACTCTTAATATGCAATGTTGTATAGATCATAGTTGGCCTCATTCCGTCAATTGGACCATGCATGTAGTTATCCCCACGAGATATTAGGGCAATATATGTTTCAAAGGCAATCATTGTAAAACCAGAACCTATAGAAGAGAAATATTCATATAGTTTATTTTAGAAATTAGACTAATATATTATTACCCTCTTTTACATAAGAAACACGTTTTAAGAGCCAAAATAATTTAACAGGTCTACATACTTGAAAAATATATTTAGATATTTATGCTAAAAAACTTCTTACTTCCACCCTAATGAAATTTTTGATAGGTTCTGCAGTGTATTTGACAAAAAATATAATACACAATATCTTATGATATGATAAATTGAGTAAACAAGTAAGATGTCCTCACGGATTATTTCTATTACAACCGAAGTCATTGCCCCAAGAAATTAATACAATTCATCTCCGCCCAATTGAGGAAGGTGAATCGTATAATTGTCAGCATAGTGTAGGTAGACCAAAAGAGAAGCATTTTGTAAAAATAGTTTGATTTTCTTAAAAATGTACATAAGATAAAACCCTAAAAACCTATTTCTGTTTATGACTTACATTTGAACAGTAAAACGAAACTTTTTGGTCCAGTACCCTAAAATATCAAAATTCCTTCCCCATTGTTTAGAATAAAAATTGAATTGGTTTATTTCAAATATATCAAAACATCCACACATTAACTGAGAGTGACTATGTGATGTCACATTCTGCTCAAATTCAAGTAAAGAAACTCGCAATACATAGTGAAACAGTTAGTATAATGCCGTTTAGTATCTACGAACAAACGCTTATATTATACTTTTGTCTCTATAAACCCCCAATTCCAGTGTAGCGAAATACAATCACAGATTAATAAAAATAAATAATAATCCTGCTGCTATAATGGAAATATCTATGGAGTTTGATATCTCTGCTGATAGACCAATATGGCTTAACCAATAATTGTTTCCAGCGCTTTTAGTTCAACTAGAACTCAACAGTAACACTCCCATTGATTACGCTAGATATTTTAAAGCCAACTGTCACATGAGAAAGTTATGTAAAAACGAATTTTTAAATTGTTCTTTCTAAATGAATGAATCTGGTAAATCAGTCTTCCAAACCCTATTCTGATCCTCAATCCTTAACGAGTATTCTGGTAATTTGAAACGTCCATAAAAATCACTAAATAATACTTACACCATTTTTAATTTCAGACCAATTACAGATACTTAGATATTTCTGTTTTTAAAAAGATCTCAGTTGTAGTCAAATTTTGCGTATTTTATATTTTTCAAAGGTGCAAAGCAGATTAGAGAATGGAATAGTTTTTTGGGGAAATACATACGAATCGTACATAAAGCCATTATACATTCAGCCAAACCACATTTTAAGGTTAATTTGTTATGAAAATCGATTTGAACCGTCCAAACCACTTTTCCAAGCCCCAAAAAATCTTTCTTTAAAATGCACATACATTTTCAAAGTTCTTAAATTATTTTATTTGAAAATTCAAAATATTGACCAAATTAAAAATAAGCATAAGGAAAGACTTAGAAATGCTAAACAATATTCAATTCCTAGGCCATCAAATACATTTTTTACAAAAACGTTTAACTTAATTGCTCCTAAACTTTTTAATAATTTACCAGAAAATATAAAAAAGCTATTAATATTAAAATATATTTAAGAAGGGTTAGGTTTTGGTTATTAAATTTGGAAGACATAGATTTGTTAATGCAAATACAGAAGTAGTCTATTTTATTTTTCATTTTTAAGTATTAAGACCACACTTTGGAGGGCTGTGCCACACAGGGACTATGCATGGCATGCAATGAGCTGTGACGGCACCTGGGGAGACCAACTCCGGAGGTTAACCTCTGAAGAGGTGCCAGTGCCGCCTGGTGGCATAAGTGCGGTGTGCGGTTTGAAGGTCAGGCCTCAGGTATTGAGATTTTGTAAATAAATCAATGTTGTTTAAAAATTGAAATTTACTTTTTTAGTTTACTCTGTATAAAATATTTATTTTTATAAATGCACATAGGGTAATGTATTATTATTTTCTGTTATTTATTATTTAAATCACTGTGATTGTAGAGAACTTAATTATAATTTTTTTTATATATATGAGTTATAGTTCTGTTCGCTGTTTTTATTTTTAATATTAAATGAAGGAACCTCAAAACAGGCATTGCCTAAAGAGGCCCTATTTTATTTTCTCAAAAAAGTGTAATTTTTATTTATGTTTTTATTTTAGCCTGGCAAATGTGAGGGATTAAGTATTTTATAGATAATTAAAAACCGTGAGTTTGACTCTTACAAATAAATTGTATTAAAATGTTTGTAATACTGTATTTTTAGAAAATAAAAATTTTCTATTCTAATTTGTACTACATTTAGAACACTACTAAATTTAGTTTATATATTATCATTATGAAACTAAATTTATATATGACCTCTATTGACCCATACATCCAATACAATTAGGTTTCGACTTTTAACTGTGCAGGGATTCAAGTACGTGTAAGTCATGTATAGGTCGGATTTAAAATTTTAAAAACTGCCTGTTGAAATTGAGTTTAAATTTGGCTATAAACTATAAATTGTGTTATAAAATAAAATAGTGACCAAAAGTTACAAGATTATAAATAAAACCACTAGATTCTTTAAGTTGCAAAACTGCTTCAGGATTTACATTAGTGTTTGAGAGTAGTTTTTCAATATAAGAAAATCATCAAAGGAACTCGATGTCTTCCTCTGAGTTTGAATAGAATGAAGCCTTTTGGCAATCTGCATTTGTTAGTTTATGTACTTTTCACACAAAACATTCAGTCAGGAATGTTTTTTATCCTCTTTCAACCATGACTCACTTAGACCTTTTTAAATTAAATATTGAATATGGTGTTTCACAATTCTATGATATTTATAAAACTGTTAGGTGCCTTTAACTCAACCTGTCTTATGAAAGTTTATGGCAATGCTTTTTGAAATCAATATAGTATTGTGATTATTATAAAAAAGGTACTGAAAAGTCTGGAAACGAATATATTTTCGATGATATTTTTACTGTAATGTTCTATTCAGTTAGAATATCTAATCTTTACTCATCCAATTTAAAGATAAAAAAAGTATTTCCTGAATACTCTGATGAACGTGAGACCTCCGCTACGGTTCGACCGACGAGACGTGAATCCTACATTTAAGCGTGGGTTGGTGTGTAAATCACATTTAAAATTAATTCCTATGAGTAAAATATAATGCCTCATATCCGAACGCAAACAGATTTTTGAACACTAAAGCAGCCGATAAGACATCGAGTAATGACTAAAAACTACTTTGAAGGTTAAACAAATTTTACCTTTAAATTCGATTTGCAAATGATGATATCTTCAAATGAATCAAAACTACGTCTTCAGACTTCTCAGTACCCATAGCTTACTAAATCCCATTTTGAAAGTATTCCAGAGAATGGAAATTTATTATTTAATAAAATATAACAATTTAAATCCGTTGATAAAAAGTATTATTTATTATACTCTGAACGTAGTGTCGGTTACAGACAGGGTCCGCGGTTGTACAATGCATCTATTACAACAGTATGAACAACAACAAAGAGATTATGTGTAGAGAGAGATTAATCATCAATGATCGGAACAAAGCTAGCCAGTGGATCTTCTGCTTCAATGCCCAGACAGCTGACACTAATGTTGCTTTATGTAGTATATTATCCTGTAAAAAATGTAAACTAAATTAGCTTTACTAAATGGAAACGTTATTAAATGATAAATCAAATTTCCTCAACCTTTACTCAATAAATTCTACTTGGTGCCAATCAGATGGATAGTAAACATTAAAGCAAGCTTGTCACTGGAATCATTAGATGATTTCAAAAACTTTTCAAATTTTAATTCAAATAAAAATGATCCTATGTCCTTTTGGTTCAATTGTGGTTAGTATTTATCTGGAGGACACGCGCTGCAGCAGCTGTTAAGTAAACAAATAATTGTAAATAGAAACAAATGCATTTGTTGATCAGCCCTTCTCTCTGTAGTTGTGTCCATCGGGAGAATTTTACAGAAAAAAATATTTCTCTTGAATTTCCTCACCGGAACCTTTTATTCAAGTATGGGGTGATGGTTTTTTTCAATAGGATAATTTATCCTTTATTCAATTCTGGCTCAATTCAATTCAATTTGTATTCACTTCAAACTTCAATTCTGGGCAATTTATGCTTTATTTACAGATGAATTCTGTTCCATATAACACATATCCACCAAAAATTGAATTACAGATACAAAATACAGATTATACAGATTAAATTTGTTGTAAATCTTTGTTTCTTGCCTACTAAAATTGGATAATTTAGAGTTCTTTGTAATAGGCACGAGCTCCTTTTATAGGGACATATGTTCATATAATAGTAACATAAAGCGATAGCATAATATACCAAGAGGTAAGCTGTTACTTGTTACACACTTACTAATGCTGTAAATTAGTGCAGAAAGTTTAGCCTAGGTTAATTTAATAAAGAAGTCAGCCGAAGCAAAAGTCTTTTCAATTGAAATGGAGTTTCAAGAAAGTAAATTTAATATAATCTTTAAGAGAAAGGATTATTTCCCCACTGCGGGTTTCAAAATGAATAAAACCTAAAGTTAGTTATGATTTAAGCATTTCCTCAAGGGATGTTCTCAAAAGAAAAGCTTTGCACAAAGGTGGATTTCGAAAGGATCCCATTCATCCAAGCTAGCTTTCTTTCAACATATTTTGTATACCTAGATCTGTTTGAAGGCCTAGATATCGTACAGCCCTTGAACTGTAGTTAGCTAATATTTCCTTGAAATTAGGTATTTTTAAACATTTAATATTTAATTTTGTTAGAAGCTTCACAGATACGTGTTAAATCGTTTGGTGCAATGTTTGCTTGAGTACACAGAGAGAAATAATATGACCTGAGCTTCAAAAATGATATGAGGTCACGTCGTCGCGGAGCCGTGATGATACAACGCAACCCTGTATAATGTAGCATGTATATTTTTCGGCACAGCTGATAATACATTTTCTTCTTTCAAAATATTTGAACTAAAAAAATACAACACGCCTAGTAAATATTATTATTATTATTATTATTATTATTTTTTAGAACTAAACTCTATTTATGAACTTTAATTAATGCGGTAATAACTCCATTATCATTGAAAGTCTAATTATGTTATTGTACTGGTTGAAGTTTAAGTATATCCTGTAATATAGACTTTATGAATTATCATATTAAACCTGTTTGCCGCTTGCTTTATCAGTTTTCTAGCTACTAATTCCCTTAGTTTAGCACAAGGGTTTAGAGATTCTAAACTATTCAAATGCAGCAAAAATTGATCCAGCAAAAGGACAAATAAGTGATACTTCTTATTATGTATGATCTAATATTTAAAGCAAATCTTTTATTTTCAGTGGAAACTTCCATAAAAGATTATTTTAGCTTTATATCTTCACGTTCTTACAACGTGAAGATATTAAGCTAAACTTAATATATATGTTCATACAACCGTTGATATCTCTGTAGACTTTTACACGATGTTTACAAGGTTTTGAAGGAAAAGTTAATTATTAATTTGTGAAAAATAATGTTGACAATAGACAGTTCAGTTAGAATGTTTTGTTGCTACTTCAAATTATATCCTCCCCCAAAATTAAAAGTCAATTAAATTGAAGCATACATTTAAATACACAACGAATGAGCTTATAGTATTACATCTTTCGTAAAAGAAGATGGTCAAATGGTATGTTTATTTAATTTTTCTGTAATTAATTTTTATACTTCATTTCAGTTTAGTATGGTAACCCGCATTTAAGTTCACATTCGAGGTATTTCAATTTGTGATTACCCTGTGAAGCTTAATGCGCAGTTGTAACACCAATGTTTCAGGAACAAAGTTACGCACAAATGTATTAAAGTTGACACAGCGAGATTCAGCTGGAATACACCGCAGCCGGTATGCTCTAGTTCTGTGTTTCGGAATGTGAACTCTGTTCGTTTGAAAACGAAGGACCAAAAGAGAAGACGAAACATTTCAGGCTAAGCTTTTAACTTATTAATATAACGATTTACAACCCGTATTTGGACCATCTCATCACTAATAGTAGTTTATCATAAATTTTTTAAACAAAAACTGCGTCCCACTTTGCGTATTAACACACCATGTAAACTTAATGCTATTTAACTTGCAAATGGAGTTTTGCGGTTCATAATTGTATATTTTATCGTAACATACACATTCTTAAGACTTTTATTTCTGTTTTGTTGTTTTTATTACTGCATAAGCATTGAACTTTTTTAATTTTGCATTAGTCCTTTAATGTTATTTATATATTAATAGTTAATAACACTCCATACCAAGTTGTAAAATTGGGGATTCCTATCAAGGAATACTCATTGTTATATGCAAATAAATGAATAAAGCTTCTAGGCAAATACCGACTCAACCCCTACCTACTCTCCTCCCCCCACTTAACTCCCGGACGCCCTCGACTTTCTCCCGGACTCAAGGTTGAAAAACATTTGGAAGGAATGGGTAGGCCTATGGGGGAGCTCTCCTGTTTCATTTGCACATAACGCCGATATGGTTAAGAACGGGCTTAATTGGAAAATTAATTTGCCTAATTTTGGTTTGTGTTGTGGTTATAGAAAATATATAAATTGATATTAAAGCATTCTTCTTCAATTTAAATCCACTTGTAATTCATAACATGAACACTAAGCTTACGTGAGTATTTGAATTTCAACAACTTTAAACTTTTGTTTAAAGTTGGAATTGTTAAAGCAAAAAAGTTTGTAAAATGATGATAATCTAAGTTTGTACTCAGTGGCTCTTGTTTCATTTCACACAGTATTTGGGGAACATAAACAATGCTGAGACCAGACGTCAAATTAAGTCCACAGTGTTGAACAAACACAATGCCGGTTTCTGTTTCTTTATTTTCAAAACCTAAAAAGTAAACTTGTGACCCCTTTGTGTACCTTTTCTTAAAATACAGTCAAAATGGTTATATTTTGGTTGAAGGTTTTGTTCTTATAGAAAAAGAAGGGAATGATTAATAAATCATTCCCTTCACCCCTCCTTCCCCCCTTTCTTTCTCTTCGGAGTTTTTTTACGGAGTTCGTAAAAAAAAACTTCGTTTTAACTGTAATTTTATATGGACAAAAAGTGACTCAGTGATTTTGTATTGTTTTTTCGTAACAAACAGTCAAGCAAAGTATTAGGTTAGAAGGATATCAATGATATTGATGTATATTATACATGCGCGACCTCCGGTTTGCGCCATTGTATTTCTTTTGACAAACCCTTTAAAATAATGGGTCACTCGGTAGGGGTTTGCAATAAAAATTTGGGGTTACCCCCAAAGGGCCCCATTTTGGGTGTTGGGGTGAAAATGGGACTCTCGTTAAAATGAGCAGTTTTTAATACTGTGAAGGCATGCTGATTTTGGTTTTCCTACTATGACGCATTAAAAGTTAGGTGGGGGTATCCACACTTTTGCCTAACCCTGTATATATATCTATATACATATAAGCTTGTGTGAATGAAAATAATTATGTGAATTAAAAGCATTAAACACAGTTTATGATGGGCTTCAATAATAAATATTATAGTAGATTAATAAATAACTTTGCTGTGAGCTGTCACGTACGTTATACGTTAGATGTCTTCTATATTGCAACTTACTGGACTACAACTCTTGGTTTTCTTAACACCTTGTATATGTAATGCTGCCGGCTATTCTGTTTTTGCAACGTGAACATAAAGAGAAGGCACGTTGACAAGGATTGAATTTAATTGATTCATTTAATGTAAATACAATATTCGATTACAAAGCAGTTTTAAATATTAATCTCTCTAGCTTAAAAGCTGATTGAGGGATCAGCTATCCACATAATTTATAACAAGAGCTTCTAAAATCGTTTAAGAATCGATTACGAACGTTTAGTGGTGTTTGAAAACATCGGTTGAAAGCTTTAAAAACACGCAGAGAACAATTAACTACTGAAATGAGGGTTTGTAAAGCTACTGATTCCTATACTAGAAGTATTAAGGTCTGGGGAATGTCTGAGGATGTTGTAATCCTGAGTAGAGTTGGGATGTGTATTCAACTAAAATTAAAATCACAACTGCATATTTCATCAAGTTCTACTAATATCATACTTCGGAAAACCCCATACCATATTAAGAAGAAATACGAGAAAATAACTAAAACACAATTTAATTTTCACACGAAAATTATTGGTAAGTAAAAAAAACTAACTTTTTAACTCTTCTGTCTCCTCAATATTTGCTTAATGTATCGTTATCACTAAAAGAAGAAAAGGAAACAAAGCAAGTGTCATAAAACCGCCAACAGACTGTGGCATTAGTTTTGTCGATACACGTATGCGAACTAACTTTAACCATTTCTTAGGCAAGAAAGGAGCGGAATCCATCTCTCACAGGTTCACTGTTGGCCACAATCAACTAAAAATATTATTTTATTTTTGATTCACTTTATAAAACAGCTTAACACATTTTAAACAGCTCATATATTTATGAAATATATTAGTGCAAGTTTAAAACAGTTTCGAAATAGCTGGACAATTCGTACTAATTACACTATATTATCACGGTGGGTGAGTGAAAGATTAGAAAAACGTAGTAAATTAAACAGCTAATAAAAACTCCAAGGGCAACCGATTTATTTTGTGTAAAGAATGGATCCGCGTACTCAGCTCCGATCAATTAATCTTGCCTCCACCTTCCGCTGGATTCACGTATCGGATCAGCCCCTGAGCCTCGCCAACTGGTTTTCAAATGAATATCTGTACGTTCATTTACGAAAATTACACCAGCATTTATGCAACTATTTCTACTTTTTGCTCACATGTTATCCAGCCCATAACATGAGATTTATTTGATAAGTTTGAATAAACATGGTAGCAAAAATTAAATGTTAAAAAGTGTTTAAAAAGTAGCCCGACCCAATATTAAAATCTATTGTCATTCAACATTTCGCCACGCTCATTTATTTTCAGCTGTTTCATAGATTGACTTAAACTTGAAGGTCAGAATGACCAATCAGAACAGACTGTCCTCAACAAGGATCTAACGAGGTTGATTTGTCTAACTTGGTAAAGTAATCGCCAAGTCGTTAGTCAAAAACAAGTGAAGGATGACTTCCTTCTAGAAATAGAAATTACATTGATTTCATACGTTTCTTTGACGTCAGTCCCTGATTATGCCCCTTTACACATAGTCAGTTTTAAGGTAAATAAACTCTTGGAAGATCGTAGTTAAAGAAAATAAACAAGACAAATACCTTCTTAAGACCCATTTTTGGGGGTTCATCCTCATAACCTCCCCCCCCTCCATCCAGTGGTCCGAGTGGGCTGATTGTCGAACTCATCTGACTGATTATATTTTGAACGTGTGTACTAAATTTCATTAAGATCAGACCATTTTTACAGGGGATATATATTAACAGACGTAAACACACACACACACACACACACACACACACACACACACACACACACACACACACACACACACACACACACACACACACACACACACACACACACACACAACACAAACACACACACACACACACACACACACACACACACACGCACGCACGCACGCACGCACGCACGCACATACATACATACATGGTTAAATTATAAGCTAAATTCTTTGTTAAAGTTTGGATCTTTTGGGTTTTATCCAATAAACCCTTCCTTTTGAGTATTCTAAGATAAAAATTATGTATAGACTTATATAGAAATTACATTATATCATTAAATAGGTATGGATTCAACAAAATGCAACTGAATTGAGCAGTTTGTTTTTTTCTTACTGTTTGATTACTGCATTTATCGTATGATAATACTCAGGGAATAGGAAGGTTTGCCATCCACGGTAAAATAATACGATACACGTTAAACGGTATGTTTTAACATTGTGCTAAATGTTAACAAATAGCTGATTCAACAGTTTAAAGTTTTTTTTAATCCACGGTAAAATAATACGATACACGTTAAACGGTATGTTTTAACATTGTGCTAAATATTGACAAATAGCTGATTCAACAGTTTAAAGTTTTTTTTTAATCGTGTTGTTTTATCGTAAATTGCAAAAACTCCCTATTTTCATAACTCTATAGACCAACATTGATTGTATTAACACTTTCCTACAAAGGGAATGCGGGTCTCCATTCCAGTTTTCCGTTGATTATGACAACGTGTTGTTTAGATCGAAACACCAATCAATTCATATTCTATATTATGTTTATGTAATACATCTTACCAGAATATATTTTGGTAGCAATTATCATATTCTGTGAATTAATTAGAGTTGATAAGCCGCAACGTGCTTGTCAACTTGTGTTATCCCACCTTGTTAGCCTTCCACAGATTGTCGTTGCAACCCTACAGCAAACAACTAGCCACCATGTTATCTTGGGTTGTCCATAGCAAATTTCATTAAATGTGATTCATCTTTTCTTTTGTAATTTACAATGGGATTAAAAAGACACCCCCTATTTTATAAAATCATTTTTTGGACCTATAAGGGTCTTTTTAAAACAACAAGAATAATTTTCAAACACTAATAATTATGTATACAATGTAGGCTAACAAAAAAAAACTACGAAAATACATATACTTTGTCAACAGACTATCTTAATCTTATGATAATTTGTTAAGTATATTGTAGTTATGCTTACTTGCCCTTTTGTTATTTTTATGTACGATACGGGTTATTTTGATGCGCTTCTCGGGTAGTTGAAGCAGAAGAAACGAGAAAAGTGCTGAAAATTGCCTGTTATATTTTTTGTGAGGAAGAACAAAAATATAACAGTTAAAAAAACAATTAAAAATATAACGGTTTTGTTCAATATATAAAAATATATTTGTAAATTAATTCAAATATATTTTTTCGGGGCTCTCGAAAAAATGGACTGACAAACGTACTCTTGCTTGAAAGTTTAGCAAATTTTGTTGTGTAAAATAATTAGTGTAGACAAACTTTTTTGGTTTTGCACTGTTGTCAAAATAATCTTGAACTTTTCGAAATGAATATATTGGTTGATTAAAAATAATTTTTTAACAGTTTAAAAAGAAATAATGTAATGTGTCTAAGATCGACTGAAATGGACAATTGCAATTACTGAAGCGACGTTGAAATCCTTTAGTAAATTCCAGTAAACAGAATCAAGTACGTAGTGTTAACTCTGGGCTTGATGCAAGACTGTGTGTCCGATCAATCTGTATAGATTTGTTGTATTTCGTATACTCAAAAACGCAGACCTCACCATACTTCGAAACCGCTTCGCATGAAAACAGCAGTTATCTCGGTTTTTATTCGCACTTCGACTTGTGAGTCTACTATATTTTGTTTGCTATTCACTTCAGGCTTCCCTCAACGACAGCCTGAAGTGTATTGAAGTTTTCTCCCGCTTCATTATTTGTCGCCCTCAGGTCATCTTATATTGCATTCTACATGTAATTCATACAATGTTATGACAATTTTTGTTTCTCTTGGACGAAGAAATGTAAAGCGTATCTCCCACTTATAACAGCAATGTGTTACATAATATTATATCTGTTGGCATTTTTGGCCTCTTATTGACGGCTAAACACAAATATAATGACATAAAACGTTTAAAAGTTCAGAAGCTTCAATTTGCCAATTGTAATAACTCTAAAAGGGTTTATGAAACAGACCTCAGTCAACAGATAATGTTTAAGTCAATTAAGTAGACTACACCAAATTAAAATAATTAAAAACTGTAACGAAGGTATGCTTTTTAACAACACTATAGATAAAAACTCATCAACGTGAGGAATTCTTTAAAACGCTCACTTAAAAATTTAAGATCATTAGAGTAACTTCAACTAAACATGGTAAAAGAATTATTTGCAGCCCTATTTTAAGCCTATTTTAAGCCCTATTTTAGCCCCTATTTAAGAATTAAGCAGTTGGATTATGATTAAAACTGCCATAATTGAAAATAATTTTTCAAATGTAACCAATATAGTGCTGACTATTACTACTACCACAAACTTACTGAAACTAAGTTGGATAAAAAAGACAAGGTAATTTAAGAACTGGTTAATTCGCTTTATCTATATATACTTATTTAATACACGAGCAGTTTTTTTGTTACAAAGACTCCTCCTAAACTACCGAACCGATTTTCATGTTTTTGGTGTCATTGGAAAGAGCTTGGTGTGAAGTTTTGCAGGAAATAAAATTTAAAAAGGTTTGTCTAAAGGGAAGATCCCTAGACGCCCTTAAAGTTTCGTATTAGTCCATAAGATTTAACATGGGAATAGAAATTTCAAATAAAGCAGCTGATTGGAGTAAACAAAGTTTTTCAGCAAAGCCATATGATGTTAATGGGATTGAAACCATTGCATGTAGAGCTGGACATGGTGTAAAGAAAAAAGAAAGGTGTGTGTATAGTCAGCTGGTGTGACGTAGTTGGGCTCTCTCAACTAGTGCTTATGACGACTACAATATAAATCAGTTAATGCAACTCAATCAAAATATCATTGTGTACAGTTTCAGTTCTGCTGTAATACCGCTAGGTCCGCTACGTTCAGGAGCCCAATGACGTCATACCAGCTGACTGTGCACACACCTTTCTTTTTTCTTTACACTATGGAGCTGGAGGCATTTCCAGATGATGGAAGATGTAAATAAATAAACTATTATCCTAATACATACTTAAGGTCAGAATTCAGTTTTAAAAACATTTATTTTGAATCACATGTGTGAAGATCTTAATATTTACATATGTTTATATTCCAAAGAAAATACTAAAAGAAGAAATAAATTTTTATGTATAAATTCTATAAATATAAATATAAATAAAAAAAGAATCAGACTTAACATTGATTATAAGTAGATTTATAGAAGCATTTTAGTTCGGTTTGAGATTAAGACGGGTCATACGCTACTTAGGGCCGCGAAACATAAACATCTCCTTAAAGATGTCTGAGTATTCATAAAAAATTTAGTTTTAAAACGCTTTTGTAAAAAATTTCAGTATTACAGGAAGTTTGACCATATAATTAATAAAATAGTTCTAGAATACTGAATCATAATTATTTTTATTTTGAAATCAATACATAACAATTGCTCGATTTCGAGCAACAGGTTTACTAGTTTTAATCATATATTTAATTTCGTAAGGCGATTCTTTGCTTCAAAATTGTGGGCGTCTGGCAAGTCGTAGAAAGATGGTAGAGGGCTTAAATTAAAGGTCTCTATTCCGTGATGGCGGGAAAAATAATGAAATCGCTTGAAATTCACCAGAAAACGAGAAATAACGTAAAATATCTGCCATTTAAAAAGCATTGTGTTCTAAAAACGTCTGCTTTGTTTACATAAAACATGTGATGCTGATACTTGAATGAAAACCATGTGGTAGGCTAGATATTTCAATACAAGGTGGATTCAGTTTTCTATGAAGGTATTTTGTACTATAATAAATAAGGATTGTTTGAATTTTCCCTCATTAGGGGCTTTTAGCCCCTTCAAGCCACTAGTAATAGATCAAACCCTATACGAAGAATTAAAATATTTGTAACGTGATTGCCAGTTTGATCGTTCTTTATAATTTGTTATTCGAAGCTTACGAGTCCTTCAGGGACCCCTTTGTTAGACGTTAAAATGACGCTGCCTCCCATTTAATTATGGATGTTGATTAAGTAAGGCTTGTTGCTTGTTGCTACTGCTGATGCTGGTTTTAACAAATAGAAAACCAAAAATCTGTATGGTTTTTTAATAATAAAAGAAATCCAAATGGGGAATAAGTTATTACTCAAAATAAAGCTTTTAAAGAGGAGTGTTTTTCATTATTCAAAATTATTGTTTAGGTTTAGTAGTTCTATTATTGGGAAGACAGTAAATTGATTCAAAACAGAAAACATATATCAAATAAATATTTACTTTTATTACTTTTTACTATGGGTGTGTATTTAATATAACTAATTTGAGTAATTTGCAAGTTTTTTTGTAAAATTTAAGTAGAAAATGTTTGTCCACATACTAATTAATTTTTACATGCGTTACAGGTTTTTGGGGCTTCATATTATGAATAAATGAGTGCCTTGTAGGTTGAGCTGAAAATAATTCAAATTTTTTTTATATTTGCAAAATTTCCATATGGCTTATGTGTCAAGTGGTATAAGCAAACAGATGTAATAATATTAAGTTTCATGATTCTGACCACCGGGTTACTGATGATTAACAATAAAGGTTTAAATTACCTGTGTTCCGTCATGTAATCCAAACTGTAGCTGTTGCTACGGCCGTTTCAAAGCACTAATGACTTCATCTTCAGGCGTACAAGAAACGTAATTTTACCTCATAGAGGTCGTCGAAAGTTTAAAATGTTGACACGTTACGGATACATTAATATTTGGCCTTTATTTCGAGCTGATAATAATGAATAATGGTGTGTCATTTGCAACAGTTTACAATTAAGCGAAATAATCGAACGAGTATGATATTATTGAAATAATATGTTCGTCAATAATAACTATTTAATTATTTATTATTTTATTTATTATTCGTTAACAATATATGTTATATTTCCTTAAGATCATAGCTGTTTGGAATATTTGACTAAATATAAAAACTGATTATGAACATATATTTTAGATCAATTCACAATTTAGGTTAACCATTTGTGTGAATAACATATGCAAATAATAATAGATCAAAACCTAATACGATCTGTAGTTTGTGAGATTGGTTACTACTCATCGTTTGACTGTGTTTTTAGTTTTTATGACTTTACCTAAGTAGTTTTAGGATAGGGGCAAATGTATTTCCAATAAGAATGGAGTTCAATCACAATTTAGTAATAAGTATCATAATTAATGAAAATTTAAATTTGTTCTCTAAGGACAATGTACAGTTCCTTGGAATGTCGCGAGACCTGTATAATTTATGAAGTTTATTTTGACGATAAACGTACGCTAACTGTTTATTTCACAGTATTTCAGTGACTTAAATATTTGGAAAAGGTATTATTACCCAAAACCTTTCCTATAGTGTAATAAATTTGAACAATCTCTTGAACATTAAAAAAAATTTAAGCAGCTTGACAGCATATATGAACAAATGGAAAATATATGTTAAGGGTTTTTATCACTCGTGACAAACCATGTCAATCTATAATGGTGCAATATATTATTTCAAAAAATTTGTTGACAAAATCCACACTAGAGCTTTGAATCTTCAATGAAACGAAAATACAGAACCGGATTAAATGTTATTACATAGTTTGTCAATATCAAAGCATCTTATTTGCGGGTACCTGTATCTGAAAATAATGTCAGTGAAAATGTTCAAGATTCCAGGTGAAGTTAATCCGGGTGGTGGGGGTTGATGAGTGGCATTGATACTCAGTAAATTTAAAGTAGATTACTTTAATAAGTAATATAATTACATCTTCTTTGTCTCTTTGAAATATTTTTAGGCCTGCAGTTTGAAGTATTAAGCTTTTAACATCTGGAAATGGGTAACATTTTACTTTTATTTTCTTACGTATTTAAAATTTTTAGATTTTTAGATTAAACAATTTAAAATTACTTCAATTTAAGCATCTAGAGCCTATAGAGACATGGATATTTTTGCTATGGTTCATGAACGGAAGCCATAGAGTCTAAAAACTCTGATCAGTAATATTGATTGTGTTTTCGTTTCAAAATTAAGGTTTCCATTGGAATGTAAAAATAAATAAATTTCTCGGTCAGTAATAATATACGTCGCTGTGAGTTAAACAAATAAATTGAAGAGACTAGTCAGCAAAAAATAAAATTCGGCTGATTTAATCACATTTATATATTTGGTTCTATACGCTAATAAAAGAAAATAGGAACTAAAACTTTGTAAGAAAATACAATAACCAAATCAGTAACAAAATTATAAACTAAAAGTGTTTTCATTGTTACCCTTCAGTCAAAATTTTCTTTAGTCATCCCCAATTTAACCTATTAGTCTGAAACGCCCAAATCCCTAATGCAAATTAATTATCTATGCTAGTTTATAATAGCATAGTCTTTTCATCGTACAAAAAACTCACTTTTACTAAGATTTAATCATGAATGGACGTAATTATATTGACACTGATTAAAATTTCCCCACTTGTAATGTTATATATCCAATTATTCTTCTAAAATCAGTATTCAATTGTTGTTTGAATATGACAAAATTAGTTTACAATTCGTTAAATAAAAAATACAAACATAATACATTTCTGCTAAATGATTTCATTCTGTTTCGTTGGTTTCTACGGGGTCATCCTAGATGTGCCGTGCCGTAGCCATAAATTAAACCTAAACATTAAGGGGATGAGCAATGTGGGACGCCTTGGCTCCGCTCCAGGCTATCAGAGTTGTTATTTCAAGACCCTTTGTTATCAGGTGAGGCATTGCTTACCGTAAAAAACTGATAAAATTTCATCTTGCTGGCCTAAACAGTGAGGAAGATAATGCTGTATACTACTGTGTAAAATACTGTGTACTGTGTAAAATTTTGTTTGTTGCCGCACAAGTAACGTGAAAGATAAAAACTTGCTTGATTATTTTACAGTCATATTTTACGATTTACATTATGATAATGGGTTTAAAATATAAAACGAATACGCTACCTCCTCACGACTATGAATCACTCGAATCGAGATCCCAAAACAAATGACCCTACATTTAGTAAAACATGAACATTAGCGTTAGCTAATTCATTGTTGCCCCTGATATAACTTAATAGTTTGGGTATTGAAACAAACAAAATTCAATTAGATTATTATGATTTGCAAGAAACAACAACTTAAAGATACGTTTCTAAACTTAAAACTATATATTACATATCTTATTCATGGGATGATGCATTATTACTTGTTATTTATGTGATATTACATCTATTTATGTGTAGTTGGTATAATTGGTATATAAATGATGCGCTATTGTATAACGTTGTTGTAATTGAAGTTTTTTATGATGCGAAAAAATGTTACAAAATAAAACGTTTCTAAATTTTTTTATAAAATGTTAGCAGTGACTAAATAATCTTAAAAAAATCAAAATGTAAATAAACTTCAAATTCAAAATTTCACAATATTTCATCCTACAAATGGCGAAAAGAGTACGTTTAACGTTTTCTTGGATTGTATCTTAACCGAAAAAGGTCGTTGTTTTTAAACGGATTGAGATAATTTAATTCTGTTTCCATCAAAGTATTTCTTTCTGCACGAACTTTGAAATAATGCACAATTTACGTTTACCTTTTAAGATTGTGAGACTCGAACCCGTTACTTCTGGAATACCTGTAAGTGAATATCGATGCAAATATTTTGAATGAATTCTTTAAATGCAAATTACCGGAGGATAATTATATTTAGGCTTTCTAGGTTTACTCCCTTCCTCGTTGCATGACGTGCACGGCTGCATGAAATGCAGCTCTGTGCAGCGATGACAGCGCTGTCTGTTGTAGCCCCTGTAGACCGACAGACAGTTACAAACTTTTCCGGCCCAATTCGTTAGAAGAGATGTATAAAGTTCGGTGTGTCCGCGACGACGACAGTTGACGTCGGGCTACTGGAGCTATCTCGAGCGTCATCTATAGTGGAAGACGATTAGTAGAATGGGCGTTTTCTAGCACCGTTGGTAGCGAACGCGATTTCTTGGTAGGGGATAGGGTAGTGTATATGCAAAGATTGTTTTTTTTTACCTCTAAAGGCTAAATATTAAAAAAAACGCATAAACTACTGATAAACAACGCGCCACTATCATCCCAATCATCACACTCATCCTTCACTCATATTCAGGGTAACGTCCTCCATGAGGTACCTGTCTTATTAAGAATGATTAAAAAAAGAATGAATGAATGATGATAATGGCCAAATGACGTAGGAAATCGTATAAAAACAAAAACATAAAAACACAAAACATAGAATAAATTACTATAAATCCGTTATTACTAGATTAGTCTATTTAGGAAGTGACTGCAGGCTGCTGTGCATCAATAATATACTGACGCGAACGTTTTACTGGCGTCATAAAATGTTATAGATGCACATGTGGCATGTCTAGTTGAAATTAATGGATATTCGCGGCTAGATAGGAGAGCTAGTTGATACTAAAATGTGTAACAGTAGGAAGGATACAGAAAAGCTGACAAGTTTACAGGTATTTTTTACAAGCTTTGTAAATGATTATTTAATTAGTTATAGTAAAATTTTTAAATGATAAAAGTAGTAACAAATTAAAAGAAATTTTAACAGAACGAATAGGATTTTTTCCAAAAGTTATTGGAACTTTTTTCCTAATTCTTGTCAGAGAAATTGCTTTCCAATATATTTGAAAAATATTGACGCTTACTCGTGATTTTTGCAAGCATAATACAGTACATAACACCAATTGCGTATCACCTAATGAATTTTCATTGATAAAAATTTGATGCTTTGTTTCTACAAAACAAAAGAATCTATGTGAAATAGGGGAGTGATAGTTTCTTTACAAAATATGAACATGTTTAGGATAAATTTATTGCTTGGTTCTGATCTGATCTTTCACACAGGCTACATGACGTTCAAACCCTCTGTCAACAGTGGATTGCAGGTGATAACGCGGTCAAGCCCGTGACTGAGCTGTAATACTGACCTGCCATCGAGCGCTACCCGGCAATTAATGACGGTTTTAACGGATTAGGGCTAATTGGTGGGGCCGACTATTTGATAGGTTTAATTAAAGTAGCCAATTCAGCTTATATCCTAAGTTAGTTAGCTCTAAGGTATGCCATAGTTGTATGACTAAATTCACACTATGTATTAAAAAGGTTGAGCTTTTTAAATAATAATAATTACGCTATGGACTTGGTTTTTGCTTATCTGACTGTAATTGAAAATGTTTTCAAGCTCTAAGTAATCTTTATTCGCATGATAAAAAATTCATTAAAGTTTGTAAAATTTTCAGATTCCTTAGAACGTGCTGAGCGTTAGTGATGTACCATTTAGTAATCAAGAAAATTTTGCCGTTGATTAACTTTTGACAGTTAAATAATTAGTATATTTCACTACTAGTCACGAAAGTAGCCCATTTTGGGCAATATGGTGTTTTACTTGCGAGGCGTAAGCCGAGCTACTTTTAATCACGATGCTAATAAGTAGCCAAATTTATAAAAAAAATCATCCAACATTTCGTAAGTTAGTTATTTTTTTATAAGCAAACACAATACGGCTGAACGTCGATTTTAGTTCAGAGTCAGGTGGTTGAACTGTCAAAATAAGAAATTTGGTGTGTTTGGGTACGGGAAAATTTTGTTTGGGTACCGAAAAAGTTTGTTTGGGTACGGAAATACAATGTTTGGGTACCGAAAAATCCGCTGATCACTATTTGTTTTGATGTCATGAAATCGAGGGTTTTCTTAGATCTCAGCTGTAAGGTAACGGACGATTTTTGTATACAAAGTGATGAAAAAAATACCAATTATTCTATTGATATTTCATTTTATGTTAGGTAAAGAAAATATAACAGCAGTAGTTTATTTATGGTATTTTTGATAAGTTTTCAATAGTTGCAATCTATAATATTAAAATGCTCTTCACAGCAGCAATGAAATAGGTATCAAAAGTGGTTTTAATTAATAATTAAATTAATTATATAGTATATATAATTAGTTGGTGAATTTATGATTTTAAACTTGAAGATGCATTTAGGTAACATCTTTTATCGGTCCAATTATCTCAAAAGGGTATTATAATTACCTCGAAACTTCCCTCGAAACTTTTTGATTGAACGTGTATTGCCTCAAGATTTTTATTTCGTTCCTTTTGTTAGTTTGTCCTTTTTATAGGCCTACTAACACGTTTTAGAATTATAAGCTTATGAAAGCGTTTTGAATTTCTTAGTTACATTACTTTTCTACAGCAGGTACTAAATTTCCTATAAACATTCCAAAGCATTATAAGATATAAAAATGGTTAGTAAATGTATATAGTTAATCATTTCTTAATCATTCTTATTGAGACAGGTACCTCATGGAGGACGTTACCCTGAATATGAGGGAAGGGTGAGTGTGATGATCGTGATGGTAGTGGCGCGATCTTATAGCCTTGTTACTGACTAAGGTTGGCACGTTCCTTAGACAGGACTGTTAATTAATAGCCCAACAACTAATGGCAGCTGGCTCCAGCAACAACCCTTCAAAAAGCTACTAACTTTTCTCGGGATCGATCCGGCTACCTACAAGTTTGTAGGCGGGCACTATAACCACTACACCAACCAGCCATTTTGGTAGTGTAAAAAATTTTTTTTTAAGCAGGAATAAAAAAATTTACCATTTAATTCGAGATCATAGAAGGAAGAGAAAAAAATACCAAACCATACAAATATACAACTAACAGTTTACATATATCCATACTTAGGAGCTATTAATTAAACGCTGTTTTAATGTTTATTGATACGTATTAATTAAATTTAAAAACACATTGCTTAACATCATTTGTTTAAAGCCTCGAATAAAATGAAAATTGGATGGAGTGAAGAAGTCATAAGCTTCAGTTTACGGCGGCGGCAGAATTACTTCTTTCGTTGTCTAACGACTTGGTGATCACGTGACGGGTGATTTAACAGAGTTAGATGCTTAACTTTTAATGTGCTTGTTGTAATTTGCTGTTTCATCCAGTACACATTATAGTAAAAACATTTTTTTATATTTATCTATTGATAGTCCCCTGTCAGAATATGTAACTATTTAATTATATAACTTAAGTTTCGGTGAACCACAGTGAACATATATCTTTTTTATACATTGGAAGAAAAGTAAAACCCTTCAGTTATGCAATTAGTTTTTGGCCCCTTTGTGAAGAATGTTTAAGAAAATCCCTATCTCCTTAAATTAATTTGTTAATTTGATCAACTAAAACACCATTATACATTTATTATATTAGGTTCAAGGCTATCTGTGACAAAACGGATTCATTGGTAGCAATAAACTTTGGCTGGACTAATGTAGCTACTCTGATAGTGCAAACAAAAGAAAAAAATACACAGAAATTCCGAATGCATGTCAGCAGACAACTATCTGATAATGACATAACAAAAGAAATTTTAACATGATGAAATAAATCTTTCAAGCACTAGTTAGTGCATAACCATAAACCACAACGCAAAACTGATGCGCATGAAAAAATAATAATATTTTTGGGCCGCGATAAACTAACATAGGGTTACTTGTAGGGATACTTGTATAGTACAGCTAATAATTGAACGGAATAAAATCATAGCTTTTGATTAACTGTGTGAAAATAAAATCAACAGCAATATAATTTAATATGCACTATATAGGTAATCTAATAAAATACAAGAAGTAAAAAATACAAAAAGTACAAGCTATAAGATTAAGCAGGAATAAAAAAATTCACCATTTATTTCGAGATCATAGAAGGAAGAGAAAAAAATACAAAATCATACAATTTATAAAAACCAAGAAAAAACCATAAAACGTTTTCATTGGATATGAATGATTCAACTTATTGAAACAACAACAAACTAGAAAAATTATGTTTTTATTGATCAAATATAGCAAATATTAAAATACTACCTTGCAAATACTTTCACAACGAATAATTTTGATTTAGCCTACTCTGTGATATAATGTCAAGTATTAATTATGTATAGAGTAATAGGATTTGTGTTTGAATAGTTTTATATTAGAACAGCATTAAAGTTGAATAACTAAATTGTTGTGACTAACAATATTTTTGATCAGCAACTAAAAAAGTAATTCAGGCAATATATTCAGTGTATTTTCACATCACAAATATAAATGAAAACTGATACCACCATTAAATTACGTGATTTACATATTTATGAAAAATTACAATTTAAATTTGAAGACGATATCTAAGAAATATGTAGTCACTAGGTTATAAAAGCTTTTAACCAAGTTATGTAAGCTTTTTCATTGTTGTTATGATATGTTACTGTTAAATAAAGCTATCAAGCTATGCTTAAGACTATACTTATTTATTATGCATACTTTTATTTGTAGTTAGAATACTCTTTTAAACACAAGGAACCATTTAATTCTTTCTTTTATGACCCAAAGAATCTATAACTTTTATATTGGGTTATTTATTGTGTCAGCTACTACTGCTGTATAAGTTTCTATGTTTATTTGTTAATCTTCTTTCAACTTGTACATAAAGATATTTATACATATATGTAAACTCTCCAATACACACACACACACACACACACACACATATATTCCAAATATATATTCCAAAATGTATAGAAGAACTCTTTATAAATTTTTTTTGTGAAAGTGATTTTAACCACAATTTCAAAAGTAACCTTCATATCAAAATAGTAATATTACCAAATCGACCGTTAAAAAACTTAAATGAGGAACGCTGTTTATAATACTATGAGACGACACTCAGCTAGTGAGCTCAAGGTATTATCGTCAGCTCCAGCTGCGATGGTGGGAACGCAGGGCGCTGAAGTGTATGATTTCGATTATGTGGCTGTGATGTGATGTTTCTCTCTAGACCTCAGTTAAACTCTACGCAAACCCTAAAATACCACAAGATTTAACAGGACAAAGTGTTATTAAAAAAATCTGCTGTAGGTTTTAAAAGCAATTTGTTTAATATACTTTGATATTCTAAATTCGATCGACAGCTATTTTTGCGTTTCTAGGGTCTGAAAAGGTTCTCATATTTAAAATAAAGTCACTTATAATAAAGACTATAAAGAATTGAAATAACTCTCTAGTTAAAAAAATAAATGTACACACGATTAAGTATATTAATATTATAATAACTAGTGGATCCGAGCGCACGGAATCGTGCGCTACTCTAGCAGAGCGATAATTCAAATGGCGACAAATTTAAAACACAATCATGCTAACACGATCCGTCTTGAGGGTTATGTTTACACAAATTAAAAAATAACAGCAATTAAATTATCCAGCTGATCAAAATGTAAACAATTATGCTCTTCCTAAGGATAACATGGCCAATGGGGCAGAGCCCAAGGGACTTTTTCAAAAATGTAAGGCCAGTTTGCAAATCTACGCGACACGCTCTTTCCAATGAGCCGTCAATGATCAAAATCGGTTAAGAAATGACGGAGGAGTTCATAAGACAAATTTCGTGTTGGCGTATTAATTATATAGATACTTATTATACTGTTTAATTACATTAAAATTATCGCTAGAAATATATTAAATTATCGCTAGAAATATATTATGCTTTCTTTAAATTCTCAGCTCAAAAACTATTAAAAAAAAAACTAAGCATGATAACGACACACTCTCTTACGCACGGGCTGTAATGCCTATGTGAGAGAAATTTCTTATGTATCATAGCCAAGTCAATTTAATTTATTTGTAAATATTTAATTTGTAAAAAAATGTGCGCTATGACTGATACTTGTATTGTAAATATTTTCCGAAATAAAGCTGATTTGATTTTGATTTGATTTGATATTTTTGTTGATCATGTTGGTAGCCTCCAAAATCGAAAAAGACCAATACCATCATATATCAAGTACCATCAAATGTATCATAATCTAATAGGTATCATTAAGATCAACGACCTTTTAATTTACACGTACCTTCTCTGTACTTTACAGTTTTAGTTATTATTAAAAAATATATTTGTAAGCGCTTGTAATTTCTCCCGATTCCTATCAGCCGACAAGTTCCTCATTGTGCACAAAATTAAGAGCAAATAAAATGCGTTTAATAGGCTAAAAAATTGTTGACTAATACTAGGCTTACACACTGGAACCTACATTAATGAGTGCAATTGGCTGAGAGAAACCTTATTCAAACTATTGAATGTTCATGGACTGAAAATCTTTTGTTTATTCAGTAGTTTTTACTGTAATAAAATCAGGCAAAAGTATAATTGTGTGTGTGTGTGTGCTTTTTTTGACACTGTATGGGGGGATTTACACGGGTCAAGATTGCGGGCGAGTTAGACGGACGGTTTAACCTACTCGACCGCTACGCTCTCAGTTTGACTCGCCCGTCCAACTCGCCCGCCAACTCGATTCGTGTAAATCCCACTTGTAAGTCCTTATAATTTATAAACTAAGTAAGCTCTCCCGTATCCCTCCCCCATACTCTCTCTCTCTCCCTCCCTCTCTCCCTCCCTCCCTCCCTCCCTCCCCCCCCCCTCTCTCTCTCTCTCTCTCTCTCTCTCTCTCTCTCTCTCTCTCTCTCTCTCTCCCTCTCTCTTTCTCTTGTATAAGATTCCACTAAATTATTCATTATTTACCTTCGTCAACAGGTAAATTTGTATGATTATTACAGCCGTTTCGGCATCGTGGTTGCCATCTGAGGATTCGACCTGATGCAGCTATAGTGAACTTGGGCCGTAAAGGTAACCTTAATATCATCAATATTTTATCCCTGAAAATCCAATATTTGTCTGCTAAGTGCTTTATTTTAGAAATGTTTTTCTCAAAATTAAGGACAAGGAATGATATGTTTAACGTTTCAGCACTTTTCAATGCGTTGCTCAAGATATTTAGTAGAATAGAGCAAACAAGAAGTAAAAAAAATACAATCTTTGAAAAATTACATTAGTTATTAATGATTTGTTCCAAAGCCGTAGCGAGGAAATTTTTTCGGGGGGAGGGGGGTTTGGACAGGGCCGGCGGGTGGATTTCCGGCTCGTCAAAAGTGGTAACCTTTTTTTTTTACTCGCGTGTGTGCTTTTCGCCGCCTTTATCGTCATTTTTGGCCCTTTTAAACTCTTTTCGGGCCCCTGTATGTTTGCTCGGAGGTTTTTGGACGGGGTTTCCACTATTTCGTAGGGGATTTTTGCCCCTATTAACAACGTTTTCGATGCTGTTTCTACTATTTCGGGGAGGGTTCTGACCCCCCAACCCCCCCCCCCCCCCCATTGGCTACGGCCTTGATTTGTTCCCAAAAAGTTTATTATTATTTGAAATATATTTATTTTGTAGGAAACGTGTTGTGTTGGTGAAATTTCAATCTTTTGTGATGTATCTAACATCCCTTTAACAATACAGTCTGGGTTCCTTGCTCATATGCAATGTGCAAATTTTATTTTAATAATTTGTTTTTGTGTGCTTTATGCTACTTTGACTAACGTTTTTGCGTCCACGTGATTTGTTTGTAAATTAATTTAAAAGTACAATCTTAACTCAGGTTGAAATTGCAGCAATATCTCATAAATTATTTGTTGTTAAATGCTAAAATTTTTGGTTTAAGATACGATCCTATATCTTTAGGATATGATCTCAACTTAATTTGGTTTATGAATGCAACTCCTTACATATTCGGAAAACCAATAAACAAACCGGACTCTCAATTGCGAATTTCTTGAAAGCCCTAATGGAATTCAGCCAGACAGAACCCCACACAATGTGCAGCTAAAACAATAAAGCGAGATAGGATGTATGTTTGTGCAGGCAAACCTCTTATGTACAATTTCCGTCTCAGTACCTTGTAAAACATTTTATCCGTTACGGCATTTCCTTGATACAACATTTAATCTTATGTTTTACGACGTTTACAATTCATTATTATTTGTAGATAACGAATGACAAATACCACGCAGATTACTTTATAAAGTATATAAATTAATTTTTTCACATTTATTCTCCACGCTGGGAATATATTTCTTATATTTTACCATAATAGGAACGGGAGTGTATAGATTATCCTGAAATCTACCGAAGGAAAGGCATAAAAGTTTTAAACTAGCTTAATTAACAGAATTTACTGGAAAATAAACTCTGAGCTCACTAAAGTAGGCATAATTCAACCAACTTTTAACTTGTTTATAACATTAACTTATAGTTAAGGTGATAATGTTCTTAAATTACTTAATCTAAAGTTAAAAAAACAATAAATTTAGTATAAAATTGAGCTTCTAACAATATAAATATGATTTTACACATACATCCCTTACATTCAAATGCTTGGTTGTTACCTTTCACAAATAAAAAAATTGTATAATCATACTATATCCAAACCTTGTCTGCAGGTTTGGAGGTTTGGATTTAAGGTTTGGATTTAAAAAAGTAGTCGAAGTATTGGTAACATATAACACAACTTAAGTAAGGTTTTTGTGTTAAGCTTATAGTCTGATTGTTAACAATAGTATATAGCTTGTAGTGTGCTTGTACGTTACTAATTTTTAATTTTATTTATATAGTTTGATTTTAAAAATTTGTCTTTTTCGAAGACCAGGTAAAATAGAAATAATTATATTATGAACAAACGTTTTTGTTTCTTCAATCCAAAAAAGGCTTATTATGAGTTATTAATGTGTACACCTTGTCGTAAAGATTTTATTTTTTCTTCATCCTTAGAGAGGACGTCAATTTATCGGTCGAAATTCCGGAAAGGTTACTTGGAATTTAAAGAAAGCCCTGAACGTTTCCGGGTTGGTATTTAAAGAGTTAACCTTCCTGCCCCGCGACTAGAATAAGAAAGCGGTGAAATAAAGACCGGAATTGTAACTGGGGATTTGTGTTCTGCCCGCTTCCACATGATATTATTACTCGTAACTTTTCATTTAGCATCCAATATTGCTCAGTAAAATATTCTTTCATAGAAACGGAATCCTTTGAATAAAAATTGATGTAAAAACAAGTGTTTATATGTATGTATTATTTTAATCAATTTCAAACGATTTACAATACACAATAGCAATGTCACGTTGCGTGTGTGAAAATATAAGGTTTATGTACAACATTCTTAGGGCAAGTAAAATAAAAAGATTCAAGCAAAGGAAAAAACTCGACAAAACTGTTTTTTAATGTCTGAAGTGTTATCGTCAAAAAGCTCATTTCACGGCTTGGTTTGTGTCCCTAGCAATAATTATATTAATATAAATAACAATACCTTTTCTGTTACCTAATCCCCTTAACAACAATATTACTAATTCATGATTTATTCATATTTTAAATTGTATATGTTTACCAATATAACAAATTATCAATCACGACTAATACTTAAAGCTTTACATTCATCCTATGACTTTAATATTTCAAAAAAAATTCTACATCTGTATACATGATTATTTTTTAGGCTTATTTCGTGATTTTACTGCTTCTAAGTTCATATTACTGGCAATCATCTCAAAACGGTATTTATTTTTACATTTTGCTACCTAATCGCTTTAAACAATGTTATCACACTGATTTATTCACAATTGAATCATCAACCAGCATGTTAATTTATGTTTCATTTATATTAAAATTGTACATATTCACCAATCTAATTTACTATTTTATTTAATTCCTAATAACTATAACTCGGTATTGCACAAAAATTATTAAATTCTGTGTTAATGTATTTTGAAAGAGATTATTTCTTGATTTTTAGCTTGTAGGTTTTTTTACTGGCAGGGATTTTATATCGCTTATTATTTCAACAAATTTTATATCTGAACACATTAACAATGTTATTACTGGCTCAAAATATTAAATTCATTTATTAAACATTATGTAAGGTTATCAATCCAAATAGCAATCATAACTAGAATTAATTAATTGCTTTACAACTTTAATTACCAAGACTTTAATATTGCACAAGGATTATTAACTTATTCACATACGAAGCTAAAAAATATAATTAGAATATAATTGGTTTACAAGGTTTGTTTGAATTGCATTTCAAAATTTATTAAAAATGGCTGAGTATATGGTATCTTTAAATGAACTCTCTAATGGAAAGTCGATATGTAGCGTCTTTCATTAGAACCTCATTCTATAGCCAGACCAATATTGTGGCTGGTTTGGATAGTATTACAAAATGTATCCATTGTAATATTACAAGCAAATATTTTTCGCATATGAATTAAAGACTGTTACATTATTTTGGCTAGCTCAAAATAAACTTGAGTAAATTTTAAAAAATGAAAAAACTCTTCATAATTACTTTTTACAAATACTGTTATTAAATTCTAATTAGTATTATTCTTATTTTTTAAAGGAGATTGAGCCCGAAACAAACGTGATTTATAAGAAGTTATACATAAAATCTATTGTACTTCACAAACTAGTTACAGGATAGTTTTTAGTGTTTTACAATCTTTATCTTTTGGTTTAAGTAGTCGATTCATTAAATTCTGACATATTTCTTTGATATTGGACGTGTAGACTACGTCTCTCTCAAATCCAACTAAACCTTATTTAGGGTTTGGCATCAAATCTTGTAGCTGTTTAAAATAACAACAACAAAAAAATACTCCCTTGTAAGTCATTTTATGACGGGAATTTTAAAATTGATCTTACTTTTTGAAAATAACTGCATTTCACAATGTATAGCTTAGCGTGTATAGGTGTGTATGCATTATATAGTACGTGTGTGTACATGTATGCATATTATGGGTACAAATATATTATATTTGTATACATAATATGCCTACATCTATAGAGTAGAGAGGCATCATTGGCGAGGCCAAGCCTACTTGGATTGCAATGGCCAAAGAGGTAAAGGTAAGCGAGTAATAGCTTAGCATATTAAGTACATGAAGTCCTCTTTAAGCATAGAGTCCCTTGACATAGAATAAGCTTCTTACAAGTATTGCAATGTATCGATATGTACTATACACATGTTTTATGCAAATCATACTCCCCAACAAGTTTTTTTTATTATATGAACTCTTTTTACTACTGTTTATTCGAAAAATCTTAAAATTATGAAAATAATAATAACTTTTTTATAAATTGCTTCCAGAGTTCAGCGGTAGTTGCGGTTAGGTATCATCCTCAAGTCATTATTATTGTAATCGTGATAAACGTAACTAGAATAATTATTTTATTAAATGAGACGAACTAGTATTTAAGACATTTTAGGCATCATTGCGCTAATATTTTAACGTCTATTCAAGTTTTTTTCTTATATTGATGTTTTACTTCTTTGATATTTGTAATATTAAAGAGATTCATGGTTTGAACATTCATTTTTAAGCAATGCGTTAAAAGAATGGCTCTTTGAGAATGCAACGAACAATAGTAAGGGTCTCACATACATTCTCCGACTCCAACAACGCCATGGGAAATCAAACTATATGCGAACCCAGAAAATTCAAAACTACTTATACCGTCTTTTTTATACCGTACTCTTGTAAATGTAACTATTGAGAGGATAGAGCAATTATGTTACCACGGGAAAAATGTTATTGCTGTGGTACTATAATAATATAACATAGGTCTTGGTAGGAAATCTTTAACTTATACTTTATGTTTACCAAGTTTCATGGCAAATTGTCCGGCAGTTTTCGAGTACATAAACTATATACAAATATATATATACCAACCACATACAAATACAAATACAAATATATGGTATCTTTTATAATTATAGATACCAGCCACAATCTATTAATCCCGTCGAAAAAATTTTAATTTCATAAATTGACTTCAATCACGCTGTTGTAGATAAATATTCTTCCTACACTTGCGCTTTTTTACTACCATTGCATTGGCAGAATGCAATTATTAAGTTTTATTGACAGATTTAGTTAAAATATCAACTATCAAGCCAATAAATGAAGTAATATCTAACAAATCAGCAAGTGCTGTAAAAACTGATAAGTCCAGTGCAACTGTGGTGGTATACGTTGATGAGCTTTCTTGAAAGGTGCTTTAAATTTGTTCAATTAATATTAAAAAATTAACAATACATTGAAAGAGTTCAAAAGATTACTTAGAAGTTTGATGTATAACAACCGTGTAAATCCGTTTTATGACATAGCGTTTTTACTAATTAATTTAGTAATTTCTATAAGGTATGCCAATGTATTTTTTATGTATGGCTTTTATCCTCTTCGCAGCCACTATTTTCTGATGTTTTGGACAAAAAAAAATGAGAACATCAAACGTTTATTAGGAATTAATTTTTAAAACTTGGCTATGAGTATTTAAAATCAGTTTAAGAGGCATTTTTGCTACATACAATTCAAAACCTTTTACAGCTTTTAAAAGAGTGTCCTTGATGCACGGCGCTCATGTAAGGGTCGATTGAATTCTTAATATTTACGTGATATATGATATGTGAATCGTGATGCGTGACATATGTGAATTGTTTATGTGATAGGAAAAGATCTTATTTATTACTTCTTGTACGGCAGTATCTTTAAACAAAGTGATATTGAAACTGGAGATTAAATTGACAGTCAGGAGCCAGGACGCCGAAGTATACTAATTTTGTTTACAACACAATAATAGTGTTGTACTTTTTAGGGTAGTTTACTTTTAAATAATACTAAATAAATTACAACTAAGACCTAATATAGCACCTAATTTGACCACGTAATGTAGTAACTTACGTAACATTAATGTAATATAGAATTTAATACGTAGTTCATAGTTTGAGTAAAGTAAATAGTTATTTCGCATATGAAGCCTCAATATCGCAGATATTGAGAGCTAACACATTTTTAATTGCATCTCGATAGATACATATCATACAATGTGTCTAAGCAAACTTTTTATTTCACACATTGTATTTAAGTGGTTCAGAGGGAAAATTCAAATAAATATAACTAAATTTTGAAAATAAGTCCAGATAAGTATTTTGAATGAAATTCCTACAAGAGACGATGCTAAAACCAAACAGAATATGTATATGTGAACATTTACATAAGACTTGCAGTTAGATGATCATCGTTTACAAACTGATTAAAGATCAATATTTTAATAATATGCTTTAAAAATGTTTTGAAACAATATTTTATATAGTTAAAATACAAATTATATATGAGATTATGAGATTACATCACTAATGTTTCAATAAATTTAGAACGTTTTCAATACCTGAGAGCTAACCAGGGAGGTATACATTGACAGCTAAAGCAGTAAGAAGCCGTGACAAGGTCGGCAATTTAGAAAATAGCAGAAAAGAGATTATATTTTCCCAAAAGAATTATTATACGAGCCCTTGGACCAGCATCGGCAGAGGAAAATTGGATGAAGGAATAGATCTTTAGTCTCTGAGGAGCTCACAAACGCCTCGATCCAGATTGCCTTTTGAAATCTTCTGAAATCTTTAAATAGTAAAGTGTTACTAAATCGTATTCAATTATAAAAAAAATCAATCATAGCACAATTATATTAGAATAACATAGCTAATCAATAACATTAAACTAATTTACTGCTCATTTAAATGTCACTTAAATTTTAAAATATATCTAATTCGCACGATTTTGTTTCATTGGATAGACATAATTCGAACGAAGTGAGTTATACTCGACTTGAAAATCACTCTTTGTGAACTAACTCCTCTTTTATTATTTGATGAAAATTCGTGAAATTTGAACTACATCATATTTATACCCCGGAGATTGTTTTAATCTATAAATAAGTAGTTAATTATACGTATAAATATTTATTTTTTTAGTTAATCGCCTTCATTTAGTTTTACCGCACTTCGTTCGACCTATACGCGACATAGGAGCGTACTCCTAGTTAATATATATTAACATACAGAATGTCGATTACATTATTTGAATAGTAAAATTATTCATCTCCAGTTATATGTGCATTGTGATTTTCTGTTTGTGTGTCGCACATAAAGTCGTATGTTATAATACTGAAGTATTAAATATTTAATTATTAAACGTTTCAATTTTTTGAGAAGGTTTAATGGAAGTTCACTTTTTAAATCTTCCATTATGTTTTTATCACGAAGTACAGTGTAATATAGGGCTTAAGTGGAGATTCCACAATGTATAGGAAGACAACAACCATTAGTGCTGAAAAATAGCACTTTTCGGGTGGGTTGTGTTGCCTCTTTGCCGTGCAGGGTGAAAAAGAAAGTAATTACCTGGCCGTCTTTTCTGTTATATTTCCATTACTTCGGAATAATTTTTATATGGTTAAGGTTTTGTGGAGTAATATAACATTTTGAAAATTTAATAGAGAATGAAATATATAGATTGATTGATTTCACAGCAATTTAAATACTGACATCACATTATTTTACTTCCCCTCAATGCTTCTTGGAAAAATTAGTAATTTTTTCGTGATCAAAAATTAGCTCTTAAATTAAGTTTTCTTCCATTTACACTTTACATTAAACTTACATTACTTTACATTAACTACTTCTATCACTACACTGGAAAATTTCCCAGTACTGCAGTCTGGACGTTAGTAGGTGGTTAACAAAGCGTAGAGACTTTGCTTATCACCTACAAGGCCAACAAACATAATAATCTTCAGAAGTAAAACCCCTCTCAGCGTGAACTCTTATTTGTTACGTCCACTCTATTTTAAAATCCTTTATTCGAATAATTTTCAACACTTTACTAAAGTACACTAGTACTAATTCGAAATTCCACATTTTGCAAGGGTGGTAACACAACTTGTGCGATTATAGACAACGTTATGAAAAATATGATGTTTTCAAAACATATTCAATAAATGCTTATGATCATCCAGTGGCTAAGAATTCGGTCAAACAAATATTTTGGTTTGTAAAAAAATAAATTTTAACACAAAAACGTTTTATTTGCTCCTTCTAAAAACCACCTCACCCAAAAATTCCATTTTGAAAACAGGGGCTGATAAACCATGTACGGCAAAAATAGTTCTCGTAGCGTAAATCTGGTGCAAATATCTTTTCATCATTCTGACACAGAAATATCTGTTTTCAGTTCCTTTTTGTTGGCTCAAAAGTTACCCATTGCCGTCCTAAGCCGGCAAAAGATTTTATCCGGCCTAGACTGGATAACGAAAGTAAACAATTAGCTGATTTGCAGAAAACCGACGTTTAATGCTTGTTCATTGGTTAATTTTTAGAGGAATGTAGTGGCAGCAATTGCAAATGTTTGTTCTGTTTGTTATAGGTTAGGTTTGAAGGATTGAGAAACTTGTTGGTTTATGCAGAGACTACGTTATGATTTAAATTATTTTTTCTGAATACTTACACGCTAAAATCGAAAGAGTGAAAAAGTCATTTATTTGTCGGAGTGAATAGGTTTTCACTCAGAAAGAGTTAATATTCACTCTAAATTAGTGAAAAATATCCAATCTTTTGGTTGAGTGATGATTTCTCTCATGAAAAAGTGAAATTTTCACTAATTGATAATATAGTTTTGAAACCATATAAGGAAAGAGTGAGAATTCACTCTCAATTGAGTGAGTTTTTGAAAGTGGTGGGGATCGCTTCCGGCGACGCGACGACGCTACTGAGTCGCCATTTTGGTCATTGATTCACATGCACATGGATATTACCGATTTTATATACAGGTAAGCAGAAAACATTGCTTTAACCACTTACTTGGTTAGTGTTAAGGTATAGCTAACGTAATTTAAAGATTAACAATAGTCTGTAGAATCAAGGTTAGGGTGGAGGGAAAATTCAATTTAGTCTCAGCAAAGGTTCTGTGACACTCGTTGAATATGCCTGCGCCGTTACATTTTAGAGGTTTTAGTTTCAATCATCACGTTTAGGTACCAGTTGCCCACAACAAGTGTCGGCAAAGAGTCAGAATTGTAGATCACAAATGCCAATGAGAGGTTAGGTTAGTGAGGTTAGGTGATTTCACTCTTTTAAAGTTGAACTTCACTCTTTTAAAGACTAAAATTCCACTCTGAACAGAACAAGAACCACTCTTTCATTGAGTGGGGATATTCCACTCTTTTCATGAGTGAAAACGGTTCACTTTTTCAAAGAGTGAACCTTCACTCTTTCAGAGTGGCTCAATTTTCTCTACCCCAAAGAGTGAATGAGTCACTCACAAAGAGTGAGTATTCACTCTTTCGATTTTAGCGTGTAGTATATTGAAAAGTATCGTACGTTACACGGTTAAATTTTGCCGTACTCGCATGAAAATCCCGCACTCTCTGTCGCTCGCGCCGGAACTATCATGCTTGTCCGGCAAAACAGTACTTCCCGGCCTAGTAACGTAATATACTATTTCCCTCTAGCTATTTTAGACGCTTTTTATTCCTTGCATGTGTGAGTAAAATAATAATTTGTCTCCCAATTAGAGCGCCTTAAAATTTCCACGCATACATGCAAATGTCTTACAGCTCAACAAATGCAGGCGCTAACAGCTGCTTTAGTAGCAATTCAAATAAGATTAACATCAACAACAATCAGCTGAGAGAATGTTTGAGAACTATGCATGTAAGAACTTTGCAACAA
Organism: Flexamia atlantica; assembly: GCA_035578135.1. Lineage (NCBI taxonomy): Eukaryota > Metazoa > Arthropoda > Insecta > Hemiptera > Cicadellidae > Flexamia > Flexamia atlantica. The sequence continues at coordinate 18,810,271 of JAQJVK010000005.1, forward strand.
TCAGCTGATCGTTTGTGCATCCATGGTTGCAGCTACCTGGACGCAGGCGCTATTAGCAGAACAAAACAAATTGGATATTTTTATTACTTACTAAGTTAATAAAGTAGGTTTTTATGGTCAGGATATTTATTATTGCAGGTGAGGGAAAATGATGTGTGTATTCCGAGTGTAAAACACATTGTTTCTATCGTGAAAATTATACTCGCAAGCTCGGAACAACAGCCAACATTTTTACTCGTGAGGCAGTATTGTAATTTACTCAGACAACATACAAATTAATTTCTCTACACTACTATGATATCACCTTTTTTTGGTTATGTATTTACCACTTGCAAAATTTCATTATTAATTTGTTCACAAAGGAGAAATTGATTAATTTTTTATGCAAAATTAATGTTTGTTATCTTTCCTTACTCCAATACAAACAAATAAACACATACACCTGGTTTAAATATTGTGTAGCGAAACATATTGTTCAAAACACGAATGGAAGGATTTTGCAAATTCAAGACCATTTGTCTGAGGTGCTAGATATATTGAGCAAATTAAAATTCTCACTTTCCATTCTTGTACTCTTATTTTTTAGCTTCAAGTTATTGGACCGGCTTAGGAGTTTTAGGACGCACGATATATTTATATAGCATAATATTTTGCCTTCAAATACTTCTCAAATATCCGTTGTACAGTTTTCCCAAGCATGCAATTAAACATTAAACATATGACAGTTTACGGCTCTTAACATATTTTGGTTTACACGGAGTTTATTCGTCAACAATATAGCAACCTATAAAGTTAATACGTAAATATATTTTTTTTTTAAATTTTGAGTTTATTTTTCGACAAGCCCTATAATTCTGGGCTTGAATTTTCTTTTGATACACAAAAGCTGAAGAAGTAAGTGTGACAATTGTAATATTTGACTACAAATTTATAGATAAAATGAATACAATTTCTTGTTTTGGTTGTGAAATTACAAAAAAATTGCCGAGGTGGTAGCTCAGAGGTGAAGCGCTGGCCCTTTGTGTCAAACGTCGCTGGTTCGATCCCAGCCACGGGCGACTCCTGTTCCATCACGAGTGGTTACATCTGGCTGGCCTATGTAACAATTACCGCTACCTCGCTGTCTTTAGATCGCGCCACACAGGCTTATTGGCCCATGGCGACGGGCAGTAGAGATTTTTTTGAAAAAAAATCTGTTAAATAGCTTGGCTAAAATATTTGGTAAGCATAGTAAACTAGCATAAAGATAATTTCTCATTATGTAAGAATAAACTATGCTTTGTATTTTTACATACAATAAGGGTAATGGTCAATGAAACCGCATTATTATTAGTTTCTTGTTCCTTATACTTTAAGGGAAATATTTATAGAGAGCCTAAAACATTCATAATTCAATTAAAGCAAGCAAACTTCAGCAAATAAAACGGTGGTTTACCTGCGAATACAAGGGACGTTTTGCGGTGCAGACAAACCAACGCGAGTAGAAAAGTTCCAATTACTGAAACTTTTAACCTCAAGTTATTGCTTTTTCATTATATTCCAACCACGGAGGTAATGTATAATTTTAAGTGTCTCTCTAACTGTTCCATGGTTTTCATTGAAAACGTCCTTATCTTTAACACTTAGTTTTAAGTGCTAATAAACTAAGATGAACACAATTTACAAACAATTCTGCAATTTAAGGTTTCATATTGATTTTTGAGTAGTCATTATAAAAACCTAACTTTTGTAAGTTTTTGCTTTATTCCTTAAACAAATAGTAATTACGGGAGGCGATCGACCACAGAGCTCTCTCTCTGAACAAACTTCGCGAGTATAGAGATGGAATGCGGGAAATTAAAACATTTAAGTGATGTAAATATTCAAGAGGAAAGGTCAAACGCTAAAACATTTGATTCAAAATACAAATTAGGTTTCTTATTTGTAATATGAGATCAACTGATAATTTGTAATGCCAGGTTATTATCATCCGCCACATATTTTCCTCATATAATATAAAATCGCAGAATAAGGTTCTTATTTTTAGATACGGTTCTTTTCAAGCATCACCACCATCTTTCAATCTCCTTAAATGCCATTCAGTACTTTTATCCTGACGCTAATGTGCCTTCAAAAAATTTATTTTGTGTTTTTTTTCACAGTGTATTCCCGTAGCCTGAGGTTAAGTTTTAATAGAGGGTTTACTTCAATGACTATTTTCTCTTTTACATTAAACTTTGTATATACCTTTCATTCATTAATTTACTTCCATTATATTGCAAGAAATGTGTTTTGTGCTTGTTTGTATTCAAATTATGTATATACATATATATATACGTATTCAAATGTTTGTTTTATATATATATATATTATCAATAAAGTTAAATGTATGAGGGCTACTAATATTATTATTTTTAACATTTCAGAACACAGTACCCTGTTTTAAAATTATTTAATTAGACCAACATGTTTCGGAGCTTTAGCCCATGGTCACGGTCTTTAAATTAATCTAACCTTATATAAAAATATTTATATAGAGTTTTTATAAACACATTGCCAAATAAATTCGTCAGCTGTTTTCAGATAGACTTGATTACGTTTATCTTTGGGTTCTGGATGTTATAATTTTTTCATATATTAAATTCTTCTTGTTTACTTACATTTTGTTGATTATATTCTTTGGATCTTTTTTATTATGATGGTATATTTGGAATTCTTCTTTGATATCTAGTTTTTTGCCTTTTATTCCATATTCCAAAATTTCTAAGTCTTCTTCTATGGTTTTAAATTTGTGTTTCTTTATCAGCATATGCTCGGCTACGTTTGATTTCATGCTTGTCATGTTTTTGGATCTATAGGCCTGGATATGTTCTTTATATCTACTGTTAAACGATCTTCCGGTTTGACCTATATAATAGCTGTCACATTCTGAGCACTTGATTTTATATATCCCTGATTGGTTAAAGTTTCTTTTCGAAGATGTATTTGTGGTTTTAGTAAACTCTTCTGTCTATAAATAAATGTACAAGTATATCAAAGATAATTCAAGGTCAACTGAAAATGATAAAACCAAAAGCACCTATACTACGAGGATTACCAAAAACGCATAAAGAAGGCATCCCAATCAGACCAATTGTAAACTATAGACACGCACCATCATACAAACTGAGCAGTTATTTGCAGAGAAAAATAAAAAGTAACATAGGTAAGGAAAACAAATATAATGTAACTAGCACATACGATTTAATTTCTAAAATCAAAGATATAGATATACCAAACAATTCATTATTTTTGTCATTCGACGTGAAAAACATGTATACTAACATTCCCACAGATAAAACGGTGAAAATTCTCCAAACAGAACTAACCAAAAACAAAACGTTAAACGAAAAATAAATAGAAGATACAGTAAAATTAACAAAGTTAGCTGTATCACAAAACTACTTTTCATACAAATCACATCACTATATTCAAAAAGACGGTCTAGCAATGGGGTCTCCTCTTTCAGGCCTCCTTGCAGATATCTACATGAACGAATTAGAATCAAAACAAATTATTAACGATATCAATCCCTTCAGAAATAAAATAATATATTGGTTCCGCTATGTGGACGATGTCGTCTGTCTTTTTGAGGGAAATAAATCAGAAGCAAAAGATTTATTAAATTATATTAATTCATTATGTAGTAAAATACAATTCTCTGAAGAAATCCAACCAAAGCAAATCAATTTTCTTGATATTACTATATCAAAACAAAATAATAAACACGCGTTTGAAATTTATAGAAAACAAACCACAACCAATAACATAATTCCTGCAAACTCCAACCACCCTTGGCAACAAAAAATGAATACATTTCACACCATGATCCACAGATTGCTGAACATTCCAATGACACCCAAAAATTTCAATAAAGAAAAAAATATCATAAAATATCTTGCTATAAAAAATGGATATAAACAAAAAATAATAGATAATATGATAAGACATAAAATTAAGAAACAAAAGGAAAAAGAAAATGAAGAGGAAAATATCCCAAAAGAATTCATCTGCATGCCATACAACACGACATTCAATAAAGCAATCCGCAAGACCTTCCACAAATCTAACTACGCAATCAGCTACAAGACCAAAAACAACATTCTGGATATATTAAACAAGAAAATAAGTAAAACTAAAAGAAACGATCCTTCGAAAAGAAACTTTAACCAATCAGGGATATATAAAATCAAGTGCTCAGAATGTGACAGCTATTATATAGGTCAAACCGGAAGATCGTTTAACAGTAGATATAAAGAACATATCCAGGCCTATAGATCCAAAAACATGACAAGCATGAAATCAAACGTAGCCGAGCATATGCTGATAAAGAAACACAAATTTAAAACCATAGAAGAAGACTTAGAAATTTTGGAATATGGAATAAAAGGCAAAAAACTAGATATCAAAGAAGAATTCCAAATATACCATCATAATAAAAAAGATCCAAAGAATATAATCAACAAAATGCAAGTAAACAAGAAGAATTTAATATATGAAAAAAATTATAACATCCAGAACCCAAAGATAAAAGTAATCAAGTCTATCTGAAAACAGCTGACGAATTTATTTGGCAATGTGTTTATAAAAACTCTATATAAATATTTTATATAAGGTTAGATTAATTTAAAGACCGTGACCATGGGCTAAAGCTCCGAAACATGTTGGTCTAATTAAATAATTTTAAAACAGGGTACTGTGTTCTGAAATGTTAAAAATAATATATATATATATATATATATATATATATATATTGTTTTTTCGAACCTTCTTCATACTATTGCAAAATTCAATGGTGATATTTTGTCTACGTCAATCCCTCATCCTTAAGAATGGATCCAAACTCTTAATCAACTAAGAACGAGATCCTCACTAATAATAATGAGTTGGAAACACATAATAGCTTATGTGCAAGTGAATCACGGCCAAGGACCAGTTAGTAACGGCTAACCGTAGAGTATTGTAGGCCGTCAGCCTTACAGGCATGAGTGATGTTTTTTCCTTTTAGGATTCCCTCGGTGACGTCGATGTAATAGGGTTTATGTGTTTAAAAGATTGTGTTCCACTTCTACTCTGTGTGAAGTCAGCCACCCTCCTCTTAAAATAGTGTTTAAAGAAATTGGTAAAAAACAGTTAACGTTAACTCCCACTTGTGTCACAGTAAACTGCAGGTGTCACAGAAAAGTAATAATAAGTTACGTTTTTCAAGAGCAAGTTGGACGAATAACTTCAGTTCAAGCAGACATAAACTCACAAAAACGCTATTTTTGTTTTTTCAGTGCGGTATTCTTTTATTTACGTAAACCTTGTCTAGCGAGTAAACCAAATCTTAAAACAATTACGAGGGGACTAGAAATTAAAATTACTTCTCCATCTAAACAATTTGATATTGGAAATCCTATTTATCTTTTTTCGCACCATTACTTTGGAATTACGAAGTATTAAACTAAACAATTTTGATGAATGCCTTTTTTATTTTCCTTTTTATAACAATAAACAAGTCAATTCAAACCTTTTCTTCTTAATATATAATTAATCCTTGAACAGTCAACTTCATATTTCTCGTAATAAGGAAGGCACACACATATTTAAATGCAGATAGCAAAAAAATATCCATATAAATGAATAAAAGTAGAGCAGACTTGTTTTCCCATTTAAAGGATACGCAGCCTGTTTGATTTCCCTTGGCGTTATTGGAGTCGTAGAATATGTAGATGGAAACTGTACATTGCGCTAGTCCATCTGCAAACCTCACGTTTCTATTTGAAATATTGGCTGTATTTTCATCATTTCATCTGCATTGCATTGTTACGGCTTCTAAAAGTATTACACTTATTGAAATGCTAGCCTTAAACCTTGCAAAAAATACTCACTATGTACATACATATTTACTGTTTAGTTGACGTGTAAAATTAAGATTTGAAAGTATTTTTAGTTTTGTAAAACTGATGATATTGCAGTAACTTAAATATACCAGAGGAGGGATATCGTTAAACAAATATGAAAAAAAAATTTCTATTTGATCGTTACTCATAATACAATTCTCTTGATTCTCTTTTCAACCGTTCTAGATGTCTGTGAATGTGAAAATAGGTTGTGAATGTGAGGAAAACTATCACGGGCAGACGTCTAGACCGATTAAAAAGATAATCAAAGAACACAAAATAAGTTTGAATAAGACTTGAAAATTACTCGAAACTGAGGAAACATGTCTCACTCAGGTCATAAGGTGAACTGGGCTGCAGCGAATAAAGTTTACCATGAAGCAGACTGGATGAAAAGAAATATTAAGGAACCTGCATGCATGAAATTAATAAAAAAAATCTCAGCCAAGTGAATCTAAGTCCTATGTTCATTCCTGTGATTGAAGAAGAAGTAATAAAAAAGATATTAAAACTCAACAAATTAAGAAAATACTATCTCTTATTATATATCCCTATATTACTAACAAAAAACAAAGATAAGTTTCTGCTAATCTATTTTTAAATACAATAGTAGTTATGAAACATGTATTTTTCAAAACAAAATTAACTAAAACAGTTTATAATGAAACAAATTTTACCTTAAATTTAAAATAAACAAATCCATCCTTTTGGAACTAGAATAAGCCTACGAATCCAAAAACGTAATCAAGATTGTTGTTATTTAACTTCCACTAGTATCAACTTTAAAATCTTTTTAAAACACCACCCATACAACAACAACAGTAATTGTAGCCCTGTTTGACAAGGGCATGATCATAGATCCTATAAATATCATAAATATCTGTTGCAGTATCAAACTGTAAGTGATGCTGTAACGACAATAAGCAACTTAAGCCATAAATAAATCATAGAAAGGAAGTCTGGGGGTGTGTTGAGCTGGCTGTTTGGTTGGGTGGACGCGGTTGGCCAAGTGCCAAGCAACCTACTTTTGACATTGTGGATCGTAAAGTACATGCAAGGCCTTTCTTTTGCTTAAAAAGGGGAAAATACATAAATAGATTAATCCATGAAAATAATACCGTAATATCAAATAAACCAAACAAACTAGATTCATTGAGATATATATCAAGGAATATAAACCTTTAAGAATTTTAAGACATCCGCCATAGGCCGTCTCCTGGGAACACTAAAAAATATAAGTGATCAAACAAGGTCCGTTTCAATGTAAAATACAAAAGTGCAAAGTTTTATTATTTCCTGCGTGGTACTACTGAATAAATTCAATGGTGATACTTTCGGAGTTATTCACTGAAATCAAAAACCTCCCTCACTTTACAAAAGTAAATTATCGAAACCTTTTGGGGGCTATAATTAGTTTATTTTTGAATTATTCCTTTGCAACCATGTTCCTTTGGCGGTGTTTAACAGTAAACGCATTTTACATCATAATACATAGAATCGCCTGTTTTCTGTGCCCTACCGTTAGCAGGAAAGTTAGTTTTTGTTGATAACTAGGCGGTAAATTTACCGTGCACTTGTGATTGGAAACGCATATAGTGAACAAAGTAAAAATTATCTTTTAACTTACATATCATTGTTAGTAATATATACCGATTTCTCCGAGTAAAAAAAACAATAAAATCATACAATTTCGATAATGCATAAAACACAAAACCTTTTTTACAATTACCAATTTTCCATGTGATATAATTAACCTACGAATTTTACTAACAACTAAATCTTGTATAAACTGTTTCAGTGCCCCTAATGTCTATAGACGATAAAATTTTGGTTCCGGAAAATGTTTAGCATTATCAGCGTAGTTAAACGATAAACTCCTGGCAGATTCTTTCACTTGGAAACATTATTATCTTTCTGCTTCTTTAACTTGCAGCAGTGATGTAGACTAGTCCGCCATGTCTTGTGTCATAACCAACCATGCATTTACATTTCTCGAAGATAATTTTTAGCTAAGCTGATTTATTATTACAACTGTGTGCTTTGGATATAAAACCTTATCCTCTTATTACCTTAACTAGCTGATCAACACGATTTTACCCGTGGAAAAACAGAAAAAAACTTCCTTGAATTCATGATTTAATGTTAAGGTTGCCATGACAACTTCCCTATACTTTAAAATTGAAACTTTGATGTATCATAGGGCGTAGCCCTGAGAGAATTTAAAAAAATGGTTCTTAGTGGGTGCCTATGCTCTGAGAGGAACGTTCATGCAAAGTTCAAGGTTCTAGGTCAAGTAGTTTGGGCTGTGCGATGATGGGTGAGTGGTATTTGACAAATATATAGTAGATTCGTAACCCATCACGAAATTCCGTAAACCAGAAAATAAAACCAAATTAAACACACATGTTTCTCTATTTCTCTGGTACATATAAAGTTTGCTTGTAAACTATTGAAAATAGAAAATTTTTCAAACAAAAAATGGCACAGACACCATCATAGGGATAGGGAAATTCTTGCTATCACAAAATTGACTGAGCAAAAGTGAAGCATATTAAAAGTAAATTGAATTTGAACCTCTTGCTGACATTTAAAATTGATATGGCTTAAACTGTAACTTGTCTGAAGATTTGACACATTTTCTGACTTTTGCGACAGACTTAATTACTTCACATTCAAATGTCAAAACGCTGTCAAGGAAGTGTGTCACCCAGTAAAAACAGATATTCTGATTTAGTCGAGAGGTTTAGCAAGTAAGACGGGGACGTTGGCGTGTCCTGTAATCCAGCTACTTGGAGGTCACGAATTGTGGATAGTTATGAGCGATCGCTTGTGGACGGGGTGTTCCCTACTGGGGATTAACGTCCGCGCTATTGAATACTACGTTCATAGGACCGTCATCATAATTAGACCAGTTCGTAACATGTAAACCAGGCAAAATTGTGGTTCGGATCCCACGTTAAAATGTAGGTCCCATAGTTGCCATTGGCTGTTGGGCTATTAATTAACAGTCCTGTCTAAGGTACATGTCGGCCTTAGTCAGTAACAAGACTACAAGATCACGCCACAATCATCCTTCACTCATCTGTCATTCATACTTGGCTTAAAATACCTACCTGGGTAGGTCACCATTTCAAAGTAATGTAATGTAATTAGGCTAAACAATAATTAAATTAATTATTTTTGTGCTAATGGAAATGACTTGACAAAAACTTCAACATTAACGTTCAGTTTTGAGTCGATAGTGCCAAAATTCATTTTGACATCGATTACATTAACCGTCAAAATGATTTAATATTAACAGCAATCCCAATGTTTTTTTTTTTTTACTAATGAAAATTACGTATCCATACTACGTCAAGAGCATGTGGCCTAACATATTTTGGTCAGTAACAATTACAAATAAAGTATATCTGTGAGTCAAAATAGTGCGGATTTTCACTAGGGAGAAACTTGCTGCAAAAAGCACAGCTCTATATTGAGTGTATATTTGGATATAAATAAATATATAATCACAGGCTGTTGTTAAAATTATTATTATTTAGATATAAATAAATATATAAACACAGGCTGTTGTTAAAATAATTATGATTTATTAAAATAAACGCTCAGTGTTAAAAAACCATTGACATGTTTACGTAATGAAATTATGTCAATTTTTATAACAAAGCATACCAATGGCATTGAATAGAATACAGATAATTTTACCGAGGTAACAGATAATTTTATAAAGATGAGCTGGGGTCGTCAATCGAGAACTCTTATCATTAACACAAAGGGATAGAGCCAAGGCAGTAACTGATCTTGACCTTCTATTGAATGCGCTTAACTAGACGGAAGATGGAGGACGGCCGTCAATGGCATTCATTACAATGATAAGAGGCCACGATCGAGTGTCTCTTGCACTGGGAAGATAGAGTTATAGGTCACATTAAACCGTATTGTTCTCTTACATCCAACAATAAACCACCAATGAAAATGCAGCACAAGATGGCTCAACAAAAATATGCATTATTAAGGTAGGTAATTATTTACCAAAATTTTAAAAGAATGACAAAGCAATAATCACTGTTCATATAGTTATTTAGTTGGTTTTTTATTATATATTTATATTAACTGTATATATACAGTGTGTAAAACAAGTCCGCTCCCCTCTACCTTTTTGTTTGCTAAGACAAACAATTCAACCTTGGGGACTTATAATAACTTAACCAAATTTTTTTTCGGCGTTACCGAAAAATTTGAGTGTCCCTTGGAAATGGGGGATTTTGGGGGCAACTCAAAATTTTCAAATTCAAACCTCTTTTGAGTGACCCATAATTTTAAAGAGCATTTAAAAATAGGCGAATGGTGGAGGCTGGAGTTCTCTAACGTGTTTCTATCCAACTTTGCAAAGTTTTGAATACACCAAATCCTTGAAACCTGGCGTCTAAGACTCTTGGAGTTTTAATTTCACCTTTGGTGACTTAGACTGAAAACACTCTTGAAAAAAATTTATTAAATGAAAATGTGACCTCTTTTAGTAGGTTTTAAGAATTTTGAAGATCCCGAAAAAAAATAAGAATTTTCGGGGCAGCTTAAACTTTTTTATGAAAATATATTTTGAGTGACTCATTTTTTAAAGCGCTTTTTATGTTTTTTTGACTTAGAAAGCTCCTTAAAAAGAGGGGTCACTCAAAAGAGGGTTAGATTAGTGAAGTTTAAGTTGCCCCAAATATCCCATATTTTTGCGGGACACTCAAAGTCTTAAATCCTATCCTATCCTATTCTATCCTCTCCTATAATCTACAACAAGCAATGTTTGTACGGGCAAAACTTTTATTTCGTCCTAGGATTTTTGATTTTTTGTTTAATTTGGGGTTTTAGGGCACCAGAAATTGATTGGAACCGGTCTCAAGTCTGGGAAAAATCCGGTTTGTGCCATACAGCCTTTCAAAGTGCCCCATTCCAGTGTCCATCGTCATGGGCATTTTTTGTTGTTTATTTTAACCAAAACAGCTGATTCAGGCTGTTTTTATTTATATACAGGTTAGAAAAATAATTTGATTTGTAAATAACTAATTTTAAATTTTGTAAAGGTTTTGTTTTGAATGAATTGTTTGACAGAATATATATTCTATATATATATATATATATATAGTTTGGTTTGATAATGTACGGATTAGTTGTGTTAAATGATTTCAAGAGTAATTTTAAGAACAAACATTATTTGAGTCTACTCGGGAAAAACGATTACAAGCCGTCAAGTTTCCCAAAAGAACTTGCGCTGCTGTTCACCCGCCAACAACGCTGAAAATCGCCACTCAGCCGACGCACAGGGCCGTACTCAGACTGGTTTTTCCGGGACAATTTTACCGGGGCCCGGGGCCAAGGGGAGGCCCCGGGGCGGGTCCAAGGGTGGCCCGGGGGGGGTTAGGGGGTAAAGCCCCCCGGCGAAATAGAGGGTAGGGAACAGGTAAAAAGGGCCCGAAACGACAACAAAGGGGCCAAAAACGACACGTGCGAGTAAAAAAAGGTCACCACTTTGACGAGCCGGAAATCAGCTACGGCTTTGAGTGGAACGGGTGCAGTACCAGGACATGAGGCTCCCGGCCTAATATCTTTACCGGGCCCCGCCAAAGCTGGGTACAGTGTTCAAACGACCGTGCAACGGACAGATGATTCTTCATCCGGGTAGGTCCTTATACCTACCCGGTAACTTAAGTTGAATCCGGAAAATTCTGAAAGACCTACCCGGATTTTGGTCGTGTCATGAAAGAACTAGGAAAACAACTGTTCACCATGAGCAGTACAGACAACCGCATTGAGCCATTCTCGTATCCTCTCTTTTACCCACCCGTGCCAACTGCCTCCAACCGTCGCTCTAAGATATCAAAACTTAAATTCGTGAAGAGTCACTTGGCGTTCCGACCAGCAATTGCAAGACCACTGCACTCCAACGAAGCGACAGAAAATATAACGACCAACTTCAACGGCACTTCACTTCGATCTGTGGCCGTTAATTACAACAGAACATATATATATATATATATATATATATATGTTTTTTATAAGTTTATTAGTGTTGAACGAGACTGAATCAACCCCTTTATGCTTTAACAGAAAAAGCTGAAGGTACGGCTGTATAAAGTCGTCGATTCCATGCTCAAACGGTGTTATGGTTATAAGTGCTCATGTTATAGTTTTTGGAAAATTTTAACTAAAACAGCTGAATCATCAGGTTGCTTTTGTTTAATCCGAGCAGAGCTTGGTCCCGGGTACTATTACCAAAAGAGACTTCTTTTTCATTTAATAGCATTTGTTCATGATTAATTTAAGTTTTTAAGTCACCAAAGGTGAAATTGAAACTCCAAAAGTTTTCAAGTAGTTGTTCTATTCAAAACTTTGGCAAGCTGCCAATTTGGGTAGAAAAACGTCAGAGACCTCTAACCTCCACCATTCGCCTACTTTTTTAAAGCTCTTTAAAATTAGGAGTCACTCAAAAGGGGTTTGTATTTGAAAATTTTGAATTGCCCCCAAAATACCCCATTTTTGGGGGACACTCAAAATTGTTGGTAGCGTCAAAAAATAATTTCGGTTAAGATAGTTTCATTCCTAAAAGGTTAATTGTTTGTTTTAACAAACAAAAAAATTTAAGAGGGGGAAGGACAATGGCGTTTAAACGCGGTTCTTCATTCTTACAGAGAGTAAAATTAAGGCAATTCACCTCAAACCAATATTCTCACGAACACATTAAATGATTACAAAAACCCTTAAATAAATCTTCAAATCTTTCCACAGCATCTTCAAAAAGTGCTGCCCTATGAAGCATTCGGTTATTATTAGGAAACTAAGCCTCTGAAAGAGACTTACTAATAAAGGAAATACAGCTATTCCCACGTGTAAAATCCAAACCACAATTTTAGACTCAACGCGAACAGTTGCCAATGTTATAAAGATTGGTTCAAAAGGTTGATAAAATGTTCGTACTAAGTTTACTAGATGAGTGGCTTACTGCAAAAAACAATGATAAAAAATGCACACAAATTATGACAAACTACTATCATAAAATGCAATACACGTACCCTGCGAACATCTGCCGATCGCTTGGATTAAGCTAGATTTACAACATTTGGGGGATTCACTATTTCCTATATTTCCCGTGCAAGCTGTGTGAAAGTCAAAACTCAGCCGGAGTTATTGCAATGGCGCGTATCTATACATGTTAGCACGAACATCGATTTTACTTCCGTGCATGTGGCAGCCAGCGTGTGCTACTTTACACCGATAAAGTTAAATCAGTCCATCATACGCTGCATTAAAGCAGCATAGAAATATGTAACTGTTAATTCGTTGAAAACTGGGGCTATAAACAAAAATAAATTATACTTTCATCACAGTCGGTGATTATTTATACTTATTGAAGTATAAATATCTGTGATTATTTATACTTATGTGAAATATACTGACACGCACTTATCAGAACAATGTTGGAGTAAAACTGTTTTAACAGTTACAGCTGATAAGAACACTGCGTGATGTAATGCTGTAATTCGTTTTTTTTACTAACTAACGTTAGGGATAAACGAAAACTTTATTCTTTGTTCAAATTGAATCCATTGTCTAAAACAGCCGGTAAGTGAAAATGACCAGAGAATAAATTTCTTTAATTATAATGATTATACATAATAAATCTTTACTCTACTGCAAAAATACTTTAAACTTTACGCATAATAAATTATAGTAAAGCGGGTAAGTAGCATTTGTAGCTTTAATAACTTAAAAGAATACAATTAATACGGAATATTAAAATTTTAATGAATGGTTTGAACGAAAATTCTTCTTGTTTCTGTTTAATTTACCACTTAAAATTAGAGCCTTCAGTTGCACGAACATAAATTATTTGTTTAAGAAGAGCCAATACCTTTGTCTATGCAATCTTGAGCTCGGCCGACCGCGGTAGTTAAAGCGTCGTTCGTGTTAATGGCCTGATCTTAAACCGTCACAAAAACACTTTTATTGCATCATGCGCTTCTTAAACCGTAATAAACCGGTTTATAATGTTCAATTAACTTAAAACAACGTAAGATACTTTTCCAAAGGGAATCATAAAGGAAAAACGTTAATTTACGTTGCTTTAAATGTTTAACAAGTAAAATGTTTTAAAACAAATGTATATTTTGGATGTCCTTCATAGTTACACTAAATTGTACCAAATTGATGATAGAAGCTCTGATTAAGCTATATACCGGATTTTCAAAAGTCAGTTCATCAAGTAATTGTATTTGTTAGAATCAAATAATAAATTAATTTAATTTGTATTGTAATTTTTTTGTTAAACTGAATTTACACTACAAATAGGTTGTCAACTTAAAAGAATCGTTCAAAATGCTTTCCTCCAGCTTCAGTACATTTTTAACAGCGTTTTTTAGCTTTGAATGCATTACACTGATTTGTAAATTTATTATTCCTCGGTAAACTGACTTTTGAAACAACCGGTATATGCGAAAAAAATTCAACTACTCATCGCCATGGGTCAATAAGCCTGAGCGGCGATCTCAAGACAGCGAGGTACCGTCGTAGCAACAGTCACATAGGCCAGCCCCTGAGGTGACCGCTAATGATGGAACAGGAGTCGCCCGCCGCGCCGTCGCCGTTGCGTTGGGATCGAACCAGCGACGTTTAACACAAAGGGCCAGTGTTTAGTGTACTTTTAACGGCAAAACACTAACATTTTGTGAAAATAGAACTCAATATCTAACATATTCTAAAACCTCAGAGCAGATAGAAGGTAAGTGTAAAATAGAAAGTTGTTGGTCTTTGTATTTGAAAATTCTGAGATACGAACGCGCAACCACAGTTTTTGGAACACTCTGTACTTTAAAAGTAAACAAAAAAAGAATTACGCAATCCCTTGGGGTCGATTTAGCGAGGAACAAATTTTGTATTATCTTTGTAGGTCAACTAGTTTGTCCGTAATCCGTTTGAGACACCTTAAGTAAGACACCTTGTAACATAACCTGTTCAGATGTAAGCAACGTAATTTTTCATACAATTGGGGCTCCTTTTCGCATTTCGAATATATTTTTAAATGGAAATAATCTTATAACAGGACACGGATTCTCAATATCTAGTTTTTTTTTCGATGAAAATAGAATACAAAAAAATTTGGAGTCTATTTTACACTCTCAGAATAATATTTTACTAGAGTCCCTCGGAGACGGCTGCGACACTGAGTCGTATTTATTGTGTTTACTCGCAGTCCGGAGCGAGATTAAAACCTCTCTCTGCATCTTGTACCCCTAAACTCTACTCTGGATATAAAAACCAAGCCTCTGTTTGAGATAAATATCACGAGACTCTGTTAACAGCGTATTGCAAGTGAACAGTCTACTACATAGAAAATTCAATCTCAATCGTAAATTAGGAAAATACTTAGAATTACGTTTGAAAGACTAACAACTTTGTGTAAACCCTGTTAACAACTAAGAAAACCCTGAAAAGTTAAATGCAATTTGACTACAAAGTAGAATGAATTTAGTATTCATACACAATAGACCAAATATATCACGTTCCTACAGAATTGTTGTACAATCAGTCGCAAAGTCCCAAGACCTAATCATTTTCACTTCATCAATTTGGAAAAGAAAAGGACCTAACCTAAATACAAAAGGTAGGAAGAAAAATCAAAATGTCGCTAGGAATAGTGGTATGAAATTAGTTATTTTTAAGTCAATTTATGCTTGAACGCTTGTCTTCTTGTGTAGATAATTCGTGAATACAAATCCTTACGTTTACAAAATATCTACAAAAGAGAAAAAATCTGTCTAAAAACTTAAATTTACATGCGGAAATATTAATTTTTTAGACTAAAATTTTGTGATATATTTTTATACTTTTAAGGTTAATCTCCAGTATTCAAAAATACAAATTTTCTGGTATCAATAAAAACAATAATTTTTTGTGTTATTCAAGGGGACAATTTTATTGCTTGTATTATGTTAGAACATTTTCATAGCTTACATTTCCTATTTTCATTTTTTGGAGTTGCTACTGGTATGAAATTAGTTATTTTTCAAGTCAATTTATGCTTGAAAGCTTGTCTTTTTGTGTAGATAATTCGTGGATACAAATCCTTGCATTTATGAAATATCTACACAAGAGAAAAAAATCTGTCTAATAACTTAAATTTACATGTGGAAATATTAATTCCTTTAAAGTAAAATTTTGTGATATATTTTTATACTTTTCAGGTTAATCTCCCTCAATCAAAAACATAATTTTTCATGTGTGGATAAAAACATTCTTTTTGTGTTATTAAAGGAGACAATTTTATCGCTTGTATTATGTTAGAACATTTTGATAGCTTTAGAAATAAAAATTGACTGGTTCTTTTCAATTATATTGATTATAAAACTATCGTCTTGGCTTAACATTTATATTTTACAGGTTTATCCACAGCTATATTCTTGTTTCTAAGAGACTACTCAATTTAAATTTATTTTGAAAGACAGACTGAGGTTTCAAGGCACCACAGCCGCACTAAAAAGATTACATAGAACACTAAGCGTCTTTCGTAGGTTTTTAAATGTCGTTTTTTTAGTACATTATTTCCTGATGCGAGCTATCCTTACCTCTCTCTAGTAGAAGATTCTATTTTTACCTCTATTATTTAATCCACAGTATTACAAGCTTTAAATATTGTGAGAGTAAAATAACGGAAATAATTCAGCAGTTATATTGACGAGCTGAGGTACTTTAATATATCATTATTAATATCATTCTTAAAAACAAAATATTTTATTTAATACACATTATAAAAAAAACTTTAAGTAAAAAAGAGAGAGAGGGGAATAATTTGAAGGTAAGGTGGACACTATCGTGATCATCCGCGTCCGGTAAAGGAGGATTTAGAGACACTCAGTGGGAAGGGCGACCACTTCCATCTTGGATTAAACCCATTTTTTCCTACTGCTATCAAAATAGCTTACAAATACATACCGATGTAATAGTTTTACTTCCTGTTTACTGCGATACCTCTACAGATATATATTTCACTTATTCTCGGTTTATATATTATAAATTAGACTTTTACCACATGTTTATTTGTTGATAAATTTTATACTTTTTGTACTGACAATATTGGAGTTTACTGCATTCAGTTAATATATTTTACACATGCCAAGGAAAAAGATTTATTATAAACAGCAATAAACTAATAAACAATCACAGGGTATTTTTTTAACGCAACCCATTTTTAAGATTGACATATAAAGATGAAATTAGTATTGTTCTGTTTATCTTTAAATTTTGTACAACCTCTAATTTAAGTTTAATCATATTTAGCTTTCATTATGTGCTCAAACAGTCCACCATTGACATTTATACAAAGTTTTGCTATCTCCATAAAATTCCTGAACACGTTTTACAATGTATCTCTTTGAATTTATTGTGTTAAATTTTTTATGTTTGTTTTGAGGTGTTGAATATCCTGTGAATTGTTTTCGTAGGGCTTAATTTGTATGTATAAAAAAATATAAAAAATAAAAAACTTATAGAATGGGGTCAAATCCGGAGAATCTGTGGGGATTAACCCTTCACTGATAAAATAAAGTTTTGGGTTGCGTTAAAAAAAAACACCCTGTATTCTCGTAGTACAAAAATACAGAATATTAATTCCTGATATACTATATCTTTAGACTTTAAATTGTTTATATGCCCTCATTGTTTATATACAGGTAGTTTAGGCAGGTTCCCTCTTTAGTTTACAGTATACCAAAAGACCAATTTCCTATCATTGCCTTACATCATGAACATGAATCGTTCCTTACATTAATCTCATTTATAGTAATAGTTTAATATGTATATGTTGAGTATGTATATATTGAGTATGTATATGTTGAATATGGATGAAATAGTTGTATCTGTATGAATAAAGATACGAAATTAAAAGGGAAAAAACAATAAAATGATATTAAGAAGGTGGATCATTTCTCTAATACCTTTAACCTGAAAAAAACTAGCTGGAGATTTTTCACAAAATACCAATAAGTTATGATTCCTGCCCCAAGTAGCTCTGAGGTTCTATTAGAAATCATCCATCCGATTGGTCATTGGTGGTTATAACTATGAAATCAGCCGTTTTCATTCGTTTGATATGTAAATGTTAACATTGTACTGTAGAAATCAACTAAGCGCTTATAAAGTTTCATGAAAAATATATTATTTAATTTATCGTCATTAATTATAATGTGATTAGAAATATCGCTCATAACTACTCGAGTCGAGCCTTGATCTAAATCCTGCTCTAAGTTGAACCCTCCTCGCGGCCAGCAAAAGGCATCTATCTATCCACTTTCGTCATTAAATATACTTCTTTCAAATAACACACTATAATAAGATCCAAGAGAGTTGGCGGGCCTAGGTCAAGTTTTAAATCACGCCTGCTAATTTTGAAGCATGATGTCAAGTGGGTCCAGGATCAGCTGTCCTGCTTGAAAACCTGACCTCGACCAACGTTTCGATTGGCATTGATCATTGGAGAGTCTACTTACATGTTACACTTGCCCGACATACCCGCTAACTAATACATTGTTGATGATAATGTTTTAATTAATTCTCAGTGCCTTTGTCAATTTAGAAATGTTACAAACATTCAACCTCAGAATTTATTTTTATCCTTAACTTCCATTCGTACTTGTATTTATTTTTCTTGCAAAACATGTTTTTCATCTGTGAGATGGACGGGTGATAATGTCCCCAGAGAAGTAGAGCAAACCTCTCACCACCATCACACTCAGACTGGGAGTGGCATCGGTGCTACTCAAGGTGACTAACCCATCTCATAATTGCTTTGTGACATCATGTGCATGACTAAAATTCTCAAAATACCCCCGTTGCAGCAGACCTGCATACTCAGCGAATTTCAAATGCAAAACGACATATTTCAATCCAACATAGCGAAATTTGACATGTTTTGGAAAGCTCCTTAAGAATAACATGGGGAATGAGTATGCAGGTTGGCTGCTACAAGTATATTAAAACTGGGTGGTTTTAATTCATTATTTAGTAGATCTGAACTAGAAGAAGCTATTTACCAAATTTTATCAAGATATTTTGATAAATAACCGAGATATAGAATTTTATTTATTTCCCATAAGGTTAACATTGGGACAACGTACTGTGTTTGCCACATTCAATATCTCGGTAACCAATGGACATAGAGCCGTGATTCAAGATACTAAATTGTTTGTTTTTTTGAGCTGAATTCAATGGTGACAACAAAAAAATTCGATAAATTTTATTTTTCTTTGTAAAAACTAAAAAAAACTATTTTTGAGGGGTTTATCCCCCTTTACCCCCCCTTCCGGTGGTCCGATCGGGCTGGTTCACGAACTCGTCCAAGTGATTACCACTTAACACGTCTCTACCAATTTTCATTAAGATTGGACCATTTTTACGGCCGCTATCATGCTAACAGACAAATATATATATATATTCGAACGAATGGTGTTTTTTGCTTCTGGTGGCCCCAAAACGAAAAGTTATCATAGTCTCGGGCTTAGGTCTTACCATGAGACCTACGGTAATAGCTTCTTCCCTATAGGGGAAATTCGCTAAAAACTGTTAATGCACAGCTCCTAGAAATGGAATTAGTGTCTAATATTGTAAAATCGGGAATAATTTTAGATTATATTATACAATTACAAATATTGATTTCAAAATAAAGAAAACGCCAAAATTTAGCGTAATTAAAAACTTATATACCCATGTTAATATTAAGACGACGCGACGTTATTTTTTTTAATGCAATGGTGTTTATGTAAAGCTCATACATTAGGAAAGTTAACTACTTAGAATCTCTGTTAAAATAATCCATGTTTTATCATCTACTCAAATCATATTTAATTATGTTCCGACCATTATAAACATAAAAATTAATGGGTAAATAACAACATTTTTTACCCAATAATAAAAAAATTTAACAACACTGGTATACTGAATAGACAATCCGTGTATAATTTAGTAATAACATTAGTTCAGTGTAATATAAATAAGTTTAAGCATACATCGTCTTTCAATAAACGTTGAAAGAGAGCATTTTGTTACTTCTCAGTACAACGCAGGCTGGCAGGTATCCAGCAGACATTAAGTACTTCGTATAACGTCAACTTGTAATGCTGACTAGTTTATGGTACTTGGAACAGGTTCAACTCTGAACGCGAACAGGATACTCTTTTGGACTTAATAGAATCAGAGTTTTTACATATATGTTTTACCAACACTGAATGCTATTTCTGAATAGACATTATTAAGATCCTTATGTAAATATGCAAAAGTTTATGCCAGATATCAAAATTGAAAATAATTATTTTTCCGCAAGTAAGCTGTCCGCTCTATGAAGACAAAATTTGCAACCGTGCCAGAAACTTTTATATTAAAGAAGTTCTCTGGGGTACCGCCGTTGCAATGAAATGACTAATAAATTCCTAATAGATGGCTAGTTTTTATGGATATCTTCTATAGAATCAATGACATAGAGCCAACAGCAACATCAAACCATGGACTGAGGTTCTGAGATTAATGATGGACCTCGGTTCTGTCTGTTTCATATAATGTTTTACAGGGTGAGAATAAGGACACCACAATTTATAAACACTGCAAGTTAATTCTATTAACGCTTTACTTATAAATAGCACATTAAAACAAAGCTTATCTTATGCCATTTTATCTTGATTAGGTATTTATTTAGTTTCTTTAAAATATGTCTACATATCAAACCAAATTCACGGGTTCTATGTTTCCACCATTATTTCAAAAAGTTAGGGTCCAAAAATTCTCTCTGTTGTAACTTCAAATCATACTGTCTCAGCAGGCCTGTGCAAAGGCTTGAGATGAAGCTCTATGGGATTTCCACTACCCCAATAGCGCATGTGTTTGTTGACGTAGCCAGGAATGTAAAAATATGGTTCATCAGTCATGATTAACAGGTTCGAGAACTGTGATACTTGTTTTTTTTTTTTTAATTCATTTATTTCCGGATCAATACAAAATAAGTATTATGCACAGAATGTAATAACATTAACTATATAGCATCTGAAACATTATTGGGCTCGCTCTCTTGGAGACACCTAACTAATTTTCAATCAAAGCCTAATCTATTTCGTTCATTATGTCTTGCAGAACCCTCGCCTTCAAACGCCTATTCACTGTTGGTTCACAAATATTGAAAAATTGTTCACCGGGGACAATACCAATATTGTTAAGGAACTTGGTTGCACTTTTTTTTACGAATTCTTCAACTGAGTCCACACCAAATTCTTGATGAATTAGTCTGTTCCGGACAAACCAGGGCGAGTTGACACATAGCCTAGGAATTTTATTTTGAAATACTTGAATTTTGTTTAGTTTTTGAAATTGATAATCCCCAGATAGGGCAGGCATACATCACCAAAGGTCTTAAAATAGTTTTATACAATAAAATTCCATGTTTAGGTTTAAGTGAAGACTTTCTGTTTAACAAGGGAAAAAGAATTGATAGCCGAGAATAGCCTTGTGCCAATTTTGAATTAACATGAAGATTCCAATTTAACTTTTGGTCGAGATGAATTCCCATATTTTATGGACTCAGAAGGATTCCATTCTATTCTCGTATTCTATCTATCGTGATATTAGGAGGGATTTGTGGTCTTCTTAAAGTGAATATCTTAGCTTTACATTTTGAAGCGTTTAACTGAAACCTCCACTTGTTGAACCATTCAACCAATGTGTCAATGGAATGTTGAAGATTTTGTTGAGCTATATGAATGTCAGAATTTTGAGTTATTACTGCAGTATCATCTGCGTACAAAGCAAGTGAAGCGTACGGTGGAATAGGGATGTCTATTGTAAATACATTATCACTCTTAAGGTATGCTATAAATCCTTTTAATACTTACGTCTAGTTTACTGTATTTAATCTTAAATAAAATTTTAAAATAGACACATATCTCCTCTAGCGTATTACGTGATTTTTGATTGTCATTATTTCATTAGAGAACATTGCTTTTTGGCCGTAGTCTGGATCTTTCAGGTATTGCACAACTTGAACCTTATAAGGATGGGAATGAAGATCTTGATGCAAAATTATTCGCAGAGATCTGTTTGAAATCTAAAGAGCCATCGCTCGTTTTTTGGTGGACCTTTTTGGACTTGGATTTATTGCGTCTCGTACACATTCCACATTGTTCGGTAAAAAAAATATTTTATAGACAAAATTGCTGTTACTTAATTTAACATTTAATTTACGTAATTTAATTCATCCGAATCATTTATCTATGAATTTGAAATTTTCGCTGAGATTGCAGGTCTCCTCAGTATTTAATTTAAGTTCGTATTTAAGTAAGTAATTTAAGTTCGTATTCAAACCAAACAACATAATAATATTAATTTCTAATATGCTATTAAGTATAATTATTAATAGATTTGAATCTAGTAATAGATTTGAATTATCTATTGTTAATCTAATAAACAATACAATACAGAGGTATTTATGATTTAAATAAAAAAAATTTTTAATTCCTTAACAAAAACATATACTTAAAACTGTTGTTTATTAAAACAATTTTAAGACATTGACTTACACCTGGATTAAATAAATATTTAAGTTAATGATGTATACTTTTTGGCTGGTAAGCGAAGAGTAAAACATGGCATCTATCTACTTCCAACTAGTTGAAACTCTTATACCATATACTTCATGTTTTCGGTAGAGATGTATACCATGCAGTATTATTATCCTTTCAAAGATAAAACCTGACAAAATTTCTGAACAGTCCTCCTGGTGAAAACACCAGTCTGAATTGTGTGAATTAAATATATAACAATGACACCACCTCATGTTTACCTGGAAACTTTCACGCTTGTTATTTTTCCCCAGCTGGTAACGAAAGGTTTGCAGACTCACAAACAAGCTCTGTAAACTCGACAAAAGATCTTTCTGTTTGTTTAGAGCTGCACGTTCAAACTCAACTATCAAATGATCGTACTATATCTGTATATAATGAAGAAAACCACTGCCACTATAAAAAAAAAATACTAAAGGTTCATAAACAAATAATGCCAGTGTATCGAATCAGGATTAACTTCAATTACAAATACTTATTTGGAAATAATGAAAATTAAAAAAAAACTGCTAACTTTTTTACATTCACATACAGAATTCTTTTGTCTAAGATTTATTTTGCATACCTTATTTTTTTCATCATAAGAGGATAGCACCCATTTTTAAATACTGTTTGTGTATTTGGAGACCCAATAACTTAGTATAAAATTATTTATGTCGGTGTTACACTCTCTCCCTACATACCTCAGAAGTATATCTCCGGTACTTTTGACCCCTTGTTTGCATATTCCAAGCAAAAGTCCATTGATGCTAATATAAAACATATAACTTGTGTTTTCAATGGCATAAATTGATTTTAACTCATATGAAAGTTTGCCTATGTGGTTATTTAAAATATAAGTGTTAACTGAGGCTTTGAAAAGATCATTCCATTCAGAAATTTATGAGCTCTGTAATATTTTTTTTCTGATAATAATGCACACATTTCATGATAAAGCTATTTCACCATCAAGTCGCAAAAATATCCAAAAACACACGCGGACATATATGCATACTCAAAATAATCTTTTAATTCACACGTAATATGCTTGTAAATTTCTTGGTCATAATGATCATGAGATAAGATTTTCTCCTATCAGGCACTGTCTCCCAAAACTTACATAACTCTGAACGGAAACTCAAGTAGCAAAAAATATTTTGGCAGGTAACAACTAATAAAAATAAAACCATTTATAAAATCACAATAATGTGATTCTTTTTACAATTAATTTCAGCTTATATTAGCTACGAAATCAATCAATATAATAACTCAGATGTCATTAATACTTTTAAATAGTCGCCTTAGAATTTTTTTCGTTATTCGTTTTTTGTATTAAAATTATGCAAACTATAGTCATACAAACGTACAACATTAAGCTGTAGTGCAACTTTTGTATAAACAATTTCGTTAGGAGTCATTTTACGTTGGATAATGAACTAAATTACGGTTGTTATAACAAGTTCAATATTGCACTAGAAGTAATGGTATGATGATAATGATAATGATTTTAAAAAAGAAGTAGGAAATTACTTTAATCATAACAGCAGAAGCTGTACAATAGGTGTATATAACTTCAAAAAAGGTGCCTTCAATTATAAACAATAAACTTTATCCTCGAAAAAATGTATTACCTTTAACTGGTCATTTGACTATTGTTCCACATCCAGTATAAATGTGTATATTTTTACTTTACCATTATGGATTCTACTGATTAGTTACTAGTTGACCCGAAAGCTTCTGTGCTGCCTCCTGTATAAATATATATGGGGACCGAGCTTCGCTCAGGAGAGAACGGTAACATTTTCAAACATACAAGATCATATTGCTCCCCACAAAGACAATAAACTTTGTGGTTTTATTTACTAAGTATTCCACTTTGTTTCTATTATTCAATTTATTATGTCTTTTTTCTTCTAATCGATGCTCTCATAGCTCGTTTCAGTGGCCACGCGCTGTGACGAACGTTCTTGTACATCTCAACGGTGTGCTCATATTGCTCCACACTATCATTCGTTTATTGATTAAAATATAGAAAATTCAATCTATACGATGTTTCTCACAAATAACAGAAAATAAATTTTCTAAGCATCTAAATTTTGCAGCACATACTGAAGTGGGTTGGATTTAATAATGGATTGTTTTTTTTTCACTTGGCAACGTTACATAATCTTGTTTGAAGGATTTTCTTCGTTGATATTTTGGAATGAACCTTTTCCTCATAAAATGAAGTTAAATTTTTTCTTTGTACATTTATGAGAGTTTGCTAATCTTGACTATATAAATTGTATTTCGAACTTTTAAAAACATTTAACTAATTTAAATTTGTAGTATCTAAAAACATCAGAACACTTTCATGTAAACAAATATATGTTGTTGCTTTGAGTTTATTTCTAATTAACCTATAACGCAGCTGTTTGCCTATTTAGAATTTTTAGGTGAGGATTTTTGCGTTTCCACAGTAAATTAAACCTCTTAGATTAACTTAATAAAAACCACAACTTCATGTGAAAAATGTAATTAGAATCGTTGAACCAGTTTTCGATACAGTATTTAAAATATATATATATATATATATATATATATATATATATATATATACAAAAATTGCTTATTTAAAGTCATGATAGGATTATATGAATCTAACAGAATAGAACAATGTTAGTTTTCAGCTTGGTACACTCTACACTTTTTTACGTATACTCAATGCAAAGAAATAACCTCTGTCATATTTAATTACCAGTAAATATTTTTTCGTCATACTGTTTCAAAAACAGCTGCTTTTGACACATGCGTTAGGATTCAAAAGTTGTTCTTTTTAGTCCTTGGATAGTAACATATGATTTGATGATTAATATTTTCCTAGGACCAAAAAGATACCTCAAAAAAGGTCCTCAAAAAAGGCCGTAAAAAAAGCCTTTTTGATGGAGGCCTTCAAAAAGGTTTTGAAGATGATACTTTTGATTCGAGGTAAATAATCGAACGATCTTCATTCGATTACAAATAGTCAAAAAATGCATCGTTATTGTACGTCAGCGTCGATGATGAGCTATCGATTACATCGGGATGGTTATCAGTTATTATATTCAATTGCAATTCATTGTTGCATTGTTGTGGGTTTTATCAATTTGTGAAACTCGCTTATTTCACCAATCGATTATTGCATGCGTTCGACACGTCGATTGTTGTTCACTGCAGTCAGTTTAACCTAACACAAATGAAACAATCAGCTGACTGCTTCAAATAGCAAGAATAAGATGGAAGCATCTTTGGGAGGTGTCGTGAAAGGTAAACAAGCTGTAACATTTTGGTTTTCTTAAGTAGTTTGCGTGTTGTATTGAGCGATATAACGAAAAATATAGTTCATCACACGGACCTATAGCTGCTTTTCGTTACTCGGTCATTTTTCAACCTCGACTTACAGCCTCAGTCGTAAAACTTTACCTTGTACGAAAAGCGTCACCTTAGGGCCAAGTAATAAAATATAATATTGTAAAAAATGTTACAATATTATAACAATATTGTTAATTTGTTTCTGTCTATGCATTTAACATAAACTTCCCTTTCTTTTTAACCTTTTTTCTACCTTTGCAATGCCATTCTAAGGAAATATGTCAAAAAAATTAAAATAAATGTTCGAGTTGAATTGTCGGAACGACCGGTATGGAGATTTTTATTATCAACCGATTGCTCGACATTGGCAATGGTATTCCAGTTGAAACAACGTCTGGATTCATTACTGTCAATGCCTGCAATTATTGTAACTTCCAGAATCAAACACAAAACATATCGAGATAGGGTTCCCAAAAATTATTCAAAATTACAACGGTTATGAATTATAACAGGAAATACGGTCAATGATATTTAACTCTGAATATTGAAAGCAGACATCTCAAATTACGTTTTTTATCATCAATTGAGGTCATTTTGCAGTAATCATTTTATAGTTGGATATGGGTACTAGACGGCTCTCTGTCTAGTCTACCAGTACGAGTTCGTCAATGGGTCCAGTAATTAGAAGCTGTCATTTTGCTGAGAAGTCTATTGGCTGACTGGTTTGATCAACCTCCTGAACATCTTTGTTCATTCTTGTCTCTCTGAGAATTTTTACTCCTGGCTGAGCTTGGATACCTAGTCAGGTCTTGGAGTTGTGGATCGTCCTGACTTGTGTATCTGGGAGGGGATAAGGGACCCTTTTCCGTCAATCGTAACTATAAATTGTCTCTTTTCGCACAATATCCCTCGGGAGACTTGCCTAGGCGGCAATGCTGGGTAGGGCTTTCATCCCTCCTACTCCAGAAGTCTAACAGTCTAGTTGGATATGATTCCAAAGAAGGATAGAACAATAATTATAACTTAAGAGCTTAAACAAATTTAGGAACATAACTGTCGAGTTTACATAGAAAGGTCTGATGAAAGGTAAACAAAATACTTAAATACAATGGTTATTGATTTTTATTTAATTTAATTGGAGATAGTAGTTCATTGATTAATGCAGATTGTAAGATGTTACAGTTTATAAACAAAAATCCAAACAAGATAATTAGGGCAAGATAGTTTTAAGACCACGACAGCGCTATGAGAGTCCATTGTAAAAACGTCTACAGGCCCGTCTAATAGTGTGATGTCACCAATGTCAAAATCATTTTCGAGAGAATTTATGCGCAATTGCAGTAAATGTCCATTATGATTAAAATATTGACATACGTTTATTAGAATATGTTTGTCTCAAAATGACTCAAACTAGGACAGATAGCCATATTTAACTTTCGCCGGTATGGTACAGTGTTCATGTGAATCAAACATTTACATTCAGTATATTTCGTAATAAAATAAAACAGAGAGGAGAGAAAAATTTGTTTGCTCTTCCTGCTACGGTGCTTATCTGGGTCCGGCAAAACTGCGTCCACATCTGTTGTTACGGGAACAACGAATGTTTCTCTCCCATAGCCGGTAAAAAAAAAACTATAGCACTTGGATTGTTATCTTAAACTGAAAACAAACAATTATTTTGCTTATTTAGTTTTTCACTAATGGAACCATGCGGAGACAAATCTTAAACTTCATTCAAATTTGTTTTAGCTTAAGCTTGAGCTAATGTCTAAAAATAATAATTATTATTTATATACCTTGCACCATTTTAATATGAAAACAGGAAAGATAGTTATCCAAAACAAATATTTGGAAATTTATAGTCATACATATAAATCAGAGATAATATTTTAAACTAGAAAATTAGGAATACCTTAGCAGCACAATTAACCACACCCTTCCCTCATGTTAGAAATATAGTTGCAAATCACAAGAACGTAGTACAACTACCAATAACTACATACTTAGTCACTAACTACACACATATATACTAACCTTGTAACTAGGAAATTTTCACCCACCAGAGAAAACGTTGTACTCCCTCCCCTCCTCCCCCTTATGTGATATAACATTTTGTCATGATAAAAAATATTAATGGTGAAAACTAGAGGTCTCTACGTTGATCCAACATAAAGCGTTTGTGAGACCTATAAATTTGGTTTGCTATAACTTGAACAGCATCTGCTTGAAAAACTGCTGGTCAACATCAAAATATTTAGTTTTTACCTTTCATTTTCAAGTCCTTTAAAATAATATTTCACATGATCGGGTATGTGTTCAGAAAAATGTGGAAGAACCAAACTTCCTTCCCGGACTTAAAATGATTCACTGTAGTTGCATTTGATTTAATTTGACGAAAAATGTCAAAATTGAGCATTAGGAGCGGATTGTTTGGAACATTTAGCTCTTACAAAATATATATTCAATGTATCCCTCTTTATATTCGTTAGATGCGAATGTATATCGTTTAAATTTATCTTCACATTAACCCCCCTTCCTACCCGAACCTGACGCTCAAATCAGTGTAACCTTTTTACATGTAGGAGAAATGTATGTATAGTAGGATTTAGTGCCGATTAAAAACATATTTTTATGTCCAGGTTTAGGTCTAATTACCCCAAACTAATTGTTATGGATGATTTCCTATGAGAATAGGTACTGTCACTAAATGTTAAGTAACATAAAGTAATAAGAAATATTTAAAGGTTTCGAAAATGAATTTAGTTTGAAAGTCAAAAGGATGGTCAATTATTGCCTGTTGTCATGACAAAACTTGGTCTTTAAGAAATCGTCATTTATTATGTACTGTATACTAAAAGAAAAAAAACTATTATTCCGTAATATTAAATAATTTAAAAAACACACACACAAAAAACGACAAAAAATTATTGAATATTTTAAATTTACTACCGAGTAATTTTAGTTTAAACTGATTCATTATTAAATGCAACTATGTAACTTTACTATACATATATATATCATGAAGAAGGTTTATTGAGTATCGAGGGAAATAAGACTAACCACTTTCGATATCCAAGTGGAGGCTCATAATATTGGTCTTCCTTTTGCATTAAGATGCAAAGCTTCTTTGCAGAAGTGAACTTGTTGGAACAAAATCTACTCAACTGGCTATGGGTCTGGAATTTTAGTTCAAAGAGTCTGAAATTTAGTTCACATTTTACCATCGCTTCTCTTGATTTATAATAGCTTTTAAAAAGAGGTGGTTTTTTTGACTACAGTTGAAACATGCATTAATATTATTATTATTATAGGAGAGACTTAATTTATCACTTTAAAATAAAGGAGAATATTGTGTGTTTGAAATTTTTGGAACATGTCATAGGGAAAATTTTACAATACAACTATAGGAAAAATGTATATAATATCTGTCTCGAAATTTTCAACTTTATTGATAATATTTTAGTCCTTGATTGATAAGTCAATTTTTCGGAGCGGGCGGATAAATTATTTTAATTCTTGGGCAACCACAACCTTAATTTCAATACACACCCTTGAATATTGTCACACACAAGACATTCACTAAAATACCGGATCGCATACAAACTTTTCCGAAACATCAAATCTCTCCGGAGAAATTAAAACTTCGCATTCGATGTTGTGCGAGAAGCCGCTCCGACCTTTCGCTTCGCGCAAAACATTATTTGTTATTTTTTGTATTATTTATTAACACCGTGGGAAGCAAAATGTGCTATGGAATCATATAGTCATATTAAAGAAATGTTTCGCTGTATGGACCTGTTAAACACTTTTAAACACCGTACATTTGACAGCATTACACTATATTTAAAGCTCGAACGAGGATTTTTGTTTCGTATGTCACCATCTGATTATTATTTTAAGTCCATAAATAAATTCCTTAATAGAAAATATGAGTAGTCAAAATTTTTCATCCAATCACTAGATAGACCATTAAAAGAAATATAGAGCATACAAGCAATTTGGGAATGAATTAAAGAAATTTAAGTAAAACATACGAAATCAAAATTATTCATAAGAAGTAAATTATTAATTGTTATCATTAATGATACGATTTGATGTTATAGAGGGAAACAAATTAATCTTAGGAGAGAGAGAGTTTTATTCTATTTATTTACTCTATAGGAAATAATCTGCAATGAAAATCTGCAAAGTTGTGGTTTACTTGAACCGAGGAGGGGATTTAGCGGGGACATAGTCATACAATATATTCAATCGGTCCCCGCCACAACACCCTTCCCATCTCTTTGGACCCATATAACAATTCATCATGCCTCCCTGCCACACTTTCATTTTCTTGGTTCCTTCCTCTTTGAAATGTTCTATATATTGCAGGGTTAGGTTTGTAAAGTAGTCATATTTCAGAAAGATTTTGTTGTATAAACATGTTAAATTTTTATCAAGCACCGTATATCTGGCTACACTTCAACATATATAACATCTTGAAACGAGGGTTGTGTAATCGCAACTTTTGTAGCCAGACAGTGAAAGAAATAGCTAGAAGAATAGCAAGTGGCTGGTCCGACTGACAAGTTGGTACACACCCCTGGTCCTATAAAACCTAGTTAACCATCAATTTCGAAGCCTTACAAAACGACCTATTAAAATTAAACAATCAATTTAAAATACATGCTTACTAAATGTGCTAGTTCAAAATCAGGGTATATGAACTGGAAATATAAACAAAGAAATGTTTATTAAGATTTCAAAATGTTTATTTGTGACTCATGACAAATGTTTCCAGCAATCTTATATACTACTAAGATACGATTATTGTCAGGTATTACAAAGATAATTTAAGTTTGAGGGTGCATTTTCAGTTTGGCGTCATGAAACTGGAAGGAAAGTTAAAAAGTAAATTTATATTGAATAATATTAAGGAGTAGGGAGCCTCTCCAAAATAAGTTTGTCATCTCTCCTAGTAATGTCATTTTATAATCACTTCATCGATAAATTCGGCTAGATTTAGGCTGCTCATTCTGAGGTAATTCGAGCTAAGTTTCCGGAAAAATTTCGATACTTTAATTAGGTCTTCTCTCTTCTATGATTGTGAGTTACTCAGGCATGGAATATAACCTTTATAAAAATAAACTTGGTATCATAGAGATATAAAAAACACAAAAATTAATATTACAGTTTTCACCATATGACACCATTAAAATTCCTACTGATGGAAAGTACAAGGCAACTTCAGATATCATTCAAATAATTCTTGATATGGTTGCCAATAAAATCTCAAAAGGTGTAAAATTTACAATCCAAACTCTCTGTGGAAATTTCTTAGCATATTCATAGCATCGTTACCATTAATCATTACGTAACGCTACAGAACGCTTGAATTCTATCTCATTAAAGCTCTCTTAACTGGCCCTCTTAGTTTAAATTAATTATAATTCTCTTTGAAAAAGTACATGATGTTTATGGATCAGAAGAAAATCAAGTGGAGTTGGATCTGGATTTCTAGAACCTATTTTATCAGACCTCCACACACAATCCACAGATCGAAAAAGTTCGTAGATGACGATCATCCCAAACATGATTTTTTTTAACAAATCCTAGACTTTTCTGGATCTATGTCAAAAGCATTGTGAATTCAGATCAAGGACCTACATTAGAAACATGACCCACCTATGAGAGCGGATAAGGGATGCCATTGCAACGTTAATCAAGGACTGCTAAGCAATGTGATTGAATATCGATTTTACGCCTTCAAAACCCCAACTGTTACGTTGAAATTTATTTAATTTAGTATTTTTAGTTTTTCTAGTTATACATATATAAATTTTACCATACTGTAGTTAAAGATTTGCAGCGTAATTGGTGTTAGAATGTGTCAATTCTATTTGGATGACTCTGAATAAATAATCTTATTTGAAATATTACTTATTCATGCTGTGTAGCCTCCAATGCTGACATATTACAACTTGTGTCCAGTTATTTCATTTGACAACTCTAAAATCACTGATTACCCCAGAAATATCACTAAACCCCAATATCTAGGCCTGGTCCCCATCCGCAAGGAAAGAAGGAGAAAGACAAGCCAGACCTGTCGTCGACCTCCTGTCATCTTAAAATGTTGACAAGAGAAGCAGACTTTTTTGGAGTTCATCCACTCTTCGTTCTGCCACGAAAGCTACTCACTCAAGACTGATTGATTACACACACCAAGGAATTTATGAATGTTTAATTTTAGTTTTGATATTATTTATGCATGAATGTCATCACTTTTTAGTGCGTACTTGTACTTCAGAGATTAGAAATACTGTAATTAAAATATTAGTGTTTTATTGTAATCAAAACATAGTATAAACACGATTTATAAATGCATTCACATTTCTTAAATTGATTGTTCATGCAAACCTTTTTTTTTATTTTGAACTAGTTTCAAAATTATTATGTTCATTATTTAGCTTTTACTGTGCTTACATGCACAAATGTTTTATGATTTAATACTTCTAGTAAAAAATATATCATTTAAATTACTCTGCACTAAGAATTTATAGTTAGAGGGAATTTTATAGCCTTACATTTTGCAATGGGATGGTAACAGTTTAAGGAAACGGGGTCCCCACTAGCGACAGTAATGATAAAATCCGAGGAAGGTAGAAATAACGTGATTTATCAGTGAGAGTATTGGGCGCTGAATATTGACTAAGACAAACTAGTCCTTAACCAATCTCCAGAGGACGTAAATTTATCAGCAGCTGGAGTGAGCTCCAATCCTCCAACTCTCTACAGACTATTTAGAAAGCAATTACAAAATTGCCAAAGTTTCCGAAATGATTTCAAAATATTCTTCTGCAATGCAATACTGCAAAGCTATAAACACTAATTACTAAGGTAAACCGAGTTTGGCTGTCTGTATAGCTGCAATGATATTACGTTTTGTTAAGCAAAAAATCTTAAGACATTGTAATTTAACTCACATTAATGTAACGCGTTAATTTTGTTTTAACTAGACATTAAATTCAATAGTAATGTCACTAATTTATTCAATTGTAAAACAAAATGCAAATAATGCCAAATAACAATTGTGACGCGTAATGGAGGCTTGGATTGAATTGAACTGAAAAATGCACTGGATAAAAAGTAACATTTTTATTTTATTATTACTGTAAAATATTGATAGAACTAACAACTCAAGAAAACCTATTGAAGTAATTTTTTTGGATTACGAATAGAATATGGCGATATCTCAAAAACGAAAAATAATTTTACAAACGGATTATGGCATTCAGTTCATCACTAAAAATTAGTTGAAAATGATAGGTATCAACGCCAACTTTATATTTGAATAACTTCACTAATTTCGAAATGGTGGATCCAAGATGGCGTACGAAAATAGTAAATCCATCAGAATCAGGCGAAAATTGCTCGACAATCAGTGGTAACTTGTCAATATATAGCTTTATTCAAGGATTATGGGCTTATTTCTGCAATGCAAAATGTTAAAACGAGTTAAAAATAAAGAAAAAACAGATTTCAGCATTGAAACCCGTGTAAAAATCTAGTTCAAAGCAAACCTTTACATTGGAAAATGATCTTTGTAGGTATCCAATATGTCGGCCGAAAATATCCACTCGAAATGAAGTACTTCCTATCCAATAATTTTTTAAGGTAGTCTGGGATTGATATTTAAAAAATGTGGAAAAAAGTAAGAGGGGGGGATATTTAAAACTTTCTCTGTATAATTTTTGTAGGCACACGCTATATTATAAATAAACGTCTCCTAAAACCAGTTTGTTGGTCGTATTGCCTTAAAAAAAGTATTGTTTAATTAACGCTTAGAACTTAGGAAATCATAAACATATATACCTCTGTTTTTCCTTAGATTAAATAATTTATTAAATTTCATCAAACACTTACACTCGTCAACTAAGAATAGAGGAAGGCTCGCAAGTTTTAATTATTCATGTTCCCCCTCTATTGCCTTGTTATGTTTAGGAAATACATTCTAAATACCATGTTTAATTATTTAAACCCCATATGTCTTGAAGCAAACAATATTTCGTTTGAGTTCACTCAATTTACTCATTTAATTGTCTTTGTTCCTTACCACGATTACTGAAAATTTTGGTACAATCAAAATCATATCTTCGTGCTGCAAATACAAGATGTTTAAATACTCGTAATAAAAAGTAGGCCTACATATATGAATCAGTTTTTTTAAAGGGGCGTAAGTCCTAAGAAGGAAACTTTCGAAAAACAAGAAAATAGGTACTGTTTATTTTCAAAAGGGCGTAAGTACAAAACGCCATTTAACGGTTTTTTTGGCATACGCCATTTTAAAAACAAATCACAGAAATGCAATGCTGATTTCTTCCATAACATTCATTATAGGTACGCCGCCGCGCCCTTTCAAAGCAAATCGATGTATCTAGTTGAGTAGAGTACAAAACCACCAAAAACTGAAAATCTGAAAAATTGGAGGCCCTTAAAAAAGATATCAACAGAATTTAAATAAAACCCAATGTTTTGAACGGCCGGCGTTGAAAGGATGTTAACGGAAGAAGACAACAAGAAAAGGGAATCAAAGCCCTTTAGGGATCTTTGTTGGTTCTTATCTGATGTCCTCATCTAACAGACCGTTACAATTTCTCCTCAACATTTTCACCAAATAGGCCTATAACAGAGTATAACATAAGTTGATGAGACCCCAAGCTTCATTAGAAAATCTTTACATTGATAACATTTAATTAGCTGTTAAAAATAATCTAAACATTAAAATTTGTTGAAACATTAATACATAACTGAATTAGGTTGCGAAACACAATTTCCATTTATACTGCTATGTATTATATGTACTGTTTTAATCTTAACGGAATCGTGTAGACAATTCATGATAATGTGTAAACGTATAATATTATGTGTTGTGTATGTATAAAATGAAAAATTACTCGCCTTTGTGAGCTTATTAAAATTTATAAATCTTTTCTTAAGTTACTAATTGACATTTTTATTTTTATTGCTCCCAAATTATTTAAAAAGTAAACCTTAAAAATTATACCCTCGCAAATATTGTAATGTCATAGTAGAGCTGAGTTTGCAGGGATTCAGCATACGAAATCATAATTATAAAATATTTTGAGAAATATTGGTTTTTTTATAAACATTGCCGCCATTTTAAACTAAAAATGATTTTCGTTGAGTTTGCTTCCGTGGAAGTAGTTCCTTATTAGGGAGCTTTAAATCATGAAAACATCAATAGTATATATTTATAAAATCCCACTGACGTATGTATCATCATGCAGCCTTACTTGACCTTGTACTTTGATACTTTGCATAAACATTTTCTTTTGGCTTAGGCATCCACTAAGAACGGACTTAGATTTCCGCAGGGCTCCGCCCTATGGCACATACACTTTTCAGAGTTAAACTATAGGAGGCTTTTGAAGTAGTCATTACAACCTAATGAAGAATGACAAATTAAACATTAAATCATGAATCCAAGGATTTTTTCTCTTTTTCCACGGGTGAAGTCGGATTGATCAGTTAATATTATATACATCTGAAAATCGAAACCCTTTTATTAACTTAACCATTTAATTTGAAATGGGTTATGAAATATGTTCATTATTCCTTCAAGTCAATTTAATAGGTTATTTTTTTTTTTTGGGGGGGGGGGTACTTTAGACGACTCGGGGATTTAAGGAGGTACTTTCCTTCATTCTTTAAGGCATTTCATTTCGATCACGATCGGTATGAGACTCCTTAGGCGATACAACCTGTCCACTCTCCAATTAAATCAGTTCAAAGTACATTTATCTTGAAAATATGGTGTGTATTATTAAGGTGTTTTCGTTATACTGCTTCAAAAACAGATGTTTTTTAAGCATGTTTTCCGGACCTAAATACACTCTTTTTATTCCTAGGAATTAAAAGCTGATGTACTCGATACCAGCTGACTCTTTATAGTCCTAGGACTATAAAAGTCAAAAAGTGCCGAGTACGTCGTAATAATCGAACAATATTCATTCGATTACAAATAATCGAAACATTCATCGTTATTATCTAAACATTCATTGTTGTCAGTTTAATCAATTTGTGAAACTCGCTCATTTCACCAATCGATTATTACATGCATTCGATACGTCGATAGTTGTTCATTGTTGTCAGTCTACCCTAACACAAATGAAACAGACAATCAGCTGATTGCTTCAAATAGCAAGAACAAGACGGTGGCATCTTTTGAAGGCATCTTTAAAGGTAAACAAGCTGTAACATTTTGGTTTTCTTAAGTAGTTTACGTATTGTACTGAGCAATATAACGAAATAATAGTTCATCACACGGACCTAAAGCTGCTTTTCGTTACTCGGTCATTTTTCAACCTCGGCTTACAGCCTCGGTTGTAAAACTTGACCTTGTACGAAAAGCGTCACTTTAGGTCCTTGTAATGAAATATACTATTTCTAAGGATTATCTAACGTTCGTTGACATTGTTAAAAGAATTTAAAAAGTATTGCCTATTTGATAATCAAGTTCACCGACTATTAAGAAATCAATACCCAAAACTTACATTAGATTTAATTTTTGCAGAATTGTATTTCTTTTAAGTAATTAATATTAAATCATAAAACATTCTTAGTCAGTTTAATGAATTAAAAGGGTTTCAGCACAGTTCAGGATATCATCTACAGTTATTATGTCAAGACAATTAAAAGGTTTTGATTAGGATTTTTGCGGACATTTGCCATCACTGGTTAGTAAAAAACAAGTTTCACGTTTTTTTTAATCCCGTTATTTAAAAACGGGTTTAGTGAAACTTGTTTTTTACTAACCAGTGATGGCAAATGTCCGCAAAAATCCTAATCAAAATATAAAATCACCATCACCAACAATGAATTTCAAACAAAGAATTAAAAGGTGTTGTAAATCCAAAGTGGCTTGGAGCTAAACGTTCTTTTGTCTTCAACCAAGTGGTGCAGTGGTGTAAATAAGTGTTTTATTCTATTACAGTACCTCTCTGCAGCGCAGAGCCAGTTTGAATGTCTCAAATGGTTATTTGAGTAATTCTTGAAAAACTAGTGGTTCCGCTTTTAAATTAAATTACCTATCCTCTAATCACCTGGCTTTTCATCACTGTTCTGTTGGGTAAACCAAGTATAACCAAGTAAATTCTCCGAAAAATCTAAAACATTTCATATTACACAATATATACTATTTGTTCAGGAATATAAACAATAATCTTATGTTCTTATTGAAATAATCTAACCTTCTCATATGACTATACTACAACAACATTTGATAAATGTTTGTATTTTTAAACGATTTATACGAATTATTTAAATAACGGGGCCCACGCCGCGCCGTCCGTAAGTCCAGTGCTGAAATTAACAATTAGTCTCATGGACGGCATGGGCATTGTTATCTGAATCGACCTATAACTCAATAGAGTATTATTTTCTGTTTTTCGTGGAATAAACCTTGTCAAAATACAATGTTTAAAAACTGCTTTACGTTTTACATCTTTATAGTTTGTTTACAATCGCTAAACACCTTAAGAGTTTTTGGGGTATTAAGATTTGAAAATTTAAAACTGCTGCCATTTTTTAATGGTACAAAGTATAATCTACATTCTTTGCTCAAACATAGGGCCTATTAGTCATCATACATGTACCAAGTTTGAATTAGGTACCTCGAGTGGTTTTAAAGTTACAACGGATTATTTGAAAAGTCAACACGTTTCGACAGATGGAAACCAGAGTGAAATAGACTACATCTGTAAAGACAATTTTGTTTGTTTTGTCCTGATGAATAGCCTGAAAAAGCTGTGGACAATCGAACAGTCAAAGCAGGATACCCTTTGTAAACTCCATTAAGGGATCTATGGGTCAGAAAGTTAACTCATTGCATACCGATATAACATAGAATAAAGGGAGATTGAAATCGAAGTTTTAAATTTAAACATTATTGAAAATAGTTTGAACATTCCAGTAACTACAAATTAATTTTTCTTTAACATAGTAGGCTGTTTATAGAATTAGGTCATGTTAGATGATTTAGGGCATGTGAAGACAACCACAAACATGATGTAAGATTTAGAGTGAAAATAAATTGGTTGTTTCTGTTTACTTTGGCAGAGCTGAGAGACTGTCGAGGATGTATACATTACGTATTCTATCAGTTCTCACCACAGCGCCTTGCTGTCTCTTCAAACCTATTGCAACAAGGCAATAGGCTGGGGTTGTCATATCTCTTTCTCTCCCTCTCCCCATCCGTATTTTTGATTAAAAGCCATTCTGAGAGGCTGCAAAATCACGATTTTATGTTGCATAGGAGTTATTCGGCGTTCTTGTAAATGCTGGCTATATCTAAATGATTTTCAGTAAAGTATATCCTTATGCTCTATCATTAAGAGTAATTTCCAAATTAACTAATCGCCATAAAAAATATTGGGTATGACTCATAAGTGTGCCAACTGTTATCAAATAAGTTTTAGGACCACTAAAAAAAAATAAAATTAAAGTTACAAAATGTGTTATGTAAGCTGTATTCTAGAAACCAGTCTACAAAAATTCGCTACAATTATTTGATTTTACTTATTAAAACATGACCACGATCCCGAAACCAGTACACGGGAAAGGAACACGATAATCCCAAGATAAATTTTATGTTAATTTCTCAGTTTCTGGGAATGATATAGGATTATGAATGCAAAAATAAATTATTTAACTATTTTTCTTTATTAATGATTAATAATTATTTTCTCTAGCAATTGAGAATTAATTTAAGTATAAATAACTACAAATATTTAATATTAATTTAAATATAAAAATTGTTTACGATTTAAGAAATAGAGTTTAATGAAAAATAGTTTTTTGTAAGGTTTCGGAAGGGTTATGAGGCGGTTAAAAGGTATATGTGTCATTGAGAGTAAAGTACCTTATTTTCAGTTATTTTTCACCCAGGATGTCTGATTTCCCATGAGCAGCTTTACAGTGCTATAAAATATTCAAATGTCCTGAGCTGCAATTTTGTATTTATTGAGTTGACAATTGTTCTGAGTACCCCTATGCACATTCAATCGATAAGTTTGAATCTTAAAATTATATTTGTATATACTGTGAATACATTAGAAGAAAATAAATCTATTCTACGTAATTTTCTGATACATAAATGTATTGTTATGTACTGTTTAAAATTCTCATAAATTATTTTTTTCCATATTCAATTAGGACTAACTATTACATTGCATTTTACAATTCTTGTGATGCATAATTTGCAATTTCACCGCATGTTACCAGTGAGTAAATAAAGGGACATTGTATAACAACATTCCAACAACAATGATTTATTATTATACAGCAATTTATTAGTTGTTGTGGAACGTATTGCTATTGTTCCATAGAAATTTGTTTACCAGAAGCAATATGTGTCTGAAAACTCACATTTATGTCTCAGACATAAATAATATACTTTGATTTAGTAAGAACTTTTTTGGTCTGGTTAGTTGTACGTTACTTAATTTTATAGTTTTATTTATAACTATGTACCCTGTCATATATTCCACTATAAGTGCCGAAATAATTACTTGTGTGTTGAGAGAGTAAAGTACAACATTGTCTCATGAGTGAAAATGTTGGCGCTCGAGCTTGACGAGGGCGACAATTTTCATGAGAGAGACAGTGTGCTTTACTCTCGAAACGCACACAACATTTATCCCAAACCTGCAATAATAAATAACAAATATACAAAAACAAAAAAATAAATATTAAAAAAATAATCATAATAATAATGAAGATATTAAATAACGAAATAAATGTATTTAATTAACTTAGTAAGTAACAAACACAATATTATTTATATTATTCTATCTACACAGTAAGATAGAACTTAATCAATCCCCGTAGCTAAGTCTTGCGAAAAAATTTCCGACGTAACCGTGAAAAAAGTCCAACGTAGACAACAATGTTGCCTAATATATTGTATTTAGTGGCAATTTATTTTTTAAAGTATTTCATTTGAGAATATAATTTGTTTCACACTTTCTACGAAGTTCTCTTGAGTAATTTTACATTAAAAAATACTTAAATAGTTCACTTCGAATTTATTTGTGTTGTTTGAGTCTTTCTCGGTAGTTTATGAGCAATTTTGTGTGTGTGTTTTTTTTGTTATATGTCAACAAACAATAATTTTAAAAAATATATAGTAGTTTGTAAAGGTAAAAAATAAACCATTATTTTAGACAAATACATGAAACCTCTACCAGTAACAAGGGTGTTCGTGTTGATTTAGGATTAAAATTTATTTTTTAATAAAGCTAGGAATGTTGGTTCGCTAATGGTTTTTTACTCACAATCATATGGTTTCCATTTTAATAAGAGTGGAAACTGGAAACCATACAGACCCACTATTAATGCAAACTGGACTTAGTTATTAAGTGAATGGTAAAGACACACCAATGTGTGCAGAAAGTACGGATGACATAAATTGTCACGGTAGAATCCAAACAAAGCCTTTAAAGCGAATGGTGCAAGATGTATAGAATCCACCGTTTAAAACATCTTAGATGTGAGATCGAACTTTTCTTCTCTTTTAGAAGCGACGCTGAACAAGTTGAATTTGGTTTCTTATTTCCTTTTATTTTATTTTTTTTATCATTTTATTTTTTTATTTATTTATTTCCTTTATTTTCCTTACTAACCTAAGACGAAAAATTAAAATAAAACATAACAAACGTCAAGCCGAACGGTTTTAATTTAATGATAATAAATCTGTTCATGATTTTACTCGACAGAGCTATTTTGGCTTCTATAAAAAAAAATTAAAGAAAAATTTAAAGGCATAGAAAAAGGCATAGAAAAATTATAACTCTGAAGTGAACTCCTTTTCATCAATTATGTGGTTCTTTACTTGTGGGTCGTTGTAAACTTTGTGGATATTTGCTATTTGCTTTTCAATAATTGGTAAAAATCTACATCGCCAACAAAAACGTCCGCTATGTGACCAATTTCCACAAGGATATTCATTTTTAATATAAAAAAGCGGTGACTTTTGTGCATGTTACCCCTTGATGAATCTACTGATGGAGTTGACATTTTTATAGAAAGATAGAACATATACCCAGCCTACATGTCTAATCAGTCCTTGAAATTCCTTCTGGCTACGCCCCATGACCGTCTAAGGTTTAAATGTTTCCACATTAAAAGGATTAAATATATTCAAAAATAGAACAAATATCAACTGTTCAAGTTAACTTGAACGGAAATTTCTCCGATTATATATTCAACAACAAAATGAGTGACCAGGTCTTCACAGTGTAGCAACGCAATTTATAACATGTTCTCAACTTAAAGGAAACGCAAACAGAAAAAAGAGGAAACGAAACATATTTTTATTTCACCCTGGGGGGGATTCACTAGCTGCCATTTAAGGATTTAATTGAACGGTTACAAATACAATACGGTTATAATGTATGATAAAATAAATCAGTTAATTTGTGCTTAGTATAATTCCACTAAAATTGGTTATGTTTTCAGCGAGCGGAGCCGCAAGCATCTGCTAGTACGTAAACATATTATGTTATATTTGTATTACTAATTAATAAACATATTACTAAGCTAAATTTAAATCTATCATATTTCCGAGAGCTAAATTGTACATATCACCCCTAAATAATAATAGGATGATGGGGAAAGAGGTTAGGTAATGTAAAGTTCTAACATTTACAAATTTAAATTCTAAATAAATGTAATCAATTTAAAGACTTTTTACGAAAAAAATCTAAGTTTTCTTTATGATTATTAGGTTAACTTTGTACAGCCATTCAAAAAATGTGTTAGTTATTGACAGTACATATTTTTAATGGTTATTTATCTATTGGTAAAGCTTTATAATTTTTGTAATTAAGTTCTGAACTTCTTGATATTAGAATATAATTGTAGATAATATGTTGTAGTCAATAAGAATTACTAAAAAAAAAATTTAAATTTAACACAGCAGAATGAGATATTGCAGTTTCCTACAATTATACGTCTCCAATAAACGGTGCTGACTTAACATTACATGATCGTCAGGAAGGGCACTCCATTTCACAATCGATGTTCTCTTAGCTCACTGCTTCATAAGAACTCTAAACTATTTAATAATTCCGTCATTATAGGAGTGCAGGAATTTGATACATCATAACTCTACGAACTAGTTTTATAACTTTTAATTATTATAAATATTTAAAAGAATCTTTGGTAAGTTTATTAGAAATGGGTTTTATACTGTTTATATTTTTATGTTAAATGTCATGTCTAATTGGAATTAACTGTTTTAAATCATTTTACTTTACAAAACTATGAAAAAATATTATTTTGAGTTTTTATTTAAAAAATTATCTTTATCCATCTGGAAATGGTGACGGTGTGTTTCGGTTCAGTAACTGAGCAACAATATTATTTATGGTCTAACGAATAAAACGTTTGCAACTCAAACGTTTCATGGGAACTGACGAACTAAAATGTATCACAGTATTCTGTAGTGCATGTTAAAATGTAAGAACAAGTCAGCGTTTGCTGTTCACAATAAGCTAGAAAAGTATAAAGATAGATCATGTTTCCAAGTGTAGTAATTACTGACAATCCTTTTATCTTTATGTGGTCAGTATTTAACTTATTTTTTAATGTCTTCTGTTAAAGTTAATTTAAATGCTATCGATACATTTTTATTTCATTACGAACCCTCGGGAGCAGATCAAACACAAGTGTAACATGAGTCGGATATAAAAACCATCAACATATTTGTCTGTGGTTTTCGGATCAAAAACGTGTGATATTCTGCAGGTGAATCTCCTCTTTCCAAATAAGACAGACATCCACAAGAAAACGAGTTGCAGTAAAAAAATAACCTCCTTGTCCTAGTAACCTCAATGATAACTGATAACCACCTCCTAGAAAAAAACCATCGACATAGATCCCATACCGCTGCTATTGATGATCTGTATAGTGATTGGCTCTTCATTTTTACCTGATTTAAAATTAATTAAAACAGTTTTACAGGGTGTTGATAAAAAACC
The DNA here is from genome assembly GCA_035578135.1 of Flexamia atlantica. Lineage (NCBI taxonomy): Eukaryota > Metazoa > Arthropoda > Insecta > Hemiptera > Cicadellidae > Flexamia > Flexamia atlantica. The sequence continues at coordinate 18,853,162 of JAQJVK010000005.1, forward strand.
CTTCAGGACTTCGGGATATGGCTACTTATATCAAACCTAAGAAAAATTTCCTATAAACATACAACAGAACAGGATTCAAGTAAATTTGCTATAGGTGCCTTAAAACAAGCATGTATTCTGTTGGAAAAATTACAATAACTCCGTTAATTATTGTTCGATCTTAATAATCTTTATATGGTTTTGTAGGAAATAAAATATCGCAAGTTTGTTGTTTCTTGTCCAATTTTTGAAAATTTTACGGTTTTTAAGATATTAAGTTTTAAAATATAAAAGTGGCTGCCATTTTGAAATGGTACAAAGTAGAAACTTGATACTCCGCACCATAATAGGTCCTAATAGTCAGCATATAACACTAAGTTTGAAGTTGATATCTTTTGTAGTACCAAAGTTATGCAAAATCATGTTAAAACACATACAGATCGACAGACGGATAACCGAGCATTTTAGAACTCATATTTACAGGACCTTTTTTCTTAGTTTTGGTGTAAGTAACCATATCCTGAAGTCCTGAGGTGTTTTTTTATCAACACCCTGAATATATGTTATACTTATTGTAGACTTTCATTCATGAGACCAATTCATTTATCCTCCCACTAATTTAAAGCAGCTTTTGAAAATATTTTATATTTTATTGTTTTGCAACATTATTTTAATGCGTATTATTTACACTCATCATCACAATATTAATAGTAAATAAAGTATCAGTTAATTATAGTTATGTAACTTTATAATTTCCGGCCAGGCATACTCTTATTGCTTTATGAAGGCCGTCGGGTTTTCAACTCATACATGTTTTTAATTATCATTATTTGTATAATGATATCAACTGAGTATAATAAATATATTACAATTGAATAACACACATTTGCTGTGATAGTTTTATAATATTAAGCAATACTGCCTTTTTGCAAGTTTTTTTTTCATTTTAAAAGCTAATGATAATGTTTATTATTTATGGCAATAAATAGAAAACGTTAAATCATGCTTGGTTGGAAATAATCCTAAGTAATGCCGCTAAGTTATTATGAACAAAGTTAGGTTAGTAGTTTCCCGCATTAATCCTTCTTAATGTGAGTTCCTAACACCACATAATTACCTGCTTATCAAATAAGCTTTTTTACTCGTATGAATAAAGAGTGAAAATTAAACACTGATGAAAATTCTGTTACAAAAATAGACAACAAAAGAAGCAATTCAGAACCTTTTGGGTTCTTTGTTGTTTTTATCTCATTCCCCTATCTAAAAGACAACTCAATTTCACCTCAACTTTTCCACTACTTTGCAAAAACCAGCGCACATTTATTCTTTTCCTTTGAACTAAAATTTAGTAACTTAATAAGGTTTTTACTGTGTTATAATTAATACTCTACAACACAGTTTTGAGAATAGACTTAAATTCAAATTGAAAATTATTTATTCCATTCAAAATCACAACATAAATTGAATAGCAATACAATGAATTGAATTATTTCCCCGAAAAGTCTATAAATCCGTGATTGGGGCAAGAGTCCATATCAGAAGTCTTTGTAAACATGTCGCTGTCCAAAGTTACTATCAAAAAAGTTCTACAACAAAATAACTTAAAACTAACCTTATTTACAATATCCATAGAATTTACTATGAGCAATTAACATCAAATCAAGCGAAAATCAGATTATTACAACTAAGTTGTACAACTAAGTCTACTATCATGCAAATTTGTAAATAAAATTTATACTTTTAATGGTGAAACAATGTAAAAAAAAAACTACACGTGCATCATAAAAATATTGAAATATATTATTGAATTTTGTTCAGGAAGCTTTCTTGACTAGACAGTTTTGTCAATGTATTCTATTTTAGCGTTATGCTATATCAGATGTGATCAGTAATATACAAACAAAATGTCTTTTAAATTATTTCAAGGAAGCTTATCAAGTGCAAATAGTATCTAATACCTAGTTGGTGTCCCACGGGAAATAATGAAAGCTGCTATCTGTGGTCGACCACTAGAACTAATTCCCAGATGTCTAATTATATACCAAGTTTAAGGTCAAAGAAAAGTCCAATAACTGACGGGCCAAGGTCAAGCTTTTCTACAGGCCAGCTGATTAAGGATTATGTCAAATGATTCTAGGATCAGCTGGCCTGCTTTAAACTTTACCTTGACCCGTCAGTTATATTGGACCCGACTATAAATAGTTCCTAACTCCTGGTAGTGTTGCTGACTCAATGGAGCTGAAGCTAATGTCTTAAAAACATTGATAATTACGATGACGGAGTAGTATATATTAACATTTGACCGGTTTTATAGTTAATATTCCCGTTATGGTTGTTATTGTGTACATTCCGTTAAATGTAAAAAATCGGATTTATGATAACGTGTATGAGAAGTAGTAATAATAGGCATCACCACTGCACATTTAATAAAATTAATTTTCCCGGTTGTTTACATTTCATTCTTAGAGAAGATAAAGAAACGTTGCAGTAGACCTCAAGTTTCGCAGTGTACTCACATAAACATCGAATTTTGCCGCGACAAAACTTATTTCAATCCAACATAAGAGAGACATGACGTATTTGTGAGTGGATATAGAATAATATTGCGAAGTACTTCATTATTTGTTTTTATCAAACTTAATTCAATGGAGCCAGCAAAAATTAGATTAGACCTATACTATGTCTATGAAAAAAAATCTCAAAAATTTTCTGGGGTCCGAAACTTTCTTTACCCCACCCTTCCGATGGTCCAACCGGGCTGATTGTTGAACTCGTCCGAGTGATAACCACCTCACTCGTATATACCAAATTTAGTTACTCTAAAAAAATGGATGTATGAATTTGAACGAATGGTGATTTTAGCTTCTCGGGGCCTCAAAACGAAATTCATCATTTTGTTCCATCAGGTTGTTCCAGACAACCTTAAAAAATGCTTTGAATAAAACCAAACATATTTTAGACGGCAAAAAGAGTAATCACTTAAAAATGATGCAGCCGAGTGCCCCTGTACTTAGAGGGTTACCAAAAATCCACAAAGATCTTATGCCTGTCAGACCACTGTAAATTTCACCACCGCCCCAACATATAAACATTCCAAGACTATAGACAAATTACTCAGGAACCGTATAAAACTTGAAAATAATCATAGCTTGAAAAATAGCCTAGAGCTAGTTGAATTAACACATAACATGAGGATTGAAAACAGATATACTCTAGCTTCGTTTGACATCGTCAACTTGTATACCAACATTCCAATTCAGAAAACTTTAGATATCACTAGAGATAATCTGCTCGCTCATTCCGAACTTAGCAATGCCGCCATCAATGAACTAATCTGCCTCCTAGAAACTATTTTGAACCAGAATTATTTTACGTTCAATGAGAAATTTTTATATTCAAAACGAAGGCCTAGCTATGGGGTCATCTTTATCCAGTATTCTGTCAGAAATATATCTGAATTTTTTTGAAAATCAATTTATCTTTTCTGACATGAATAAGTTTGCCAACAAAATAATATTTTACAAACGATATGTGGACGATACAGTCGTAATATTCAATGGGAATTTAAGACAATTAAATCTGTTTAACAATTTCCTGAACAGCATCACACAAAATTTACAGTTCACCCTGGAGACAGAAGAAAAAATCAATAAATTTTCTGGACTTAACATTAACGAAAAGTAACAATAGCCTTAATTTCAAAATATATAGAAAACCTACTACCACGGACCATACAATACACGCCACTTCAAATCACCCCCAATCCCATGAAATGGCCGCATATAATAGTTTTGTTAATAGACTACTAAAGGTTCCACTATCACAACCTGACAACAATAATGAATATTTTAATACTGAAACAAATTGCAGTCAACAATGGTTATCCCAGTAACATCATAGATTCCATCATTAGTAAACAGTTAAATAAAAATCAAACCAGAACGGTAAACAATAGCAAGTTTGTATCAATAGAATATGGGCCCCATTTACATTACACGTTGAAAAACGAGCTAAAGAAACATAACATAGTCTTGGCAAATAAAACTTTTAATAAAATAGAACAAAACTTGAGCACGGTCCGTCATATTGAAGATAACAACAGCTTAGACTGCACTGGCGTGTACAAATTATCCTGCAGCGACTGTCCGAAAGTTTATGTAGGACAAACTGGGCGTTCCTTTAGATTAAGATTTGGCGAACACCTGCCTAAAAATAAATTAAAAAGTCAACGCTCCAGTTTCGCAGAACATCTAGCTAATGAGAACCATAGCGTAAAGAGCTGCAGTTGTAACCTTCAATGTGTTCGGTGTCTGGGACTGTCTTGGCCGGCCACGCGATTAATTTATTTAAATGTTTTTCGTGTTTTTCGTGAATTGTGATGTAAAACTATGTGTTTAAATGTGATTCTTGACGTTTTTGAAGATTTGACAATGAGACCTTGAGTCTCGAAACTGCAGTAATCAATTTATGATTATTTAGGATTGACGACGGAGGTACGTAAACCTACTTATAAATTGTCGATTATCAATCCTGGAGGCAGAAAATGAAGAAATTCGTCACGGTCTCGGGCTTAGGTCTACCAAGCAACCACGCTAACAATCTCTTCCCTACAAGTGAAACTCGCTAAAATATATGTAAAGTATTAATTCTGATATTCCAATTAATCAACGGAAGTATCATGAATATGAATGTATTATAATAGACGACATATGTAGGGGTTTAGAGGTCTACATTTACGGTCTGAGCGCAACTGCCCTTGCCAAGCTATGATTATTACATCCTGGCGTAAAATTCATTGAATAACTCTCACTCTAAATGTCCGAAAAAGAATTGAGGAAGTTGTTCTCTTGTTGTAGCAATGCATCCAATCCAATATGTTGAAGGTCCACCATTCCCCTTTAAATTCGTTTATACTTTAGATGCTAATTTTACTTCAAAATCTTTAAGGCAATAATTTTATCTCTCTTCGCTAAATTGTAACTACGAAAAACTAATATGTAACTCTCAGCCCCATTAACAATTGTACGACTAAATTTACAAGCCTCGCTTTTTTCATGTTATTAGAAAGGTGCAAGTTTTACCAGTGAAATCCGGCTATTTCTACAGACCAGACAGAATGCGTCGTAATACTCCAGTGATGCGCGATTCGCCGATGATTGGTAGGATTCTCCCTGACCAACCCCAGGGAGAAGGCCGCGGCAAGTGAAATTGGCAACGTTGCACTAAGTGTCTGCAATCCTATCTCGCTTACAGCGCCATCATCTGGCTCTGTTTTTTCTTTTTAATAAGCCACTCAAAGTGACGTTGCAGGTTAATTTCTGAGGCTATCTAACAAGAGATAGTCATGTTTGAATGTGTATATCGTTTCACTGCTGCTACCTAAAAGTGACAGCCCAGGAAAGATTGATATATTATTAAACTCCTAGTTCCTAAAAGTGACAGCCAAGGTTGCTGTTTATAGATGGATATATCGTAACACTACCGCTCCCTAAGGGCCCCCCACACACCAGAGTGGCGTGGTGTGGCACTGCGTGGCAGAAATAGTCAAATGTAAAATAAGCTGATTTGGAGATGGGCCTACCACTTGATGCATCTCCCATGTTAATTATATAGGTGCCACGCAGTGCCATGACACGCCACTCTGGTGTGAGGAGGACCAAAAAGTGACAGTCCAGGTTGGCGTTTACATATGGATATATCGTTACACTGTTGCCTAAAAGTGACAGTCCAGGTTGGCGTTTACATTTGGATATATCGTTACACTGTTGCCTAAAAGTGACAGTCCAGGTTGGCGTTTACAGATGGATATATCGTTACACTGTTGCCTAAAAGTGACAGTCCAGGTTGGCGTTTACATATGGATATATCGTTACACTGTTGCCTAAAAGTGACAGTCCAGGTTGGCGTTTACATTTGGATATATCGTTACACTGTTGCCTAAAAGTGACAGTCCAGGTTGGCATTTACAGATGGATATATCGTTACACTGCTGCCTAGAAGTGACAGTCCAGGTTGGCGTTTACAGATGGATATATCGTTACACTGCTACCTAAAAGTGACAGCCCAGGTTGGTGGTTATGTAGCAGTCGATCGCTTAAAGAATTATTCAACTCCCCTTGTGTCGATATCTGGTTCATAAATATTTATTTTGAACATGTTTCATGAATTCTGTGAATAAAATCAACAATGATTTCAATATATCGGCTGGTTCAAAAGAATGAACTGTCTTAACAAAACTTTTTACAGACATAATTTTGACTATTTGGTAATTTATACACATACACATGTGCACACTGGAAAATATCAAAGGCTGTTAGTATAACTCATCAAATAAATCCATGTGGCCCCCGTCAAGGCTATGCAGGTGTCAAACTTAAATTTAGCAGATCGTACACGTTTCTCAGAATTTCTAGAGTAAACTAACTATAGCAACTTTTATATCCTTTATTAGGAGGTCATATTTCTAATATTCTCTGAATACACGATGCTCTTAACATAAAACCAGAATAAAACATTGGAGTTAGCTCCATTTGAATCCATGAATCCATTTGGATTCTTAAAACTTGTCATCGAGAACAACCTGGACTTAGCTGTGGGAAATGCGTTGTTGATTCAACTTCAATGTGTTTTTCTGGTTCTTTATCATTATCATTATGGATTTAGAGAAGTTTTGAGACCTGAAATATTAAAAGAATGGATACGAGGATTTGGCAGTCGTTATTCAAGAAATGCTGCAAAATGTTTGGCGAAAAGTTAAATTTAGATTTTTTTGCTATCAGAACCTTAAACATGGGCCGTATCGAGATTAATCGAGAAAACTAAACCTTCTATAGTTTTGACTATCAGTGCATGTATAAAACTTGGCATTTAGTCAAAGGTATATCAGTATAAATTGTTGTTTAAATTTGTCAGCCCTTTTTGGACCACACGATGATAATAATGAGTTAAGATGTTAATTTGTGATTTACTAATTTTTACTAATTTTTCTATACTAACTTTATAAAGTGGCCTAAAATTTCAGTTGTTTATATTTTGTATTACAAAAGTTGAGATAATCTTAATAGCAAGAATTATTTACTTAATAGTGTTTTTGAAGTGTGGATTGTGGTTTTAAAATCTAATCAATAAGCTTTTGATCAAAGTATGTTAATATAAACGTAAGGTTACGATAAGACCCCTATAATTGAGGTAGGGATACTCTTCGCTAGTCATCCAAAAATATTGACTCGAGGAAAACATTTGAGAATTCATCATTGTTTTGAAAACAATTTTAAGTCGTTTTCAAATTGTTTTCTTCTGCATTAATATTCAAAACGTTTTCATACTATATAAAAAGTTCTTCAAATGTTATATCTCTGGAAGTTATTTAAGGAAATGGGAGTTTTAAATAACAGGAATAATCAGAAAACTCCTTAGTAACAGTAATAAATGTATTTATTCTTATTTACAACTTTTGCATAAGTTCGTTATTAATAGGTCCACTCAAACCAAGTACATATGCAAAGTAAAGAAAAATGTATCCTTCACAGAAGTAGATCCGGCTGCTTGTTTTTACCTTCATGTAACTAACAAAGAATCGATTTCAAGCTTAATATACAAACATAGAAAATATAGAACAATCATAATAACTTGATGTCGTAGGAACTAACTCTGCACCATTAATTTCGTTCCAACATTTTTTTCAAACACTGGAAATTAGAAAAAAGAAAAATATCAATATCAAAATATCACACCTGGTTTATGATTAAAACCGTCTTAAAACAATACTTGCAAGTAACGAAGAAGGGCAACAAACACCAAACAATGATAAATCAAACATGTGGGTTGCTTTTAAGCCATTTGTGTTAAATGCAGTTTCCAAAAATAAAATTGAATATTGAAATCAAGATAGTTCTATTATAATTTCATAGTTCTAATTGTATATTTAATATTTTTATCGATAGAATTTTCAAAATTATTGCTAAGATAAAACAATAAATTAAGACCAACCACAACCTTAAAGTACAGCGGCATCGAAAAATGTATCCGTTATTTTAAAGCTTAATAAAAAGACTCTTCTATAAATAGTAAAATATTCATTCAGAGATGCAGCAAAACATGCAAAAATATATTTTAGTTAAATACCTAATATGTTTTGATGTAAGCTCTCCCAGCTGCACTACAGATTAGTGATACTCAACCTCCTTCCATGTTCTTCGCTGAATCATATCAGCAGTTGAAAGTTACAACAGCTGGCAAGCTTTTCCCCGCAGGCGATGTAGATGGCGGATTTACTGAGAATAAACGCCGTTGGAATTTTTATGGTGTAAACTTAAGACTATCGTTTAAGACTATGCTGAGAAAATTCACGATCTACATCACCTGCAAGAAAAAAAATCTGCACAACTACCGAAACTGACTCCTGAAACGATTTAGAGAACATGTCAAAAGGTTGACTATTACTTAGACACCTGTCGTGCCACCGAGGAGCTCACATAGACACATATAAGGTATGTAACCGAAACTTATGAGTTTCTGCATGTTTGAATGCATTTCTGGACGTGTTACTATTTATGTGACCTTTGTTTAAGCTTTGAAATCATGCACAACTTTTTCGATGTCAGAAGAGTGTATCTTATTGGTAATTTTATAAATTTATTCAGAATGGAAGTCTGAAGACCCATTAGTTCTATAACTTGTTTTAGTGAAAGTTTCCTAAGGTTGAGCTTTTCCAAACAAAAAGATTCGTACCGTATTTTTTTGTGGTGGGGGGGGGGGGACAAATGACATTTATTCGTTGAATGCAAACAGATGTTGAACTATGCCATTCGTTGTTATCTCCTTCCGCAGAAAAATACTATTTAAATGTATTTTATCACAAAATAACATGTTAAAATGACATCGTTTTTAAAGTTCTTATGGGTTTCCAGTTTTATGCTAAGTAAAAATACTTAAAGCAATTTACAGGGTTATGTAAGTAAATTAATTTAAACTAAGATTTTTCCCCCTTTCAAACGTTGTAGCTGTTACAAAAATATTATCTACAGTAATAATTATTAATGTAATTAAAAACCACAAACAATAACATTAATTCAAGTAACGGTTTATAAGCTATACTATGTACAAAATATTTAAACAGAGTATTGTATTTAAAATAGTGAAATATTTTGTAGAATACCAACGTAAGAAGTGTATGTAATCACAGCTACATGTACAAATTGACGAGGAGTATAAAAGTGGTATAAATTAATTTTTAGCAAATGCAAAGATATACGTTCTGTATGTTTTCACAGAAGTTTCATTAAATCTTCTATTTATAGAAATATTAATTTCATTAATACAAAATGCAAGCAGAGTTTTTCGTAGTTCCACAATAAATAGAAGAAAACCTCTTGAGCACTCTTGAGAGGATGCACTCTTGAGATTTGCAATGAGAAGAAACAACTGATGATAATTGACTTGACGAAAAGATAGTGACATCATCAAGAAAAAAGATAAGTGCTTGATATTAGGTGAGTTATCATCCGCTATGTAGCGTACCTTTTTCTTGCCTTGCTGTAATATTACTCATAATCTACGCTCAACATAGTAAAAAAGAAAGGCCATAAACTTTTTTTGAAATTTAGTAAAAAAGGTGGACAAACTGACAGTTTTTTTCGCGAATGGAGGAAGAAACATTTGAAGTGTAGATGCGATCTTTATGAGCCCCAAAACAAAAGATTTACTAAGCTGTAAATCTATAAGCCAAGGCTGATTTTGTGCTGATATTGTTTTATTTATCTACCTCATCTTTCATCATGACATCTTTCTTGATGCACAATCTTTCGATTGCATAGATTACACTATGAATACTATCTTTGCATTTACCAAAAACACTTAGTTCGATAGTTATATTATTTACAATGAAAAAGTATCAGTTCTATCATCCGATCATCTCGCTGATGGCGGCGGCGGGGACTTTGATAGTGTTGACCGTGTTGGAGGCTAGGCTAGAGGGAGGGTTGAGGGAGGACGAAGTATCTGGCAGTGGCCTATTCTTGGGAGGAGGAGTTTTCGGCAAGGGAACAGATCCGTTCGGAGGAGCCACCAAGTCCATGGACTTGAACGTCGTGTTGCGCGGGAGAGTGGACGCGTGGTTGGGGTGTATGTTCGAGGCTAGCGACGGCTTGACGAGGTGTAGTCTCGCGAGGGATTTGGCTCCCGGAGACCCCGTCCGAGGCAGAGTGCCGTCCGCGAAGATTATAGTGGAAGCGTCTCTTTCGATATCGACGATAACACTGGCCGAAGAAGCGTGATGAAATTTCCCCATCGAATCGAAGTTCCCGTAGGATTTTTGTTGCTGCAGCGTTTTCATCTCCAGCTTCGTCTTGTCTCTCTGATAGTAAACGCCCGCGAAGATTAGAACGTTGAGGATCAGCAGCGAGCAGCCCACCGCCACGGTGACATTGAACGCCGTGGAATACGCGGCGTACCCGGCCGCCTCCATGTGCGTGATGGTCTCGGAGCCGTTGCCCGCCGCGTGCGGGTGGTGCACGGTCATGCACGTGGTCAGCGGAGGGTCCGTGGTGGTGACCGGCAGGATCACCTCCGCCACCGTCAGGTTGCCGCGGCTGCGGATGTCCTGCAGGCGTCGCAGCGGGTCGGGCCGCACCACGCCGTCGTACAGCCGCGGGTCGTCGTGGTTGCGGAACAGGTTGTGTCGGGCCACCACGTCCTCCATCCCCGCGCGGTGCAGCTCGGGCACCAGCCGCAGCCACACCGACAGCTGGTGCGCCCGGTAGTGGTTCTTCACCCGCGGCTTCATACCTACAACAGTCACCAGCAGTCGGCAATCCGCCCGGTGCAGCCACACCGACAGCTGGTGCGCCCGGTAGTGATTCTTCACCCGCGGCTTCACACCTAAAACAGTCACCAGCAGTCAGCAATCCGCCCGGTGCAGCCACACCGACAGCTGGTGCGCCCGGTAGTGGTTCTTCACCCGCGGCTTCATACCTACAACAGTCACCAGCAGTCAGCAATCCGCCCGGTGCAGCCACACCGAAAGCTGGTGCGCCCGGTAGTGGTTCTTCACCCGCGGCTTCATACCTAAAACAGTCACCAGCAGTCAGCAATCCGCCCGGTGCAGCCACACCGACAGCTGGTGCGCCCGGTAGTGGTTCTTCACCCGCGGCTTCATAACTAAAACAGTCACCAGCAGTCAGCAATCCGCCCGGTGCAGCCACACCGGCAGCTGGTGCGCCCGGTAGTGGTTCTTCACCCGCGGCTTCATACCTACAACAGTCACCAGCAGTCAGCAATCCGCCCGGTGCAGCCACACCGGCAGCTGGTGCGCCCGGTAGTGGTTCTTCACCCGCGGCTTCATACCTAAAACAGTCACCAGCAGTCAGCAATCCGCCCGGTGCAGCCGCACCGACAGCTGGTGCGCCCGGTAGTGGTTCTTCACCCGCGGCTTCATACCTACAACAACATTCACCAGCAGTCAGCAATCCGCCCGGTGCAGCCACACCGACAGCTGGTGCGCCCGGTAGTGGTTCTTCACCCGCGCGCGGCTTCATACCTACAACAACATTCACCAGCAGTCAGCAATCCGCCCGGTGCAGCCGCACCGACAGCTGGTGCGCCCGGTAGTGGTTCTTCACCCGCGCGCGGCTTCATACCTACAACAACATTCACCAGCAGTCAGCAATCCGCCCGGTGCAGCCACACCGACAGCTGGTGCGCCCGGTAGTGGTTCTTTACCCGCGGCTTCATACCTACAACAACAGTCACCAGCAGTCAGCAATCCGCCCGGTGCAGCCACACCGACAGCTGGTGCGCCCGGTAGTGGTTCTTCACCCGCGGCTTCATACCTACAACAGTCACCAGCAGTCAGCAATCCGCCCTGTGCAGCCGCACCGACAGCTGGTGTGCCCGGTAGTGGTTCTTCACCCGCGGCTTCATACCTACATCAACAGTCACCAGCAGTCAGCAATCCATCCGGTGCAGCCACACCGACAGCTGGTGTGCCCGGAAGTGGTTCTTCACCCGCGGCTTCATACCTACAACAACAGTCACCAGCAGTCAGCAATCCACCCGGTGCAGCCACACCGACAGCTGGTGCGCCCGGTAGTGGTTCTTCACCCGCGGCTTCATACCTACAATAGTCACCAGCGGTCAGCAATCCGCCCGGTGCAGCTCGGGCACCAGCCCGACAAAAGAGAGTAAAAAAGCAATCAGCTGGCGAGCAATAAAGTGAACAGATGATGACGGAAATAGTTATTTATGTACTAAGAGCGTAAAGTAGGTCTTTCTCGCTTGAGCTAAACAGTTACCGCGTGACGCGTAGCGGAGCGCGGTATTTTTAGCGAAAGCGAGAAAGACGCTTTACACGCGAAATGCATACTATATTTTTTCTACAACTGCAGTTTTTAATTCACAAACGATAAATACAATCACAGTTACTCACGTCCATTGTAGTTGAATGCGCCATTATGATTGTGAGGCTATAAACAATGAATAAAAATAAAGACATTTACAAGAACAAACACGATTCTTGAATTGAAACATATTGAATACATATTTTAGCTTATAAATAATAGGAAAACGAATTCGTCATCACTTATTACAACCATTAACTGAATGCGCCAGTTTGAGGTCTAAACAAGTCGAGCTCAAACGGAAGCGGATGGGAGCGCTGTAGCGCGCCGAGTAACAATGCAATCAGCTGGTGAGCGTTCAAGTAATCACGTGGCGAGCGTTAAAGACTTTAACGCTCGCTCCAAAGACTTTCAAAGACATTATCGCTCGCTCCTCAGTAAACAGCTGTTTTACGATTGGGTTTCGGTGCGCAAACTGACACTTTACGCGCAGTTGTAGAAAAAATACTTTATTTTTACGATTGACTTTCATTGTTGAACTGGCAGTTGTAGGAAAAATGATTTATTTCGTTTTTTCCAGGTGTCCAGGTGACAATCAAACAATCAGTATATTACGTTTTAATTACAAAAAAAGGTTTAATCAAATTATTTTATAACTAGGCGAAAATTATCCTTACATAGAAGCCCGCGCGTAGGTATTAGTCATAATTTGTCCTTTGAAAACTGCTTACATAGTTGATTTATCTTGTAAACTGAATTTACCAAATTGATAAGTAAATGTACAAAAAATGTAAAATTGTATGTAAATGTCCTTGTGTGCTTGTAGTCATCAAACTAACTGAAGGAGACAATCGGAATTTGAAGTAAAATGTAATGTAGAAGAGTAAAGAAAACAATGGTTGCGGCGGATGGTCGGACAAGAAGCCCCTCCCGCTTTTTCCAGTTGTAAATCTCCTTGACATGACATATTATATGTCAGGAGGTTCAGGAGGTTGCTACTATTCAAACCTGAGGAACAAGAAAATTGGCATATTTCAGTTTAATAGGTCGAGATAAAGTTACAATCGCACTTCACATTTAACTGACGTTGAAAGAATTACAAAAAGTTTACTCATTTTCTTACCTCCAGCTGTTGTATATGGTAGTTCAACTATGTGATGTTATTATCACATAAAATAAAATAAAATAAAACTGTTAAACTTATATGAAGGCAAAACTGTTCTCTTCACACACTACAAGCTTCCTTAATGCTATTAATTTTAAAATGTAAAATGCTTATTGTAAACATTAAATTATTTTACTGTTTTCAATTATTTGCAATATAATAATGCCGTTGCTTTTGAACACGATCGAACTAAAAAAGTGTAAAAAAAGTTAAAAAAAATAACAGCGTAGAGAATCAAAGAAAATGGAGGCCAACTCACTTATCTCGAGATATTTCTGGTGTACCGGGTCGTATTCGTCCCAAGTGATGGTGCGGAAGCGATTCTTCTCCTTGGAGACGGCGAGGGACACTTCCTGTTTGTGGAACGCGTTCGGGCTCCTGAATAAAAAATGTAATTTATGTTTTCTCACATGTCATGTAAAACGTTTAATTAACAAGAAGTTCTTACGAATAAGCTCACTAAATCATTGTTTGGTTAAACTTTGTTAAAAATGCTCTAGGAAATCTTAAAATCTCAGAAATACATTTTTCTGTTTTTTGTCATTCGCAATTCTTGTAAGGTTTTTAGACTTTAGAATTTCTTTTTGATAGTCTGAAGAGAATTTTTGTTTGAAGGAGTTAAAAAGTATACTCCTTAATGCATTCTTAATAAAAGAAACTGAAAGAATGCAATAGGTAAAAAAATTTCGAAATATCATAATACTTTTGAAACCAAATTGGGTATAAGATTCATATATTTCACATAAACTGAGATATTGTGTAGAGACTACTTCCTTGAGGATTAATATTGTCTACCTTCCATTGAGGGATGGTCTATGAGGAATAAATAGATAATGAACCATACGTTGCTAAAAATGTATACCAAAGTAAAATGTAGTGCCGGAAACCGCGTATCGACTTCAAAAGGTTAATCCATTACGAAATGACCGTTGTTCAAAGATCTCAAGAAACATACCTAAAAGGTATAAAGGCCGGACTTGTAAATTTTGGTATGCCTTGCTTTTAATACCAGATAAAGAGTTAAACACAAGAAAATTGATCTGGAGTTTGTAGCTGGACCGTTGGGTATATGAAAAGTGGAACGGACCGTGAAGAATCAGTGAAAATACTAAGGGTGAAAATCATAGGGCGATATGTACATTATATCAAAGATTTTACCATGTTAAATTCAACGTCATGCGCCAACCAATCATCGCAATCGCCTTTTTCGGCTAAAAAGAAGAAAAATAAAAATAAAAATCCTAAAATAATGACGGTCATTTGATTAATCAAAATGTTGCTAGTTTGAATAGCCATAATTTAATATTAAATGAGTCCTTAGAGATGCGGGTTGCTGCTTTTAATTCAAATTTATTTATTTTGAGTCATTTTCCTATTCAATTTAATTTTAGGTCCCGTTTGACTTTAAAAGTAAACTATTACCCAGGATACAACTTCTAAATTACAAAATTATATACCGTGGTTTGAATTCAATGCATGATTTTTAATAATTTATCAGTATATAACAATACTGACACTATTGTAAGGTATTTAAGCGGCCACTAATTGTAACAGATACACCTCTTGAAGCGATGTTTCTGACGGGCTTCAACCCCACTAATCAGACTTTTACCATTATGGAATACATCAGCTTCCTTTGGGAATGTCTATTTACTTTTCATAGCCGTCCCACTATAGGAGTTGAGAAATGGCAGTCCTTGCAAAAAATAGTCTTTATACTTCAACTTTGATGTGCAAAGTATTGTCAAACAAATTGTATTGTAAAACTAGTTGTATGCTTCTAGACGTTTTCCACTTTTTATAGAGTTAATTTGATAATTATCAATGCATGGAACTATTTACTATGAATATAAACCATTTAACCATTTTATTGCCAGAAAAGAAAGCAATAAAACGATATCTTTGATAGTGTTTTAACTATCTGACCTGAAAGTCGTGGAAATATTCAAACCTTTATTTAAGTTAAATCACCTCTTGAATAAATTGATTCAAAGATATTCTAATGACAAATAAGTTAATTAGCCATTATGTCTGATACATGCCAGCTCAGGTCAATTCATTATCTTTTTTAGGAATTATAATTTTGAATGGAATTATATACTTTGATTAGATGATCAGTAAATTATTGATACGATTAGACGAACTGAATCCTCAACATTATTTAATTGATTGATAATAGATCAACAAATTTTGTTAGAAACAAAATAAATCAAACAAGAATCTGTAGGAATCCGTTGTCAGTGTTTTAAAGTACCAATCAATAGTAGAAAGTGTATACTAACCCACTTCGCACAAAGTTGCTGAGGTATATGATGACAGACTCGGACAAAGCGACTTCAGTCTTAGTATAGTTTTTAGGAAAGTGAGCGAATCCGTCGACCAAAGGAGCGCCAAAGAAGTACGGGAGTTCTTCGCCATGCGCTGTTCCCAGTTTCTATCGAAACACCAATAGAATAAACTAGCAACTTGATGGTAAAACGTCAGAGTTTCTTTTTAAATCCACTTTCAGAGCAAATACAATTTTAAAATCATGTGTTCGAATATTGTTCATCATAATTTATTTGTAAAAACAAACCCTTAAATCGGTTTTGCTAATGAACAACCGCTTGAGAATAACGTAAACAAGCTAATTAAAATGTTTATAGCCACTCGATGAACGAGTTTTGAAATCAATTGCCGGTTTATTAGCGATGATGATGTAAACATTACATTACTAAATGGCTTTGTATTTTAGCTTGTTCGAACACTTAACCCACATGATCAAATATTTTCAGCTAGAAGTTGAAAATTTTAATAACAAATAAAAAACTGATTAAAAAACAACAATTTCAGTTGATTTTGCAATTTATTTTTGTGATGCAATGTATTACGAAGTATATAGAAGAAATAGTTTGCTTGTTGTTATTTAAAAAATTAAATAACTGACAGAACTAAACTAATAGTTATTATTTAATGTATCCTCCTCTTAGCTCCTACGCAATAAAAGAAACTGGCAGCCACATGTTTGGTAATTATTTCTTTACATAAAACTAGCTGATGGTAAATATCTTTATTGGGAATTCATAAAACCTGTTGATTGCCATCTGCAAATATCAAAACTAAAGCAAGCAAAGTACAGGGTGTTTTTTTTAAACGCAACCCATTTTTAAGATTGAATTATGCACATATAAATGTGAAATGAGTGTTGTTTAATTGATCTTTACATTTTACACAACCTATTATTTAAGTTTGATCACGTTTAGTTTACATTACGTGCTCAAACAGTCCGCCATTGGCATTTGTACAAAATTATTTTCTTTCCATCAAATTCCCAAACACGTATTTTAAGGTACCTATTTGAATTTCTTGCATTAAATTTATTGTTTGTTTTGAGGTGCTGAATATCCTGGGAATTGGTTTCGTAGGCCTTAATTTTTATGTATCCCCAAATAAAATAATATAGCGGGGTCAAATCCGGGGATATTGGGGAAAAAATCCTTCACCGATAAAATAAATTTTTGGGTTGCGTTTTTAATGTGTGTGTCTTTAAGCACGATAACTCGCGTGAAAGTGGTCCGATCTGCACGAAATTTGCCACAGTCATGTAAAGTAGTATTATTCTACGAAAACAGGTCACAAGATATTCAGCACCTCTAAACAAACATAACAAATTCAATGTAAGAAATTCAAAGAGGTACCTTGCAACACATGTTCGGGAATTTGACGAAGAGAGCATAACTTTTACAAATGCCAATGACGGATGTATAAAATGTAAAGATCAATAAAACAATACTCATTACATATTTATATACGTATTATTCAATCTTAAAAATGGGTTGCGTTTAAAAAAAAAACACCCTGTACATTAACTCTTGTGGGTAAGATACGGACGTGACTGTAACTCGTCACTATAAATATTTAAAAAAATGCGTTTTAACAAAATTTTTTATTTTGTCCCTTTAGTCAAAGAAAAGTAATATCCAATCTATAATGATGAACTGCCACCTAAAAGTCAATAAATATACTTTTTCAATAAATAGGGGAACTTTAACACACAAACTTTGACCATCTGTACGGCCAGCGGAGCCCTATAACAATTCTATAAAATTCCTTTCTTACTTGGAGTCTACACTGTAAGAAGATGTACGAGATAAATTTCGTGCTTCTATGTGCAATGGTTTGGCCTGGGCGTTGATCGTAATTTCTTATTCATAAATATAGATGGGGAGATAAAGTAAATATTGTACAATCATGAAAATACAGATGTAGCTTCAACTTGTAAAACTTATTTTGCCCCTGAACTTTCCTATCGGTAAGTAGAGGTGTTGTGGATTGACATAAACTGTAAAACTAAATTTTTTGAACGTAATTGTTTGCAGTGAAGCGTGTGCCGAGACGCGCGGGGTTGAAGGACATGAATGAAATGCAGAAACTATGTTAGTTAAATAATTTAGGATGGATATAAAATTGGTTATCGATCTTAGAAACTGTAAATGCTGGCCATGTCACATTGAAAACCTAAGTTTTTTCTGTTGGTTTAATGAATAATTCAGAGACCAAAGGATTTGGGAAGTGTAAGGTAACAAGGGCTTCTTAGCCCACCTGTTCCTAAAACACTATTTGCCAAAACATTATCCCCACACTGCTTAAACATAATTTCTTAAACATTGTTAGGGCTTCTTTTTTTGAACGGCGAATTGGCTACTAATATGATATTATTTACAAATATCATCACCACTCTAAAATATGCTTTGATGAAAAATTGCAATTTTAAATGAATATTGTAATAAACATGAAGTTAAAATATATTGTTAATCGGAAAATAAATAGCTAAGTAATAAGCACTGACGCGTTAATTGTTAGACTAATTAACTTGTCTGCTAAATAGCTTATCGATGAGTTGATTCACTTGTTTGCGTTTAATCTTATTAAAATGTTTGTTCATTTATTTAATAGTGTAGCCTGTGTGTAAATTGACTCTTTATTCAATAAGTATCCATGAAATATTTTCTTTATTAGTTCAATGTGATATAATGTTACCTGGACTGAGTGGCTTTTTGAATTTTACTACCTATAAAAATGAAATAATACAATTCTCAATAAGATACGATGTATACTTTCCAAGAAGACATGTCTACATTATAATAGTTGACAATTTATCAATAACTTATCATGTTAATAGCAAAAATGTTGTGTTTTCATTTTATTTTTTGACGGTCCCAGGAAACATACAGTAAGGTATTAGTTAGGTATCATATATGTGCCAGATTTGTACGATTATATTTATTTTAACGCAAACTTGTAAAAGTAATTTCCTGTTCAACACAAACACTCTCTCCAAAATATGTTGTCGCCTTAAGATCTCAATTAAGTGGTAAGGAGTTGTGGTTACAGCATATCGCTTTGCTCTAATTGGTTTCTGCCTCTATATCCACTATAACCCTAGTCAATTAAATCAGCGTCAAAACCATGTTCTACTAGAAGTTTGAAATTACTGTTACGACATAAATCTTCATATCTTATAAATTCAGTAATTTACTTTTTACAGGGGACGATAAATAATATTATTTTATTCATTACTACCATCATAAATACTTATTTCTAAACAATTTAATTAGTTATCATGGTAATAATTTTAATTTTCTTAGCCACCCAGATTGTAACTATCATAATACGCAAAAAATACCCTGAATATGCTTATAAAACTCGAAGCTACATTCCCTTACCTGAGGGTAGTCTCCATCCTTGGTCTGGTAGTCGAAGACGTAGAAGAACGACCTGGTGGTCGTGTCGGGCTTGTGGTCCCCGACACTGGGCGGCGGCTGGCTCAGCAGGTCCCCGGTCAGCACTAGGGGCGCCACGTACTGGGCGTCCGACAGCGCCGCGACGGTGGCGTCCCTCGTGTTGATGGGGTGCACCACAGTCCGCTCCCAGTCCGTGTATTCGTTCACCACCGTCGACAAGATCTCCGACAAGTGGTAGGTGTACGCGTTCCTCACATAAGTCCTCAATATTTTGTCCCTCCTCTCACTTCCGAACCCGGATTTGATATCGTCCGTCGGAAACCTCGGGAGCGACTCCCCGGTCACGACGCCGAGCATCAGGTCGTACTTGTTCCTGCCGAACATGTTCCCCCCCTGCTTGTAGTTGAGAACACTCGCGCCGGTCAGTCCCGGGAAGTCCGGGAGGTAGTTGATCAGCAGTTCCTCCCGGAAGTCGGTCCGGATCACCACGCCGTCCACACTGGGCCCGAAGGCGCTGAGGTAGGAGGGCGCCGTAACGTCGGCGTCCAGCAGCCTCTGCAGGGGGACGTCCCTGAGGCAGTCGACGATGTCCTCGTTGTCCCGCAGGAGGTCGTCCGGCACGGAGCAGTTGACCTGGCGGGCGAGCGACACGGCGTAGAACACGGGGTCCTCCACCAGCGCCCAGCTGCTCAGCGCCGAGCCCGACAGCAGGATGGCTCGGTGGAACAGTCCTGCAGCAACGTTGAATGATACATTAGATACGTTACTTGAAATGGCGACCTACCCAGGTAGGTATTTTAAGCCAACCAAGTATGAATGACAGATGATTGAGGGATGATTGTGGCGCGATCTTGTAGTCTTGTTACTGCCAAAGGCCGACATTTTCCTTAGACAGGAGTGTTAATTAATAGCCCAACAGCCAATGGCAACTAAGGGACCTATATTTTAACATGGAATGTTTACATCAAACTATGGTTACATTACTTAGTGCTCTACAGGTTTTATTTTATCTCTGTAAGAAAATAGATCTTGCTTATAATAGGTTAACACAATGTATTTTTGAGTTTTCAGGATACTACAGTACTCTTACAACTGTATCAGTGTTATCAGTTATTTTATCCTTACAATTCCCATGACGCTTAAATATTCATTACTTTATACAGTACCTTAAGACTTTTTTGGAAGAAGTTGAGAAAGTGAATCATAAAACAAACTTATTATTTTTAATTATC
The DNA here is from genome assembly GCA_035578135.1 of Flexamia atlantica. Lineage (NCBI taxonomy): Eukaryota > Metazoa > Arthropoda > Insecta > Hemiptera > Cicadellidae > Flexamia > Flexamia atlantica. The sequence goes on from JAQJVK010000005.1 coordinate 18,873,596, forward strand.
TTTAATCTTTATGAAACTGTTAACTATTATATTGTATAGCATTAGAGTTAGAATTGTATTAGATTTGGTCCCGAGAGTCATACCTAAAGTTGTTTGCTCACAACTGCTCTCTGGAGTCCTGTATACGACAATCATACCTTAGTAAACCATCTAAAGGTAAATGAGATATACAGATTATAGTTATTAAATGTTTCCATATTAATTTCGTTGTAATGTTATTTTGTGTGATTTATATTTATTTTGAGTGTTTTATTTTAATTTTGTGTGTTTCTACGTGAGTGGTTTTTTTAACGTTATCGGAAAAGGTCAAAAATTGGGCGCCAAATCCTGGTCAGGATTTAAACCGGCGCGGCAAAGGATCAAGTTATGAGTTCTCTTTCTCCATGAAATTAGTTTATTATTTATCCTTGTCTCTAACATCAGTTAATTATAGAATAGGCATAACAAGTGGTTGGATTGTATTAAATTTCCATATTTTACTTACATTACTCTTTGTCATTTTGATCAACACTTTAATGGAAAAGATTTTAACTCCGTGAAGACGAAAGGATCATTAAATATCAAAGAAATATGGATTAAAAACTTTATAAATATACAAAGAAATTTATTTCAGCTTAGCTGTACCGACCTGGCATGACGGTGGGTGATATGATGAGGAAGTTGATGCAGGCGGCGCCGGTGCTGTGGCCGGCCAGGGTCACGTTGCTGGGGTCGCCGCCGAACAGCGCGATGTTCTGCTGCACCCAGTGGAGCGCCGCCAGCTGGTCCATCAGCCCGTAGTTGGCGACCCGCGGGCTGGCGTTGGGCGCCACGTTGGCGTTCAGGAACCCTGCGTCACAACACAGCTGTATTGAGGTGCTAGAGGACGCCACGTTGGTGTTCAGGAATCCTGCGTCACAACACAGCTGCACTGAGGTGTTAGAGGGCGCCACGTTTGCGTTCAGGAACCCTACTTCACAACACAGCTGTACTGAGGTGTCAAAGGGCACCACGTTGGTGTTTAGGAACCGTGCGTCACAACTCAGCTGTATTGAAGTGTTAGAGGGCGCCAGTTGACGTTCAGGAACCCTGCGTCACAACACAGCTGTACAGAGGTGTTAGAGGGCGCCACGTTGGCTTTCAGGAACCCTGCGTCACAATACAGTTGTACTGAGGTGTTAGAGGGCGCCACGTTGGTGTTCAGGAACCCTGCGTTACAATACAGCTGTAATGAGGTGTTAGAGAGCGCCACGTTAGCTTTCAGGAACCCTGCATCACAACACAGCTGTAATGAGGTGTCAGAGGACGCCACGTTGGCGTTTAGGAACGTCACGTATGGCATGTACATAAATCTTGTTAACTTTTCATTGAAGTATATTAACAATAAATGCAAGATAAAAGTCACATTTTTATCAAAGATATATAAATAATATGAAAGGGGTGATATTCTTAATAACAAATACGCTTAAAATAATAAAATCCAAATTAATTGAACAAACAATAAATTTTAAGAGAAGCCCTTTAATGTTAGTGCAAATGCAATTTTCTTTAGCCTTCAAATGTCTTTCACAAATTATTACTTTTTAACTTTTGGAAAGTACGTTTGGTGTACAATATTTTGATAGGAAGTCTCAGAATGAAATCCCTCTTTTTGTCAGTTTCGAGTGCTACGTGACTCAAGTCAGTTTTAACCTTGATTGCAAAAGGGTAATCGTTGTCCCTTGGTTATGCATATAGTTTAGATTAAAGAGGCTTAAAATAGAGAGTAAACGCTTCAATTACCTACAGACGCCAAGCTATTAGCTCGCTTCAAAGCATGCAAACTTAGTTTATCATCAGGGTTTCCGTTTGAATTTCATACAGTGGTCATTATTGTTGTAGCTTCAAAGTGAGAACCATCGAGAAGGGTGAAGAGGAAACTTCATAAAGGAGATTAAGGAGTTAGTTTCAACAACATCGCAGTTTAGCTAACTAAACCAGACAGCAGGAGTGGAAATTACGATTCAAAACGCCTTACGTATAACGAAACTCAGTCGTAAACCGTTCCTTTTTGTATTTCTGTTTGATGCAAAGGCTCGTACTGTACTTCTCAAAACCGCTTTACATATGTACAGTCATATAAAATAGGGTAAACAATTATTTGCTGATTCATGCATATAATTAATTTCTATGTCGCATACTATTATTGTTTACGTTACTTTTTTAATTACATACACTATGGTAAGAAATATATTGAAATTTGATAGGGAAATAACAATAACTAAATTTTACACCTATGTTCTATATAATGAAAGGTAAATAAGACGTGGCTTTTCTTTACAATAAAGCTATCAAATGTATTTCCATCTATTGAAAATTCTAATTGTATGATACGTGTTATCTAACGCTATGACATCGTTACTATATTCAATGCACGTTAGGAAATATTCTGATCATGAGTCATACCTATCTACAGAATTTCTAAATATATATTACAGCTATATATGACATAACTAATCTGTTAAAAACTGCAATTAAATATAATAAAAGCAGGATGGAAATAAATAACCAAAATACAGAATAATTTGTTTGACGGATAGTTAGCATTACGATATACGAGTATGATGTTGTGTAACCTAAACAAGCATTAAGATAAAAAAAACTATTACAAACCCATAAAATATACAAGGTTTTATTTTGTATTGAAGATTTAAGGAAACTCTCAACAACAGAATAAACAGAACTTCAGAAGTCAAGAAAAACTTAAGCGTGAAATATTTGAAGAACTCATTTTGAGTTGACTGCAGAGAAGGTGTCATTACATTTTACTGCTTGTAATATTTCCATTGTCTTTTTTGTTGTTGAATTCATTCGTTTGTCTTATATTACCTTCATATTTCATGACTTTCCTTGTTTCTTTTTACTTTGTAAATAAAATCATTTTTAATAGTTTTAGAAGTAAATAATAAGACCTGGTATTAAAATTGACAAAACATCTAGCAATTATAAGTTTCAAAGCAATTGAATAGAATTGCATTTTTCAATCATAAATCCGCAACATCTGCTCAAAAATAATATTTGCGTATGCAGTAGACCCCCTTTTAACCGACCCATACGGGACCGGACCTAGGTCGGATAGTTTAAAAGGTCGGTTATAACGGGTAATCCTCAAACGCCAAAAATGAAAGCTCTATTGATTTAGGGTTCTATTAACATTATTCTAAAGCCGTTAGTTGATTATTCAGAACATAAACAATAATTATCCACCTATTTTAATAACACCTGGATTTAAATTGATAAAACTAAATGGAACCTAGGTCTACCCCGAATACAAAGAAAATACAACAAAAATATTATCATTCAAAAATACTTTGGATACAACACCGAGTCTGAATAGTTAGTTGTTGATTGAAAAGAGTCCTTAATCCATACGAGCAGGTTATATTGCCCATCTGGGGGCTAGACGCTCCAAATATCTACTTATACGTTTTATACGACAGTTTCGAGTTATAATAAACTCCCCTCAAAGCTTGTGATGAAAAATCCTTTATTTTCACAGGCAAAACCAAGGTCACGGTCCTTCCTTATATTTGATTTGGCTACCATTTGGCTATAATACAAAATAATACCTTAAAATAAAATAAACTAACGTTAAAGACAAGAAACACGTTACCATTATTCATTTATACAGTACTAGAAGATATACCCGCGGCTTCGCTCGCTGAAAAGAAGACGAATGTTTGGTTCAATTATACGTAATTTGTAATGTGTAATTTTCACAAATTTCCAAATAGTCTGATGATTTCAATAATTTATCTGAACTATACGTTTTTAAGCACTTAATTACAAACTTAAGGTTGCATCTCCATCCCAGATTGAATGAGAACAGGTGAAACGTTTCCTCGAATAATTTTCTTTTTTCCCTCAAATGGTATGAATTGGCTACCATGTGCTAAAATATTCCAACTTTTCAGTTAAGCCTTAAGAATACTGAAATCTCCTAGTAAATCTATTATTTAACCTATGAAATTGAGTTTCTAATAGTTTTAATAAAAAATTATCCACTGCAGGGGTTTAAACTCGGAACTTTCATTACACCGCACTGTGCCCTAAAACCTGCCTGCCAATTTGACATAAAAGAAAAAGAGGCATGCATAACTAATGTAAATATCGCAAATTTAAATATCACAAAGGGCCTAACGTTTCAATTTAGTATACCAAAAAGTATATCCAAGCAGAGTTTCAAGATTCTAGTTCGATTACGTCGGGTGATCCGTGAAACGCGAGTAGCCTATGTATGTGGTATCTGACAAATACGTAATACAAGATAAGCGTATCAGTTTTATACAGTTAGTAAATGAAACTCCTATTTTTTGTCTCTTTGAAATATTCTAGAGGCCTTCTACTGATATTTTGTAATCATAGCTCTAAAAACTGAAAAGGGTGCCATTTTGAATTTTTGAATTTACCTTATTTTAGCCTTCCCAGAGAAAACGTTTTAAAATCGTTAATTAGTATGCATCTAGAGCCTATGAAGAATATTTGAGCCATGATTCATTGCCCAAAGCCCTACATTCTTTTAGAAAATAAGCTTTGAAAACTAAAAATGGCCGTCATTTTGAATTTTATAATATACCCTATATTAGCCTTTTGAGATAATATATTTTGAAATCCGTTCTTAGTACGCATCTAGAGCCTATAATGATTAATTGTGCCAAGTTTCATGGCGCAAAGCCTCACAGTTTTTTAGAAACTGTGATCAGTGAGTCAGTCAGTCAGTCAGTCAACCGTTTTTGGCTTTTTTATATATAGATAACAAAAAAAAATAAAACCCATTCATTCAGACTCTATCAGATCTGCTACCAAACCCGCCCAAGACTAATTTACCCTCATGAATATACCGGCCAATTAATTTCGCCTGAAGAATAAATGTGTCAATGCCGATTTCACAAACCGACGGTTACTATCAAGGGATTGAATATAATACTAAAGATTATTTCACAGGCGACAAGCAGTCACAACACACGCTTTGTCACACACTTCAGTCCTATGTCGTTGCATTCGCATTGTGAGTGAAGCAGAACATATGTGTGGATGATGTTAGCATGGAAGTGTATTAGTGATGGAAACTATCCGATAGAAACAAACGATTCATCCGGTTGTTGCGCGCCAATCGATTCATCCAATGGTTACTTTAATTTTAATCCAGATGAAAAATCTATTCAATCGCATGCGAATAATCTGAACGGCATTATCCATCTATCTGAAAACCATCCGTTCCATGTTTTCATTCAATTGTAAAACAATTCGCCCGTATTTTCATTCGTTTGAAAACTAAGAGTTACTTATTTAATTACTGAAACTGCTCTTTACTGAAAGGCGAAAAAATCCGATTATTTGCGCCAAAGATAAAAACATCCTAAGTTTTCACCAATATGTTAATCTTTTACCTTATTTTATTTCCTCAACCTAAATACAAAATGTTTAAGGTATAAACAAAATTATTTATTCATCCATTTGCAGGGGAATCATCTGCTCAGCGGTATCTCCTTTTATCCGAATAGATACGCCAAAAACCAAAGAAATTTGACCATCCAACTGAGTCAGGCTCGCGAACAGGTGGTTTATTCATCCATCCACTAGTCGGATAGTTCCTCCCATCTCCGCACACAGAGCAGGTAAATCAGCTCCCCCATCCCACTACACAAGAAAAACATCGGATGAATCATCCATCTGAAAACCATCGGATGAACCATCGGATGGTTGAAATCAGTCGTTTGCCCCATCACCACTGACCGAGGACGCCGAGCCGGTAGTTGATGGTGACGACGACGAGGTCGGAGTAGCTGGTGAGCACGCTCCCGTCGTACGGCGTGGCGGAGTTCCACTCGAACGACTCGCCGTGCAGGAAGATCAGCACCGGGTACCGCACCGTCTTGTCTCGCGGCGCAGCTGAAACACGATCAAGGATACAGAATACCGGATGTGAAAAAGGACTTCCTAATTTTAAGAATTATTTCAGTGGTGAAAAATACATAATATTACATTTCTGAATACATATTGTGAAAGAGAACATATTCAAGTTCTGGTTTTGTGCTAGTATACTTCGACGTGCACCATTGGTGGCTCTACAAAAATCGAGACGTTTTTTCAGTTCTCATACAGGTATTCGCCAACATAGCAGTTGTGACTGATGCAACTGCTGCAATGACTCCCCGACGTAAACGGTCTATGTGAATGATCTTTTCACCATATACCACATTTTTCACTTGGCCCCAAAAAAAATTCCAGAGGGGTTAAATCTGGGCTTCGAGGTGGCCATGAAATAGGGCCATCTCTGCCTATCCACCTTTTTGCAAACATTATGTTTACAGATCAACCATCTGCATAAAATGAATTCCTCACTGTACACTATATAAAACTTGAAAGTTTACTCAATTCAAATAATTTGATATAAATAAATAAATTGATAAAAATTGGCGGGTTCTTTTTCAATCACCCGGTGTAATAAGACCGTTATCAAAGTGTTTTCTAAGGTTTTGTAAAGCATAAATAATAATTTTAGTCTTCATATTTCTTTCTTACGTTCATTGTTTGAAACATCCAAGCCTGTCATAATACAACAAGCACTTAAGCTCGAAGGATTTATAAGTTGCGTTAGCTATTCTTTTGTTAATTTTTCCTACACGTCCACATAAAGGTAAAGAATCTTAACATTTGTAAGCCAGAGGGGTTTAATTTGTAATTTATGCCTGCAAGGAAATGTAAATACTACTAGCTTAGCTTTAAAATTCAGTATCACACATAAGATAACTATCTGAATAGTAAGGAAATTTGTAAAATTATATTTGTGTTACATAATATTAAAAACAACATAAAAGAATATTTCATCAGTATTTATAGATATCTGAACTTTTATTTATTGATTATTTAAATGATGTATTTACTTACCTTCTCAGCTATTTATAGCAGTTACAAATCAAATAATTTTGTCTAGAATATTTTTAATTATCTGACATTTGTAAACCAGGTATTCTTGGATTTTGATGGAATGTTAATGTCGATGTTTTAGCATCGTCATTATATGGGCGAATTTTGATTCGTCCATAATGAAGTTGGAGGTTGCTAAGAAATAAAGTTTAAAAAATATTTATGAAAAACCACAACTGAGCTGTAGTAACATTACTTACAATTAACCTTAAGATCGGCCATAGTAGTTTTATTTTATGTATCCATACGAATTGTACCTAAGTATGACCTCTGCAGGTATACTGGTCGATGTCATCATTATACATCATGACAGTAATGTGACAAGGAGAGAGGAAGAAGATTTAAAAGTATCAGCCTCATCAAATATTTGGAAGTGACATCACGAGTTATCGATGTTGTTGAGGCATGATTTATTGATTGACATGATTAAATAACGAAACAAACTCCCGGTCAAATTTACAAACAATTCTGCGGCAATACCATTTGCTATACAAATTTAAGGTTTCAGTGTATGACCCATACGGTCATAATATTTTATCAGTGCGCTGTTTATTAAGCAGAAATCACTGCTTATGAATCAAAATCAACAATTTTATTTATTTATTATTTTACGAAGTATGGCAATAAAATGCAGGTAAAATATAACAGCCCTATAAGTATAGGTCCTAATGATGCACACACTTTCACTTAACAAAAAAAAATTAATTACGCTTATTTTAATAACTAAACTCAATTATCTGTAAATTTACGTCTGTCATGTTAACACAGCAGGCCAAAAACAAAAGACAGTTTCAATTTTCCCTGACTAAGATTGTAACGTTTTCATCAATATTTTTAATGTAGGATGGAAACTGTTCTATATAATTCTTGATTAATGAAAGAAAATACTTTGGTGAGCTAGCTTGGGATTGACTTTGGTAGGCATGGTGGACAAAACTCCGAGTGCCCATCGGTCAAGTATCATAAATAGTAATCAGTAACCGGTGGGTTGTATGGGACTATCTCTAGGAGCCATCTAGATACCCGTCCCTTTTGTACATGATGTGACGCCGCCGTCAGTTTTCTCATCTAGGGTAACACATTTATTAATAATAAATTTTAAATGAGAAGGATTTTAAAAATTTTATGATTTCATCGTTTCATAGGCGCATACCAATGATTTGAGAGTTCACATATTTGTTAAAATGTCTAACTATCAGTGGTATTTTTAACTTGGCCGGATTGGGTCTACAAGATTAAAACAAAATATGAAGAAATACATTATCCGTAACCCGAATAAGCAGAATATTAATACGGTCCTCTCATTCTCGATTGAGAATGAGAAGACCGATAGTCAACTCACCACATTTTAAATTAATCTAGTTTCATTATCGTTTCAGCTGATTAACGGTTTTTGTTACAACTTGATCGACTCACTCTGTATGGGCGCGAAGATATTGAGGTAGAGGCAGTCCTCGCTCTGGTTGCCCAGCAGGGGGATGAGTCTCTTGAGCGACTCCAGGCGGCCCCTGGGCATGCGCTCGAGCGCCGCTGTCTCGTTGGCGACGTCGGGCAGCCGCTGGGGGCACGCCGGGCCCGGGGAGGTCGACAGCCGCACCCCGTCCCACGGCATCGCGGCGCGCGTCGGGGCGAACCTGCGCCGTGTGGGGGTTCGTCAAATAATCAACAGGGTGATTTTTTTTAACGCAACCCAAACTTTAAGATCCCCAGATTTGACTCCATTATATTACTTTCTTTGGGATGGATAAAAGTGAGATTTACGAAAACAATTCACAGGATATTCAGCACCGCAAAACAGACATAACAATTCCATACAATTAATTCAAAGAGGTACTTTGCAAAACGTGTTCACGAATTTGATGGAGAGAATACAACTTTGAATAAATGGCAATGGCGGATTGTTTGGACACATAATGTAAGCTAAATGTGATCAAACTTAAATAACAGGTTGTATAAAATTCAAAGATAACCAAAACTATACTTATTTTATCTTTATATGTGGATCATTCGATCTTAAAATTGGGTAGAAAAAAACCCTGTGTAAATGTTGACTGTGAATACTGAAAAAGACTTTATAGTCCTGTACAGGTTTTGCTTATCGAGGATCAAAAGATATTATTCCAATGACTGTTGGTCACCGACACAGGTTTTCTATGACATTTTCAATACCCGGATAATGAGATTATATGGTGATAAGCTCCTATTTAATCAACGGAATCAATTAGCGGATTGTTAGATTCTTGCTTGTTAGTTTTACATCATATTTAACTAATATAGATAGATAAATAAATAAATAAGTGATAGAAACACAAGCTGCCGTTATTATTAGTTTTACTGGAAAAACTAACTGCATCCTACTTTAGTCAAAAATCAAAGAGATTGTGAGTATTGCACAAGCTTTGGATCTTTGGGCACGAGGTAAATAGTTATGAATTCAATTAAATATAATAGCTTTCAGTTTGAATAATATGTTTCAACACTCTTCAGATTGATTTAAATTCTAAAAATTTAATGTGAACAAGAATATTAGTAATACCGTTTCAACAAATTATGCAAGTGTTTGGAGGATATTCTTAACTTGTCATGTATCCAAGGTTTTTGTTTTTTTTTTACAGCCAATATTGAAATGGAAGTTAATACAGTTTATTACCTGTTAGAGCCAATCGGTGGTGTAGCGTACGGTACCCCGAGGAACACTTCTATGGGCTTTAAACTGCGGGCTGGATTCATAGTTTTGATGAAACCCTGCAGTTTCCCGTACCGTGTTTGCACTATCCTAGTGAGAGTGTTGCCTGCAAAATATGGTAAAAGAAAAGTTAATTTACACCTCATTGGGCTATAATTCACTTGTAGGTTGTACTAAAGATTTTAGAAATTTGTACTGCAAATGAGTAGATTATTTATTGGTACAAATGAGTATTTGTACCGATAAATAATCTTTTCTGATTGTCTAAGAGTAAGTCCGGAATTCCTGAACTGGTGGAATTGCAACTTTATGTTACTCCTCACAGTAAACATTGAGGAGCAAAAGTACTTACGTGTATTGAGACACAATTTACTTTAGTATTCTCTCGATTCTTATATAGATTTACTAATATTTAATAAACAATTGTTCTAGGCAATAAACAAACATATTACGCTCTGTAATTAAATATACAGAGCGTAGTATTGGTAAGTCGGTGGCGCAGTTGGTAGCGCACTCGGCCCCGGTTCTGTGGCGGCAGCGTCGCAGGATCGAGTCCCGATGATGCCGCATACTTTTTAACAGTACTGTTCATCCTGGTACTGTACCGGCTCACCCCTTGGATTTGCTTGATAACTTCCACGCACAGGCCTGAGGCCCATGTGGGGGGGAAAATGCAAGGTAAAAAGAGGCCGCCACCCTCTTTTTAAAAACAAAAAATAAAATAAAAAATAAAAATATAATTTGGTTATCAAAGCATTCAATATCGTTAAAAGATATTTACGATTATGAAACCTATTTAGTGACTTACCTCCGTCAGCAGAGCGTGCCAGCAGCAACAGGCAGTGGAGCACGAGCCACACCAGGTGCTCAGCGGATACCATGAGTCTCATCGTCGCTGAGGGACCCGCTACTGTAGTGGCTTACCTCCGTCAGCAGAGCGTGCCAGCAGCAACAGGCAGTGGAGCACGAGCCACACCAGGCGCTCAGCGGATACCATGACATCTCAACGTCGCTGAGGGACCCGCTACTGTAGTGGCTTACCTCCGTCAGCAGAGCGTGCCAGCAGCAACAGGCAGTGGAGCACGAGCCACACCAGGTGCTCAGCGGATACCATGACGTCTCATCGTCGCTGAGGGACCCGCTACTGTAGTGGCTTACCTCCGTCAGCAGAGCGTGCCAGCAGCAACAGGCAGTGGAGCACGAGCCACACCAGGCGCTCAGCGGATACCATGACATCTCATCGTCGCTGAGGGACCCGCTACTGTAGTGGCTTACCTCCGTCAGCAGAGCGTGCCAGCAGCAACAGGCAGTGGAGCACGAGCCACACCAGGCGCTCAGCGGATACCATGACGTCTCATCGTCGCTGAGGGACCCGCTACTGTAGTGGCTTACCTCCGTCAGCAGAGCGTGCCAGCAGCAACAGGCAGTGGAGCACGAGCCACACCAGGCGCTCAGCGGATACCATGACGTCTCATTTTCGCTGAGGGAACTGCTACTGTAGTGGCTTACCTCCGTCAGCAGAGCGTGCCAGCAGCAACAGGCAGTGCAGCACGAGCCACACCAGGCGCTCAGCGGATACCATGACGTCTCATCGTCGCTGAGGGACCCGCTACTGTAGTGGCTTACCTCCGTAAGCAGAGCGTGCCAGCAGCAACAGGCAGTGCAGCACGAGCCACACCAGGCGCTCAGCGGATACCATGACGTCTCATTTTCGCTGAGGGACCCGCTACTGTAGTGGCTTACCTCCGTCAGCAGAGCGTGCCAGCAGCAACAGGCAGTGCAGCACGAGCCACACCAGGCGCTCAGCGGATACCATGACGTCTCATTTTCGCTGAGGGACCCGCTACTGTAGTGGCTTACCTCCGTCAGCAGAGCGTGCCAGCAGCAACAGGCAGTGGAGCACGAGCCACACCAGGCGCTCAGCGGATACCATGACGCCTCATCTTCGCTGAGGGACCCGCTACGGAGTTTTTGCTAGTTTCTTTGTCATTTTCGTCGTAGATTCGTTTTCATCTGTAATGTAAATATTTATTAATGTTAAAGTGATGTATTTTTGCCCTACTCTTTATTAACTTTTCGTCTTGTGAATTTGTGTAGGTATAAACAAGTGTAATTTGCCAAAAAATATATGTGGTACTTTTAAATGTCTTCCCAATCCTCACTTGATAATTCTGAGACACTCTAGGACAGTCGTTAACTTAAATAAACTGTTATTAAAAATGTGTCACTGTTAAATTAACCTATTCTTAGACTAGATGAATAGTAAAATAATTGTAATGAGAAGGTTATGATCAAAAAGAAAAGAAAGGATCTATATTTATTTCCACAAATATTATTTTACATACTATACGTAACCTTTGACGAAATGTTTCTAAAAATGATTTTAACTTAAAAGCTGTCATTTAATTTAGTAGAAACTCGTAAAAATCTTCAGTTTATTTTTTATTAAATATCATAATTTTTTAACGTTGGCAAAAATTATGTTTTCTCCAGAATTATATTCTACTACACAAATAATAATGAATAATAAACCAAATCGAAATTAGTGGAAATGTTAGAGAGCACGAGCTACGTAAGCCGTGAAGTTCGCACAGATTGGTCGATTTGGTACTCGTAGATTTTCCCCGGCTTCGATACACTTGGTCTCGAGAGACCAGTTTGTCTAAGGCTCAGTTAAAACTCTTCAACAAACGTTGCCTTGGCAACAAGCGTCTTAGCTTTCCATCTTGAGAGTGTTCCTACTGCACGTCTTACGAGGTATTGAAACACTATTAATTTATTACCACGCATTTTATAGTTCCCAAAAATGTATCATGAGCCTATAGGTTCATTGAGAGATTTTTGATTATTTTAAACATCATTGCTTACCTCAGATTTAGACGCATTCATTTTGATAGATGATTTTGGATCGCGTAACAGACTGCAGAAAGCGTTAATTCAAACATAGCCAATACACTAATATACTACATTAGTTGACGGTAATGTTTAACTTTTACAATTGATTTGAGTAATTTGTGATTACAAGATCAAATTTAAGTTAAGTTCTATTGAGTTCATAATTAATCAAAGGTTTTTGAAAAATTAGATAAATTAATTTAGATTAATTACTCTAACTAAATCCGCTTTGCATCAGCTGAGTGTTTTAATTTAATGTACATAACCATTCCTACTTTAAGTGAATATTTGTGATTTATTAATAATAATAAAAGGTCCCGTCATTCTAAGGTTACTTATTTTATTGTTGCCAACAGCAACATTCTTAGCGATAATAAGCTGGTGCACCGTCCTTGATGAAAATAAAAAAAAATCAATAGAAAATATAAGTAGTTGATGGAAATCAATCATAAATCAACAGAATATTTTGAAATGATTCTACAGTCAAAGTATTTGTTTATTCAATACAAGAATTAATTTAAACTCATTCGTATATAGGAGTTTCCAGATCTGATTGTTTATAATACTAAAGTCATTTTAGGTTTGCATAGAAAGAAAACTGTGGGTGACAAATTTTATTTTGAATAACACGGTTGAACGCGAGAGCGAAAATATTAGTTTTATTTGGGAGAATCATGTATTTGCTATTCCCTCTGTGGTATTTATCTCGCTTCAACAAAAACATCTGGCGTCCATCTGGTGTAATGAGGGCGACGGTCGGGTCAGTCTCTCTCACATCGCCGGTTTAGCGTTAAAATGTAAAAACAGTAAAATTAACTTCAACAATCTGATGAAAAGTTGTAAGAAATAAGTTTCACAAAGACATTGATTAATTTTTTTGTAAGGATTTACTGAATAAAACTTGAAGGATAACGATTTTTAATTATATTACATAGCATAAAACCGATGCATAATGATTTTTTGGTTTATAATATATTAGTATAAACGAGTAAATAATTATATTGATTGGCAGAAAAATTAAAAAAATTTTAATTTATGTTTTAATTCGTTTGAATTTCTATGAGCACTTTGTATCATACGTTTCGCATACGGATTGTAGTTTTGATTCTATTTTAGCCTCGTCGACAGCATTTTTTCATGTGTGACAGTAAAAGAACCAATAATAGACTAGACTCTCTAAATATTAAAACCTTTTTTATGTCATGCTTTGTTTAGTGTTCAGGACCAAAGCATACTCCTAATCAGAACAATGTAAGCATAAAGTGAGGTTTGAAGCTTGCAGTGGTACGATGAACATTTGCATATTCTAGTACTTGAATACCGTCCGGGGAAATCAAACTGGCTGCGTATTCTGAAAGTAAAACCTTCTCAGACATCCCTTCCGATCTATAATCTATGACCTAAATGCATTGTCTTCATTAGTACAATCTAAATAATGTAAAATATTTGTTGGCTTTGTAGTATCACTTATATCACTAAAGACGTGTAATGGTAATAAAAAAATTTATGTTAATTTTACTTTTTAAACATGGTAAACTAAAAAATATGTACAACTGAAAACTGTAAATAAAAATTATAATTTAGCGTTATAATTTTTCCCATCTGCGAGTTTAATGTAAACAGCAAGGCAATAGTGATATATGATGATATATAAGCAAGGCAACAAGATGGTGGTAAAACTAATAAGTAATTAATAATTTTACCAAAATCTAGACAGTGTGCAAATAAATTTGTTGTATAGTTATGATTTAACAGAGCAAATAAAAAGAACTGAGTGTATTCAATTCAAATGAGAGCTCTTCTTTCCGAGAGGTGTAGTATTTTTATACAGAACAAGCCTCCTATTATAAACTCTCACTTGAAGTTAAAAAGGGAGCTTCGTTTTCAACCACCTTTGTGATGAGCTTTTAAAGCATTTGAAGGAAAATATCCGTACAAATAACAGGAAACTTGATGATAAATTAACTGCAACAAAGAGGTAATGAATCATTTTGAATCCCTCAAACTTTCTATTTTCCTTTTAAATTATATCTTGAATGTATTATAGTCTGTCAGCAATATCCCATATGTAGCGAAAGGGGAAATAGTTGGAGGTAAAATAATAAAATAATAATAACAATAATAATAAAATGATAAAATAATAATAATCAGTAGAATTAAATTAAGATAAATAGAAGTAAATTAATTTGTTACATAAAGATCAGAAACTTTAATTTTACTATATGTTGGAATCTAAAAAATTAATAAACATTTTTTTACAAAAAAAGGTTTACAATATTAAAATATTTTAACAATTATACAAGCAAGGTAGTCCCCGTTTGGAAAAATTGTTAAAAGAATTATTGTGAAAAGGTCATTTGAATTTTAGGTTGTGGTTTCCTTTGACTGAACACAGAGGCAGCTCGTGGTTGAAGTCACATAACGTATTCTATCGGTTCTCACCGCACCCTTGCTGCAATACCAAATAATTCTCTCTTTTAAATTTATTGGTAAAAATTACGTCTGTTTGGTTTGTCAAATGTAGTATACGTTAAATCCTGATTAACTGGAAAGTTTGGTAAGATAAAATAGCTACATTTATATCAAACTGATTTCGTCCGATATAACACAAAAAATAGGACTTAACACAAAAAAAACAAGACTTAACACAAAAAATACGAATCGTTAGGAAATTTTAAAACAACTTTTTCTGCTGTATCTATACTACGAATTAAATTTTTAAAAGTTGAACAATTGTTTTGGTATTAAATTGCGCTCTCAAAAAAAAAAAAACAAATGTTTAAAAAATTTAACCTTTCTTATTAACTGACTCTTGTGCAAAATCATATTTCATACGGTAAAACGTAATTGTACGGAAAAATCATAAAATATTTTAATGATAGGAATGAATGTATATAATTTATAATTTAAAATGTACAAAATCTTTCTTTTAGGAAGTACTTGAAGCACCGAGACTTGCTCTGATATATTTCTGCTACTTTTCTTTGCGGGTAATTTTCACTTTACTTACGTAATGAAAAACATGCATCCGTGCAGATTTAACATTGATTTTTTTACATTAAAATCTTTCGTTGTTATTTCCTCACCAGTATGACAAACCTTAGAGCACCAGGTTCTTTCAATAAAAAATTATTTCCTTTTTTTATCCGACTTTTATTGTTGATTCTACCTTTACAGATCGGTTTTTTACAGAAAATCAGCTATTCCCAACGTTTTAAGGGAATCCTAGGATCCGACTAGGATCAAAGTCAATTAAACATACTCTAAAACGTAATGTTCAGTTTGTTATTCCGTCCAAACAAAGCCAATGTATATATGTAATGAATGCAGATTTGGTTTCCACGTTAACCTCTACTGCTGGGTCGTGTTCAATATCATGAGAATGCTTAACACCTTACAGTTTCAAACAAGTACAAGGATACACGATATTCAACTTGAATTCAGATGGAATTTTCTTTTCGTTATGAAACGTGTTTTTGTAAAAATCATAGTGTACATTATAGTATATTTCGGAACAAGGGCCGAATATGATGAGGTTTTGCAGGCTCGAGGTCGTGTTAAAAATTCGAGAAGAAGTAAAGAATGTGAAACGATCGAGAGCTGCAAAACCATTTCGATCGAGGTGCTAACGCTATTTTTCACCACAATACACAATGAAATATACCGTGTTTGATCAAAACGTTAAAAAATGCCACTGGCGTAGAAAGCACAAAATACAAATACAAATACAAAAAGACAACGCAATAAAATTATGCACATAAGCTTATAGTTTGTGTACCAGTTATCAACTCCCTACCCCTTCAGGGGGGTGGCCTGAGAAGTAAACATTTTATTGATAAGCTTAGGTTGGAATGTATATCAAATTAAAGGTTTTAATTAGTATAACAATACCACAGACTGGACTTCGATAGGTTCACCCAAAACATAACGCTTTAAAATTTTTATTTTGAAGGATTTAAGATGATAAATAGAAAATATAACATCTAATATTGGGGGAATGGATCGAGCTTTTCAAAAAACGAAATGTGATGTTTTTATCATCATTAAGAACTTATTTAAATTATAAGTCACAACATCACCTTTACTTTAAAAAATTATATTTTGTGTACACAATATACCTGGCTCAATATTGCAGTACAAAATTGAGTGCAGTGACCAGTTATAATGAAGTACTAACCAAACAAAGATATTTCGCGATGGACTCTGACGGATTTGAGCGATTGTGGAAAGAAACCCAGCATGGGACGTTTAAAACTCACTCTGTATGAAAACATTTGAAACGGCACCATTTTAGATTAAACAAACCTTTTTGACGTTCGGCTTGCGGCACTGTATAGTTTTAATTAATTATTTTGATATGCTACTGACGCTTGGGTTTCTTCTCCCAAGCTTCTATACAAGCGCTTCTATAAAGCGTTTCTATACAAGCGCCACCTAGAAGGGCAGAAAACTGCTACTGTACTAACTTTAAAAAAGGAGATTTTTATGACAGCTTTCTGGATGCTGAAAGGTCCCCAAGTATGGCCCCAAATGGTGAATGTATACCCAGTAAATTTCGTTGAAAAGTTATTAGGCTGTTCCGGAACATTTTTATATAGCACACTATTAAAAATAAAATTTAACATGAGGTGGTTTATCAATGCTATTTGGTTGGTAGGTTACATTCAAATAATTTAATTTTAACATTGTGTTTATCTTGTTTATCTATCATTATTAAAAAAAAACTATCATAGTTTTAATATATTCCTATCCTTACAACAATCCTCAAGCAATTTTATGAGTCAAATTATTGTTATATATAATAGCATTGCCCAACATATTCTATATTCAAGACATCCCATTCCCGTAAAAATCAAAGTATTGGTTTAACTCAAACCGTAATAATAAACCGGGTTTATTTTTTTTCAATTCGTTTATTAATAAAAACATCTTTGACAGGGAAGTTAGAAGCCAGCCGTGATTTATCAAAGACAATATTGGACTCAGAGTATTGACAAGGACAAACTAGTCCTTCACCAATCTCCAGGGGAAGTGAGTTTATCAACAATCAGACTGAGTTTTGACACTCGAGACAGTTATATTAAAATAGTATTAAAATCTCTTTAATTGAATAATTGGGTTTCAATTGGAAGTATACAAGGCATTCATCAGCTCGAATAAAATAATGTTTCATCATACTGTCCCGAAAACAGCCTTTTTTAGTTCTCTAAATCGTACGCAAAATTATCGTTTTTGGATCACTTCGAATAGGAGTACTGAAAAAAAACATATGGTAAATTTTGCCGTACTCTAATGTCAAAATTTGTTTATGTTACGTTTGAAAGGTTGAACGATTTCTTAACTTTTGTGTTTGTAAACAACTAACAGATGTGTAAATGACGATGATTATTTTGGATAACCTCAAAATTATGTGGTCTCATTTTTAACGATTAAATGGTTATTTATACATTATGATGAGAATAGTTGTTCATCACACGGAGCAAAAGTGTCTTCTTGGTACTCGATCGCATTTCCAAGCTCGGCTGCGCCTCGCCTGTAAATTACGATCTCGTACCAAAAAGAGCCACTTTCGCTCCTAGTCTTGAAAACTACTATAGTGTATTGGCAACTAAACTGATAAGAAAAATATTTAATTGGAAGTATAGATATTGAAATGAGCTTTAGAGATATGTTTGTATTTTCATAGATGATGAAATGCCAGTTATTGGATAGTTCCGTTTATATGTCACATGTCAGATAGCAGCAGGATGTCAATTAAAAGCTTTTATGACTAATTGTGTTTGCATGTGGCAGTAGCATTTTCATGCGCCACAGTCTGTGATGTGCATGATGGATTTTCCGTACTTATTGCCTGAACCAGATGAATATTTGCACGTCCAATGGATACTAGAAAATTAATTGCTAAAAATTAGCAATTTCATTGCAGCCTAGAATTAGAACCAAAGCAATCACAAGCACCTCGTTTACCAAGTGCTTTGATTAAAGTACTTGTTTTAAGTACTTCTCCATGTAGACTTTGATTAAAGAATTATTCGAATTAATCTTGGTTCCCTAGGAAAACTTGTTTGAATTATTTCCCAATGTTAATTTTAGGCATGTAATTAGTCTAGAGTAATGACTAGAGCACGGCTTGCGTTGAATAAATAAAAAAATACGTAGGTGATTACAGTAGACCCCCTCTTAACCGACCCACACGGGACCGGACCTAGGTCGGATAACTTAAAAGGTCGGTTAAAACGGGTAATCCTCTAAACACCCAAAAATGAAAGCTCTATTGATTTAGGGTTCTATTAACATCATTTTAAAGCCGTCCGTTGATTATTTAGAAGATAAACCATAATTATCATCCTATTTTCCAAAATAATTACTATAGAAATGTCATAAATGATCCCAAAACACGGTCAAATCAAAACCTTTTTATGAACTAAATAGTAGACGTGTTTACAAAATGTTCTTATGTTAACACCTTTAATAACGTGTTCATATTTTTAACAATGCGGGTACTTTTGTAATGCGGTATTGATTGTCAATGCATCTACTGTAGGCCTTCGTTTTCATAAACATAAATTAATAAATGCTGTATCCAAAATATTTTAACCCGTAACAATATGTAGAGTTGAGCGTAACGTTCCCATCGCCGCGCCAGAAATGCCGCAATTCCTAGAAAAGGGCGGTTAAACCGAACTGTTCTAAAACAGGGTCGGTTAACACGATCTTTAATATTTGATCAGCAAGGGCGGATAATCCGATCGTCGGTTAAAACGAGGTCGGTTAAGAGGGGGTCTACTGTAATAGTCTTGTACCTGAGCCCATTTACATGAAAATTATTTTTTCTGGATAATGAAAACATGTGTACAATAATAACAATGATGAAAAGGTTTTATGGATACTTTTTTAAGATTACAGTCACATATGAAGGGTTTAACCTGAGTACTTATTGTTAATGATTGCATTGTAGCTATAATTAACTTTATTTATCCGAAAATATAACATGTACATCTATATACATATATATATATATATATATATATATATATATATATATATATATATATATATATATATATATGTACACGATTCGACTTAATCTTGGTTCCCCAGAAAAACTTGTGTGAATTATTATAAGCCAACCATTTCGTCCTAAATCAAATGGGTTTCCCCCCAGAGGCCCAAAGGGGTCCCATATCAACCTGTAGCAAAGATATTGTTCACTTAATATTAAAGAAAAATAACATGTTTTCTTGTACATGTGATCTTTGAGTCAAATTGGTTTTAGTTGGAATCATTTCCAACAGATGTAAGCACATGTAAGGAAATATGTAAAAAGCAAGAACTGTTGTAGAGTTTTTAACACTGTCAGGAATATAACATAAAATAAATCACTGACTGGAGATACTTTAAAGACCACCTTTTTTATAACAGCTGTTATTTAAAGAGGTAGAAAGAGGTAGATACTGAACACTATTAATTTTATCTACAGCACTTTCAAATTGCTGGGACGGAAATTCATTTTTTTATCATTATAGACCCTAAAAACGTGAGACAGCATTTTTTTATTGCTGAAGCGGCATCGTGATTTTTTTATCCAAGGCAGAACCTAAAAGCGTAAGAACATGATTTTTTGACATTGAATAAAATTTGAAGCCATGTTCTATGGTCGTACTATATATATATATATATATATATATATATATATATATATATATATATATATACCTTCATGAAGCAAAAAGGTTTTTCAAGAGGGCGGGGCTTTGTCGGTGGGACACTGGATGTAGTCGCATTTTTTGTAAAAACAGGCCCTTTAGGCAGCAATAGAATACCCCCGTCGCAGCAGACCTGCGTACTAAGCGAATTTTAAAAACATCGTTCTGCTTCATGAATGTAACATTTGACGCATTGTAACATTTTAAATGTGTAAAGAAGTACGACAAGAAGAACATATAAAATAGCAAAACTATATTGCAGAAGGGTGATGCTATATGTTGTATTTTTATCGTGGGCGAATCCACGGGTCCTGCTAGTTATTTATAAAAGGCTTACCCATTATAAATTAATATATTTGTTCATTTCCTGACTTTTTAAAATAAATCTTGCAGCTCATCCGCGAATTGTAGATTGTGACCACGAGGCCCAGATTTACTTATGTCAGCAAGGGTAGGCCTGTTCGTCGTGACTGCCTTATTATTTTCGTTTACTTCGGTTCCAGCTCATGGGTTTTGCAAAGGTTGATTGTTTACCACAAAAAGTATACTTGTATTAAGCCCAGATTAGTTCAAGCCCAGATATATTCACCCACACAAACGCATCGGATTAGGACGACTGTATGACAGCTGGACCAGGAGGGTTACCTTAATCGTTATCACACGGGGTGACGGGGCTGTAAAACTTTTGAAGTCTGAGAGTCGGACTGCTAGACTGGGGTCGATCTTCAGAGGGAACGAGCGCGTGTGAAGGCGTGTAAAGGTACGGTAGGAGGATGGAATGGCAGGGCAGGGAGAGAGAATGGCTTTCATAATAGCTTAGATATAACCATTTGTTTGCACTTAGCCGGGAATCTGCTCGAAAATCTATTTTTATTTATATTCTCGGTGCCTAACTAACCTTATAGAAGGTTAGTTCGCCTTACCTAACCAAAACCAATCAAACCTAACCTAACGTTGACTAACCTAACATAACTCAACCTTACGTGATTTTGAAATAATAAAATAGTTATCTCCTTTTTGTCCTCAACTATTCTACGAGACTCCCGCTTATAGCGGGGGTCGGGGGGTCTCACCTAAAATGAACCTATAGTAATTATTTTTGTCCACAAAATAATATGAAAATCATTACTAAAGACTGATATTTATAAGTCTTTCTTAAAATCTTAACCCTGAATTTAATCCTGAAGTGATCATTATAACCATGGACTGAATCCCTAACGCTTATTAAGGCTACGAATTTTAAAATATAGTAACAAATAAAATTTGTTCACCTTTTACCACTATTTCTATTTTTTGAAGTTTTGTATAGGCATTCAAACGCATTCTCATTCACACCAGTAGTTCCACAGCTTATTCCCAAAAAATATATTTTACAGGTTTCTCTATAATATTATATTGGGGTCACTAGTAACGCTCCAGTTGAAATGAATTTCTAGAGTAAATGAAATAGAAAATATGAAACAGACTGGAACATTTATAATTCCTCTGGGGAGAGATATCGAGTAAAATATTCTGCGTTGAAACTATTGGAGAGAGTAAAATGGATAGTTGTCGGCTAATGGAGTGGGAAGGGGTAGGGAAAGGGATGGTGAAAACAGATAGAATACATTACCTTGTACACGTTACTGGCTTTAGACATTAGGCCAAGATTATCTTTGTAATTCGGCTAAAAAATTAAGGAGAAAAACTGGAGTTTATTCGTATTTGAATAAGTTCATCGATGTTTTTTCTTCTATGTCAATTTTCTGGTTTAAATAAAAAGGGGTATCAGTTCCGAGTTTAAGGTTTTTGCTTCCTGCTAATGATTTATAGAGTCATCGTTTCCTAGCTACTTATGGGTTTTTAAGCTAATGAGACATTTGGTTTATTTGCAATTTCATAAAAGGGGTGTATTTTGTAACTAAAAGGGAGATTTTGATTCACTGTCAGGGGAAATCAAAACCCTCTTTATCAACAGGTATTGTAAAATGGTACAAAAATTAGGAATGCCATTAACATGCAATTGAATTATCACTACCTTAAAAAATCCACTGAACTATTTATGAAGATTTTGCTGAAAGAAAAAGTTGTATTTCTTGAGAGAGGGTCAAAAGAGACAGGGTAATGGCGAAGACAGCCTGAATACATTAACATGAATACGTTACAGTCAGGCGTCAGGCTAACTTTAAACTGAGTCGAGGCAGAAAATAAATTGACTACTTCTAGATTCATCTCACGTTCTCTTATATCAACACTTTTATAATTTATACCGAAAACTTGATCTTTTGTGGTTTGCTCAAAGTTATTATTTTTTATGTTTTAATCTCGGAGAAAAGGATGAAAAATACATATAATAATGGTATTGCTTGTACTTGATGAAAGAAAGACAATTTTTCATTTTAATGACACTATAAAACACCTCTTTACATTATATATAATATATTTATTTACTCAAACTATTTTTACATAATAAAATAATATATTTTAATAGATTTATTACACATATTACATAAGGTTATAACCTTATGTAATATGTGTATTAAATAATGAGACATTAAAAATCATTCATAAAAAATACATACCCCAAAAAATGTACATCGACGTTTTTTCTTCTATGTCAATTTTCTAGTTTAAATAAAAAGGGGTATCAGTTCCGAGTTTAAGGTTTTTGCTTCCTGCTAATGATTTATAGAGTCATCGTTTTTCCTAGCTACTTATGGGTTTTTAAGCCATAAGTAATCCTCACGGGCTACTTATGGCTTAAAAGATGAACCCAAAACCAAAACCATAAAGGTACGGTTATTAAACTAACATAACCCAACCTTACGTGATTTTGAAATAATAAAATAGTTATCTCCTTTTTGTCCTCAACTATTCTACGAGACTCCCGCTTATAGCGGGGGTCGGGGGGTCTCACCTAAAATGAACCTATAGTAATTATTTTTGTCCACAAAATAATATGAAAATCATTACTAAAAGACTGCTATTTATAAGTCTTTCTTAAAATTTTAACCCTGGTGACGTTAAATGGGTTACGGTATTAGAACACCGTAGTATTCTAATCTACGGTAGTTAGATTAGTACTACCGTACAAGTTTTAACTTGTATTTTCCCATAAGGTTAACATTGAGACAACGTACTGTGTTTACCTCTTTCAATATATATAAGGTAATATGCATCGAAACGAAAGACACTATTTTAACAAAGATGGCATGCCTGTCATTCCACAAGTTATCCACACATGAACAGAATCATTATTTTTGACCTTGGTGTTGAATGTTAAAAATAATAAGAAACTTGTATGTGCTTAACGTAATTATATCCATATTCATACATAAGCATTCATCATTTTTTATAAATAAGACACTTTTTTATATAACACTAACAGATGTACCCGCAGCTTCGCCCGCTGAAAGGATAAGTAATTTTAATTAAATCATACTATCCCATGTGAAAATTGTAGGAATAATTAACAAATGGACTGATTTATTTGGGCCATGGGCGTACAATACACCCTTAAGGTGCAACTATTAATTCCACCTAACATAGAAATGAGAAAGTGTAATGTTTACTCTAAAAATTAGCTTCCACCAATTTCCCAATACAGAGAATAAAAATAATCCGGAATGTAAAACAAAATACCCCCGTTGCAGCAGACCTGCATACTCAGCGAATTTCAAATGCAAAACAACATATTTTAATCCAACATAGCGAAATTTGACATGTTTTTTGTAAGCTCCACAAGAATAACATGGGGAATGAGTATGCAGGTTTGCTGCTACAGGTATGTTTAAACTGGTTGGTTTTGATTCAATATTTGGTAGATTTGAACTAGAAGAAGCCATTTACCAAGTTTTATCAAGATATGTTGAGAAATAAGCGAGATATAGAATTTTTCACCACACTACGACGAAATCACCTGTTTTACAAACGTCAAACGCGGACCGAAACACACTGTTTGCCGCCACAGGACCGAAAACGTTTGGGGCCCTAGGGCCGAAAGTCAGCTGATCGTTTATTTGCTTGAAACAACGTCAGAATATCATATAATTACACGGCATCGGAAATTGTATCGTCGCTCATAACCTTAAAGTTTTGTTTTCAAGTGAGTCAAATAATAATAAGTTTTCTTATTATATAGGGTATATGTCATTGTGTAGTGTGGTGAAAAATAGCGTTCGTCCCACGGCCGAAAGGGTTTTGCAGGCTCGAGATCGTGTTTCAAATTCGAGACGAAGTCGAGAATTTGAAACGATCGAGACCTAGTAGCGAAATATACTATTACTTATTTCCCATAAGGTTAACATCGAGACAACGTACTGTGTTTACCTCTTTCAATATCTCGGTAACCAATGGACATAGAGCAGAGATTCAGAATACTAAATTGTTCGTTTTTTTTAGCTGAATTCAATGGTGCCAACAAAAATTTTATATATTTTATTTTTCAATGTGAAAAACTCAAAAAACCCATTTTTGGGGGGTTTATCCCCCTTTACCCTCCCTTCCAGTGGTCCGATCGGGCTGGTTCACGAACTCGTCCGAGTGATTACCACTTTACACGTTCGTTCCAAATTTCATTAAGATCGGACCATATTTACGGCCGCTATCGTGTTAACAGACATATATATATCAATCTCAATCTAGCACGTTTTTGAAAATAAACAGAAAACTGTAAGAAATGTATTCAGTAAATGTCTTGGCCAAAAACCTACTTCCCCAAAAAGTTTCTCATTTAATAAATTTTTACATTTTATTCTTTTAGTAGATTGGATCACGAACCTTTTCTATACCCTAATAATACTCTACAGTACTCCAATCCATAGTTTTTAAAACTTAAATGACCGCCATTTAGATTTTTTTCAATACTCTATTTTAGCCTTCTGAGAAAAAGTATTTTTAATCCCTTTCTTTTTCTTGCATCTAAAGCCTATAGTTTTATGCATCAATTGAGCCAAGTTTTATGGCCCAAAGTGTTGTAGTTTTTGAAAAAATAAGATTCGAAAGCTAAAAATGGTCGCCATTTTGAATTTCATAATATATTATCATATTTAGGGCTTTTGACAAAAAATATTACAAAATCCTTTCTTAGTACGCATCTAGAGCCTGTGAAGTATACTTTGTGCTAGGTTTCATGGCTCTAAGCCTAAAAGTTATTAAGAAACTCTGATCAGTCAGTCAGTCAATGGATTTTGGCTTTTAAATGTATATATAGACTAGCAGATACACCCGCAGCTTCGCCCGCTGAAAGAATAACTAATTTTAATTAAATCACATTATGCCGTGAGAAATTTTAGGATAGTTAACTAATGAACTGATTTGTAGATAGTTATGAGATTTATAGATTAGTAGAGTGGATATCGTACATTTTCTATCACCTGAAAATATTGTATAGGCCTCCCAACCATAGTTGGTACTTTGGTATTATACGGAGGCCACTATTTTTAGAGAGGTTTTTAACTGGGTACCAAAAATAACTACATAATTGGAGAGAAGATACTTTAATTGACTTACTGTCCGAACTTGACATAATTATGATGAACGGTCTTTGTGTTATGTCTCCCAGAAGACAGCGATGTCGGCAAGGTAAAGCATACCGCCGCTAGCGACAACACCCGATCGCCACCCTCATACAGCGCGCCGCGGCGGTTATGTTAGGTTAGGTTATCATAAATATGTTACTAGGTCTTTCCTCGTTTCGTTACAAATCAAACGATACTGGATGAGTCATAATTTCGCCCGCCAAATCCTGTAGGAAAGTGGTGCACACACTCCGGTCAACAACCTGACCTGGGCCTACTTGGAGGGGATTTGGCGGGCGAAGGTATGACTCATCTGGTATCGTTCGATTCGTAACGAAATGAGGAAAGTCCTACTAACATATTTATGATAACCTAACCTAACATAACCGCCGCAGCGCGCTGTATAAGGGTGGCCTCCGTATAATACCAAAGTACCCCATAGTTTTAATAACTGAAATAACCGCCATTTTGAATTTGATAGTACACTCTATTTTAGCAATATGAGAGAGAATATTTTAAAAGCCTTTTCTTTATTCGCATCTAGAGCCTATAAAGAACATTTGTGCTAAGTTTCATGGCCCAAGATCTTGTAGTTTTCGAGAAATTAAGCTATGAAAGCTAAAAACGGAAGCCATTTTGAATTTAATTACATACCATAATATACAAGTCTTTTGAGAGAAAATATTGCAAAATCCTTTCTTGGTTTGCATCTAGAGCCTTTAGCGAATATTTGTGCAAAGTTTCATAGCTGTAAGCCTTATAGTTTTTGTGAAACTGTGATTAGTCAGTCAGTGAATGGTTTTTGGCTTTTATATAAATAGATAACTTGGTAACAATGTACTGTTAATTCAAGATCACTGAATAGACATGCTTTTATAAAATTACTCTTTTTATTTTCAAAAACAAGTGAAAATATCCCAAGTGGAGTAGAGAAATGTTTAACATGATAATCTTGTTTGAGGTAGGCCTAGTTTATGATCACAAGTAAGGATTATATAATCAAAAATGATCCATTCTCAATTTGGTAAACTTTTAATCAAGGAAAACTATTCCGCAATATAATGTATCAAAATCCCTATAACTTTAAGTACAGATATTTTTATGATATTTTATACACACTCCTATATTATATATATATAAAGATTTAATACACTTTTCTATGGATGAAAACATTCTTATTGGTGCTAAATGTCACGTGATTTATTTTAAATTATGTCTTTTTATTTACAGAAAGGTAAAAACTAAATATATTTTATTCATAAAGGCGCATGATAAAAAAAATGTATTCCTAAAATACAGAGTCAACTATAACATAATCCACAACCACGGGGATCCACAACTCTTGTCCAGCACTGATGGAGTACATCTAATCTGGTGTCACCCCTGTTGGACCAGATCTCTTTTAATACTTAACGTCTGAATTTAAAGGGAAAGCAAATTAATTTTTAATAGTTTTTAGTTTTATTATTCTATAGGGGCTACCAATTTCTCCACAAAAATTATAGCATCTGAATTTTGGACGTTGTGTGACTAAACACGTTTTGATTGTATAATCATGATTTAAGTTAAATGTATGTTTGAGAGCGTTGGTTGGGATCGATCCACTTTAAGTATTGCGAACACCCAAAGCGCCAACGCTGGTTTATTTGTCACTGAAATAGCAAAACTGCGTTCTACGCCTACCATACAACACTTAAGACAAGTAATATTTCTCAAAACAGTATGTTTTATAAATGTAATGGAAAATAACGAGGTAATTTTTCTTTCACAATATTTCTGTGAGTTTATCTTGGGTGAATAGTAGCCAGGCATTAAAAACAGTCTTAAATATATTTATATATTCCTGAATACATTAAAATTGTTGAACGTACCGTTTATAACAGTGTTTCAGTGCCTATTTGCTACGTTCATTTTCACTTGTTGAATGCCTCAAAATGTGATTCAGAATGTCTCAAATCACATCTAATTAATGAAAGATCAGAGAATGGTCTAAGGACCCGAGGAAGACTTGTCTTAGGAACTGTTAAAACACAGATCTAATGTAACACAGCCTACCTAATAAAAAGCCTTGGGCTATTTATGTAGTGTCAATATTATTTGGACTGATGTTTTCCTACCACGTGAACTGCAAAAAACTGTATTAGAGGAACTTAATTTCCTTTGGGAAAATTTATTATCAGCCTTCCAATATCCTCAAAACACAATAACGTTTTCTGGCTACCATGATATGTGTTTACACTTGGTTTGTTACTTGCTCGATGTTCCTCGTCCTCGGTTGATGTTTGAGTTCAGAATAGTAAATCTATTTATGTTTGGCCCAGCAAAGGCCAAAAAGAAATATATTATTGTTAATGATACAATATATCGATTTTAATCAGTAGTTTTATGACATGGATAAACCGAAATTATATACACTGGTAGCAGAACAAAGGAGGAGTTTTTAGCAACAGAACCTAATTGAAACTTAATCTAATCTGATCCCCTATATTTAATAAAATCTAAATATGCTTTATCGATGAAGTATATCATTATAACTCTCCTTTTATAAGAAAATTACGTAGTTGCCGTAACTGCGACTTCTGCTATTGTATGAACTAAATGAGATTCATTCCAGATCATTCTGATGCAATCGTTATTACTGTCCCTTGCGGGCTATAAAACCAGATTTATAATACACAATAGAGATACTTTTATTCGGTCGAGATGTGTATTGCATCCAATAAATAAATTTTAAACCTTTAAAAAATATCAGGTCATAAAGTTTATTAGCCATTGTAAAACGCTTATATTGAGAATATGATATGAGCTATGTATATTTTCTTATTACAATAATGATTCAAAAACAATAAGTATGAAGTGGTATTTATTGATTGAGATATTTCTTCCATGAAAGCCCAAAGCATTCAAACTTCATACGCATAACGAGACCTTATCTCTTAATCATTCATTATTGTATACAGTATATTATTGTGAACATTAAATTGTAAAGCTTTCAAGGAAAAGACATGACCGTTTTTGCCTGTTACGGCCTTTCTATGTTCGTCCACCCTACTTATCCCAACAGATCGTGGATAAAAAATACCCCCGTTGCAGCAGACCTGCATACTCAGCGAATTTCAAATGCAAAACAACATATTTCAATCCAACATACAGTAGCGAGATTTGACATGTTTTGGTAAGCCCCATATGAATAACATGGGGAATGAGTATGCAGGTTTGCTGCTACAGGTATATCAAAACTGGGTAGTTTTAATTCAATATTTAGTAGGTCTGAACTAGAAGAAGCCATTTACCAGGTTTTATCAAGATTTGTTGGGTAATAAGCGAGATATAGAATGTTACTTATTTCCCATAAGGTTAACATTGGGACAACGTACTGTGTTTACCACTTTCAATATCTCAGTAACCAATAGACATAGAGCAGTGATTCTAAACATTAAATTGTTTGTTTTTTTGAGTTGAATTCAACGTTGCCAACAAAAATTCAATAAATTCTATTTTTCTTTTTAAGAAAACTCAAAAACCCATTTTTGGGGGTGTTTTTCCCCTTTACCCCCCTTCCGGTGGTCCGATCGGGCTGGTTCACGAACTAGTCCGAGTGATTACCACTTTACACGTCTGTACAAATTTTCATTAAGATTGGATCATTTTTACGGCCGCTATCGTGCTAACAGACACATACATATATATATATATATAGATATATAGATATATATCCAAAAATTCGAACGAATGGTGTTTTTTGTTTCTGGTGGCCCCAAAACGAAAAGTTATCATGGTCTCGGGCTTAGGTCTTACCATGAGACCTACGGTAATAGCTTCTTCCTTATAGGGGAAATTCGCTAAAATCAAATTACTGTATACCATATTGGTTGGTTTTAATCTAAAGGATATTTGTTCTTTGATGTGCTCGCTGTCAAGGTCTTAATTTCTGCAGCCCTGACAACTTTCCTTACTGCCTACTAAAAAAAAATATTTATTTTTCAACAACCCCTTCAATAAACTACAACTGAGATGCATCATATTCATTCCTGGAAATGTTTGTCTCACATTCTAGATCGAGTTGAAAACGTCGATTCTTTGTGGTAATGATCATAAATTTTGCACCATTATGAACCATAGAATAGGATATTTAAATTGATATTCTTTGTGGACTCTAAGCCTTTTCTTACCAGCACAAAGATTTGATTTGTGCAGCTTCTATGCTATTCAGCTTCTTTGCAGCTCAATGGAAGTTGGCATAGTATTATTTAATTGTTAAACATGACAGTGATTAATTAAGGACTAGAGATGGTTTGTTATATTAAATATCTATGACACTTTTCAACATTAACCACTTTACGGTAAGAATTGACGGTGCCACACCTTTTAACTTAAACCTAACTTTATTAATAAATTTTAATCCACACAAGTTATGATAGTGTCTGCCAGGTCAATTGCAGACAAATCTCAGGTGCTACACAAAGAGGGTATACACAAGGACCTTTAAATTTTTGATTTGCAATTAAATGTTCCATCATAAATATAAACACATTTTAGTTGTTTAATTGTTTTATAGCTTAGGTTCAGTTGTAAATAAAAAAAATAGTTGTCATTGCATGTCATTTCAAAAAGTAAAAGAACATTACCTAAACCAGTTTAAATTTAGTTTGAAAGGAAAAACCTTTTTGATAACTGATTGATGAGCCCAATCGGGCTAGATTTTAGTAATGTGTTTTCCCCTAATTAATTTGAAACAATAGTTAAAGTGGAATTGAAACTTTACGTCGATTGATTTTTTTAAGCGAGAGGGAAAATATTTCCCAGGGTGTTAATATGAATACATCCGGGCAGCACGGACCTGATACAGTTCTATTGTGTTCGCGATATTAAACCTTTCTGTATTTCAAACAAAAAGTGATCTGTAATAAAAAAAATGTTTCACGCGTTTCTGTAGCTTCACTTGAATAGTTGTTTTCTCTGTAAAACTAAAAAGACAGGTACCGTGGTATTACTAGGGCTTGTATTTTGGCAATACGCACAATGTGGAATTTATTAAGAAATATCAAACAAAAAGTAAAAAAATACAATTTAGTAATATTTACAATTTTATTTAAAATCAAATTTGAGGCAAAAACTACTAATCTAAACGACAGGCTGATTGGAACAATGATGTTTTTACTGTTATCATAAAACAATTTTCTTTCACTTAAGAGTAAATTATATCGTTGTAGTGACTAACGATTCTCTTAGTTGTCAGTCGTATTTGGAAGTTTAGTCTTATTTTTTAGTAGTGAGTGTTCAACGAACTTTGCCACATAATATGTATTAAACTCGTCCCGTGTTGGCCAACGGTCATTAGGTTTCTTATTTATACACTTTTTTAAGGATTATAAAATTAAAAGTAAAGAACTACCCTAGTAAAGGCTAAATAAATCCTCACAGTAAATTAAGTTAGTGTTTTTCAGTTAAGTTCTCTAGTTATATGTTTATTTGAGAACAAAATTAAATTTAAATTTCGCCAACGAAACACTGTTTTTGGTGTTTCCTTTCCTTTCTGCTATAATAATTCAATTTGTAGAAACGTTAAAAGTTTTATATTAATTGATTTTGCAACATTAATCCCTAATTTATCATGACACTGATTATAATCAATAATAAACATACAATGGATATATATTGTAACGTCATGGTTTTAATAAAGTATCAGGTTATCGTAAAAATATTTATTGTTAAACCACATACTTCAGGGCGTTTCTTAGCCCCTACAGTGAGTAAACAGCAAAGTAAGATTTGTTTCCAAATGTTTTAGTTCGCTCACTTAAATAGACTATTACCATTACATTATACCATGTTGTTATCGTTTTCATTCTCATTTTTATAATTCTTATAAACTTTCCTATAGAAGATATACAGGCCAATAGGGACCAATGTTTTTATTTTAAATTCAAAAGAAGCATTTTTTCCAACTTCGTAATATTAGTTGTTACGACCTTAGACATTCCTTGACCTTAACCGTTTCATAACACAAAATCAATTTTTTTGAAAATCAGACCTTTTTCAACGTAGTCATGCTTTTAAATTCCATTCCCAATTCCATAAAAGCCGATGCAAGTGAGGCCAGGTTCGAAAGAAAGTTACGATATTTTTTGGTATCAAAGGAATATTACAGTTTCCAAGAGTACCTTAGTTATAATAATTAGAAGAGATTTGTTTTAATCTTATATGCAATTGATTCTTGAGATTAACAGGCTTGTTCACCCTAGGTTTAAAGTTTATATTTAAATTTATATCACTGAAATATAAACTCATATCAAGCGTTAACGTTATTAGTGAGTTTTTGTGAGTTTTGCGATTTGTTCTCTTTTTTACAGTATGTGTAGAAAAACATGGTAGTGCTGAAATTGTATTAAAAAAACGTGCTGATAGTGCATTAAGGCTTTTTCGTTTTCTTTTTATTGTCACTTTCTGAATCATTTCTACATAATATTATCCCCCTTTTAGGATCAAATATCCTTGTAAACTTTTATTTTGTTGCAACATTTTGAATTTGTGTTTTTTAGAATAATATATTACGTACGTCTATGGTTGAACATTTTTGTTATTTGATTTCGGAGGGTGTCAATTATTAATTTAACCTTAAAATCAACACTCATTTTCAAAGAATCCTCTTTTGTTTTGTGATTACTTATGGCTAATAGTTGGAAACCTAGAATCGTGTCATTTTGTCACTATTGCAAAGTACCTAATTAAATTTATAAGGATGAATAACACTAACTTTATACTATTTAGCATAAACAGCTCGTAGAACAATTTTCTTAAAAACCTGCTAAAAAAAGTAGAATTGGATAGTCAAGAAATTAATATCATAACCTTAAAGTAAATAGTTTGGACTTCAAACAACTGACATAACGCAGTCTAATTTCAAAACACGATAAATTGTTATGAATGTTCAAAATGAAGATTTCATATTTAGACCAATTTCCAATCATACAGGAGTGAAACTTATTACTAACTCTTCAATAGTAAATAAAATCACCAAAGTAACAACTATTTCCCCATTGTATCAATAACAGTATTACCTATTTACCTCACAGCTCAGTATCAAGTAAATTTGTAAAGAAATAATCAAGAAAATACATAACAACAAGGTACTCACAATATATCGGGTATATCCATAGTCCAGTGAAGGGCACACAAGGCGACACAGTGTAGGGACTGCCACCAAGGGCGGCTCACTGTGGCGCGGCGGCGAGGCCCTCTGAGATGCCCAGCGCGCGCACCCAGCTGATCGATAGCGCCGCCCTACCCAAAGCCCTATTTATATTCTAATCGGGAGTTAAAGTGGCCCTTACTCGGACAGACATTACCGCATTAACCTTTATTGGAGTAATGAGCCCACTATTAGCGACACCTCGGAGAACCCCGCCTGACTCGCGCGGAGGATCCGGAAATACTTGAGCGTAATGAGCCCTCATAAAAGTCAACTTGGACAATAACAGCGCCGCCGTTAACACCTCGTATTATTCAGTTCGGCGGTAAAGTCCCATAACGGCGGCTGTAAAGTGGCATTATGCAGTTTTTAGTGATGTTCCAGTTTTGGCAGTTCGAGTTTGATGTATGTTTCCGCAGTAAACGGTCTGTTAAAGTCAAAAGATTAACTTAGAGCGATTGATAAAAAAAGTTAAACCTTTTTAGCTTACGTATTGTTATTGAGTTCTGGAAGAGAACTTTAACGCAATTACAATCTTTTCCTTAAAGTATTTTGCCACTAATAACTTAGCGGTGTTTTATAGTTCAGGATCATAAAACAAATATTAACAATACTACAACGTAATACCGACTACGTAGGAACTACCGACCGTTTAATTTTATATTGCGAGAGAATAACTTAACCCACGCCACCCGAAAACCCAATACTAAAATTACAATTACTTTTATGTCGGACTTGACCAAGCTATTTGCCTTGGATTATAACTCAACAATTCGGAATGTGGAGATACACACTTGAGCTACATTCCGGATTGAAAAACTACAAAACCTCACTTACAAGTACCAATACCAAGAAAACTAAACACCTGTTCCTGGACCTTCTGCCTCTGGTTTCTTACACTATGAGCCTCTTACTTCTCCTGTAGCCTGCGTTTTTGTTTAGACTGGTTTGCCATGAGCTATTGGTTATGTGTTCAATTGTATTTACTACAAGCATTGATCTAATTTTTTCAATTCGCTTGAAAAAATCATATAACAAGTTTTTTGCAAGATATAAATCTTCATTATTTGTGAAAATAATGTGTAGGGTATTGTCTTATTAATTTTTACATAAATCATTCTTTCCAATTTGGACCATTCTTTACCTAGAAATATGTTATATCAACACGAAAATACGGTATAGCTGAAAAAATATTCAACTCCACCGACGTCTTTATGATTCATACGTTAATTCTTTGTTACTTACTAAATGAAAAAGAAAAATTACTTACAATTAAAATTTAATCTATGATAAAGTAATTGTCTCATCCATAGATCTCAAACAGTTTCAGAATTTAGGCATATATCAATAAATTAAAATAAAGTAAAGTTTTATTCCTCACTTTTACTATGATTAATGAAACCTTTATACAATCAATACAATGCATCCACAAATAAATAATTAGAGTACTGTAGCATTATTTGCACCATGCATTTTTGTCAATTAAAACCAATATTGTTGGCCCTTTTATAATATCACGATGAGGAGAGTTTTGATTTATCAACTAAGGTAAGCAAAGTTTAGTTATTTGACAAAAGAACAATAGTGATGTAGGATAGCTAATTTTTTTGGGTAGAATATTAGGTTTCCGGCTACCACCATAAAACTTTACATAATCAATGATCATGCATTTTGGAACTAAATTCAGCCCAGACCCCAAAAATTAGGCATCTAATTTTCAAAATGGCGGCTAAAAATTGTTGTAAGAGGACAAAATTTAACTATTTAGACCATGGGCCGCCAATATGAAACCCTCCCCCCCCTTGGGAATTTTCGACAAATGTATTTTTTTGTTGCTGCTGACATGTACTTTAAGGTTTTGCTTGTTTGCGATGTTCAAATTACAGCACAACCCAGAAAAAACAAAAAATATCATTGATAAATCGTTGAAAAAAATAACATGGGATCTTATTGAAAAAGTCACCTGACTGCATTTTTTACATGCATTTTTTGAGGTATTGACTCGGGACCAACGCCTATCATTGTTGGGTGGCTAATCTTTTGTTTTGACAGGATAAAAATTTTCGGCCGCCATCTTGGATCCGCCATATTGGATATCAATTTATTTTTTTAAATGTAAAGATAGTGTTGTGGCACATCATTATGAACTAGATTTTTATGCTGATTACAATGCTGAAATCCGTTTTTAAAAATATGCATTTGTTAAAAAGATATACACTAATAACAATTTATCCCTATACATTTCTTATGGACGTTTCGTACTTTCAATATTTTTTGGATTATTTTTCTTCTATCTCTCATTTTAATAAAGATATGTAGTTCGTTTTAGTCTTAAAATACTCAGTGAAATACCGGCTTTAATTTGTGATATTAATCATCAACATCGGTTAAGTGACAGATGAGCTGTAAGGCTCAATTTAACTTAAAAATCAATTTTAGGATTTTTAGGACCTATGTTTATATACATAGGTATTCAACATTGCTGCTTGGCAAGCGGACTTACTATGCCTCTCTAGCGCTTTCGCCATCTTGTTCATATTGCGTACAATTGCTACTGAAGTGTTCTTCGCCCATTCACGATCTTGGTCATTGAAGAGGAAAGCTGAACCAGTCAAATTATCCAACAAACCTTCCTTTAATACTATTCTCTTACTCCTGTCAACCCATTCATTGCCCGACTTATGCTCCAATTTATTTTTTCAATTATTCTATCATTGTCCAAACCTGCAAGCTCATTTATTGTGCAGGCATAAAAACTCAGGACTGTATGTAATAAATATGTTTTAAAGTACGTTTATCTTTTCCACTGGCTGATTAATATATTGCTTTAAGTTGGCAAAATGCCTGACTATCATTGTGGGAAATGTAATCTAGGCCTAGATGGGAAAAGTGCAATACAATGTGTTGTTTGTAAAGTTCGGTATCATACCAAATACCATTGTAGCAAACTGAAAAATGCCATTTTCACAATCATAACTGATAAAGTTGATTGGGTTTGCAAGGCCTGCATCTCTTTTGCAAAAGATGCCAGGAAATGGCATTTGGCCGACAGCCATGACGGTAGCAGTGGACTTAGGCTTGAGGTTAAAAATTGTAATGCTAACGCAAGTGTAATCAAATGTAGTAAGCCTAAGACTAGTAAAATGGGGGAAACCTCTTTCAAGCCAATTAGGGAGAGCAGTTGGGGCTTAGCCTAGGTGCTGAATCTGTCACGGCCAATCTAGGCTCGCAAACAGAAACAGGAATAGAGTGCAATTCAATTAATCCAATAAATGTCACAGACATCTCAATTAAAAGGTGGCATATTGTTCAAAAATTTTAAATAAAACCTGACATTATGGTATTTTTTTAATGCCATAATGACTGTGTCATTTATTGGATCAATTGACTGACACGATGTAATTATGCATTGTTAAATGTGGGTACATACTAAACAACTGATGAAGTTCTAAGAAAAGAAACTAACCGTGTTAAAAGAAAATAGCGATTTGATAAGGTAATTTTATTTCATTATTTATAAGTTCCAATTCAGGGTCACAATGAAAGGTACAATAGTTATATTTTGTCGTAATAAAATTAAATAAAAATATCTTTCGCCTTGGGCAATAAAAAAAGTTATCACTTATTTTTGTATTTCTAGGCATTCTTGTGAAATTAAATATTGCTCTCCAGATTTATAAAGCTGTTTATTAATTAATAACATGTTTTATTTGTATTTACCTCCTCTAGGTCCAACCATTTTCCTTTTGCCTTAATATTTCCTATGATGCAATTAGTTCATTCAGGAATGCATCTACGTCCTCCCTCAATTTTTGGGATGTAACTGTACGCCCAAAGTCGAATATATCATATTTCACTTGGCTTTGAAGAGCAAATAATCGTCGCTTTTCCTCAGGCGACACCTCCAGCCTTTCTAGGAGGTTGTCGCAACGACTGATTTGCTGGTCCAAGTCGCTGAAACAAAGCACTTTATACTAAGACGAAACAAAATTTCGGACTGAATCAATAGTTGAGTGTAAGTCCCAATAGACATTTTTAGGTGAAAAAATGTTACTCGTAACCTTCACATGCATATACGTAGTGGCAACGATTTCTGCAAGGTTTTAGCGAATTTCCCCTATAGGGAAGAAGCTATTACCGTAGGTCTCATGGTAAAACCTAAGCCCCAGACTATAATAACTTTTCGTTTTAGGGCACCCAGAAGCAAAAAACACCATTCATTCGAAATTTATATATATATATATATATGTGTGTGTGTGTGTGTGTGTGTGTGTGTGTGTGTTTCAGTGAGCACGATAGCGACCGTAAAAATGGTCCGATCTTAATGAAAATTTGGTACAGACATGTAAAGTGGTAATCCCTCGGACGAGTTCGTAAACCAGCCCGATTGGACCACCGGAAGGGGGGGTAAAGGGGGATAAACTCCCCAAAAATGGGTTTTTTAAGTTTTTTACATAGAAAAATAAAATCTACCGAGTGTTTGTTGGCACCATTGAATTCAGCTCAAAAAACCAAACAATTTAGTAACTTGAATCACTGCTCTATGTCCATTGGTTACCGAGATATTGAAAGTGGTAAACCCAGTACGTTGTCCCAATGTTAACCTTATGGGAAATAAGTAAAATTATACATCTCGGTTATTTCTCAACATAAATAGATAAAACTTGGTAAATAGCTTCTTCTGGTTCAGATCTACTAAATAATGAATTGAAACCACCCAGTTTTAATATACCTGTAGCAGCAAACCTACATACTCATTGCCTATGTTATTCTTATGGAGCTTACAAAAACATGTCAAATCTCGCTATGTTGGATTGAAATATGTTGTTTTGGATTTGAAATTCGCTGATTTTGCAGGTCTGCTGCAAGAGGGTATTTAGAGATAAAATGTCTAGTGCTTTTTGAACCTCAAACCTTCAGTCGCTTTAAGAAAAAGCAATTTTACCCGTAAGTAGTTTTCAGACTGTATACGTGTATTATGTGCCGTGTTAAAAGATTTTCAACACGACACTCAGTCAAGCAGTTCGCCGCGGGCTTTAAACCGAGCGAAGGTCAACGAAGGAACGGTTCCAAGGGGGGGGGGAGAGAGAGAGAAGACTCTGGACCGACGAACACTACTGTTCATGTCTCAACTGGAGCGAGCGAAATCCAGTGTCTGGACGAAGACTGATTTGTCAGTCAATCACAGGACTGGACCGAAGATAGACAGTGAGGTTATTTCGTCGGCGAAAATGTTTTCTTCAAGAAGTTTCTATCTTGTTTATGTTGTTAGTGCTCACCTTATTTTCGTCGTCATGAACTAAATAACCATTACTGCTGGGTAAGTGAATTTCAATGATCTAGTTTAGATTTTGCTTGTAATTAAAGTAAAATTCACTTTTTAGCCACGACTAGGGTTGAGTTTAAAGGGTGATGAAATTGTGAAATCTTTGGATTCACATGGTTAAACTATTGAGAAAGGCTGTAATTCATTGTTTTATGTTTATTTGTGAGCATTGAAAGTAATTAATAGTTGAATCGTAAGTTGTAAAAGTCAGCGTACTTCTCAGCGTTGCTCGCTGCCTGTTATTTCATGAGTCTAAGTTTGGGCAAATGTTGAATAAAAATGAGTGTTAAAGGGAAATGTATTTATTCATTGTGAATTTGTGAAAAGAAAGTAAAGTCAGTGTTTTTGGTCGATTTTGAGTATTAAAATGTTGTTTTAGTCAGTTTTGTCAGAGGACTTGGTCCTGAAAAATTCCCTGCACAAAACCTGAATATTCCCGCATTTTTCCCGATTGTCTGAGCACATGGCCCCATTGAGTACCTAATGTAATAATTAAATTGGTTTACTGTTAAATCTGATATTAATGTGTAATAAGGAGTAAAATCAAACTATATTTGTGATTTTAGGTAAATTTTGTCATTTATTGATAATTATTTGTTTGTGAATCATATGTAGGAATTATTTAGGTTTGGTTAGGAAAAATTCAGGTTAGGCCTAGGCCAAACTGACTCAAGAGAAATTGTCGAGCACTGCCTAGCACTTCTGCTGGCCTATAGGCTGCTTTATGGCTATTTGCACTGGAAATTGTCACCAGGGCTCCCGGAACTGACCCAAATCCAACATGACACCGAGATGTGACTACGACATCCTAGTTCGCTGACATGACACCGCTCCTCCTGGCGTTGGGCTACGATGCTGATCGGCTGACCTGTAGACCTGAATTTCAACTGACCGGTGGTAGTGGGCATTCAACCGTGGGACCTCTGCGCTTCACTCCGATTACACAGGTCATTTCCATCCTTTATTCAGCATGCAGCCGGAAATTCCAATTCAAACAACGGCCCATAAACTCAGTTCTATTCACAGTGACAATTTGAAACCTTCTTTTGAAATTAACTGCAGTTAAAATTTTATTAAATTTGGCTAGCCTAATTTTGTAATTACTTTTCACCGATATACTTTATTCACCCAAACTCAGCAGCCAGTCAAAAACATTTTTAAGCTTGGAAATTAATTAATTCGGCCGCAGTGCTTATGGACTTTGGTTCAGCGGATCAGCGATGCAAGAATGATTTACAGTAGGCCTAACCTATTTTCAGTGTTAATGTAGTATTTGTTGTGATTCAGGAATTTATGTAGGCTAACTATTTTGTGATTAGGTGTTACATTATGTAGGCTAAATATTCTTTTTAGGTTAGGTTAGGTTGAGGTTAGTCCCGGGTCGGGGGATCGGTCCTCTTCCGCTCGGGGGGCTAGTTGCCGATTTCAGCACTCCCCTCGAGTGGGCTTGGCCTAGGCCCACGACCCGGGCTAACTTAAAGAATATTAAGTGTTTTAACTGTAATTGTTGTAAATGGTGAATTTAAATCAATTTATTATTTTAGACCTGACTTGTAATTTTTATATTGGGGCTGCTCTGTCAGGTGAAATCTAG
The DNA here is from genome assembly GCA_035578135.1 of Flexamia atlantica. Lineage (NCBI taxonomy): Eukaryota > Metazoa > Arthropoda > Insecta > Hemiptera > Cicadellidae > Flexamia > Flexamia atlantica. Next base: position 18,913,441 of record JAQJVK010000005.1, read on the forward strand.
TCTGGCATCCAATAGCTGTTTATTTTGAAGAAGCCCTTTCTATATTTTGGTCTTAAAAAAAATTAAATTTATTATACAGTCAAAATATTCATTAGGACTAATTAATTAATAATTATGTGTGAAAGAATTAGGCGATTTGAATTTTGGATTTTAATGTTACTTGTCAATTTTTGTAACTTGTAATTTTGAATTTTTTGCCTCGATACTTAAATTTTTTTATTACACTGTAGGCCTATGTTAATTTGTGGTAAGGTCTTAAGTATGGTTATAACTTACTTTATTTGTCTGTTGAATTAATTTGAATTTTCGAAGAAACTTGTTGCATTTTTTTATGATTCGCTCCGGCATTTGGCCAACTTTTGACCTTATCATATAAAGGTTTATCTTCCTACAAATATTAAAATGTTTATGCCTAATGAAGCTTTGTGATGTATTTGTGATATTTATATGAATTTTTGAAATGTTAATAAAATTGTTATTTTGAAACTTGTGTATTATTTCTTGACATCCGAACTTTCACCAGTCAACTTGGAGTGACTTTGAACTTTACCTAGGCCTCTTAAAGGCACGTTACAATGGCAGCAGAGCATGGTTGATCAAAGGTCACTCTCTGCTTTTAAAATTAAATGTTAAATGTAAAAAAAAATTGACTGGTTGATGTTTGGATGGCGGGAAGGTTTCAGGTATTCAAGGGCGAGATGCGGGGTATTCAGGCAGTGCAGGGGACTCTCAATGTTAGGTAAAGGGTAAGTTGACAGGGTTGTGAGCAAAACTGATTATTTTTTTAAATATCTGTATTTATTTGTGAATTCAAAGGTTAGTTGTTGTGATTTTTTTTATTGTTTTCATTGATTGTTATGTATGAATTTTTCATGTTAAGGTTAAATTGTTGATGTTTAGGTATTCATTTGTATAGTTAGGCCAGTTTTTGCAATTGTGGAGGAGCGAAGCTAGTCAAAAGTTTTTGTTGGTTTGGTAGGGTAAAGGGAGCCTCAGCAGTGTCTGCCCATGTTCTGTGAGATTTAAGTGTAGGTAAATCGTGATTATTTTTTTGTATTCAGTGTTAAGTGTTTGGTGATAGGCAACAATGGCCAAGATAAATCCGGATTTTTTGATTCGTGATGAACTGATATTTGAGGTGAAGAGTCGAGGTGAAAGCCCAGCTTCAACGGTGCCTGAGTTGAGGAAGCAGCTTCGTAGTCTGCTGAAGGGAGTCAAGCAGATAGGTCCCGTGGAATTAGAAGATGAAGAACAGGAATTTGACTTGTGTAGGGAACGAGCCACAGAATTGATCTCTTTAGTAGAGGACTTAGGTGAAAACCCTGAGCTGGAGTCTCGAGTTGTGTTTCGTCTGCGTTTAAGGTTGCAGAATTTGGACAGGAGGCTTACCAATCTTGGACAAGTAGCTTCTGCCACTAAGGACCTGCAGTGGTCGCAAACTCTGCTCTCTGTCCAAGAATGTTTGCGGAACATCACTCCAAAAACCGCATTGGAATTGCCTGAGAAGGATGGAGTTGTAGTTCCTCCTGAATTACCTGAGAAGACAGCGGTTGTTTGTCCAGGGCCACTTCAAGAAAACATCGAGCTGAGTGAAGATTCTCAGACCAGTAAGCCTAGTGACGAGAAGAAATTGCAAACAAAACCGGAAAATTCAAAGGAGATGGAGCAGCCTCCTGCCATCCAAGACAGAGAACAGGAAATTTCAACCTCCTTGCAGAATACGCTGCATAGTTCTCCATTGAAGTTAGATTCTGCTGGTTATGGGAAGCTCCCCAATCCATTAGGCGCTCTTTTGCATAGTCTCCCCATTACCGATGGACATGATGTTGAGCTACTTTTGACTTTCATCGGCACATTGATCAATATTAGGGAATTTCCAGGAATGACTGATGCCACGCTCTTGCGTTCGGCGTTCCCATTTTGCCGAAGTCCGCTCACAGAGAAGTTGCTGTCTTGCTTGGAGAGAGGTGTGCAGTTTGAGACTTTTCATAGAGAGATTTTGGATTTTTTTATTCCCAGCCGCCCTAGAGAACAGTTGAAGCAGTCCAAGTTTTTCCGACTTCAGAAACATGGGGAACCTCTCGCCAACTTTGTGGCTGACATAAAACAAATGGCTCGAGTACTGAAGGTGGGCATGTCTGAGTCGGAAATTGTAGGAGTTATTCTTGATGGTGTTGCTCCGGAGGAGAGGTGCCGGTTGGTGTTCTCAACGCGTCCCAATAACTTTGCAGAACTCAACCAGCTATGTGTAGCCTCAAGAAGCATGGCTTATACCGATAGTCTTCGTCAGGAAGTAAGAAATGAAGTAAAGAAGATGCCTGTACGTCAACTTCTTCCGGATGCTCAGCGAGGACAATGGAATTCACGTGGGCCTCCAGTATGCTTCGGCTGTGGTGAGAGGGGACACATCAGACGCTTCTGTCGCCAAAACGAACGTAGAGAACAACCTTCTCAGAGAGGTCAGAGCACTCAAGAACCCAAGGAAAGTGTTCCAAAAAACGGGGAAACTGGGGCAGAGAACACACCGTAGTTTCATCTGCCCCAAATTTGTCGAGTTCAAACCGGCCTAAAGGGTTCAATCAACAGCATCAGAAGAATATGCTTCCGCTGTTTGCGAGTAAGGGAATAACTCCAAGCTCAAACCACTGTCCCTTTGTTAAGGTTTTGTTCAAGGATTTAAGTTGTCAAGCCCTTCTAGACTCTGGTTCGGTGCGTAGCCTTATATCTGGGCGACTGTTTGAAGAACTCAGGAATAAACGACTCATCAGAGAGGTTGAGGACACTTCATTTCAGTGTGTCACTGCTTCTAATGCTCCTCTTCCAATCAAGATGTTGGTGTCAGTTCAAATGAAAATTGAAAGATTTTCCTGGAGATGGAAATTTCTGGTTTCAAATGATCTTGGATTGGATTGTATTCTTGGAGCGGATTTTATTGCCCACTCTGGACTGATTTTGGATTTAACCTCATCTAAAGGATATTTCAAGTTCTGCAGAGGAACCCCAGTTCCATTTTTTGAATTAGGAGGATGTAAGGATGAAGTGTTAGGAGTTAGTTGTGAGGAAGAGAAGGTGGAAGTATATCCTTTGCAGCACTTAGACTCGGAGCGTAGGAAGACTATTGAAGGGTTATGCAAACGGTTCCCTGATGTACTTACAAAGAAGCTTGGGTTAACTCATTTACTGGAGTATAAGATAAATTTGACCAGTCATGAAGTGATGCGTTCGCACCCTTACAAATTCGCACCGCCAAAAATGGAGCTTATGCGTAAGATGGTGGATGAACTTCTGGAGCAAGGCGTCATCGAACCCTCTCAATCTAGCTATGCCAGCCCTGCTTTTATTGTTCCTAAGGCTAATGGAAAGGGTCGAATGGTGATTGATTATCGCAAGGTTAATAAATGCATAGCAATTGATTCAGTGCCGTTACCCGACCTACATTCTGCATTCGACTGGTTTGGAAAGGCAAAGTTCTTCACGATTTTCGATCTCAACTCTGCTTATCACCAGATTCCTCTCGATAAAGCGTCTCGTCCCATAACCAGTTTCTGTGTGCCATGGAACTTATACCAGTACACCCGGGTTCCGATGGGTCTCGCTGTAGGGGCACAGACCTTGACACGCCTCTTGGACATGATTTTTCATGACCTGAAATTCAAGGTGGCCTTCAACTATTTGGATGACCTGTTAGTTTATAGCGAAACTTGGGAGGATCATGTAAGCCATCTGGAAGAGGTGTTGCAACGTTTAAGGAAGGCAGGCCTGACTGTTAATCCCGAGAAGGTTCAGTTTGCAAGACCGGAAATCTCCTTTCTTGGACATTTGGTTTCTACCAAGGGCATCTCCATAGATCCAGAGCGCACCCAGGGAATCCGTGATTTTGCTCCACCGCGGGATGTCAAAGGAATCGCAAGATTTTTGGGCATGGTCAATTTTTACAGAAAATTCATACCTAATATTGCTGAGATTGCTGCGCCATTGAATGCTTTGAGGAAGAAGGGAGCTAAGTTTGTTTGGGGTGATGATCAACAAAAGTCATTTGACACCTTGAAAAATGCCATTATGTCTCCTCCTGTTTTAAGGATGCCTGATTTCACCAAACCGTTTGTGCTTCAAACGGATGCCTCGTCTGTTGCTATTGCCGCTGTTCTTCAGCAGGAAGTTGATGGAGTTCGACAACCTGTAGCCTTCGCATCGAGGACCTTGACGCCCCAAGAAAGAAAATCTTCATCCGTTTATGAATTGGAGTGTCTCGCTGTGGTGTTCGGCATTGACAAGTTTCGCCGATTTCTGGAGCACACGGAGTTCTTATTGGAGACCGACAACCAGGCTCTTTCTTGGTTATTAGCTCACCCCAGACAGCTTGGAATGATTGGACGTTGGGTGGTGAAGATATCAGCCTTCAAGTTTCAGGTTCAGTACGTCCGTGGTTCGCAAAATGTTGTAGCGGATGCGATGTCTCGCATGTTCCATGAGGCTGACGATCCACCTGAGATTCAGGAGCCAGGATGCAATTCTGTTCTGCTTCAGTTTCCTCTGGCCTTCACTGATCTGTTGACTCACCAGCAGCAGGACCCTGAGTTAGGTCCCATTTTGGAGGAATTGCAAGGGGGAGGAGATCATCCGCCTTATGTTTTATCCAAGGGTGTGTTATGCTGTAGGCCTCGACGTGGTGATAATTCCCCAAAGGTGGTGCTACCAAGTGCCTTGATACCTATGGTGTTTTCTTTCTTTCATTCTTCACCAGTAGGTGGTCATCTGGGAATCCATAAAACCATTGGGAAAATCAGAAAATCTTTCATATGGAAGGGGATGGATAGAGACATTGCACAGCGAGTGAAGTCATGCCAATTATGTTCTCTCAGTAAACCAGCTCAGAACACCAGACTTGGTTTTCTTGCTTCAGAGGTAGCTGAACGTCCTATGGAAAAAATCTTCATTGATTTTGTGGGAAAATTTCCAAGAAGTAGGTCGGGGCACACTATGCTTCTAGTGTGTGTGGATGCCTTTTCGAAGTTTGTGTGGCTGATACCTCTGCGCCAGGCCACGTCAACTACCACCATCCAGGCACTCAAGACCCATATTTTCCAGCATTTTGGACTGCCAGGAACCATCGTTTCTGATAATGCGTCTCAGTTTACCTCTCATGCATTTCAGAGAATGTGCATTGGACTTGGTATCCAGCATGTGACTACTTCACCGTACTACCCACAGCCGTCCCATGCGGAAAGGTTCAACAGAAATTTGCGGTCAGCCCTGATTGCTTATCATGCGGACAAGCAAAATACTTGGGATGAAAATCTTGGATGGCTTCAGAATGCTTTCAACTCAGCTGTTCACGAGAGTCATAAGGCTGTACCATTTGAGGTTATGTTTGGAAGTAGACCACGTGATCCGTTGACCAACGCCTGGAAGATAGAAGAGCTTCTGCCCAATCCCCCTTCGGACGACATCGGTACTGTTTGGAGTGAGGCGAGGAAGAATCTGCGGCGGTCCCATGAGAAGAAGAGGCTGAAGTACAATCGAGGAAGACTTCCCAACCCGTTCCAAGTCGGTGACCTGGTGTACTGTCGGACGCATCCACTCAGTTCTGCCGTCGAGAAGAGAGCGGCAAAGCTGTGCTACCGGTGGAGCGGCCCTCATCGAATCACCAAGTTTTTGTCACCCGTTAGTGTTAGGTTAGTGGATCCAAGTTCGGGTCAGTTTGTGTGTAGGGCTCACATCAGTCAACTCAAGCCTTTCAGGGGTGAACATGAAGAAGGTTCTGAAGCCGAAGACCAGGAGGTGCTGGACGAGGAAGACTGATCACCTTCTGAGTTTTTCACCTGTTCTCTCATTTTTTTCTTCTCTGTGTTTTTGTGTGTGTCAACTAGTCGGCGCCGACTACCGTGGTGGAGTGTTATAGTGTCTCCATGAAATAGTGAAGTGAGAGAATCACCTGGGTCGGAAGAACAAGCTTCTGTGTCTGAACTGTGAAGTCCTTAAAAAATTTGTGGTGTGTGTTGTAGTTTTAGGGGGGGAGGTTGTGCCGTGTTAAAAGATTTTCAACACGACACTCAGTCAAGCAGTTCGCCGCGGGCTTTAAACCGAGCGAAGGTCAACGAAGGAACGGTTCCAAGGGGGGGGGGGGGGAGAGAGAGAAGACTCTGGACCGACGAACACTACTGTTCATGTCTCAACTGGAGCGAGCGAAATCCAGTGTCTGGACGAAGACTGATTTGTCAGTCAATCACAGGACTGGACCGAAGATAGACAGTGAGGTTATTTCGTCGGCGAAAATGTTTTCTTCAAGAAGTTTCTATCTTGTTTATGTAGTTAGTGCTCACCTTATTTTCGTCGTCCTGAACTAAATAACCATTACTGCTGGGTAAGTGAATTTCAATGATCTAGTTTAGATTTTGCTTGTAATTAAAGTAAAATTCACTTTTTAGCCACGACTAGGGTTGAGTTTAAAGGGTGATGAAATTGTGAAATCTTTGGATTCACATGGTTAAACTATTGAGAAAGGCTGTAATTCATTGTTTTATGTTTATTTGTGAGCATTGAAAGTAATTAATAGTTGAATCGTAAGTTGTAAAAGTCAGCGTACTTCTCAGCGTTGCTCGCTGCCTGTTATTTCATGAGTCTAAGTTTGGGCAAATGTTGAATAAAAATGAGTGTTAAAGGGAAATGTATTTATTCATTGTGAATTTGTGAAAAGAAAGTAAAGTCAGTGTTTTTGGTCGATTTTGAGTATTAAAATGTTGTTTTAGTCAGTTTTGTCAGAGGACTTGGTCCTGAAAAATTCCCTGCACAAAACCTGAATATTCCCGCATTTTTCCCGATTGTCTGAGCACATGGCCCCATTGAGTACCTAATGTAATAATTAAATTGGTTTACTGTTAAATCTGATATTAATGTGTAATAAGGAGTAAAATCAAACTATATTTGTGATTTTAGGTAAATTTTGTCATTTATTGATAATTATTTGTTTGTGAATCATATGTAGGAATTATTTAGGTTTGGTTAGGAAAAATTCAGGTTAGGCCTAGGCCAAACTGACTCAAGAGAAATTGTCGAGCACTGCCTAGCACTTCTGCTGGCCTATAGGCTGCTTTATGGCTATTTGCACTGGAAATTGTCACCAGGGCTCCCGGAACTGACCCAAATCCAACATGACACCGAGATGTGACTACGACATCCTAGTTCGCTGACATGACACCGCTCCTCCTGGCGTTGGGCTACGATGCTGATCGGCTGACCTGTAGACCTGAATTTCAACTGACCGGTGGCAGTGGGCATTCAACCCTGGGACCTCTGCGCTTCACTCCGATTACACAGGTCATTTCCATCCTTTATTCAGCATGCAGCCGGAAATTCCAATTCAAACAACGGCCCATAAACTCAGTTCTATTCACAGTGACAATTTGAAACCTTCTTTTGAAATTAACTGCAGTTAAAATTTTATTAAATTTGGCTAGCCTAATTTTGTAATTACTTTTCACCGATATACTTTATTCACCCAAACTCAGCAGCCAGTCAAAAACATTTTTAAGCTTGGAAATTAATTAATTCGGCCGCAGTGCTTATGGACTTTGGTTCAGCGGATCAGCGATGCAAGAATGATTTACAGTAGGGCTAAACTATTTTCAGTGTTAATGTAGTATTTGTTGTGATTCAGGAATTTATGTAGGCTAACTATTTTGTGATTAGGTGTTACATTATGTAGGCTAAATATTCTTTTTAGGTTAGGTTAGGTTGAGGTTAGTCCCGGGTCGGGGGATCGGTCCTCTTCCGCTCGGGGGGCTAGTTGCCGATTTCAGCACTCCCCTCGAGTGGGCTTGGCCTAGGCCCACGACCCGGGCTAACTTAAAGAATATTAAGTGTTTTAACTGTAATTGTTGTAAATGTTGAATTTAAATCAATTTATTATTTTAGACCTGACTTGTAATTTTTATATTGGGGCTGCTCTGTCAGGTGAAATCTAGTCTGGCATCCAATAGCTGTTTATTTTGAAGAAGCCCTTTCTATATTTTGGTCTTAAAAAAAATTAAATTTATTATACAGTCAAAATATTCATTAGGACTAATTAATTAATAATTATGTGTGAAAGAATTAGGCGATTTGAATTTTGGATTTTAATGTTACTTGTCAATTTTTGTAACTTGTAATATTGAATTTTTTGCCTCGATACTTAAATTTTTTTATTACACTGTAGGCCTATGTTAATTTGTGGTAAGGTCTTAAATATGGTTATAACTTACTTTATTTGTCTGTTGAATTAATTTGAATTTTCGAAGAAACTTGTTGCATTTTTTTTATGATTCGCTCCGGCATTTGGCCAACTTTTGACCTTATCATATAAAGGTTTATCTTCCTACAAATATTAAAATGTTTATGCCTAATGAAGCTTTGTGATGTATTTGTGATATTTATATGAATTTTTGAAATGTTAATAAACTTGTTATTTTGAAACTTGTGTATTATTTCTTGACATCCGAACTTTCACCAGTCAACTTGGAGTGACTTTGAACTTTACCTAGGCCTCTTAAAGGCACGTTACAATTATATATATTAATTATATATATATATAGTGTTATCTTGACCTAGCGTAAATTTCGGTGATAGAACAACACAAACGTGACTCAAATCCGTAATTTAAAAAATTCACTTCCACACACCCACTTTGAGAAAAATGATTTAGTGTTTTTTTAAAGTACATTTTTATAACTTTTTTTTATATTTGATACGATACAATTTTGCATTTAATTTTGGTACGCACATTTACTAAAGAAAATTGAATTTTCTGACGTAACATGATATATTTCTTAAACTTTGACACCACCAATGTATTCTAAACTCAATTCCGAGTAAGAACAAGTAGATTTCCATCAAAATTGCTACTTAAATTATTCATTATAGCTCAAAATTTATAATTTTCTAAAAATTTATAGAAAACAAGTTTAAAATGTCTGTGTATTTATAAAAATGCTAGTGGCTGGTAAATTCTGTAAAAACTGCTCCAAAACCAAGCGTTTCAAAGGTATAATACAAAATTTCATTAGCTACGTTTAAACAACAGTTATACCAGTTTAAAGAACATAAAACTGTTGTATAACAACAAAGATGAAGATGGGAGCGTCCTTATCCATCTCTTCCAACTAACTTGCCAATCAGAATTGAGATAATAATATCACTTCCAAATCAAAATGAAATCGTGTACTATTAGCGGTAATTAATTGTGGCCGCTAGAAGGAAAAATACACTCCTTAAGATAACGCAGTGTAAATCTTTTTTTGATAAATCGATAATTTCTTTGCTATTACTCTGGGAGAGGGCTTAAATTGTTTTGTGTTTTTATTTTCTTAAATATAAAATACTAAATTGCATGATTGGCTTATTGAAAATTTTGTGTCCGAAAACCTCTAATTTGGGTTATTTAGCCCCCCCCCCCTCAAATGGAGTTAGGGGTGTCCGATTGGTCCCCCAACATACTTGCTAAAGAACATCTCATTGAATGTTTTATCACAATCTTATTTTAGGTGTCAAAAAGCTGTTTGGATCTTTCCCGTTAATTCACCACCACTATTTTTGGTCCCCCAACATACTTGCTAAAGAACATCTCATTGAATGTTTTATCACAATCTTATTTTAGGTGTCAAAAAGCTGTTTGGATCTTTCCCGTTAATTCACCACCACTATTTTCTTTTGTTTTCCGTTAGTTCACCACCACTCAGAATCTGAAATACAGTAAAGAAAGTCGTTCTGAGTAATCAGGAATATTGAATTTGGGGTTTCCTTTACCTGCACTATTTGTGAAAGCCTTATCTTATAGCACAGCGATAACCGGACCGCGCGCTCAGCGGCCAGTGATTAGCGAGCGGCTACAATGAATTTTTAAGTGTCGCAAGTGAATGCAACAGTGAGGAGAGTTCTGTGCGTTTTTTTACGTTCATTGAACGCCAGCTGTTGAAGTATTTGTTATCACTTGATGTTAGGACCTAACACAACCTAACCTAACCTAACCAACTCATCAAAAACATTAAGTAGCTCTGGCCACCAAAGTAACTTTAAAGTGTAACAACGTAATTAATATGTGTATTGTTTTTGTATTTGTGTGTCAAGACTGATGTTAGAAAGTTGTTATAATACTCTTTTCCCAACAGTCAAACGTTTAAATGGTGAGTAAAAATATTATTTCGCAGTATTAGTTCCATTCCGATTAATTCTCAGCCTATGGAGAGTAGTTTGTAAATGCGGGGATATAACAGAAAATACCCTTAAATAGCTACTTACGCGAGTACATGTGAAGTAAAAAATACGGACCGGAAAATCTGTTTGAATAAATGCTGGAACATATTACACAGTTCAGCCACCACAGTAAAGAGGGACGTCGTCAATCAATAAATTGTGTGAGTTTTCAATTTCGTTATTTAATTTCCTAGGTTTTTTCTTGTGGTTTTTAAATAGGAAATACTGTAAAATGTTGTAAACTAAACCTACTTCAATTTAAAATATAATTGGTGGTGAATTAACGGAATCATGAGCAAAAAAATAGTGGTGGTGAATTAACGGAAAAGATCCAGCTGTTTTTCTGTTTTGAGTAATTTTGATCAAAACCTTGTTTCGTGCACTTTAAACTGGCATAACCTTTGCTGAAAGTAAATTAATAAACAGTTCAACCATATATTTTGAAAGCTTAGGTTTTGGAAGAGTTTTTAGAACATTTGCTACCTCTAGTATTTTTCTATATGAAAAGTTTTTCAAGGCTTGTTTTTCTACCTTTTGCAAAAGAATGGTAACTTAAAGTTATCATCAATTTAAATTGCTATTTAAAGCTCCAGGTTCATGGAAACCTATTTCCTTTTAATTTAAATTTAATTTAGAATACGATAGTAGAGTCAAAGTTTGAGGAATTTATCAAGTTAGGTAAGAAAATTCCATTTTCTCGAGTAATTGTACGTCTCCTGAAAAAAAGACAAAATCATTTTTCTCAAAGAGGGTGTGTGGAATAGACTTTTTTAAATCTTGGATTCGAGTCGCAAATGTGTTTTTGTTTAACGTTAGATCAAGACCACCCTGTATATATATTTTTTACAGCGTAAAATAAAAATAAACATGGCGCTGTCAACGCATAGAACAATACTATTTAATTATAACACCTTCGCAGAAACAAAATCATCGTTCAGTTAACTGTCATTGGTTCCTAATTAATATAAAGCAAAATTAAGTTTGATGATACCTTTTGACTTTTTTCTTCTTTTGCCATAGCACGAATCGTAAGTTTTGAAACTCATTCAAATACTTTTGAATCATATCATTTTTCTGAAGCTTACCTTTTCAGCCACATTCCTAATCCCTGGTTAACCACCTGATCAGGAGCTTCATTGTATTTAATAAGCAAATCGATCTCAGTTTTGAAATGATCACTGCTAAATCCATTGGCCTTTTCTTTTGTGTTCTGTAGTGACTCCTCGAACGCCTTCAGACTAAGGTCCAGATCACTGCCGCTCTGAATCGACTGTTTGAGATTTTCTATAGTGGTATTTATATCTTCTCCAATACCAGTTTCCATGCAGGAAGCTATAAGGCTTAGAATAATCCAAAACTGAAACATATGTAGTCAAGTGTGTTTGATCTGAAAATCATTAGTTATACCTACAACATGGTAACTATGTTAGAGTGTGTTTCAATGTGATGTGTATCGTATACGTTTCACTTTCACAGGTGTGACCACCCAAAATATTACCATCGGATTCTCAGAGTATTAGTAAGAAATAAAAATTTCTTAAGATAATAAAATACCCCAGTACACAGACCTACGTACTCAGCGAATTTCCATATGATTTACTTTGTATATGTGAGCATTCAACCTATTTGAAGTATTGTTTGAATGATACGTTAAGTAAATAATATATTAAAAACGTATGTATTCATGAGCTTTGAACATGAAGGAAATTAACAAAGAGACCACATTTGTTTTCATTAGTAATACATACACTTTTGTATTTTATATAATTCTTAGTCTTTTAATTTTTAATAACTGTAATCTTGTTGAAGTACCCATATAAATGTCGACAAACATATAATCTATTAATTATTCAAAACACACAAAACAAACAAATAACTTAAACTCATAAAGAAATTAAATTTAATCATATGGTCAGTTTTACAGTAATTAAAACATCCCTGTTGCAACAGACCTCCATCTCCAGCCAATTTCAATAAAACTTATCAATCCTCATCACTGTAAACATACCATATATTAATGCTACATTTTCAGGCAGTTTAGACTAAGACATCCCCCCCCCTCCAAATGCTCATACTTTCTTTATTAAATTTAAAAATATTTTGTATTTTTTGATATAGTATATATTTTCTGCAAAATCTTGATCAATGAACTCTAACTATTCATAATAAACACAAATAAAATATTCATCACCTAAAAATTTAATCATATGTTCAAAATTTTTTTTTTAATATCTTAAATCAGGGTGACTATACTTTTTGGAGGGAAAAATTAAAATTTTATTGGACAATGTACTGTTTTTACCACATCCAATATTATCCAATATCTAAGCAACGGATTGACGTAGAATAATAATTCAAAATGATAAATAGTTTGATTTTTTTAAGCTGAATTCAATTTTGACAGTTAAATTTAAAAATAATTAGTAAAAAGGTGCTAAATCTTGAAAATAAATTTTATTTCGTCAAAAAAAACCTTCTTAGAGTAAACCAATCTAGCTGGCTTTCGAACTCGAAGTCATGAATGACGCTTTACACGTTTGTTCTAAATTTCATCAAGATCGGACCTTTTTTACAAAAGTTATCGCGCCTACGGACTGATATATATCCCTATATATATATTTATATATATGAAAATGAACGAACGGTGTTTTTGGGATCTAGGGACCTCAAAATAAAAAGTTACGGTGGTCCCGCGCTTAGGTCTCACCTTGCCGCCTACGGTAATAACTACTTCCCTATAGGGGGAAATTCGCTAAAAAAAATATTAAAAACCCGGATAGACAGATTTTTTCGTTTACATATATGCAATAAACTAATATTAACACCAAATCAATACTTGATTTTTACTGTAATATCGAAATAACGTCGAGCAATTGATTTTAAATTTTGATTATTGGGGCGGGGACGGATTCTGAATCTACACCGAACTACTCGTGTTTTTAATAATTTTAATTTCTTTTTTAAAGTTTCAATTTTTATTAATATTTATAGTTTTTGACATATTAGGCTTAAAAAATAAAAATGGCTGCCATTTTGATATTTTCAACTTGATACACATACCTTTTGATGCATATAGTTTCCTATTAGTCAACTAAATGTTAAAATTAGTAAAATGTAATTAATAAAAGTGTAAAATGTGATTAATTAACTGATTAAATGTGATTAATTAACTGTAAAATGTGATTAATTAGTGAAAAAAGATGCACAAGCCGACAGACAGAAAGCGTAACGAGATACAACATATTCCTATACACATTCGTTCATTTTGACCTGCTAAATAACCTGGAAACGTTTCGGACAGTAAGGCTTGACACCCTATACTGTACATCTCATTTAGTGGTTCCATTATTAATGTCCTGTCTTTAGACAATCGATTATTGATAGTTTTCGAGTTTAACACTTACAATGTCTCACTAAAAATGGAATAGTTGTCAGAGATAATGTTACCTTTAAAGAAATCATGAGGAAGAGTTTTTGACCACGTATAATCTATAACGTAATCTAGTACTGTGGATTGTTTCAAGCGAAGTAATTTTCATAAGCGAAATAATTAACAAAACTGTTGGATGGGTAATTGCTCTCAACACTTGTTTAATTTTTATTTAATTATCCACGTTGTTCTTCAATATGGTTTTGTAAGCTACAAACTACTACGTTAAATTATAAATTTTGTTTGATAGAATATAATATTAACTTAAAAATATTAAACAGCAAAATACCGTTTGGGACGGATCAAAATTAAGATCTTCAAGACACATAATTTATTGAAAATAAAAACAGTGTTTTCATAATATGTGACCGCATTTTATGTATTTTGGTGAAATAAATATTAAAATAGCACTGCTTATTCTAGAGTTATCGCATTGTTAAAATGAGGTACGATTATCAATGTAACCATCAAATCAAATCAAATCAAAATCAAATCAAATCAAATCAAATCACATTTATTTCCTTTAGGTACAATGTACAGTAGGACATGTCAATACATTCAGTGAAATACACTTTGTCATTACAATATATGCCAATTATTAATATTTTTTATGCAAATTTATATCAGTCAATTTGTTAAGTACATTTAAGCAGCTTTAACTAACTCATAAGAACAGAAGTTAACAAAAATGTGGTTGGTAATACTGGCGTGACTCATTAATAACATACTTTAAATAAAAGGGGAAAAAATAACAGCTGATAAACTATGAAGAGACAAAAAATTAACAGATAATAGCCTAAATAGGCCCTAACAATGTAATAAAACAATAAAATGTATAGTTAGCTAAAAACATTTAATACCGTACAAATAAATTAGAACAATGAGAGAGAAAAAAGCAAAAAACAAATAGGCCTAGGCCTACTAAAAACTAATATCACAGTTTCTCAAAGATAAGAACTCCTGTAGCGAGTAAAAGGGGTTCGCCAGAAGACAGCACTGAAATTTGACCAAAGACTTATGACTTAGTATTCACTTTATTGAAAACTCTTAAGCCTATCGAGAAATGTGAGTTAAGTGATTTTGTAAGTCGTAGGTAGTTACAATCAATGTTGGTTCTGTTGTGAGTATTATACTCATGAATATCACCTCTCATTGTTAGGTTAGGTAATTCATTAAATATATATTTCACCACTTCCAAAATATAGAGATTAATGACTGTCATTAAGTTCAATTCGATAAATAATGGCTTACAATGAGCTCTATGACTCACATTGGCCATTATTCTTACAACTTTTTTTTAAGAATAAGAATTTTTGGAATTCGGCTCGAGTTGCCCCAAAGAACTAACCCATACTGAATTATAGATTGAAAAAAACCCAAAATAAGCACATCGCAAATATTCTTGAGTTACGTGACAGTTCAATCTCCTAAAAAGAAAAATGATTTTTGAGAGTTTTGAAGCAATAAAATCAATATGAGGGTACCAACTAAGTTGAGAATCCATTTTGATTCCCAAAAATTTTATATCATCCTGGGTATTTACTGGGACCTTTTTGAGGGTGAAAGTAAGATGTTTTGTTTTTGAGTCGTTTAATAGCAAGCTGTTGGCTTTAAACCAATCCGAAGCCTGATCCAGAGTCTCATTTACAAGGTCACCAAGGGTACCCAAGTCACCACTCCTACAAAATAGAGTAGTGTCATCTGCGAACATGTAGCAGCCAGATTGAACATTGGCAGGAAGGTCATTTACCGCTATTATGATCATCATAACCGCCATCATTTACCGCCATGTTTAGTGATCATTAACCAAAAAACGAAAAATGATTTTGGTACGCTAAACGGAATAAATAATTATCAACATGAATGAAAATATTTGTGATCACAAAATTGTTCACCCCTTTTTACATATTTTTCACACTCAACTCTAATATTTTAATTTTTTAATCAACTCTGTGATAAACAGGATAACAAATCATATTTGGTTGTGAAATTTCAATAAAAATCTAACTTCCGAATTGAAGAGTAAGATGATTCTAGGCTAAAAAACATGGGCACTGCAGAAATCCAGAATACTCAAATGCCGGTCAGTGTACGATGTCTATTCATGCAAATATTTATCATTGATAAAAAATTAACTAATTTGTTGTTTTAAATTTTTACAAATATGTTTTCTTACCTTATTATGGTCTAAAAGGAATGAGAAATATAGGCACGGATAAATTGTACTAATGTGGAAACAATAGAGGCAGACCGTTTACATGAAACACGTGATTCTGACCACCTCCAAAATATGATGCAGTGTCACAACCAACGAATGGCAAAAGAGTATACCGAGTATACGGAAAGGTATACTCGATAAACTCGCCTATCACCGGTTGTCCAACTGCACAGCCACTACGAGAAACCTTACCTCTTATTGTGTAAAAATTGTAAATTATGATCAGTTATTAGTTTAGTATATTTTAAACAAAATCTGCGTGTAAAATTACATAAGATTTTTATTTAAAAAAAAAACTTGTTAATAGGATAAGCTGTATTTGAATGGCTTCAACCTTGTTTTTATATAATCCTTATAGCTTCATTTTAGAATATAGTTTTTAAACTATAACCATTATGGTGAAATGTAGCACGTATACGATTTAGGCACTGCTTACCATTCGATATTTCCCGACTATGATAAATATGATAATTCTTTTTTGGACGACCACAATCATGCTAATTACATAAAAAAAAAGTTATTTAATACGATTTCCAATTTTAAATTGGTTAGATGATAACACCCATAGATGTTGATACTTTAAGTTACTTCTGTATTCGTATTGTATTTCAGTTACTTTTATAGGTAAACCCTACAAATTAAATTTTAACTCAATTGTTTTAGTTCCCGATTACTAATGAAAACTGAGTTATTACTAAACTAAGCATGTGTTACCCTGCACATGAATTTAAATTCCTTATGAGCTTATTTATAAGTAAAACATCATTCAAATACGATTGAAAGTAAGAATTATAATTCTGTCCCCAAAGACAGCCAGTAAAAAAGAGGGTAAGATTTATTATACATGTGTTAAAACTCTTCATTTCTGCTACATCCAATGTTCAAGGTTGATGCAAAAAAATAGCAATCTAAATCTTTCCATTATGTGAATAAACATAATTTAATATTTCTAATATTCTTACTGCATTATTTTTTTTTATAAATCCTCTACAGCGAATGATCTTGTAACGGGTCAAATTTGTAGGGGGGTGTAAATTTGCCGGTTATGAACTAAGAGAAGGTGATTTATCAAGGCTAGATGCCTTAGGCCTAGTTAGCTAGGTAGACAGGTTACCTGGTGTAAGTGAAACCGGGTTGAGCCCTAGTTTAGGCCTATACTTGTTATAGGCCTAAACCCTGATCCTTTTATTGGTTGACCCTGGGTAGCTTTAAATATTGGTTTTGCAGTGATACATAACCTAATCAACACTGGGTGCCACTGTTAACCAGGCTAAGTCCCTAAACCAATAAAGGCTAACCTTCTTGCCGGCAGTACAGACCATAGTGAGTGCATAATGTGGCTATTGTGTAACTTCGCTTGAAACACTTGTGTTATTGAATAGACACTTGTAGTTGTATACAATTGCCACCACACTTGGTTATTAATCGCTAAAAACCCCTTTTAGACGCTAGGAACCCTCATCGACTTTTGTTTACAAACAACGATCGACATAACCTCAATCGCTCTTGAGGTGACGGTCGAAGGTCGATGTCGGCTGAGCTGATAGCCTTGACCGTGGTGAGGCTGACGTCACGCAGCTTGGGATGTCAACCATGGTCGAACAGCTGATCTACCCCTCTCGGCTCCTTCCCCTGGAGGGGAAGGCTGGAGGTATATAAACCTGGAGTCCAGTGGCGGAGGGCCTTATCTGCCCAGTTCTCTGCTGTGAAAGGTAACCTAGTGATTTCTAGTGTCTAGCGATCGTTTTGGACCCTTTTCTTCAGTTCGACAGGTTAGTCGTATTTTTCTGTTCAAGTTTTCTAACGAGCTTCTATAAGTTAGGAAACTTTTATTCTAACGTGCCGTTTCGCACTCACTGTACGAACTCCCGTCCCTATTAGGTACGGGGTGATTTCATTCGACAAAAATTGTTTTGAATAATATCTTTGCCTATTTTATGAAAGTTCTTTTAAAATTCATATAAACCCCTGTTCCACTCCGGCACGGGGTGTGTAGATCAGGTTTTACCTTGTTTCGTTTGTAGTTTGCCGGGTCGCAAACTATTCAAGTAAAACCCCTGTCACCATTTGGTACGAGGTGACCAAAGTAGACCTAGACTTAAAGTAATTATTTTTATTCTAAATTATAGGTAAGTTGATTGTTGAACCATTTTTGGTTCAAATAAACTTATCATTTCCAATTGGCTTTACCTGCAGGTGTGAGCAATGATGAGGGTGCAGTGAACGTGTTGTTGAGTTCTATTTGCGGGCCTGAGTTCACACCTGACTTATTTTAATTAATTTCTTTGTGTAGAAATCTGCACCTGTCCAAAATTCATATTGAGAACCCTGGAATAAACCCAGCTGCCAGACTTGAGCGATTCCGCTGGCATAAGTCTGAGACGATTTCTCGGGTTGTAGGAAAATTCATTTTATTCCTTTTATGAGAAATTCGTCACAATAACATGGCGCCCGAACAAATCGACCTTGTTTTTTGAATTTATTGGCAGATTTATTAGTTTTTTTTGTAAACGATTGAATTTATTTTAAATTCAGTTGTGATTTGTGGTTAGCCTATCCTAACAAATTAACCGTAAAGCGTCTGGTACGTAGGTGGGTTAGGAGAGTTAATAAAATAATTGATTGGCCTTTCTAAATTATTTCAGTAAACGATTGAATTTTTTTTTAATAAATTCAGTTGTGACAAATCACAATCCTGACTATTTAACCATAAAGCGCCGTTTAGCGTAGGTGAGTTAGGAGTGACAGTTGTTTTTTAATCTATTTTCAAAATTTAATTTTTTAACCTACTCTGGTCATGAGGGGTGTTTGAAAAATTCTTTTTTGCATTTTGTTGTGATTGGTTTTTTTTTACAACCCATACCTTTAGGTTGGGGTGGTGAATTTGCTTGGAAGTATTCTAGGCCTACTTACTGTATTAAGAGTTGTAGTACTAAACCTTAATATAGGGTAGTGATTTATTGTTTGCTGTATTCTGATAATTGTTTCAACTTGAACCTGCCTTTAGTAAAAAGAGGTGACTGATAAATTTCTTTAATTCATTTTACTATAGGCCCTATTCTGATTATTGATTTGATTTCAAACCCGCTTTTAATAAACGGGGGTGACAGACTAGGCCTATTTTATTGAAATTTATTATATTGGGATTGTTAATTTAGTCCCAACCTACCTTTGGTCAAAGGAGGTGACTGACTGTATTATTTAAATTTATTTTACAGTACTCTGATTGGTAATTTGATTTCAACCTGCCTTTACTTAAAGGGGGTGTCTGATCATAAATCCAGGGTGATATTTATTAACATTTTGTTTTGCTTATTGGTTTGATTTCAACCTGCCTTTATTTAAAGGGGGTGACTGATTGTTGATTCTTTTGAACGTGTTCGTGGTGTGTCAGGATTTTGTCGTTATTTTGATAAAAATGCCTATAACCACTGAACCTTCGACAACGGGTGATAACGCCCCGGTCTCTACACCCGCAGTGGTGACGACGAGTGCGGCTCAGTTTACAGTTTCGACTCGTCCAACTGACTTCGGCCTAGCTCAAACCCTCACCACTGCAGTGGCCCCTGCCTTCCCTAACCCGACTTGGGCTTCGGCACATACACCCAGATCACCTTATGATGATCCGCGAGTTGGGTGGATACATGAGTTACGGAAGGAGGAATTGATAGGGGAAATGGCAAAATTCAACCTCGACACCTCGGGTAACGTCGAGGAACTGAGAAGGAGATTTTGTCAGTTTTGGAAAGACCCCTTGCATTGGCCCCAGCTTACAGGTGCGGCATCAATGCCGATACGCCAACCTGACGAGGCCCCTCTAGCGACTCCTACCTCAACGGAAGTAGCGTTTCCAAGGGATAACCTCTCACAGTTGGGTCGAGACAAGGCGTTCGATGATCGAGAGGTGGGGCTTTCTGACTTAGTGAGGGAGTTGGACCGTATCCGAGAGGTGTTGAACCTGCCACCCAATACTGACATCCGATCGGTCAGTGATGTGGTAGCCGAGATGGTGACAAACTCTCGACGGCCAATGGTACCAGCAACCAAACCTCGCTATGAACCAGATAGCCCGAGGGATTTCACCAGTACCCATGTGACTTTCAGTGATAGTTTTCGTAAACCAATTCCGACGGAACACTTTGAACCTCTGCCGACCCTACCCCGAGCGAATCCAGATTTTATAGACTGGGGCTCAGGAGTTGGTAGGGGTGAGGTATACCCTCAGGTGAGCAACTCATTCGCTCGACCCCATCACGGGGGCCTAGGTAGCGAGAAGCGAGGTGTGCGGGTGAACGTTGAAGAAAACCCGTGGCATCCAGTGAGTGATGCAGGTTATCAGCCTACTCATACTATGTCTGTCTCGCGCATGACCCACTCCCTCGCTCCGGCCCACTATGGGGGCCTAGGTAACCCACCACATGATGTGCGGGTGAGCCTGGGTGACAACCCGGGCTTGGAGAGTGGGGTTAGGTACAGACAACCCTCCGTCGCGGTGACTTCACACGCGGCCAATGACTCTGGCTGGCAACCGGGTGGGATCTCTAACCCAGGTTGGCCAATTAGAGTTAGTGAGACCGGTCGTGTGGGGCCAAACCTAAACCCACCAGGGGATTGGGTGCCTACCTCCCGCTACCGAACGGCTGAAGGGTGGTACCCAGGGACTGCAAGGTCGGTGTGGAACCAAACGCAGGACCCTGGAAGAGTGATGAGTAGAGGTTCAGGCCGCGACTTTGCATCGGTATGCACTGCGGTTCGGAAGTGGAACCTGAGGTTCGATGGAAGGAAAGACGCCGTCTCTTTCCTCGAACGGTTCTCTGAACTCATTGAAACCTATTCTTTGTCCGATGAAGATATCTTAAGAGCCCTACCCGAACTCCTACAAGGTGAAGCCATATTGTGGTATAGAAACCTGAAGGGTTCCTGGCGGGACTTTGCGGACTTCCGGGTGGATTTTGAAACCCAGTTTTTTCCGGCAGGTTATAAGCGGAACCTGGACGAAGAGATCAGGAAGCGGACCCAAGGTGAACGCGAACCTTTCCGCAGTTATTTAACCGCTGTCTCCACTCTAATCAGGAGAAGCGGTGAATTTTCGCCACAAAAGACGTTGGACCTCGTCTATAAAAATATGAGGCCGGAGTATAAACTCATGGTGCGACGCAGCGAGTTCGCTACGATCGCTGAGTTGATGCGGTTGGCCGAGGAGTATGAGGCCTACCTACGGGACCGACAAAGCTTTCGGCCCCCGCCTCCTCCTGCACAGGCCTTGGTCCCCGAGACCGCTTATGACGGTAAGCGGGGACAAGATCGTGCCATAGACCATGCGGCTGTAGAACCACTACAGGGGCAAAACAAGGGATCAGCCGGTGTCAAACCCAGTGCCGTAAGTCCCCATGCGCAGCCCGGAAGGGAACAGCGTATGAACCACCGGTCGTCGAAGGGTGACAACACTCCTCGACCCCGGCGGCGGGCAGGGGTGAGTCCTGAACAGGCCCGAGCTCCGGAAAATCACTCTCCAGGGCCTCGGGCACGGACAAATAACCCTGAGCGGGGGCGCATGATTTGTTGGAACTGCGATAGACGCGGTCACGGTTACCGGCAGTGCCCTGAACCCCGAAGGACGAGGTGTTTGGTCTGCAAGAGAGAGGGCGTAACCACGGCCCAGTGCGGTTGCCGTGCGGGAAACGGCAGTCGGGTTCGGAGTCCGGGAGGTCAACCGAACCCGCTGCCGCAGCACGACGAGAGACCTCCGACGAGTGGCCCCGCTGGCTCGAGCGGGTAAAGAACTTTACCGGAGCGGTGTCGGGAGCCCAGGGGGGTGATATAAGACCCTACGTGGAGGTGAACCTGTATGACAGAACCTTCAGGGCTCTCGCAGACACCGGGGCCAGTACAAATTTATTGGGCCCCGGAGTGTACAAACTCCTGACTGACCAAGGTGTCGAACCCGAGCGCGTCAGGGTGACAATGCGGATGGCGGATGGTTCCACTCAGGAATCGATGGCGCTGTTCCGTCTTTCGGGTGAAGTGGGTGGTACAACTCACTTCTGGGAGGCTTTTTACGTACCAAATCTGTCGTATGACCTGATTCTCGGTATGCGCTCTTTAGAGGAAATGAACCTGGTCCGATTCGACCCTAGGGTGATTTTGCCTCCGGATCCCACCAGGCAGCCTGGACCCGAAGTAAATTCCGTAGATGCCCTCACGCCCAAGGAGGACCGGGAGTTGTCTGAGTTCCTGGAGCGGGAACTCCCGAAGTTCGACGCTGTTGCTGGCAAAACTACGTTGATTGAGCATCGTATAAGGCTCAAGGAAAACGTTGAGCCCGTAAAACAGCGATATTACCCTAGGAATCCTGCAATGCAGTCGATCATTGACCAAGAGGTTGATGCGATGTTGCAGCAGGGGGTGATAGAACCCTCCACCAGTCCTTGGAGTTCCCCTGTGGTGTTGATAAAGAAACCTACTGGGAAGTACCGCTTTTGTATTGACATGAGGTGTGTCAACGACTCGTCAATTAAGGATGCTTATCCATTACCACGCATAAATGGTATCCTGGAAAAGCTCCGAAAGGCGAAATACATAAGCACCCTAGACCTTAAGAGTGGATACTGGCAAGTGCCGCTGGAAACTGAGAGCAGGCCCATTACTGCGTTTACAGTACCTGGCCGAGGGCTCTATCAGTTCACGGTAATGCCTTTCGGCCTCCACTCGGCTGGTGCGACCTTCCAGAGGCTGCTCGATAGGGTTATTGGGGTGGAACTCGAACCCCAGGTGTTCGCCTATCTGGACGATCTGGTGGTGGTGTCGACGACTTTTGAGGAACATCTCAAGCTTCTCGAGCTTGTCTTTTGCCGACTCCGTGAGGCAGGCCTGAAGCTCAACCCTGAGAAGTGCCACTTCTGCCGACGGCAGTTAAAGTACCTCGGACATGTGGTGAGTTATGAGGGCATAACCACTGACCCTGATAAGGTACAGTCCATTAGGGACTTTCCCACGCCCACGACGGTGAAGAAGCTGCGTAGCTTCTTGGGTCTGGCGTCGTGGTACCGGCGGTTCATTGAGCGTTTCGCCCTTGTATCCGCGCCGCTGCGGAACCTGTTGAAGAAGAACGCTAGGTGGCACTGGGGTGAGGAACAGGAGGCAGCATTCCAGAAGCTTAAGGACCTTCTGAGTTCAGCTGCGGTGTTGGCTTGCCCGGATTTCACAAAAACCTTCACTCTGCAGGTCGATGCCTCGAACATCGGCCTGGGGGCGGCCCTCACCCAGGAGGTGGAGGGGAAGGAGGTGGTGATCGCTTATGCAAGCCGACTGTTAACGGACCAGGAAGCTAAGTATTCCACCACCGAGAAGGAACTGCTTGCCCTCGTGTGGGCAGTTCGCAAGTTTAGGCCCTACTTGGAGGGGTATCACTTTGTGGCGATCACTGATCATATCGCGTTGAGCTGGCTTATGAAGCTACGGGAACCGAGCGGGAGATTGGCTCGGTGGATCATGGAAATCCAGCAACACGATTTTGAGATCAAATATCGCAAAGGGACCTTAAACCGGGTGGCGGACGCCTTAAGTAGGTTCCCGGTGGGAGTAAACCCGGACGATACGGGTGATGACGAGGACGAAGGGCCTCCTGAGGTGGCCGCCTTAGAAGGCGGCGATCAGAGTCGCCAGGGGGTGCCTGAGAACCCTCCTAGTGAGGCGCTGCCGACAATAACCCCGGCGGACGGTGACTCAAACCCCGCGGTTCCGGTCCCTGAAGGGGGCCACGTAGCTGAGGAGAAGGGGTGGTATAACCGCATGTTTGGTTTGGTGTCAAACCACCCGCAGCGATACAGAAATTACTGTATCCGCGCCGGCCTATTGTATCGGTCCTTTGGAGCGCCCGGGCGGGTAAACCCAGAGTGGAAGATGTGTGTCTCCCCTGAGCAGAGGCAAGCGGTGTTGAATGAGAACCATGACTTGCCTACTGCCGGACACCTGGGTGTAAAGAAAACGACTAGCCGTATAGCAGTTCGTTACTTCTGGCCCGGTTGGAGGAGGGACGTTAAACTCTATGTCCGGAGTTGCCCTCAGTGCCAATCCTATAAGGTGGCACAGTTAAAACCGGCCGGGAAGATGTATTTTCGCCGCCCTAAAGGCCCGTGGACTACAATATCAGTAGATCTACTAGGCCCGCTCCCGAGGACCCGATTCAACCACAAATTTTTGGTCGTGATTCAGGACACGTTCAGCAAATGGACGGAGCTGGCTCCTATCGGAGCGGCTACAGCTCCGAACGTCTCATCCAAGCTGAAGTCTGTCCTGTTGCGGTTTGGAGCCCCCGAAGTCATGATTTGTGACAACGGGACGCAGTTCGTCTCTAGGGTAGTCAAAGCCTTGGCGGCAGAATGGTGCATCCAGTTGCAAACCACTGCCCCCTATAGCCCGCAAGCTAATCCCGTCGAACGGGCAAATCGGGTTGTTAAAACCATGATTGCTCAGTATGTGCGGGATAACCACAAAGCTTGGGACCGCTACCTGGAGGAACTGCAGTTCGCTGTAAACACGGCGACTCATGACTCGACCGGATTTTCGCCAGCCATGCTCTGTCTGGGGCGAGAGCTCAAACCCCCAAGAGCGATTTGTGGCTCAACTCTGGTAACCTCTGAGGATGAAGCAGATCCTACGGTAGGTGAGGTCCACGCAAACCGGACGAGTCAGTTTAAAGACCTTTACGAGCGGGCCCAGAGTAACCTCAAAGCCGCCTATGTCCGCCAGTCCAAATATTATAACCTGAGACGGCGAGAGGTGAGGTATGAGGTGGGCGACCGTGTCATGCGTCGGTTGCATGTGCTATCCTCGGCGGCTGACGCCATTGTGGGTAAATTGGCCCCGAAGTTTCACGGCCCCTGCCGAGTAACCGGAAAGAGGGGTGTGAGCCTCTACGAGGTGGAGGACCCTGACACGAAAGCTACGAGCGTAGTTCATGTCAAGGACTTAAAACCTTTTGTAGAGCGAAACATATAAAACGTTGACAGATAATTTTAGCAAACCCTAGTTAGGTATGTAGTGGGGTGTGATGACTGTCTAATGTTGGCATGTTTTGTTGCAGGTGCTGTAGTTTGCTTTAGTTGCTTGCCTGGCTTGTGGTTGTTTGCTGCTTTGCTTGTATTGCACGCTGCTTATTCACTGTTGTACTAGACCTAACAGTCATAATGCCGGCAACGGAAAACCTGCGCCCCTTGGTGAGCCTGGACGCCGAGGACTTCACGGCATTGGAGGGGGAAAACCTGGTGAACGGCCGGGTGGTACATGCGTTCTTCCGCCTCATTGAAAGGAGGAGCGCCTTCTACCCCACCTTACCCCGAGTGATCTGCATGGACACGGAGTTCCTCTCTGCGTGGGAGAGAGGCCGTTATCAGGCTACCCGTCGACGAGCAGTAGGGCTTGAGATCTTCGCCCACGAGATGATTTTCTTTCCCCTGCACTTACAGCAGGTTAAACCCCAAGGGCATTGGTCCTTGGTGGTGGCTCGCCCGGAGACAAAGGAGATCCAGGCCTATGACTCCGTGGGTCTGCGGCGGGATGCGGAGATGAAGGTGGTTCAAACCTTCCTCGAAGCGGTGGCCGACGACGAGGGACTGACCAGTTACCAGGCGGGGTGGCGCATCCTGGAAACCCCGCTGCGGTGCCCAAAACAGAGGGACGGAGTGTCCTGTGGTATCTTCACTTGTGTTTTCGGTGACAAGCTGGCCCGAAACTCCCGCCTCTTGGGGACCAATGTCGAGGTTGCAAGGGCTCGCCGGACGATCGCCGGGGTGTTGCGGAAGGGCAGGTTCGACTGGGAAGCCTTTCCGGAGGAGGACTCGTCTCGACGAGAACGCCTCCGTTCCTTTGGGTGTTCTGTCGAGGTGGTCAACCTTGACTCGCCCCTGTCGGATCCCTTAGTCGACGCCCTGGACCAGGAGATTGGGGACAGAGATGGCAGACCGGTAGAGGGTGAGGAAACCCTGGTGGGGAGTCCATCCAGTCCATCCAGTTTGTCCTCAGGAACCTCGGATTGTCCAGAGGTGGAGATGGAGGAGCCAACCCCCGAGGGTGAGGAGCCAACCCCCGAGGGTGAGGAGCCAACCCCCGAGGGTATGGAGTCAACCCCGGGAGGTGAGGAGCCAACCCCGGGGGGTGAGGAGCCGACCTCGGAGGGTGAAGATCTAACCCCCGAGGGTGTGGAGAAGTCAACCCCGGAAGGTGTAGCATCGACCCCTGGAGGTGCCGGGTTGTCGATAGCGGCTCATTCGAGTCACGGAGCCGCGTCCCCTTACCTGAACATGGATGTTTCAGATATGGAAGGTGTGGAAGATATATTGGTGGCGGGGGCCGGAGTCGCACCACCCGTCGAGGGTGAGACAAACCCTGCAATCCAGGATGTGGTGCCAGTGGCCTCCGTTGAGGTTCCAACTCCTTCCACGGGGAAACAGCCCCCCAAAAACCCTCGTGAGCGGACCCAGTCACGGCCCAGTAGGGGCGTAAATCGACGCCACTCTCAACAGGCGAATCCGAGGTCCGTGAGCCAGGGTGAAGGGGCAGGGAGAACCAGACCTTCTGGTAGACGGGAGACGGAGAGGAGAGGCGAGCCGTATTCTCAACGCCGTCCGAACCAGCGCCCTGAACACCGGCGCAGGGTCGACCGGCACAACCAGGGGCGCCGTCCGGTAGAGGTATCTACTCAGCGACCGCCGAGGACCAGGCAGCCTGTGCTGTCCCGAGAGCGGCCGAGGGTGGTAAACCCTGCCCCTGTGGTTTCTGCACAAGGTTCCAGGAACGTGGGTGGGTCAAACCCTCGAGGGCGCCACGGTGGGCGAGATAGACGCCGGGGCCCCACGGACCGGAGACCCGGGAGCGGTACTGTCGAGAGGGTGAGACGCCGCCCCCAAACCCCTCGGCAGGTGCAGGAGCTACAGTCACGCCTCATCGTGACGATACATCGCAATGGTCCCAGGAGGAGGTTGGTGACGCCCTACCAGCCTGGGGTGGCTGGACCTCAACCCTGGATCCCGGACCAAATTTTAGAAAGACTGGCCGCTGAACCCGCCACACAGACCTCCCGGCAGCGCCGGAATAGGAAGTGGCGGGTGTACTTGAGTGACGGGACCAGGGTGCGGGTGCGCCCTGCCATGCTACGTCGTAACCTGGGGTGGGAGTGAACCCCAGGGGAATCTGTGGAGGCGGCCATGACTTTTTTTTAGATTGCTATTTTGTTTGTTTGCATGGTAGTTTGCAATTTTTTTTTTAAGCATGTGTTTGCTGTGTTTTATTTGGTTTGCTGGCATGTGATTGCAACTTTAGTTTAGTTTGCTTGCTTGCACGCATATTACTATCTTTATTTGTTTTTTTTATTGTTTTATTGGCACAAGTAAAGTAGATTATGCTTTTATTGTTTTGGTTCAATTTAAACCCCCTAGTGTTGAATTTTTTTTTTGCTCGTTTTTTTTTGTTACCCGGAGTGAGGAGGGGGTGTAACGGGTCAAATTTGTAGGGGGGTGTAAATTTGCCGGTTATGAACTAAGAGAAGGTGATTTATCAAGGCTAGATGCCTTAGGCCTAGTTAGCTAGGTAGACAGGTTACCTGGTGTAAGTGAAACCGGGTTGAGCCCTAGTTTAGGCCTATACTTGTTATAGGCCTAAACCCTGATCCTTTTATTGGTTGACCCTGGGTAGCTTTAAATATTGGTTTTGCAGTGATACATAACCTAATCAACACTGGGTGCCACTGTTAACCAGGCTAAGTCCCTAAACCAATAAAGGCTAACCTTCTTGCCGGCAGTACAGACCATAGTGAGTGCATAATGTGGCTATTGTGTAACTTCGCTTGAAACACTTGTGTTATTGAATAGACACTTGTAGTTGTATACAATTGCCACCACACTTGGTTATTAATCGCTAAAAACCCCTTTTAGACGCTAGGAACCCTCATCGACTTTTGTTTACAAACAACGATCGACATAACCTCAATCGCTCTTGAGGTGACGGTCGAAGGTCGATGTCGGCTGAGCTGATAGCCTTGACCGTGGTGAGGCTGACGTCACGCAGCTTGGGATGTCAACCATGGTCGAACAGCTGATCTACCCCTCTCGGCTCCTTCCCCTGGAGGGGAAGGCTGGAGGTATATAAACCTGGAGTCCAGTGGCGGAGGGCCTTATCTGCCCAGTTCTCTGCTGTGAAAGGTAACCTAGTGATTTCTAGTGTCTAGCGATCGTTTTGGACCCTTTTCTTCAGTTCGACAGGTTAGTCGTATTTTTCTGTTCAAG
The DNA here is from genome assembly GCA_035578135.1 of Flexamia atlantica. NCBI lineage: Eukaryota > Metazoa > Arthropoda > Insecta > Hemiptera > Cicadellidae > Flexamia > Flexamia atlantica. Next base: position 18,941,597 of record JAQJVK010000005.1, read on the forward strand.
TTTTCTAACGAGCTTCTATAAGTTAGGAAACTTTTATTCTAACGTGCCGTTTCGCACTCACTGTACGAACTCCCGTCCCTATTAGGTACGGGGTGATTTCATTCGACAAAAATTGTTTTGAATAATATCTTTGCCTATTTTATGAAAGTTCTTTTAAAATTCATATAAACCCCTGTTCCACTCCGGCACGGGGTGTGTAGATCAGGTTTTACCTTGTTTCGTTTGTAGTTTGCCGGGTCGCAAACTATTCAAGTAAAACCCCTGTCACCATTTGGTACGAGGTGACCAAAGTAGACCTAGACTTAAAGTAATTATTTTTATTCTAAATTATAGGTAAGTTGATTGTTGAACCATTTTTGGTTCAAATAAACTTATCATTTCCAATTGGCTTTACCTGCAGGTGTGAGCAATGATGAGGGTGCAGTGAACGTGTTGTTGAGTTCTATTTGCGGGCCTGAGTTCACACCTGACTTATTTTAATTAATTTCTTTGTGTAGAAATCTGCACCTGTCCAAAATTCATATTGAGAACCCTGGAATAAACCCAGCTGCCAGACTTGAGCGATTCCGCTGGCATAAGTCTGAGACGATTTCTCGGGTTGTAGGAAAATTCATTTTATTCCTTTTATGAGAAATTCGTCACAATCTAAAAGGACATATCTTAACATATTTTTCCCACTCAACCCTAACCCTAAGTAAATCATATGGCGTATATGATTTACTTAGAATTTTCTTATCAATCTAGAAATATAAACAAAGGTTTTTGAAATATTTTTTTTACTATCAATATAAAACGACATTACATCACGGGGCATAATAGACTCCATAAATATCAATATTAATATTGGATTTAATCATTGTAACTCCTGAAAATGTAACATACGTATTTCAGTTATGAAATCATCAAAATTCACCCCCAAATGTTTAGTGTTTCCTTGATGTCCTGCCCGGATGTCCTGAGCACGACCCTTGTTCACTTGAATATTTCCGGCGTTAACCTTTATGTATGGCTCCCCGCACGAAAGGTGACAGTAGTCGACTGGTATTGAATGAATGAATGAATGAATGAAACGTTTATTTATCCATCAAATTACAAAATACATAAAACAATACAATCCAATACAAAAATGTACAGTACATATTATGTAAATTGAAATGACGGTTGGTAATGACAATAACAAAGTGATGGACAAATCTAGGGACCTCCTAGGCATGAAATGCCAGTTTTGAGGCCTCCTTCACATAGCATTATTATAACGGCTGAGTGACTAAGACTAAACAAAACAGAGTATTAATAGTACATATACAATCAATTTTACTAAGTACAAGGTTCAACTATGCTTTGAACAAGGACCATTGTTTGGAAATTACCATTGACATTGCATGTAGAATACTTCGTGTTACAATTTAACACAGTTAAAAAATAATTGATAAACAAACAAATAGATTAGTGAGTAATTTACAGACTTATAAACTAATACCACAGTTATGAAAATACACAAAAACTAATATGTAAGAAATAAGCAAGTAAAGTGACAGTTATATCAAGCTAAGATCTGAAACAAACATTCCACTTTTTCAGTTCTAAACAACCAATTCTTTAAACAGCTGAGGTACTTAAAAACAGATTCAACTCCTGATAAATTTTGGAGGGTAAAAATGTTATGTATTCGTGGAGCATTGAATTTATAAAAATGCCTATAAAAGGTGAACTTTGGCCTAGGAACTGGTGCAATATTAACATTTCTAAAATTATACCTGTTAATTCTGACAGCAGTTTGACAATTTAAATATTTAATATAAAATGTTTGTAATGCTCTAAAAATTGAATAGTGTCTAAGCGGAAGAACTTTAAGTTTAAGAAACAGAGGCCAAGTATGTTCAGTTCTTTTTTTCTTAAATACAATTCTAATAAAAGCCTTTTGCAAAATTACAATAGGTGATAGTGTGGAAAGGTAAGTTCCTCCCCAACAACACAAACCATAATTCACTCTTGAACCAACAAGTGCATGATAAATATACAAAAGTACCTTCTCTGGACACACATTTCTCAGCAAGTAAAACTTCCGTAACAATCCACATAATTCTTTTCTTAACTTATCTACGTGACCCTTCCATGAGAGGTTTGAGTTTATAATAAGTCCAAGGTATTTCATTTCACTCACCCTCCCCAAGACATTGCAACAACATTGGCCCAAACAATTTGATTGATGGTTATACAATTCTCCCTCAAATTGCTGTTCATTTCTAAGGCCAAAATCATATATTTTGTTTTTTCAATTAATACCAAGTAGTTACTATCAAACCAGTATCTTAATAATTTCAGATCTTGTTGCATTGATGTTTTAAGAAAATTTAAACTATTACCAGAATACGTTAAGGCTGTATCATCCGCAAAGGCTGTGACTCTACCGTGAAGTTTAGCGTTACACAAATCATTAATATAAATGAGAAATAAAATAGGACCTAAAACAGATCCTTGTGGAACGCCGTGTTTTAAATACCCTATCTTGCTGACATAGCCCTGGACTTTTGTACATTGTGATCTATTGGATAAATAAGTAGAAAACCACTGCAATGAAAGCCCCCTAATACCTGCATACCACATTTTATCAATAAGAATGTCATGGTCAACTGTATCAAAAGCCTTCGTTATATCGATGAATAGAGCCGAACAAGATTTGCTTTCATTAAGGTCTTCATAAACTGGCTCTAAAAACTTAAGTAGCGCATCTTCAGTTGACATGTTTTCTCTAAACCCATATTGATTACAACTGAAGAATTTATTGCAGTTAAGGAAATTTAACAATCGTGTTTTTATTAGTTTTTTTTACTTATTTAAAGTAGGCCTATTCTTAATCCCAACCAGTAAATGGCCCTCAGAATACATGGTCACAAAACACATTTGTCAGTTTTCGGGTTTTTTTTCAAATTTTAGAAGGATACGTAAAAAATCTTTTAGCTTAAATTTGGTTTGAAAAAGCCTTTGTCGTCAATTTCACTAAACTTATTTCTTTGTTGTAGTCAATTTCACTATACTTATTTCTTTTTTGTAATATTTTGACTACAACAAAACATAGTCAAAAACTTTGTTTTAGGCTATCAACATTCATAATTTGATTTGTTTCATCAATTCAATACTCTAAAAGCAGAGTAATATAGTTCAAAATATGTATTTTGGGATAAGAATTTCAAGTAATTGCATAAAAAAAGCACTTGAAACTATAAATCTGCTTAATTAAAATTTCCAATTGAAATAATCCAAAACGAATAAGAATTGTTTACAAGAGTGTGATTGTGGATTCCAAGGATGACAAAAGTAGAATGACAATACACCCTTATAAAAATGCATCCCTTTTGTTAGGAATGTGTGCAATTATTTGTTTAACTAGCCTTTATTTGTGATGGGGAATAGCCAATAAGTTTAACAATTATTTTACTTATTACAATTTTAATCTTTTCCGTTCCAGCAAATAAATATATGTGTGTCACTTAACCGATGTGCTCATTTTAAATTAGCACTGGCCATTGTGGAAACGGAAAGTATTGCTATCAAGCAATAATTGCTTGAAATAAATACTATTTTCTAAAGATGATTGGTGTTTAAAAATAAATATCTGGTTGCAATTGCGTTTGTCTAACTTGTTTCTCATCGCTCACAATTAATTTAAAAGTTTGACTAAAGAGCATGCTTTTAAGCTTTCGAATAATTTATTTAGTACTACTTTTTTATTAGGGCCACTTACATCATATTATACAAGAACATGGATTTTGTATGTTTAATCATAACTTAACTCAAATATTCTTGTGTTTCAAAAGATTTAACTTTATTATTATAGAAACTCTGGTTGTACCATATGTAAAATATTACTTGTAAATGTACACATATTACTCAAGTATAGTTCTGAACTCATCTTGCATATTTTAATTTTCCAGACATTTACAATTTAGTGCAAGATATTTGGGCTAAAACTCCATCAACGTTTCGTTGTGTAAACGTGAGTTTCCTATTTTGTAAATTTATCAGCTTCGAATTTAAATAAATGGGAAGCTTAAATAATGGATTTAATATGCACCTAAGCCCATCTATAGCACTAGTGTCCTAAAGTTTTTGATGCATGAGGAAAGTTTAAAGCGACGTGAGTTGCTGGTGTTAAGCTTCTCGCTTCCACTGTTGGTGGGTTACACAGTGTAACACTGTTCTGGAAAGGCACAAGACGGATAGATAATTTTACGCGAGGACAGTCCACACAACTTTATACGATAACACTGTAATTCTATTTATAGGATTCCAGAACCTGAGTTATAAATTATCTGATGTTTTTCAAGTTCCGGTTTAATTATTTATGATGAATATATCTTTTAATATACAAAACAATTTAAATGTACCCGTTATGAAAAACTTGTAAATGGTAATTCTTCTCGTTAAGTAGAATTCCCTTATTTAAATGGTTACTATCAATTTATTGTAAATGCAGCGAATAAGATTTAGCATACTTATAATATAATTCATCATTTAAATAATCATTATTATGTAATTTTTAAAGCAGAGTTTATGTAAAAATTTGAAAGATGAATTAAATTGCACTAACCACATTGATTCTTGGCATGCATTGTTATAGCTAAAACATGACGTGGAGTCTCACAGCTTAAAGCTTATAATGTATATTTTGTTCCATGACTTATAAAACCACTTTGTCTCATAGCTTACAATGGCATTAGGAGCCTTAACTCCTAATGCAAATTTATTATAAGCTAGGAAACACTTTGTCAAAAGCGTTATAAATCATTACACATTCCTGCATTCATTAAATAATTTATAATCATACATTGTCTCATAGCTTATAATTTGGAAATAGTTTTATAGCTAAAGAAATAAATTATAACTTAAGACAAAGACAGTTCTGAACACAAAGAAGCTTTAATAACTGTGGAAGGCTGGTTTTTGAACATAGCTATGTGAAACAGTTTGTCAAATTCGTTATAGGCTAAGTGACATTTCTGCGTTCGTCAATTAATATGTAATAACATTGTGTCGTAGCATATTATATGTAAAATGTATCATAGCTTATCATTTTCAAACTGTTTTATAGCTTATAATGAAAATGTGTAAAAAGTTTCAAAACTTATGATACCCCAACTGTCCCAATTCTCAATTCATAAATTTGCATTTGGAGTTATAGCTCCTAATAATGCGATTATAAGCCATGAGACCAAGTGGTTTTTGTGAGTTATAATGCAAGTGTAGATTTTGAGATGTGAAACACTTGAACACATTTTCATTATAAGCTATGCTATGGACTAGTTTGAAAATTAAAAACTATGATACGACATTACATTATAAGCTATGAGATAACCAAAACATGAATCTATGATGTCCAACCAAAATATGAATACAAGATGATAAAAAATGTGTTATCTGTTTTCTTGTCATCCCGGGATTTGAATGAATATACTAATGACAATAAACCCTATTACTAAATCAATATATATATATATATATATATATATATATATATATGTAAGAAGAGTTGTGTGTTGGTATATTTAGAGCTACAGCCAAAACTACACGTCGTAGACCCATGATCTTGGTATCAAATTAAAGCTTGGAATCTCATGATGTGCACTATGGTGGTTGGATTTCGATATCTTATTGGGTGTAGGCACAGGATCGTCCGAAAGGGACCTATGTCAAGGATTTTGTGAATATTTGAGGTTTTATTTGTTTATATCAAAACACATGGTTTAATTTGAAAAGGTAACCGTGGTTAAAGTGGTTGCCAACAGAACGCTGCACCTACAATTGTTTTTCTACATCTGGTGAATACAGTTTTATTTAGCAAATGTGTCTTTAATTACGTTTTCAATTATTTAGTAAATTTTACTGTTAGGTTATGTTATTAAAAAACATGAATTGCACTAAAATGTAGAGTTACGTATTTTTTGTTTTTAAATTCAAAGATAGTAGTATATAAGACGAAAAAATGTCAAAACGTAGGAGAAAATGTTTGCAATTCCGTATCTTATCATGTAGACGAACGATTGCAAGCAAAATGAAACAACGAAGAGAAAGAAACACATCTAAGGGTATCACGGGAAAATTCACAGCGACATCAAGAACCACTGTCGTAGCAGATTTGGAACAGAAAGGGAGACAGACGCACAGGGTGATGAAGGAAATTATCAGAACAGAGATAACGGAGAACCTTCGAAAAATGGATTAAACAGAAGAAGCTGAATTAAATTAAACACTTTAAAAGCTGTTTACAAAAGGACAAGGAACTATGATTTTGGCCGTAAAAGTACACATTATTCCAATAATATGTAGATTGTATTGAACACCCTAATGTATTAATTTGCAAGATGGACAAAATTTGTTGTTATTGCATAGCACAAAGATTAATTCAAAAAGAAAACGCATATTATGTGCTGTTTGAAAGGGAAAATAAGACTGCTATTACTAAATATGCCACCCCCGGCTTTATCAAATATACGAAGTACAGTCAAAAAGTTTCCGGAATGAATTTTTGAAGACATTTAGCGCAATCGCCAGAAGGAAATTTGACTTGCATTAGTTGGTACGACTCCTGGGGAGGGCATATTGGTAGTGGGGGTATAGCTAACTTTCCGTAGTGCAGCACTGGAAAGCCCTTTTCGAGTTCCTGCAAGTCTACATTGTCGAATTTTGAAAAATGGTATTTCATGACCAGCGCGCGAACATTAAGTTCTTTATTTAACTTAAAAATCACATAGTGAGACTCTTGAGTTGTTAATTCAAGCTAATGTAGAAGAGGCGATGAAGAAAAGTCAAGTTTATGAGTGTCACAAACGGTTCCGTGAAGGCCGTGAAAGCATTGAGGATGACCCTCGTAGTGGACGACCTTCAAACATCAGTTAATGACGAAAACATTGAGCGAGTACGGCAAGTTGTGCATGAAACTCGGAAATTAACGATCGATGAAATTGCATTTCAGGTAAATTTATCACATTGAAGTGTTCCTTGATGATCATTTGAACATGCATCGAATTTGTTCACTTAACAAACAAATCCGACATTTTGGACATGCAGGTACACAAAAAGCGCTCTCCAATGCTGCTCTACGGCAAATCAGCTATACCCACATTACCGATATGCCCTCCCCAGGAGTCGTACCAACTACTGCAAGGCGAATTTCCCGCTGGCGATCGCGCTAAAAGTCTACAAAAATTCATTCCGGGAACTTTTTGACTGTTAATATGTATTGAGAAACATCATAATACATTGAATTTTAGATTACATTAGACGTTATAATTCTTGCTTCCAAATTACATCTTTTGGGCTACTATTTAGGCCTTCATAAGATTTTTCAACCCAGCGAAGCGGGTTAACAACAGCTAGTTTCCTATAAACAAACCGCTTACCAAGGAATCCTTCGTGGCAAAGTACATCAGCACCTTTAATTTAGAGGGAGTATAACTGTTAAGGAGCAGGTTTGGAGTTTTGTTGCACATTATCAAGACGATTACACAGCCTCCCCGTCACATAAGCTAAGTTTTTCAGCCTTTTGAACGTTTTTAAACAGCAGAGACAAACCTAATTAAGACGAAGACAAGTTTTTAAATAATGAAAATATCTTAGTAATATTCTGTTAGCACAAACATTGATACTTTAATTGAATACGTAAGCTGACTTTATTTAAAAGAGGTTTTAGCAATTTCAAGACATATGTTTTTTTAGCGACTGAAGTAGTGGCAAAGCAATTGTCATGACTTTTTCGTTTGTGAATCTAATTCTAGTATTTTTTCATGATATAAAATAACGAGTGAATAACTTATATACATATTATTTTTTGCGTTAAACCTTTTTATTTTATTACATTGGTGGAATTTTAAAACAGTACTCAATTTTTTTTATTGTTTAAAATACATATAATACTGAAAACTGCCTAAATACCAGTCTCTAAAATCGATTAAATGCAGATAAAAGTTTGAGTCAAAGCGAACTGTTTTACCAAGATTTATTCGGATTAGTAATTAGCATTGATTTAACAGCTTGACGACAATAGAAATGAGGGATTAATCAGACGGAATATTGAAATTAAGATTACCTGTTACAATACATGTTTTAATACTAACGATTGGTGGTTTTGTTTTGTTGACAATATGCAACGTCAAAAATCTAATAAAAGGTTTTTTTATTTTTTTATTATTGCGATGTTGTATAGGTCCCGTTGAACAATTGTTGTTACAGATTGTTTTGGAATTTGTTTTTAATAGAGTTATGAATTTGTATTGATTAAAATCCTTATTTAGTCAAATTTAGATCATCCCTAAAGCAATCAGTTTTTAGTTTCCGTAGGTAATGGTTCAAAATATTTCTTTATAAAGATTGAGTAACTTTTTATTTGATTAGTGTTGTTAGTTTGTAAATGTTTGCAGTTAAAAAACCATATTTTCCTAAAAAAATCTGTTCTCAATATTATTGTTTGATGAATATATTAATTCCCATTTGTTCTCATAGAGAATATAAACTATGCGAGAATCAACCATTCTCCGACCATTTATCAACCATTCCTTTTTTTTCGGGAAAATTATTTGTTTAAGAATTTACTATTGGATACGACGATAAAATCTAATGGTTTAAAAGAAGCCAGCTGATGCGTGAGATAAAATCTGGTCCGAAGCGTTTGTAATCCTTGGGGGGTTGGATCTATTTGTAAAGCCAATTTTCCGTGGACATGAAGGGTTTTCAAAAGTCGTTGTATAATCAATCGTTCAGTAGCTGTAACCACTCTGTTCTTTATGTTGTATCAATCATACCTAGTCAGGGTGATTCGAAATTTGTGAGTAAAAAGGATTTTATTGTACATGGAGTAAATGATGTTTAAATACGCAATACTTTTTAAACTCAAATATATCGTATTTGTGATTTACTGAGTTATTTACACACAAAAACTGAATTTTCCTTGTATAATTTTTTTTCCTTTGCTGGCACTTAATTCTATAACATTTTCTAAAACTGGTAAAGTTTTGATATAGATAAGATGGTTTTGTATTTCATATTAATTATTTTATGGTAACTGTAGCGTTTTACAGTTAAAAATGTTTTTGTATTGTGATAGCTCGATTCTATTTTCTCAAAATTTAAGACTCAATTTACCCTATATTATCACCCTAAATTGTTGAGACATCAAATTCAAATCACCCTGTGTAAGGGAATTTTTAAGAGAGTTTGAAATTTGTATACTGAACTAGAACTTTTGTTTGTGTTTTTATTTATCAATTTATAAAAATTACTAGAAGAAAAGTAGAATAAATGAACTTTTCCTAAATTCACGCTGAGAAAAATGAGGACTTAATCTAGACGAGAATGATGAATTACCTGCTTTCCTTTAAAAACATTCTACTGGTACAAGTTTTAGAGTATAAGAAATTCTTTATTTTTCATTCGATTTTTCTACTTACTGTCTGTTGAAATATTTCATATTTCTAATTACATATCACTGGAAATACGCTTTAGAATGGCGTAGAAACTCAGAGATTATTTACTTTAACTTTAGGCGGACCCTTATTTGGGCTTATTGATTTTTTGTAGATATAGTGTATTTACTAAACTGAGTAAATTGAGAAAACCTGATGTAATTATTTTATTATTAAATTAGTTTTATGATAATAACTGAGAATAGCAAATATTTATACTAAGCAAAAAAAATATACTAAATCCATTGGCTCGAGTTTATTGTGCTTCATATACAATGCAGCTGAATGTTCAAGATATATGGTTAGGGTGCAGGAACAAATAATCCTTAGTCGACACCGAAATAAAAGTATTTCACACGGTCTTGCAAAAAAAAACTGTATGTTACCATTGCCATTTATAAAATCGTTCACTATAATTATCATACATTATTTACTTTAGACTAATTTAATATTAACTTTTAAACTACGTTTAACTTGACTTCATCAGATTTAGTCCCACCAGTTTTTGTTAACACCTTAAAATTATGCATAAAACCTTGGAGGAGAATAATAAAAATTAACGCAACTAATTTAAATAGTCGTATGCACCGTTTACTCTTACTAGTAAACCCGTTGCTTGAAATCGAGCAATTGTCATGAACTGACTTCAAAATAAAAATAATTATGGTAGTATTCTAGAACAATTTTATTAGTCATATGGTTAAACTTCTAATTCGCACTTCCAGTAATACTGAGATTATTTACTTAGGTTCTTCCACTTTTTTGTTTTCGGGGAGCACTAAAACAAATATATCTGTCGTAGCCACTTGCTGTGATTGGGCACTTAATGAAGTGTCCAACGGAGCCCGGGCACTTCATGAAGTGTCCAGCGCGCCTGGGCACATAGCGTAGCTCGATAATTTCAGTTAAAATTACAGCAAAAGCCCAACAAAACTGGACACTTCAACGCTCATTGGACACATGCTGTAACCATCGAGACACGTCGGGCAGTAGATTTAAAATCTTTTTTAAAATAGATCCCAATGCTTACATGAAATACAAATGTCTGTGTTAAAGTAGCCAATGTTACTGTTTGTTATAAAACCTTTAAATATTTTTCAAATCTAAAAATTTTATATTAGTTTTATTTAAATATGTCTTCTGAAAATTTATTTAGACTACGTTATATTTGGAATATGAATTTTTGTTTTACTGTATAAGTTGCGTTCTGACTAAAATAAATAGTTGACGATAACGAGGATATTTTTCACAATAAAATAGTAGCCACTTCATCTGGAATAAAACAAAGATACTTATAATTATTGGTTTAGAGTTTCTAAAAAATATTATGGTTTGCAAATAGATGTAAAACTAAGCAATAGTATAAAATGATAGGCAATTCGCTATTAAAAAATAATGATAATTAAAAATAGAACATTTTCTAGCAACCCCTTACTTTTGAATAACATTTAACATATACAGGTTATTCCTTTAGACAAATTCTTTATACGAATTTCCAAATATTTAACTTAATAAAATAAACTTAGATTGTTAAGCTACTGGTATCAGCAGGAATGTAGTAAAAGATTTATATAATTGAAAAACTGTTATGTAAACACGACACTCCATATACTTTTTTATTATACTACAAACAAAAATACTGTCAAAAGGCTTGATTTAATAATATTATCTTAACTCATCCATACTGACTTAAAAGAAAAACTTAAACCTAAATTGACGTTAATCCTATACTCTTAAATGAACAATGTTATCTTGCGTGTTTGTTTGATTGCTTGCTTGCTTGCACAATTATCTCAAAAATGGCTTCGAGGATTTCCTTCAAAGTATAGAAAAATGTAATTTATGACTCAAAAACGTGTTTTATGCAGATTATTTGGCCAGAGAAAATCTAATAACGTAATAAAACGAATTTAAAAGTGATAAAATTTTAACATTGGCCTTATGAGTTGCCATGATAGCAACAAAATAATCAAGGAAAGTGTAATCAAATGAACTAATCATAACAGCTGTTTGGAATCTACAGCCATAAAGGAAAAATATACAGCGAGAGGAATGCAGAGTTCATGGAGCAATAAATACCCCCGTTGCAGCAGACCTGCATACTCAGCGAATTCAAATGCAAAACAACATATTTTAATCCAATATAGCGAAATTTTACATGTTTTTGTAAGATCCATAATAATAACACGAGGAATGAGTATGCAGGTTAGCTGCTACAGGTATGTTAAAACTGGCTTGTTTTAATTTAATATTTAGTAGATCTGAACTAGAAGAAGTAATTTACCAAATTGTATCAAGATATGTTGAGAAATAAGCGAGATATAGAATTTTACTTATTTCCCATAAGATTAACATTGAGACAACGTACTGTGCTTACTACTTTGAATATCTCGGTAACCAATAGACATAGAGCAGTGATTCAAAAAACTAAATTGTTTGTTTTTTAGCTGAATTCAATGGTGCCAACAAAAATTTGATAAATTTTATTTTTTTATGTGAAAAGCTCAAAACCCCCATTTTTGGGGGTTTGTCCCCCTTTGCCCCCCCCTTCCGGTGGTCCAATCGGGCTGGTTCACGAACTCGCTCGAGTGATTACCACTTTACCCGTCTGTACCAAATTTCATTAAGATCGGACCATATTTACGGCCGCTATCGTGTTAACAGACATATATATATATATATATATATATATATATATATATATATATAAATTCAAACGAGTGGTGTTTTTTGCTTCTGGGGACCTCAAAAACAAAAGTTAACATGGTGTCGGACTTAGGTCTTACCATGAGTACTACCGTAATAGCTTATTCCTTTAAGGAAATTCGCTAAAAGGGTTTCTATTTATCAATTTTATGACATCAAAATAGTAATTGGATGAACTGGTAAACATGAAATAGGCCTAACACGGAGCAAGGCTCGGTCTACCAGGCACCGCTGGTAAAATTTTAAAAATTACAAACGAAATAGCAAAATTTTACTTAAATTAAATATTTTCAATTTTGATACCAAAGAAGAAAGTAAGGAATTGTTTTTTCATCACTCCGTACCGAAAGTAGCTACTTTCGATGTCGACTGGTAGCAACGAAAACGATCGTTTCCCAAGCTCTAATTTAGAGCAAGGGAAAAACGATCAGCTGATTTTCCCTTGCTCTAAATTTGTTTTCCCTTGCTCTCAATTAGTTTTCCATTTGCCCGCTACGCGCTCTGACGTCGCTTTGCCGTTCTTATGTAGGCTTATTATAGTAAATTTGTTATTATAAAAAAATGTTAATTGAGAAAAATAATAGTTTGCATTTTACTGAGGTTTCTTCTTCAGCATTGTGTGTATTTTTGCGTCGTGATGAAAAGTACCGTTCATAACTTGTACCGAAAGTGATTTTCCGGCACTTGCTCCAATTATTCCCGTACTCGGCTTGGCCTCGTACGTGAAACACACTTTCACATGCTCGGCTCCGCCTCACACATGAAACTTGGGCGCGCACCGGAAAGTGCCACTTTCGGTACTAGTAATGAAATATACTATTATCAATTTTTTCAAGACTCTTATGGCACTTTATGTGAATTTATTTTTACGTTGCTGGACTTTGATATATTATGAGTGTTATTAAGGGTGACTAAGTAAGAATCTAATCAATTAAAAGACGAAAACATAGGTTAATTTTCATGATTATGTGTTATGTTAGATATTAATGTGTTAGGTAAAATGTTTCATGTTTTTATTTTATAAAGCATGAAATTAAAATTGACTGAATTGTCTGGTGTATGTTTTCTGAATTATTTTGGCTACACAACATTAAATATTATTAATAATTTTCAAATATAAAAATATTATTAAATATTATTAATATTATAATTTAAACAATAAACAATTTTTTAACCGTTTTTTGTTTTAATAATAATGATAATAATAATACCAATAATTATGAGTAGCTGTGTAGCCGAAATAACACAGAAATGTAGAAAAACATCATAAAAACATAAAGGCAAGAATTGTCTGGTTTAGTGGTAGACAATCTTTTTCTTAATTTTCTACATAATTCTATAAAATGTTCCTATTTTATGTAATTAAAAATAATACATTGTATACTATACCAACAGCAACGTAAACAGCAGTTTTACGTGATTACATCAAGTGCCCAGCATCTGAGTTGGACATAGTGTAAAATAAATAATTACAGCAAGTGCCCAACGCTAACGAGCGTTGGGCACTTCAAGAAGTGCCCAGTTTTGTTGGTCACATACTGTAAGTTTTAATGAAACCGTTCAATTCTTTCGCCAATTGAAACGTTACAAAAAAACAATAATCAAAGTTGCCCTCCGGAAGCCATTTCGATATCCCACTGACAGTCTTTTTGACGAATATAAAGTTTTTAATCTACCGCAACGTTATATGAGAACATTGTTATTATATATCTTTAAAAATAAGTTAACAATTTGTATTCAACCCACCCATAAATACCCCACAATATCTACGATAAGTACTGGCATTCAATTTCCTAAAATTTACAAAACCATAAATCGAACTTCTGCTTATTATATTACTAGCATTACTTATTCAAATCTACCATCGCATCTGAGACACCCAGAACCATGCACCCTCTCTCGTTATAAGAAATTAAGTGGTTAGTTGACACTGGCCGTCTGCAAATTGAAAATGTTTTTACATCTATTTATTCATAACTAGTTGTTGCCCGTCGATACTCGACGGACACGGCTCCATTTTCGTGGTGGGTGGAGCGTAAGGCAGATGGTGCGAAACATGTATGAGATGTCCTTTTTAAACTGCTATTTTCTTCCTAGTATTTTTCTTTCAGCAAATTTCAAAAAGGAAAAATGTTTTCAGCCATCAGTGAAATTAACTAATATTTTAGACTCATAATCTACTTTTCTGGGATATTAATACAGATAGGAATACGTGCAGTTCTGCATGACTGCATTATTCACCATTTAGGGACATTAGATTGTGGTAATCATTTTTGCACGTTATTGGTACTATATAGGAAGTATCCCCAACATTAAAATACCAGTGAATCAATATGTAGCACACAACTTTACTTCTTATAAGTTTATGATGGTCTTGATTCCAAAACTTTAAATAAGAAACTGCACGGAACAGGCAATTTCCATCGCCTAAATGGGCACAATCTTTTTCTCACTGGTTGGTGTCATTTTTTTCTCAGTGAAATAAATAAATGAATCAGGAATAAAATAAAACTACTTACACTATATTCATACACGAAAATATTTTACTTAAACAGTTTAATTCAGAGCAAGTTAAACACAGTGATTCACAAAGTGTCACAACTTCGGAAACTGCTGAAAGACAGGACGTTTACTTGTTACCGGAAACCGGTTGAAACGTTAGTGTTTTATGCAGTGTGGTGGCAAAAATGTACCTAAATGATGAAAGCACAGCATATAACCATTGACTATGAATGTATAAGTCAATGATATAACCATTTACAGTTTTAAAATATCTTTAAATGATCCAATGTGTAAAGTTATAATAAGTAAGTTTATAGCTGAACCCAAATTGCTAACAACAAAAAAGATTTTTCACAGAAAATAAAAATTAGCCTACTTTAGTTTCATCGTCTGTCAAAGTCCCCCTTAAAACAATAATGCTGCATCATTGCATACCCAGACAGTGAACCTTATAATTTTAGACCTTTACCTCTTTAGGTCTAAACTTAAAGTTTATAAACCTTAGGTCTAACCTAAGGACTAAACCTAAGGCCTCATTACTTAGTCTTAGACCTTAGCTGTTAGGTTCAAAAACGTCAGAAATAAGTAGGCCTAATACTATAAATTTGTATTGGATTAAACTGTTTATAAAATGTTCAAGAAAAAATATTTCGAGAATATTCTAAGGCCTATAGACATTGTAATTCCTATACAACTTAGTTGTCCTAAAATAAATATCGCTATTAGTAAAAAGCAGACCTTAGTGACGCCACTTGTAACGACATATCAAATAGTGTCGCGGCGCTGTGCGGATTTGAACCCGGTTCGCCGAGTTGGTGGCCTGATGCGCTGCCGATAGAGCTACAATGCCTTCGAGTTTCGCGTTTAAGTAAGCTTAATGAATTAATATCGGATTTCGGGAATAAATCTATTTGTTGCGATAATTTTCGTAACACGCACAGGACTTGGAGCACGCGTCGAATTAAAACCGGTGCATTACTGTATTACTGAAAAAAAAGTATTACTGAAATCGGGGTTGATATGAGTTTTTAAAGGTAAACTGCTTCCATATTTTATAATTAATTGTCTAGACAACATTTAGTCAGATCCACTGCTAAATTTTAAATTACTTATAATTAGTTCCTTATTATGCTAAAAATGGTAATTATTATGAATGTAAACCATTTAAACTAACCCACCTTTACAATTAACTTACCATTGCAGTAAACACTTGGACCATTCATGGTTGCAATCAGCTATTTCACATAATTAAGTAACTTTAAATGTAGCCCTACAAAATTTAACAATCAAAACTTGTTTTTATAATTTACCAACTACAAATTTGTTTGGTTAAAATAATATAAAACTGTATTATTATCCCTTTCAATTTAAAGTATTTGTACACGTATTTGGGTACTGGATATAATACAACAAATGCTTCTTGAGCGTTTGCTCTTCGTCTGTTGTTAGACAAATAACCCGTGCCGTTAAAATCAGCTGATTGAAGAACTGTTAAAAAAGATTATTGCAAAGGTTTAGAAATTTCGATTTTTTAAATTTAAAAAGCAAGATAATGTAAAAGTAAATAAAACCTGCAAATATAGATAAGTTGAGCTTTTATTTAGTACAAACTGGATGTAAATCGGCCCAGTGGAAGTCTCAGACGAACTGTCTGAAGCATTGAAATAGTTGACTTTCTTCCCCATGTTAAATCTCCATAAGAAAAGTTTATTTTTCATTTTTGACCCATTTAACATAATGTTTTTCAAAATACGAATAAAACCTGCTAATTTAGGACCGAAAACCTTTGTTTTGGTACAACCCGCATCTAAAACGGTCCAGTGGAAGTCTCAGACGAACTGTCCCAAGATTTGGAAAAGAGTACTTTTTTCCATATGTTAAATCTCCATAAGAAAAGTTTATTTTCCATTTTTAACCCAGTTAACGTAAAAATTTTCAAAATACAGATAAAACCTGCTAATATAGGACCGAAACCCTTTGTTTTGGTATAACCCTCATGTAAATCGGCCCAGTAGAAGTCTCAAACGAACTGTCCCAAGGTTTTTTTCATTACAGCTTTAAATATATAGATTATTTGTCTCAATCAACTGTCGATGGTTTTGTACGTAGTGGCGGGGAGCGAATGTGAGGTGAATGAGTGCATGTGTGTGCTTCAGAGCATGTTGCTCTGTTTGTGTGCTTGCGGTTTGCGTGCGTGCATGTATGATTGATTGTCGTGCGTGGGTGAGTGTGTGCGTGCGCGCGGTGTGTTGTATGCGTGTGTGATTGTGCCAGATCTTAGTTATCTCTCATATTTATTATGTTTTATTCCACTATCTGCTTAGTTTCGTCTGCATGCGCACGTTTAAGTCTTGTATAAATTTGAGTCCCATTTTTCTCTTTTTTTCTCCTTAGTGAGTGATAAGGACTTTTTTTGTGATCTGTGCAGTGATGGACTGATAAAACGCATTTCCCTCGCACGGGCGTACATGTATGCCTATGAGGGAAATATTTCCAATTAGTATAATGCTTTGTATGTATTGTGTATTATTTTTTACGGAATAAAAATTCATTCATTCGTTCATTCATTCAATTACTCTATGAGCCCAGGCGAGCTGGGCACTTCATGACGTGCTCGGTTAGCGCTGGACACTTCATGAAGTGCACAATTACAGCATGTGGCTATGATATATCCACTAACCAGGGCCGGACTGGGAAGAAATTTTGGCCCGGGCATTTGCCCGGATGCCCTTATGGCCAGTCCGGCCCCAAATTCTAAGATTTTTACGAAAACAAAACTTTCTCCAGTTCCACCATATACCATGTATAGGGGGGGAGAAAGTAAAATGTGCTACAAAAATTGCACCTAAATAGTTTAGGATCATCCTTCATGCACTACTTGAAACTAATACCCCCGTTGCAGTGGTCCTGTGTACTTAGAGAATTGTCAAGAGATTTAATTTTTATATGTGGTTACAATTATCATTTTGAAGGGAGAATATTGTTTTTCATATTTCGTGTGGATAAAATTACACTAAAAATTATATTTTATATTTCGTGAGCTTTAAACATAAGGTAAATTAACAATGGGATCAGGTTGCTTTTCATTACAGCAATATTATTTTTTGTATGTTGTACGATTCATAGTGCAATGACTTTTAATAATTTTATTCTTTTTACAATGTAAGTGTCAGCAGACTTAGAATCAATTAACTCAATTTAGTCTAAATAAAATGAAACAAAATAAAGACATGAACAAATTAAATTCAATCATGGCTGCTTTTTCAAAATAAATCTTCCATTTTGGGGAGGGGGGGGATTAGGGGATTCATCCCAGAATTTTGACGATTTTGCTCCCTCGAAGGAGATTTAAAAGACGATCAATGTACTGCATTTAGATCACGCAGTTTCTCAGTAACCGATTGATTTAATGATTCAAAATGCTAGATTGTTTATTTTATTTTGGCTGAATTAAAATCTGGCCATAAAATTTTTAAATAATCAATAAAACATGTTACTTCTAAAAAGATTGTCTTGGTAAAAAAGTTTTAGGTTATACCGGTCTTGCTGATTTTCGTATTATATTACGTATCGGGCTATATATATATATATATATATATATATATATATATATATATATATATATAAACACAACAATTTTATTTTTGTATGGATTTTTTACAAAAATAGATACAAAAGCCATAAAATTATGGAGGGTTTGTACCGCTTTCCCTTAAAAGCGTTTGTGTATCTCTCCTGTCAAGTGCCGTTGGCGAAGGCAACAAAAGTTTCGAATCGTGTTCTTAGCTTTAGGAATCTCACAACGAAAAAATAACATGGGCCCGGCTTAAATCTCAATATGTGTGGGAGTTATTAAATCATTAGTTTCGTTACGGTAATAACAACTTCTCCACAGAAGAAATTCTTTAAATATGTTTTGTTTTCGATTCCTCTCGTAATCTGAAGTTTATTGAAATTATTGCCATTTTCAGTATATCAAATCTACTAATGAAAGTAGATATTTTAATACCAAATAATAATGAAAAAGTTTCAGTTAAATTTAATATAGCTATTTTAATATTTAATATATTTTGATATATTAATATATTTTAATATATTTAATATAAATATAATATATTTTGTGGCTTTTCGAAACAAAAAGGTTAAATTCATACATAAGGGACCTAAATCTTCCCCAGAAGGGAAATCGGGTAAATTATTATTTAATTTATATATTAAAATACATCACTTGTTATTAATGTTTTATCATTTCAGAAAGAAGATCCGCTAGTTTATGTAATTCTTCCATTACTTG
This sequence comes from Flexamia atlantica, assembly GCA_035578135.1. NCBI lineage: Eukaryota > Metazoa > Arthropoda > Insecta > Hemiptera > Cicadellidae > Flexamia > Flexamia atlantica. Next base: position 18,960,557 of record JAQJVK010000005.1, read on the forward strand.
ATTATGGTAGACTAGTTTAACCTGCGTGATAAGTCTAAATCTGTTATTATGACATAATTTTTTGTACAAAGGCATTTTAGTAAAAGGCAGACATTCAAAATTAGTGTAAATAGTTTTAATGAATTTGCCTGAGAAATGTTTTAATCTCTTCATAAATATTATATATTACGAAGCTATGAACGCACAAATAACAAAAATGGGTACTTATCGGTTAACGGGAGGCCACCCTTATACAGCGCGCTGCGGCGGTTATGTTACGTTAGGTTATCATAAATATGTTAGTAAGACTTTCCTCGTTTCTTTTCGAATCGAACGATACCAAATGAGTCATAATTTTGCCTGCCAAATCCCGTTGACAGCTGATGCGAGCGCTACAGTCCAGGACCTGACCTTGGCCTACTTGAAGGATATTTGGCGGACTAAAATGTGACTCATCTGGTATCGTTCGATTCATAAAAAAACAAGGAAAGTCCTATTAATATATTTATGATAACCTAACCTAACATAACCGCCGCAGCGCGCTGTGTAAGGGTGGCGATTGGGTAAAGTCGCTAGCGGCGGGGGTGACGCGTTCAACTCAATTCTCACCAATATTGCTGCCTTCTGGGAGGCAGAAAACAATATCCAATTTGGACAGTAGGTCAATTTAAGTATGTTCTTTACGATTATATAAATATTTTTAATATCCGGTAAAAAAATCTTTCTAAAAATACTGGCCTCGGTATGATACCAAAATACCGAAACGGCGTCTTTCTCGGTTTTGGGCAAGTCCCATATTAGCATACGATCACTCATGTTCGAGAATCAACGCACGACAAATATAAGATATGCTCAGTGCGATTGTAGAATGAAATGACAGTAACTGGACGACTAAATCAATTAATTGCACGATATGATAAGCGGTGTAGTGCGCGGAGCAATGACCTTTGCCCGACCTTGACCTAGTAACAACAATTTGTTATTAGGTTTATTCAAACATTATCTCTTGAATAAAAACACTAGAAAAAATATTTTCAACAATTTTAGATCGTTTAATGGGTGGCCTCCCGTTAACCAATAAGTACCCAAAAAGGTATAATAAATCAATTAGAGAAAGGAAGAAGAAAGGCGTGTTGGGATTTTCGGCTGGGTTATTGCAGCTGGCACCAACCCAAGTGACCCGGAATTGTATTGTGATGCAAAAAGGAATGTACATCTTTAGTCGTGCACAAAGCAAAGACATAATAAACGCAATTCAAACCGCACATAAAATTTTATCACTTCAAAATAATTTTTAAAACTAGTAACCTTTGCCTTATTGTATTTTAAAACTTGAAGATTGCAATAATAAAGTGATGTTGTTTCAAAGATAAGAACATTACACAAGAAAATAGCTAATTTAAATTATATTTATAAATGATAATACGTAACTGTAGTTGAAATAATATAACAGTAAAAATAATAAAATAACATAACTGGCTTTAATTATTAATTACGATGGGTATTAATTTTATTTTATGGTTAATAGGCCTACAACTATAAAATAATATTTAGCCAGAAAAATGTAGAAAAATATTACGGCATGAAAATATTACTCAAAATAAACTCAAGTAAATTTAATTCATCAATCATTTCTTTAAAATATAAATATTGCGGGTTATTTTGCAATTTGTAATCCATCACTTCCTTTCATACAGTATTTTTTACTCCTACAGAATAGGACACAAAAGAGAAAACACCCATACGCCACTTAGCAGACGTGCTTTGTCTAAACGATGTCAATGGAACTGCAGCCGGTACATAGACATTGTAAATAAAGCCTTAAAGCCATCTTTATTCAAACCTTAGCTGGTTTAGTAATTCGCAGTTTTCGATTCATTGAGGTATAATATATTCATATACTTTATATATTTTTATTCATTTATTTTATATGCTATTAACATGCATTTAGTGATCTACTTTTACTTCTCTCAATTGTTTTTATTTGCATAATTGCCTCTAATCCGAAAAACGATATGTTTGGATTTTTATTCTATGTGAGTAATTTTAATGATTTCTCTATAATAGTAGTCGTCCCATAATTTACTTAGTTGAAAAATACAATAAGCAGTCTTAGGTTTTCATTTACCTCCAATAACTGCAATCGAGGGACAGTTATGCAATTGCACCATTTATTATTTTAATGATGTTTTAGTTTTACTTAGTCAATCATATTGACTAGATTAAAATATTCATTTCCAAACGTTTTCATAGGACTATCAACCTTAAAAGAACTCGCGACCTACCAGTAGTGTAAGTTTTCTACTAGACGCTGACACGGGGGGAGCGTTTTGTAACAGCTCCTCTAAAAAATAACAATGAAACTTGCTATAATCATGTATTTTCGCGTTATCAAAATCACACTAGCAAGAATTATTTTGTTTTGTACTTACAAAAATCACAAATAGCGCTATATTTTATTGCACAGAGTAGAAAATAAGTAAGTATGTAAGGAATAAACCAGTTTTGTTAAAGGGAAAAAAACAGATGCCATGGTTCACTTTGCCACAAAAGTCATCTCAACCCTGAACGAAAAAATCTATCAGTAAGCGTATTTCTGGATCTACAAAAGGCTTTTGACAGCTTGAATCATTCATTATTATACGAGGGGCTCCGTTTTTAGACTAGATAAAGTTGTTTTTGCAGTCTCGGATTCAATTAGTTCGTGTAGGTAATTTTCATTCAAAAAGCCCTATAGTAGAATTCGGGATCCCCAAGGCTCCATGTTGGGACCCATTATTTACATTTGATATACAAATAGTATTGCTAGAAAATGTTCTAATATTCAACTAACAATGTACAATGTATGAAGATTACATAGCCATCAAAAAAACCTCACTTGCAAACTTAGAAATTGACAGTTTATTGTAGCTAACTTACCGCTAACTGTACTTAAATTGTGATAATTTGATAGTCCGGGTAAGTATAACCGATTTTTTTTTTATAAAAGAGGGAATAGCGAATGAGACCTTTTTATTTTAAGAATGATTTTGAATTTCCATGTACCCTCGAAACCAAATATCACGGATTAATCGTTGATGATGTTTTTTCTTGGTCTGATCGCATTGTAATGTTATCGTGAGTTGTTTAAATCAAGAGTAAATACAAAGATATAAGGAGGAGCACTTGGCTTAGCAAGAGGTATAATTCTGAATCGCTTTCATGGAGAATTTAGGGTTTGAAATTATGACAATTCATATTTTGCACTAGTTAATGGTATTGGAAATCTAAAGTGCATCCTTTAAATAAAATAAATATCCTTCCAGTAAGTTTGTTAGGTAAGCTTTTCTAAAGTTCCTTTTGAATTACAAAGTATTATATGTTCAGCCCTATTCAACAAATTAAAAAGCAAATATATATTAAAACCAGGTTACATACCTTATCCGTCTAACAGTTTCACTTTGTGTCCATTCATGGCAACATGTTTCACAATAAAAATTGCATCTTCAGGTCTAGGTACTTGATGTCAAATCTTGTCATACATTAAAATTAAAATACATATAAAATTGAACATATCATTTACACTTACTGACATTTAAAACACAAAAATTACAATTAATTATTAGTACTGTGCTGGCCAGATTTTAGATTCCGACTCCATTGTACATATGTACTGATAACAATCGTTTCATAAAACAAAGATATTTACTTTTATCTTTTATTTTATTTCAAACAAAATGTTAAATACGTTAATAATACATGAGATACTGAAATTTTATACAAAACTGGAATTCAACAGAGAAGCTATTATTTTACTTAAGTGATTGTAAATGATTCTTATTGATGGGGTCTTTATGGCTTTTTGAAATCAGGTCTTAATTAATGCCTACATGCTAAAAATGAATTTTAAAACTGTTACTTGGTGATAGGTATATCCAATTATTTTGTTCACTTTCACTTTAAATCACTTCACTTTACGCAATTGCCCATAATGGCCTTAAGGCCCATTTACGCACTTAATTTTCACCAACTTTAAAACATAATTACTCTTTGGTCTTCTGCGCTGAACTGCCCTGACCTCCTGTCCTTCTCATGGCTCCCCCTTCCGTGTAGCCTCTGGTTCTGCACCTCATTGGTAGGCTTAGAATATTTTTATGGGTAGGAAGAAGGTGATTTGTGGTACTTGATCAGGGTAGGCCTTTAGTAGGAAGGACAGATTCAGCATTTCACACGGTATAAGGTGTTGCGGACATGAAGGCATCGTGTTCAGGTCAACAGGCATTGTAGGCTACCTCGGAGAGAAAGGAATTTATACTAGGAATTGGTTGAATGACCGAAGGAAAGAATCAAGCTTAAACGTTTGAAGAAGGAAAATATTGTATGGTATTTTGTAGTTTTTTTTATTTCTCTTACAATATTAATGCGTTATGTTCAAAATTATCTTCACAATTATTTTTGCTTTAAAGATTTTCTAATTTAAAAACCTTTTTCTTATGAAGTTAATTTATGTTTCACTAGTAGAATCAAGATTAAGGTACGGCATTATTCTGTGGGGGTCTACGCAACAATCGAATTCCCTACGTGTTTTAGACTACAGAAAAGAGCTATCCAAAAAAGGAGAAAAAGGAGTGTGCAAAAGGTCAATTTGTATAAGTATTTTTAAATCTTTGGAAATTCTAACGCTACATTCAATTTATATTTTCGAAATGCTCCAATACTATTAGTGTAAATCAACGACAGTAGTGGCCGGTGCAGATATCCATAACTACAACACCAGGCAAAGGCATCATCACTGTGGCAAACTCCACAGCGATTGGGATTAGCCGCAACACTCAAAATATTGGGCCTAAATTATTTAACAAATTACTTGGAAATATAAATCAGTAAACTGCGAAACAAAATTCAAAAGTCTCTTAAGGAAAAAACTTCTGGAGCGTGCCTTTTTATAAATGAGTTCTGGGAATAAGCTAAGTGTTATTTGTGGAAAAAATGAATAAAATCATTAAGTTAATTTTAAATCAAATAATTTAGTTTTTAGTTTGACGATTGTAATGCAATTGTATAATTGTCCTACTGCAATAAAGTATTTTAATTTGATTTGAATAAAAATTACTACTTCTATAAAGTAGAAATAATTTGATTGGGCCTGTAGCTTTGAATCTAAAACCACAAGACACACCATAAAATAACAATTGCATGTTTCTTCCCATGTATTTCGTATTAATGCAATACCTTTATTGGATATTGCTCAAGTCTATCTGATGTCGGTGTGCGTATACTCATCTTAAAATGCGTTAAAGCAAAAAGAATTTTTATAATATACATGATGCTGCCAAATCGTATAATATTAGTGTTTACTCTTGGAATATTAATATTGATGTTCCAAGAACAAACAAAGAACCTCTGTTTGATCTTTAAAGCAAATGTTAATTTTATTGTTCAAAGTTTTGTTATAAATGTTCTTGTTGAATTTTCGCCTGTAGACTTGTTGTCGTTAACATATTTATTTATTTATTTTAGCATGACTTTACCACACCGGATCATGCTCAAAATTAATCTTGTATATATAATTAAAGTCACTTATTCTTATACCACCTGTCAATGTTTTACCACTGCCTTTGACTGTTGTTCATGCATGTATATGTCTGTGACAATAAAGATATTCATTATTCATTTAATTATAACACGATTCCAAAAATAAAATTATAGTTCAATTACAGTCAGTGAAAAATAAACACAAATTACAAAGTGGTGAAAAGTACTTGAAAAGTAAAACAAGCAACGTTTAATTTTCTTTTCTTTTAAGTTTCTTTTCTTCTTTTGCAAGAACTGCAAGAATCACAAGACACGACTTGCGAAGTAATTTTGAATCATGCAGTTTTTCTGTAGCTTAATATTTTAGCAACATTCCAAATTTCGCTCCAGGCGACGATCCTTAACTACTCAGTAGTCTAGCTTCAAACAATTTCATCAGAAACCTAACCCGTTTTTGTAATGCTCGCCTCCTTCTTCACTGTCCAGAACGGCGTGGCGTTAAAACATCTGTTCTTCTGCAGGGGTTTCTCGGGTTGCATATTCACCGCGAAGGGAGAATTCCTCCTGCAGGTTCTTAGGGAGGAATTCCCGAACGCCTTCAGACACCCCAGAACCGTAGTTTTCTTCAGAACGCAGAGTGCTCAGAAGACAGGTATTTGTCGCTCTTAACGTTTAAAGTCATCTATAAATCATTCACCTTTATCATTTCCCATACAAGAAGATGGAAGGCTTAGTGTAATCCATACCTGACACATATGTAGTCTAGAGTGTTATATATAAGAATAAAATGAATTAAAAGAAATGGAGATCCAAATGTCTAATAGGAATCTAATCTTTTCATAATGGAAATCTAATTTTAAAGTCACAAATTTTAAAATACAAAACAGCGTTAATCAATAATGTAATAACTTGTTTAAACAAAGTATAGTTGGTGTTAAATGTAGTACTCTTATTGCAGTCCTATTGGCAGATAGTAAGGCAGAAATATTGACTACAACCAAGAGAGTAAATGTTACTAGGTGAACCCGTGCGAATTCGCACGATTTAATTTAATTATAAATGATTGGCTGCGTTCTATGCGCACATATGTCGTCAATCTACTGTAAAAATAGGTTTTCGGAACGATGTAGCGTGCTCAAAGCGTCTCTAATACTATTGGGTCGAGGCAAAATTGAAGAATATGTACTCTTCTAAGTGGCTTATCTTTCGAGTAAATAATCAAGTCACGCCCACACTTGGTGATTCGCTATAGTTTGCTCTAAAAATAATAGCAACATCATTAGAAGTTATGTCGTTGTATTGGCGCTAATATTCTTTTCGATCTCAGACAATGCTCATTCCGAGTTGTGTATGCTGCTCATCAGGAGTATTTTTCAGAACGCAACTCTTCACGTTGAAAATTTGCGCTTAGGGATTAACTTTAACCAAGTGTTCAGACAAGCTGTGCATGAGTTCATTGCTGCAAGAGCCGTTGGCTTTGTTTAGCATTCTTTCTTGATAACCAATTTTGACGTCCGTCATAGATACAGAGCATATAACGAATGTTCCCCTCACGGTTGTAAGGTGTTATAATTAAGTGATAAATCGTTGCGTACACTTTATACATGAAGTGTATAAAGTGTACGCAACTTTGGCGGACAACAATGGGGGAAACAATGGCGGAGGTATAAAGCTATACCCTCCGCCATTGTTTTCTTCAGTTTAATAGCTCTTTTGCTTACCGTTGCGAGCACAGAGTACTTGGAATTAGGCCTAATGTTTTCTTTGCAGTTTCTGCTCAGTCTATCGGTACCAGTAATAAGGCTTTGAATGTAATCGCTTTGTCGAGATGTCAGTAGATTTAATTTTTCTTTATGGCAGCTATATGAAAATCTTGAATTTTTTTCTCCTTGAAAATGCAGCGCAACACATTTCTGACATGGTAATGACATACCGCAAAGTGAATTTTGCAGAACCCTTGGATTTGTTAGTGCGATTTTTTCAGTGTAATTTTCTACAAATTGTTCCAGCTCCGCGTATGAAGCTTCTGTTTGCACACCTTCCCGTACGTTGTCCCACCGTGTGCTAACATCTTGCCGTACATTAGCCCACCGTGACCGACCGCTATAAAACTTCTTCGACGACTCGTTCTTATCATGTTTGAAAGAATATAAAGTGTTCGATCTCAACAAATCTTCGTCGGCTTTTTCCTTTACAAATAAAAAAAACAGCTGGGCTGACTTTTAAACTACTTTGATACTTAATTTTTTTTCTTGATCTGTGATCTAAATAGGTTATTTTAAATCCCACACAGCTGATCAGATGTTTATTTGTTTACATTTTCGCTTCTGTCAAAACACAGTTTATTTTCTCATCTGTTTTTCGCACTTTTTTCGAGTTATATTGCCTAAATTAGAAATCTAAAGACGTTACAGGAATCTGCACATAGCGACGGGTGTTTTGATCTATAATATGTGGGGGTAAGTCTTAAAATAGAAAAGCCTTATCGTTAGCAAAGTTTTCATGTAGCGTATTAATAATATAGATGATCATTAAGTGCCATTTCGCCGGAGTTTGGTGAATAACCTTAACTCGATTGTTGGATGCTGACAAAACAACACTTGATTATGCGCAGTAGGCTTGTTATGTTGTTGTTTCTGTCAGAAAATACTCAAATTTATACACACACTTTTTGGAGACTGATTCTTTCAAGCGGTTTTTTGTGAACAGAAAATTGAATGACAAAGTACTCCTCTCGCCCTCTGCGTCAAACAGAATTTTTAATTTCTAATCAAAAGGATAAGATGTTGCAAAAAGTTTACTAAGGATGTGTGTCTTTACGCATGATGTATTGTTACGCAAATTTCAAAAGGAATAATATTTTGTAAAGGGAAATTTGTTTGGAGCTAAACTTTGACCATTTTAGTGATGTTCAAGTTTTTCCTTTTTTTTGTTTATCCTGTTGGATAAGTATGAAAAAAATTATAAACTAATTACTCAATCATAAATAATATTCCTTGGTTGTTTTAATAATTACGCATAGATAAGTATAAGCATGGATAAAACTTATTACATTTTTGGAGGATTAATTGCGTTTATTTATTTGATCTGGTAATTTAAAACAAATAAACATAAAATTTTAAAAGTGTCTTGATGTACTAACATGTAAACACCGCCGTTGTTGTTTTATTAAAATATTGATTGGGAATAAAACTATTGGTATATAATTATATGTATACAGAATCAGCTGCTTATAAAAGTAAATATAACTGCTTATACAAGTAAGGGACTGCATTATTTGCAAGTAAGTATTTTACAAGCAAACAAAATAGTCAACAATTGCACGACTTATCTATAGTTTGATTAATTATTCCATATAACGTTGTTTTCCTTAATAACGCACAGTATTGCGGCGGTATTCAACTAACATTTCGTAATTAAAAATATTAAAAAGGGGAATATTATTAATCTAGTGGATTTTATATTATAATTAGATTTAATTTTATCTGCGATGGTTCATTATCTACAATTTAAATATATAGCATATAATATCGTACGTAAAAACTAAATATAATCAACAAAAACTATTTTCCTGCATTATATATAATATACAAGAGCAACAGATTAATGTCATCCGATGCCTCACTTGTGCAGACCTTTTATTAAAGCGTAAGATTGATAGGTCTGAAGCTAATCGTTTTTCTCATAATATCTGATAAAATATCTCGCCAAAAGAATTGCAGGAAAATGCAATAAAGAACTAAAACACACAATAACTTTTGTAAATATTTTATCAAAATATAGTTCAAATTTTTAAACTTGTTTTATAGTTAAAAAGTATTAATGCTGAAGAGAGGTTTAAAATTAAATATTTGTGAATATTTAGTGGTTATCAGCTGAATGAGTAGAGTACTGAATTACCACCCCATCAAATTATATTCAGGATATTATGACAGTTTAATCCCAAACTGCTACCGCAGATTCAAATGCACTATACCATTGGCCTAAAAGATGACAAAAGGCAACGACAGGCTGGCAGTGACCTGGAAACTCTACAATATACTCGTACTTTGCTTAGGAGACGACACAAATTTGAATATTTTTTGCATTTTAAAATAAAATTTATGTTTTATCCTCTACCATTTGTCTCACGTCTGTATGTTAAAAATATATTTTCCCATCACTGTACACATAGTGTACACTTAAGGCTCCGACTAAATTATTAATACACGCATTTGAAATTCGCTGAGTATAAAGGTCTGCCGCGACGGGGGTGTTTTTTTTATTTTATAGGAAAATGGTTTCAATACCAGGGAATAGTCATCGATAAAAATCACCTGTTAAGAAAGACTTAAGCCCGAGACCAAGCACCTAGGAGATAAAGCTAACAAAGGTAACAGTCTAATGATTGTCACAAAGCCCTATACATAAAACCAGAGTTAAGTAGCTGCTTATCAAACGAGGTTAATTAGTGAAAGATGCAGGAGGGTTACGTCAATGACATTCATTAAACGTTAAATGAGAGTACTGGGGTTGACGGCCCTCTCTGCATCGTTACAAGTAGACCCCGACCATTGTACGGGTACATGCGATAAAAAGTTCTGCTTTTATGAAGTTTTCCACTAAAATGCTATAAAAAAATTCATATAACTATTACATAATACAAATTTATAGTTGAATTAGTTTAGTAAATGTCACTGTAATTTTGTGAATCTTGATCAAATTTTTAATTAGAATAACATCGCTGGCAAATCTCCTTTTTATATTTCCAGGTTTTAAGTATTTTGGCGAGGCTTAACTATACAAATGTACGATGAAAAATTAAACATCTATGCTCGATTAACAACGATTACAAAATTTTTTGAACTTGAAAGCTGGAACAAACCCAAAACAAGTTCTGAATCTTTAATATTTACCGCTAGTTTTGTTTCTAAATCATCACCGGATGCTACAATTTGCTTACTTACCCTGATTAAAAATAAAACGGGCGCAAAATCTATAAATGGCTTCATCAATTAAGCAAAAATACGACAAAGCTAAAAAGTAAGCCTAAAGTTTTCAACATATCGTAAAGAAAAAAAGTCTACTAATTACATGTTTCCAGCTATCTCTAGTGATAAATTAATCACAAATTTAAAAGAAAATTGCAAATGCTAATTACATTTTGACTGTCTTAAATTTAAAAACTTAAAGCTTTTAGTTTTAGCCTGTTGAAGTATTTGATACCTTTTTTCAATTTTTCAATGCGATAGACAAGTGTCATGATTGACCCCCCCCCCACTTGTAAAGAATATAGCTACTTATGTAATATACAGTATTACATAAGTAGTAATATTTGTTATAAAAACAAGTTGTTGATGAAATGTTAGTCAACGTTTTATACAATAAGTATGTTAAAAATTTATACAATTTTGACTACGCATCAACTTTATTTCTCATTTACAACCAGTTATCGCTGAGAACATTGTTAAATCATATCATGGTCAACTGTTCTCAATTGAGTTTTGATTGGTGTTAAGGGTTTTCTGAGAAGAAATACCGTTAATTTCATATAGGTTTGGCTCAATACTGCTGCGTTTAAGTTCCTTTTTTCTCTTGTAAGAAGGCATTATACTGTATATTGAAGTAATAAGAAGACTTTATTATATAATGTCTTAAGGCACGAAAGAACACTAATTAACTTGTTTGATTTCTCATCAACTCTAACGCTAAATCCAAATGATTTCCAACCATTCTTAACACATTTCCCCATAAGTATTTATGTATAGAATGACAATAATGAACCATTAATTGTTTGATTCCGGAATCATTCAGTGAACGAGACTTTTAAATTTTCTTAATTAACGTATACCCTTTTATATCCTGACGATAAGGACTAGCAAACAACATAAATGTATATGTTGTTAAAATCCATAAAATTTATAAGACCAACGTAGTAGTAAAATACGAGTAAAATCAGCGTCACAGTCTCCAGACAGTTCCGGTCTCAATTTCTCTGTTTTCTATTCTACTCGCGACTGCAGACTTCATAGTTGACCGGTTCGATTCCGTGAAGGAAATGTTTAAGCTCTTTTGACTACGGACAAATGTTTCGTCTAAACTTTCCGTTTAAAGATTTTTTACTATTGCTTAAATACTAAAACTTATTGATTGTATTTGTAGATGTATTGTACTAGTATTAAAATAACAAAGTATTAATTAACAATGAGCGGCGAGGGTATATATATATATATATATATATATATATATATATATATATATATATCCATAAACATTCAAAGTCAAATATATATATATATTTGTGTACTTCAAATATACATATATATTTGAAGTTTATGAACTAAGACATCGTTTGCCATGAAACTTGAGGTATTTAGCCTATATTTGTAAAATGGCGTGGGGAAGCTTTTTCAATACGGCCACCTATGAAAAAGAGAGGGAAACCTCTGTCGCACATGTCTTTAACTTAAGGAGCAGGGAACAAACACGGAAAATGGGTGAAACTTACGCAGGAAAGTGAAGTGTAAGATTTCAAAAAATAAAGTTTTTTTTGTTGATCGTTGTTTTAACGAATTTCCACTATAGGGAAGAAGCTATTACCGTTGGTCTCATGGTAAGACCTAAGCCTGAGACCATGATAACTTTTCATTTTGGGGCCCCCAGAAGCAGAAAACACCATTCGTTCGAATTTATAAATATATATATGTGTGAGTCTGTGAGCACGATAGCAGCCGTAAAAACGGTCCGATCTTAATTAAATTTGGTACAGACATGTAGAGTGGTAATCCCTTTGACGAGTTCGTAAACCAGCCCGATCGGTCGACTGGAAGTGGGGATAAATGGGAATGAATCCCCCAAAAATGGGTTTTTTGAGTTTTTACATAGAAAAATAAAATTTATCGAATTTTTGTTGACACCATTAAATTTAGCTCAAAAAAACAAACAATTTAACATCTTGAATTACTGCTTTATGTCCATTGGTTACCGAGATATTGAAAGTGGTAAACACAGTACTTTGTCCCAATGTTAAACCTTATGCGAAATAAGTAAAATTCTATATCTCGGTTATTTCTCAACATATCTCGATAAAACTTGGTAAATAGCTTCTTCTAGTTCAGATCTACTAATTATTGAATTAAAACCACCCAGTTTTAATATACCTGAAGCAGCAAACCTGCATATTCATTCCCCATGTTCTTCTTATGGAGCTTACCATACATGTCAAATCTTGCTATGTTGGATTGAAATATGTTGTTTTGCGTTTGAAATTCGCTGAGTGTGCAGGTCTGCAGCAAAGGGAGTATTTTTAATTGGTTTTAATTTTATAACTTGGAAATACTTCATTTCGATACTTCAAAATTTTAATATTTTTGCTGATAATCTTATTGTAAAACTAAACATTTCTATATATGTATACCTTTAAAAATATGTTATGAGGCTTTAATGTACATTTTAAATAAAATATTTTTTTTTGTTTTCTTCAAAAGTTGTGATGTAAAATTCATGAGTTTATGTTATCCATGTTTTGAATATTTATTTTTCCCAATAAACGAAAAACAAAAGGACGTGATATGACACGACTCGTCCTGAAGCTGCTGCATTAATCTCTAAATCAAAGCAATCAGCTTTATGGTTAAGCAGCCAAAAGAAGTTGTAAAGATACAGATGTAAAGATAATAAAGCTCTAGGAAATCTGTCTTTGAGAGGACTTAGCGAAAGCGTCAAATAGACATACTATGGGAAATACTGTATTTCACATAATTAACAATTATGGATTAATGTGCCTGTGAAGGTCACGCACGCTATGCCATTGTGATTTGACTACGACAGTTTGCGTAATGTAAAATTCATTTTATCTTTCAACCAAAATTGTATGATTTCAACCCACACACTCTGCTTTCTGACATATTAATAGAAACACTGAAACCCTTTTTCAACTGAGACTGAAATTACAACCGACGTGTTTTATCTTCAAGCGAAAGCTTTTATCTTAGTCTGTAACTATAATTGATCTTCTAATATTTTTCTTTATGTCAAATAATAGTAACAAATTTAAGGGATTGATTAAAAATGTTATTTAAGACATACACTCAAACTTGTTTGCAGTCTAGATGAAGAGATCCTTTTAAGGTTTGAATATTGACACTTACTCAACTGATAAAGTACGTCATCAACGTAAAAAAAATTAACGCAATACACATATTCCTACAGCATGTCCAGATCATTAGCTGTTTAGTATATTTGTTTATATTTTTAAATGATCTATGAAAAATATGACACGACTCGTCCTGAAGCTGCTGCATTAATCTCTTTAACGGGTTAAGCAGCCAAAAGAAGCTGTAAATATAAAGACGTAAAGATGTATATATGTATATATTTGTGGTGTTAGGATTGAAACACCCAATAAAGTAGTACAAAAAGTAGTTTAAATGCTACAATTAATAAATCGGTCGTTTGCTTAGTCATATTAGTGTTATGCCGGTGAACCCATAAGCAACATGGCAAAATACTTTTGACTGATACATTATAATAATAAATCATCAAGTATCCCTAATCATCAAAGGCGATTAATTAACCTACCTGTACCCACTTTAAAAATACGAATGTTCCACAGCTAACCCCAACGAGTTACGAAACTCGAAACGATTCATTAACTCATATATACGCACTGCTTACAATGGTAATGGTAAAACAAATGTTTTGAAACCAATTCTCTTTTAATGTATAATTTAAATTCCTATAAATGCTGGGACAGTAATACTTATACAACTACATCACGACTCAGTACTAATATCTCGTCATATTATTGGTACCCTAATCCTCTGTGACGTCGAGAGCTATGATTGATTCACCGCGAGTAATGCTTTGGAAACTGTGATTGAATCCTTACCGATGATGGATGTCGAGCGTCGTATTCACCGAGAATAAATGGATGTTAAGCGATAGTCTTCCCTAACATGTGATTAACTTGAATTTAGAATGTGCAATTGCTGTAAAATGTAATTGCATTTAAATTTTAATTGCTGTAAAACGTTTCTTCTTTTCCTTTTTTATATCGTGACTTAACAACTAATTAATTTCGTTCATTGACAGTTAATTGAAAAGTAAAATATTTTATTTGTAATGGTAAGCTTATTTTTGACAATGATAACCAGAACATAAAATAGTTTTGATGTAAAAAGTGTTTTGGTCAAACAATTTATAAGTTGGATGAATTTTATTTTGAATATAAACCACGTCCCAAAAAAACTGATGAATTTAAAAAACCTAATAAAACCCGTTAAGGCAAACGTAGCCAATGTCGCAGGCGACAACAAGATACCTAAACTCACAACGTTTCTTTCAATTCATTGGTAAATATCCGCTGATTCAATGTCGTTGCTCAGAGTGTTAAAGTTAACAATATTACCAACAATAAAGAAGTAGACAGACAGGTCCAACACGCTGGCCCTAACGAGTCCACGTTGTGTCCCTATGTTTTTTTACGTCCGTGCTACTTACTTTAAGAATACAGGTTTAAATTTATGATTAAAAAGTTAAAACTGAGTTTAAAAATCATTTGGTGATAGGTCTTGGATTTACTAGGTTTTAAATTTGATAAGAAACTTTTATGATCCCGGTGAATACTTCTTGCTATTTATAGGTTTTATCTAGTAACTATATCCAAAAGCTAAGATATTTTAAAAGCTAAGATATTGTAAAGGTATTTTATTAACATGACAAAATGATACATGAAGTGGCAACAAATAATACAGTAGTTTGTTCAATAAATTGCTTTTATAATATATTTATTGTAAGAAATCCTCTGTCAATTGGAAAACAAGGGCAAAACATTTAGTCAGCTCCTTTGATGGGAGGAGAATATTCAGTGCGTTAATTGTTAATATTTAGTGGTTAATAAATCAATGGTTCTTTTAGGTTTTTAAACTTTAAGGTAGCTAATTTTTATGTGCAGCCTCTTTTAGCGAATTTCCCCCTGAAGGGAAGTCGCTATTGCCGTAGGTAGCATGGTAAGACCTAAGCTCACGACCACCGTAACTTTTCATTTTGTTGCCCCAAGACCCCAAAAACACCGTTCGTTTATTTTCATATATAACTTATGCCTGTCCGAAGGCACGATAACTTTCGTAAAAAAAGGTCCGATCGTCAATCGCGATAAAATTTGGCCCATACGTGCTTAGAGCGACATTTATGACTTCGAGTTCGAAAACTGACGCGATTAATTAATTCTAAGGAGGGTTTTTTAACGAAATAGATTGTACTTTAGGATTCAATAACTTTTTATTAATTTTATATAAAATTTAATTGTCAAAATTGGATTCAGCTTAAAAAAATAAACAATTTAGTATTTTGAATTATTATTTTACGTCAATCAGTTGCTTGGATATTGGATGTGCTAAACACAGTACGTTGTATAATATTATTTTTATTTTACCCACAAAAAAGTATAATTACCCTGTTTTCAGGGGAAGTTTCCCAAAAGTTGTATAATATTTACCCTATCTACCCTAATTTAGGGATTTTTAAAAATCAAACTCAATATATGATTATATTTAAATTTAATTTTTAAATTAGGAATATTTTATTTGTCTATATTTTGAATAGAGTTCATTGGTCATGATTTTGCAAAAAATATATAGGTACTATACTAAAAATACAAATTATTTTAAAACTATATAAAGAAAGTATGTGAATTTGGGGGGAGGGTTTGATCTAAACTAACTGAAAATGTAGCATAATATATGGTATGTTTACAATGAATGAATGAATGAATGAAAATACTTCTTTACTGAGGCGAACTTAGGACCACATGGTCCTTTCTTACAGCTAACCTCTAATACTATATACAAAATCAAAGTATGCTTACAATTTATACAAAAAAAAGTTTTCTTAGATATAAAAATAAACAAAAAATAATGTATATAATAATAATGCTCTATCATCCGCACGCACTCACCCATTCATTCACTGCCACAGCTAGGCCTAACGCACGCCATCCCGCCACGCCACGGTCATCCGCTCCAGATAATGTTTCTTCAGCGCCACCGTCAGCCGTACACGATTTGCAACGAATTTTATTTCATGGGGCAGAGAGTTTCAGAGGCGGCTGGCTGTTACAGTGAAATATTTATTGAAAGTTGTGGACTTGTGTCGGGGAATGCGTAGCGTTGACGAGCCAGAGCGGGTGTTTCTTGCGCCTCTCTCACTTAAGAATTCAAAATTTCCCGCAAGATAATTTGGGATTCCAAGGCTGATTACAGAATGAGTAATTTGAATGATTCGAATTTGCCTTAGATCTGAAAGTTTTAAAAGAGAAGAATGAATGTAATAAGGTGTGATGCGATCATCTCGTCGAAGGTTGTATAAAAATCGGATGCAATAATTTTGAACGCGTTGTAATTTTGTCTCCAAGGCCACAGTCATGTCATTAATCACAGTACAGCAGTAATTAAAGTGATGAAACACCAGTGATTTGATAAGTAGTAGTTTAATGTGAAAAGGTAAGAGTCGCTGCATTGCTGAGGAATGATAAAATGTTTTACCGAAATTGGCAGTAAATGACGTCTCTGCCGCAATAGAGGAGTTTTAATATAAAACTAGCCATATGATTGATTTTAATTTGTTCTTGAGGTTAAATTATTTGTTTGTTCTGAGTTTTTTAAATTCCTTGATTATATATTTGCTTACATTTATATACTACTAGCAGTTGTCCGTGGCTTCGCTCACGATAAAAATTACATCTGATCTTGCTTCTGCTATTTGAATTGCCAAATTGTAGTATCCACAGCTGTTTACATTTCGGTATTTGAATGTTTACATCCTTATAAAATGTAAACATTGAAGCTAAGGACGTTCACGGGGCGTAGCCCGAGGGGATTTTAAGGAAGTAAATAGGCCTATATGTTTCCCAGGTTCAAGATCTACCTCTGTGTGAAATACATAGACACATACAGAAACCACCTCTTCTTTATAATAGTATAGATAACAAGATAATATTTATTAACAATTAAAAGGCTAAGAATTATATATGAAAGCCAATGTGATCCTCTTGTTAATTTTTCTCCTATTTAAAACTCATTAATGATTAAATAGACATTTTAAATAAATTATTTACAAAACATATTAAAACAATACTTTCTCTTGCATATGTTTAATGCTCACATAAACAAAAATAAATCTTATGGAAATTCGCTGAGTACGCAGGTCTACTGCAACGGGGTACTTAAACCTTGCATTCGCTCCGTTCACGTAGATCGTTAATCCTGTTGAAAGTTACGAAGCAAAGGAAGGCGTGAGCCAATACACAAAATGAACTGTGTTGTTTACTAGGGAGCAGAATCGAAACCATGGCCAAGACTGACGCGCTACCGACCGCGCCACGGACTCACAAATAAATCTAATTAGTGATCTCATATTCAACACTACTTTCCATAGTTGAAAAATTTGTATAAACTAATTTATTCTTGCTGCTTTGTTTGTCGCTTGTTTATTGTTGCTTTACTTTGCATACATTTTAAAATCTCGATAACGCTGTTCTGCTACCACAAACAATTTTGCTGCATGAAGCAAAAGGTATGTGTTTATGCCTAATATTATTTGTAGCATATTTTACTACTCAATTTGAGCCCAGCTTAAAATAGCAACGTAGGCAATGATGAGTCGCATTAGTCATACAGGAATATGATTAAAAGACTAATCCACTATACATTTAGTTACCCATGATAAATACATACCTATTTAAAATATACAAGCAGTTTCCAGTTCGACATTTTTTGGTCAGAGACGACTTTTTCTTCTCTCTACATCTAGTTTTCTGGTCATTCACACAACAGAATACCGGACATTTAATTGACAATCGAAGATAAGGTAAAGTTTCAGCCAAGATTAAAAAGGCCGAAGTTAATTTTAATTTTAGGCAACCTTAGACCTTTTTGAAACTTTATGTGATGAGATGCTTTCCTGACTGTGATGAGATTTGTGAAGACTGACTCCTTCTTCTCCATTTCCCAAAAATATTTGAAAAAACTAGTCACAGAGATGGGTTTTGTGATCTCACAACTCAGCCCGGGTTGGCGAGAGTCCAACAGACATTAACTACTTCGCATAACGTCAACATTCCAGGACTGGTTTATGGGGTTGGAAAACTCTCAACTTTCCGCTTTTCTAAGGTCTTTTACTTTTTTAGTTACATAGGTCTATTGATGTGATTTCAGGAATTTTCATAATCATAATAGTGTGTAATCAAGTATTTGTTCCATATTAGTAGGGTAATTTCCTACTTACTGTTGATGATATGCCTTGCAAGAAATTATCTCTAACTTCCAATAACATTATTGTTTATGTATTTTTGCATTTCATGTCAATGCCTGGGGTTTTATATTCATACTTCAACTAAAAATTCAGCTTGGACAACTCACTATAACATTACACAACTTTTCATTTCATTTTTTTTCAAACCGTAATTTAAAAATGCTTTGTGGAGAATCCAACCACAATGCTCGGAAAACAATGCCACAATGCTCGGAGAATCCGACCACAATACACGACCACTTGAATCGTGTAAAGGTCGAAGTATTTAAACAACTTCAACTCTTCAGGGGGGAGGAATAATATATTACATTGCTAGGGTGGAAAGTGGTTGATTCCGGACCGCGATCGAGTTTACAGGACGAGCATGGAGTTCGGTCAAGGCACGGAATAACACTTTCGACCAGTGTTATGGGCAATATTTTTATCACACTAAAATTACATAATAATAATTAATATAACATAATTTTTCAAAATAACCTTTTGTCGCTCATTTGATTCCAAAAGTGACAACAGTGATGTTGTTTACACAGCTGATTAAGTAATTGAAAACAGCTGATTTTACTTTTCACATATCTAACTTTCACTGGCAGGATTGGCTACTGACTAAAACGGCAAAAATAAAACCTTCTTGAATTCAAGGAAATTAATTTAATTGGATTGATGTTTAAGATCAGGTTACCTTATCTCCTTTGTTTCGTATTGTCCTTATCTTTTCGCTATCAGCCAACAACTACAGTGAACTATCGCAAAACATTGTACCTGACTAAAAATTACCTTAATTTATTAAAATTGTCAATATTTATTACTTACGTAACAAACTGTAAATAGCAAAGTGATTTGCTGTCTATACCGAACATGTTTGGCAGTATACAGTATTTGATTTTGTTTTATTAGGTACGTTATTTCCATGACAAATATAAAACAACCGAAACTAGCAATCCAGTGGATCATTTATATCCTGCCATTAATTTTTTTTTCAAAATAACTGCGGAACGAAATCTCATTAATAGTACTAAAAGAATAATTAATTTACGAATAATCAAACATGATAACGGAGTAATAATACAATAAAAACTTTTGGTTGTGAAAAACATAAAAGCTACCCGTTACAGGTGTGTATTATTTGAAGGGCTCATTATAACCAAACTAGTCGCAGGGAGGCTAGACATAACTGTTCTGAAACTGCCATAGTCCATCAATACCATATAGTCAAATAAGTAAATATAGTAATACGGTTTTTAAAGACAATTTAAGTTGGAAGGCTTCAAATGTATCATAATTTCTTAGGTTAAGAACTTAAGCTTCTGAGTTTTTTATATTTCGCACATTAATGGAACATGAGGCAGGAGCACAATACATTGGCAGGAAGACACATTACCTCCATGGTAAATGTTCACAAAAGTGTTTGAAAGGGAGACAAGTGACATATGGAAGGATTCACGACTTGAGAAGGAACTTGAGCCTGTGATCCATTTATAAAGACATCCAACGAATATAACTACTTATTTATAGTTGCCTCCACTCGAACCATTTCATGAGAACCGCTTCATAAAGGTCTGAATATCGACGGTTTTTAATTTTTTAAACTTAAATAGAGAGAAACCATCCTTGACTAGATATACGTACAGACAGGGTTTAAAAAATTAGATTAAAGACTTCAGTAATAAAAACATTTTGAAAAAAATACAAAATGGTGAATATCTGGGTAAATATGCATTTTAGGACATATCTTTATGTCAACTCTTTTCTTAGTTTAGATGTAAGGAATTACCTCCTGAAATCCTGAAAAGTTTTAAATGGACACACTGTATTTTGAGGTTTTCAAAAGTCTACCATTTGCGTATTTTTAATTATCACTCGTAATAAAAATGATTTACTTCAAAACAAAATTGCTATGGTGATTCAGTTTTCATTCTTCGTTAATTGAAAACTTTATAGCGAACTGTTTACATTTTCTGTTTCAATCTGTTATAATGTTTTTTGTATAAATGTGCATATTTACAGTACACTAGACAACTATCATAATAAGTAAATACCTATCCCGCAAAGAACGCAAAATAATATGCATTTGCCTTATTTTTCAACCTCCTGAGAAGAGTATCAAACAATTTTATGGAGGAGGTTCTATGTCGTCTGTCGAGTCAATGTACTTGAAAAGTCAAGGGATTTTAAAAAAAAATGTGTTTACTCAGAAAATAATTTATTGAGGGTAGTTAGTAAGTGTGTATTGTCAATTATTGTATTTATTATTTTAGTTTTGACGTAAGCCAATGCGTGTTATCATGATTTATGGCAATGAAGGATTTTTGACTTTGACTTTGAGTTGACATCACCTCATGTCATATTTATATAAAATGGTAGTAAAATTTCTTAAATAAAAGAATTATTGGTAAAATCATTATTTTAAGACTGAAGTAACATTATTTTAAATAATTAAGTAACTATTTTTATTAATCGCACTAATCGCGCACAAAGTTTATTTTCATTTACAATCAGGAATCACTGAGAGAATGGTGACAAATCCTATCATGATCTGGGTAACCGCTCGTAATTGGGTGTTGGTTAATGTAGGTCCTGTGCAGGAATGCCGTTAACTTCACTTGCTTTTGAATAGATGCTCCTGCTTTTTATTGTGCCTTCTTAGCGCATTTCCCCTTATAGGAAAGTAGCTATTACCGTTGGCAGCAGGGATTTTAAATTTAATTCTTTACAAAATGCTTATATTTCATCACGTGAAGTTTTTAGAGATATTTAATGTTGAAAATTTTAAGCAGCCGCCTTTCAAATCACTGCAAAAACAAAATTTTTTTGTAATTTCTTCTTAAGGTGATAAGGCTAAATACCGAATTCAATTTCGTTACAATAACCCATTCTTGAACTAAAAATTATATTGATAAAAAACTCCAACTTCCCATATAAAGTCCAATTAAAATGTACAGTCCTCGGTACGAGTTTCATATCAGTTCTTTTGCCTTGACAGTTTATGTTTATACAAAGGATTATTTATATTTTTTACTCAGGTTTAGTAACTGAACTTCTCGATATAATTTAACATGAGCGAAGATCAGTTTCGTTTTCGCATAATTGTATTCTGTTTCGGATTAGGTAATCCGATATAAACTATCAACCTATCACCACACGCTTTGACCCATGTGAGGTTTTTTTTAATACGGTAGTCGACAAATATATATATATATCGAATTTCGACAATCAGTAAATCGTTCGATACTGTTTTCTTAGAAATCAGATGTTGAATCGTCTGCTATAGAAACGAACGGCAAAAAATCATATATGAAACTCGTACCCAGTCCTCAAGGTATTGAAATTTGCTTAATTCAACTTGAGTACTTTAGGAAAAATAAATTAATAGTTTATCTCACTTTTTACTCGGCACCTCTTGATGAGAGTTGGTATGATGCATTATCTAGTTGATATCTTCTGAAAATGCCAAATACCTTTCAATTTTACATTTCCGTGGCAGCAAACCTGCATACTCACTTCTCATGTTATTCTGTCAAAGAGAATTTTTGGGATTTTATTTATTTTAGACTCCGTATTTAAGTATTTGAAATTTGCTAAATATGCGGGTCTGCTGCAACGGGGGTTTGTGTTATATCCTTCTTTTGGTAAAAACCAACTCAATATGCATGTTCTTTTTTATTAAGACGATATATTTAAATATAAAATTTATAAGTAGACCTACAATAAAAATAAAGTAACTATTTAGAAACTTAAAAAGTTGCTTTATCTTTTTACTTGATTAAGGGGAGTCGCTACTGAAATCGCTAAAACTTTTATTATAACTAATTTTTACTTTTCTACAGGCTTTTAAACTTAAGAAAGACTTAAAACCAAAATAAAAATTGTCATATTAAAATTTTAAAAAATAACATGCCCTAAAAGTAAGTTTTTTAACATTTTTAAAATTTATATTTAAAGTAAACTAGAAACCTTACAAAAATGGAAATGACATATTTTTTTTGTTCAGCATGAAATTCAAATTAACATCACGTATTTTTATTGTATTACAGAAATATTTGCTATTTTTTTAAATAACAGCAAATTTTTAAAATATATTTAATTTTTTACATTTATTGTTAGCTTATATATAAAAATTTATTGTACCAAATGGATTAAAATACGGTTTTTTTAGGTTTTTATATGCAAAAGCCATGTACACAATTTCAGAAGTGTAGCTCAAGTAGTTTTTTTGGAATATCGAGTTTTGTAGGCTGAACCATGGAAAAAGACAACTTTCGTGAAACGGAAGTTTTCCGGCAGATGTGTTTTACTCTACAAAATAACTAGCATTATTGAATAAAAACCATTTTTGGACATGGTTTATTATTTTTATTTTTTTAGATTTTTATTATTCTTGAATAATGGCATAGTAATATTGCAAATAAATATATATATAAATACCATATTGCTGTATTATATTATGTTTTAGAAGCTAAGAGTGAAATCCTTGGAGTCAAGGACCAGTGAGCATATATATTTTTCTTCCTATGTACATGTATGTAAAATTTTTTCTGTGTGGTTTTTAAGATGTAAATAATTATGTATAATATAATACTTACAAACAACGTAAATATACATATAATTAGATGTATATAATAATTTACAAACACTTTTTTTCATGATTTTTCACTAATTTTGAGTAGTGTCTCCACTTAATTGCAGCTACATAGTGTAATGTGAATAAGAATTCTAACAAATGTTTGACATGATGCTATAAATTCCCGGAATGACATAGCTTGCGTTCTTCCAGTGCCCAAAAGGGCAGTGAGATTCTCGTGACATTGTTTCTCAGAGCTGTTTTTTAAAACTAGATCTTCTCAAACAAAAACTACATCTCGCTAAGTGCTTGATATCAACAAAACTACATTTAATTAACAGGTGATAGACTATGGGTGTATTGAGTTTTAGGTGTACTGAGGGGATAAAGTGTAAGATTACCTCCCGTGGAAAATGTTTACAATTTTCCTGAGGGAAACTATTCACTTTATTCCCGTAATGTACACACTATCTCTCCCCCCAGCTGTACGAATTATAATATATTAATAATGATTGTAGAGGCATAAAAACCGGATTGTAGCAAAAACAAATTGATTAAATTGTATCGATTAATGTAACCTCAAAACCTTAACCATCCCCAAGCATCAACTCTTCTGGGTGTGCTGCTATTTCCTGCCTGCCGCCAATCACCCGGTGGCTGCCTGCCGCCAATCACCCGGTGGCTGCCTGCCGCCAATCACCCGGGGGCTGCCTGCCGCCAATCACCCGGTGGCTGCCTGCCGCCAATCACCCGGTGGCTGCCTGCCGCCAATCACCCGGTGGCTGCCTGCCGCCAATCACCCGGTGGCTGCCTGCCGCCAATCACCCGGGGGCTGCCTGCCACCAATCACCCGGTGGCTGCCTGCCGCCAATCACCCGGTGGCTGCCTGCCGCCAATCATCCGGTGGCTGCCTGCCGCCAATCACCCGGTGGCTGCCTGCCGCCAATCATCCGGTGGCTGCCTGCCGCCAATCACCCGGTGGCTGCCTGCCGCCAATCATCCGGTGGCTGCCTGCCGCCAATCACCCGATGGCTGCCTGCCGCCAATCACCCGGTGGCTGCCTGCCGCCAATCACCCGGTGGCTGCCTGCCGCCAATCATCCGGTGGCTGCCTGCCGCCAATCACCCGGTGGCTGCCTGCCGCCAATCACCCGGTGGCTGCCTGCCGCCAATCACCCGGTGGCTGCCTGCCGCCAATCAGCTGGGGCGCCTGTGATCCGCTGAGCTACAACGTAATTGAATGATTAAGAAATTCGAATATGCCTACCTAGTGAATTAAGGATTGCAATTTATTAACGAATTTCCTGATTCCTAGGTGAGCTGATTGCATGGCCCGCATAGTTGCTCTGAAGCATGGGACCATGATAAATTTTCTTTCGGAACATCAAGATCCTAAAAACACCATCCGTTAAAAACTACAAAATGTATGCGGTCGCAGTTTTTGTCAAATCGTCTTCATAATATTTTTCAAACCATATTATTTGGTTTGAACATTCATATCTGTAATATCTTTGGCAAGAGCGGTGGGTATATAATGAGGGATAAATGTCCCAAATGCGGATTTAGGCTCTAAAATAGTCATTAAAGCCCCAATTGATATCAAAATATATGTTTTAATCAAAGAGAATAAAAATGAAACGTTCTAATCCCTCCACTGAAGTGACATTACAAAATTTAACCGATCTATCAACGAAAATTTAAATATACGAATTGTATAGTCCGTGGTCTTTTTCTTTCATCTCGCGTAGGGAATTTCACACTCAAGCTGCTAAAATTATCATCCGATCTCCTTAAGACTTGGTTAAGGTGTTTTTTTCTATGATTTTCGTGGCAATTTAGTTTTAGACTCAATTCCCAATTTAGGGGATTATCCAAAATCTGAGAATTCTATGTCGTGCAAAACGGCAAATAAAGCCCCAAAATTGAAATTCACCCTCTCTCATATCAGCTTGCTGCGTTCAAACTCTTTATTATGGTTTAACTTTAATCCGGGAGACAATAGTCATTTGTGTTAAGTAAAGTATAAAATTTTCTCACAAGTGAAAATTTTTGAACCCGAGCTTGCCCAGGGCTCCAATTTTCACGAGGTAGACAATTTGCTTTAATTTAGAAATACATACTACATTTTCCCTCCGCCTTTCTTTAAATACCCCACCTTTCCCCATAAATACCCGATCTATAAACATCTATGCGATTAATTTTTTAATTAACGAACAATACCCATTTTGTTTCGATCTGCAATTCATGCCTGAATCCGAGGAGCTGCAACCGTTCATACCTCAGCGATCAGCTGATCGTAACATTCTTACTCGTTTAATTCTTAGGCCCACATTACACTATCAAATATTTTAGGAAAGACCTTCCATAAAAGATTTATATGACCAATCAGAATTCAATCCAGCTGATTTTCAAAACAAAAACTTAAATGCTGATTGGTCAAATAAATATTCTATAAAAGGCCTTTTATAAAATATTTGATAGTGTAACAGGGGCCTTAGATGTTCTTAGAGCTGATTGCTGTCAACATTATTCTCATAATATAATATTGAGGATTATTAATTGATTCAATTATAGATTTCTTGTGTCAATCATGTTACATACTAAATCAAAAATATTCCGCCTGTTTATTGGTCGTTATTCAAAGAGCAAAACATTGTTTCCAATATCAACATACACTTTGTTTTGGTTTAGTATATTTTAGCTATCCAGTAAGTAGCGGAATCACATGGCTCTTTTTACTTCCACGTCATCGATGATTTCCTCCCCTCCTCTCCCAAATCACCAAACTCAAGCGTCAACATTATGCTCACCACCTATGTTCAGTTTCTATGACTTGACAAGCCTCACTGTTTTTATTACCACCACGAAAAAATTTAAATAGTATCCTGATTCGTTTCATAATGAAAAATAGTTTAACTTTAGCAATAACTAAGGCTTCAACTGTAGAGGTTCTAGAATTTTTTAAATGAAAAGTACTCAGCTTAGTAGTAATTTGTGTCGAGTTTTTATCTTTGTCTTTTGAAGATCAAGTTAAAAACTTTAAATCTTCATTTTGCATGAGAAACCTTTGACTTAACATTTTTGTAACATTGTTATAAAGAATCTCCACCAATTTTAGTATATAATTGCTCCCGACCGACCGTTGAATGGAAGCGTGAGGAGGACGACGAGAGAGGCAGGACGGGCTTGCTAAAGCCGCTTAGGTTAAAATTCCTCATGTTGGTGGTAGCAATCTGACATCAGCGTTCAAAGTCGAGAGGATTACAGATTGGTCCTGTCACAAGTTTCAGTATTTGCTTTTCACCATTAGTCTGTTCAATACAGAGTATCAAAATATATTTGAAGTATCATTAAATTATCGGAAGTTACTCCAAACGTAATGAGAAAAACTTTTAACACCCGGAAAAGGTCAGATTTGTGTAATTTATATAATACGTCAAAATGTTTACAGTAGTTAATTTAGATAAGTAATACATTCAAAGTGGGCCCTCATTAAATTAAAAAGGAGACTAGTCCGATATATTTTAAGGATGATTGGTATATACTAGTATATTACGTTACTAGGCCGGTAAGTTCTGTTTTACCGGATGAGCATGTTAGTTTCCGCGAGAGCCTGAGGTGAGTGCGGGATTTCCATGCGAGTACGGTAAAACTTACCGGGCTTGTGAAGTACGATACTTTACATCATACAACTCAGAAAAAAATACATATTTTAAATCGTAACGTATTCCTTGTATAAACCACTACGATTCTCAATTCTTCAAACCTAAAATATAACAAAAAACCTTTGATACTGCCTCCAGGGCTGGCTCTACAATCCTCCAAATAAAACAAATAAACATGCATTAAAAGGCAGTTTCCTGCATGTAATCAGGTAATTTTTTACATCCGTTTCCCAGGTATCGTAGCCAGTTTTTTAACTGCGGCAAAAAGATTAATTATCCGGCCAACAACAGGTAACCGAAAACAGCTGTTTCTGTGTCAGTATGATGTAATAGTATATTACGTTACTAGGCCAGACTGTTTTGTCGGGCGAGCGTGATAGTTCCCGTGCGAGCGAAAGCGAGTGCAGGATTTTCATGCGAGTACGGTAAAACGTCCTGGCCGTGTATTGTACGATATTTTTCATCATACTACTCAGAAAAAACATACTTTCAATCATAACGTGGTCCTTGCACAAACCAATACGATCTTCAATCCTTCAAACCTAACATATAACAAACAGAACAAACATTTGCAACTGATGCCAGTATTACCATTACATTCCTCTAAAAGGTAACCAATAAACAAGCATTAAACGTCGGTTTGCTGCAAATCAGCTGATTGTTTACTTCCGTTTTTGCCGGCCTAGGACGGCAATGGGTAACTATCGAGCCAACAAAAAAGAACTGAAAACAGATGTTTCTGTGTCAGTATGATGAAAAATAGTAAACTGGCACTAAAGAAACAGGCTTTAAGCTGTTCCTAAATCTCTTAGTTTATGTTTTGATTCGAAATAAAAAAGTTTTTGGGAAACTTTCGAGCCAAAAATAAGGAACTCAAAACAGACGTTTCTATGTCAGTATGATGAAAAATAGTAAACCGGCTCTAAAGAAACCGGCTTTAGATGCTCCTAAATCTCTTCGTTTACGTTTTGATACGAAACACCAATCGAATTTATAGTTGCTCTCTACAAATAAAATTCATTGAAAAAGTTACATTTCTTAAGTAGATCTCAATGTGTCATATCTCGAAACGCAGGCACACTCGTAGGCGTGTTGTACTGTTTAGTCAGCGAATAATTGTTCCGTATGTAAATGGTGAGTACGTGCCCAAATGGTGGGTAATGTTCTTCATCGCCATTGTTTGCTCCCGAGGAGCTAACTAACTTTGGAATGGTTGGAATCCTAATTATAATACGTCTTTGCCTTGATGTTTCTACATTGTAACCGCGTTGGTATTTTATTTAGAAAAAAATAAATGATTTATTTTCTCTCGTCAGTTTTCAAAAAATAACGTGTAATATAAACTAAAAAATGTAACATGATAGGTATAACATTTAATGGATTGAAAAGCTACTGCGGCCGGTGAGTAGGCAATCTATGAAACAAAAATAAAAATAATATTTAAATAAAATCAAATAATAAGTATACAAAACATTAAACAATAACTAAATACTTTTATTTTGATTTTTGCGGACATTTGCCTTTACTGATTAGTAAAAAACAAGTTTCACTCAAATAAAAGTGTCAAGCTTCACTGGTGAAACTTGTTTTTTACTAATTATAATATCAAATGTCCGCAAAAATAAAAATCATAATAAAAATCAACATCACCAACAATGAATTTCAAACTAACATTAAGTAAATACTCTAGATCTCCCACCATCAGGCTATTAAAATATAACTTTACTGTCTTTTTATATAAATTCAAATACACATCAATGACTGGCATATGAAAGTTAACCTGACAGCTTGGCAGGCTATTAGGACCAAAGGAATAGTACGTACAGATGACTGACTACAATAAAAAGAGATGCAGACCGGTGTTCCATTAATTTCAAAATAAATCCAGATATCTATATTATAGCAAAAAATAAAAGAGCCTTGAAAATTTTACAAAAAAATTGTCCTTTGTTAACCTAATTAAATATTTTTAAGGTGAACAATAAACTTCAGGAAATGTGAGCTCTTAAGTTTAAAAAAATTCAAACTGTATCAATAAATTGAAATAGCTATCTAGTAACAAACTTTTGGATATTGTATCCTTTTATTTCATTGCATGTTTTAATAAAGAGACTAGAATCAATTTAATAAAAATACTGCCGACAATATTCTAATTTCGGCAAACGAATAATATAATAATTATTTCACTGCTGATGTTAACGTAAAATGTTTTTACGATTCTACAAACATATAAGTTATTTAGAGGAAATTTATGTCATAGTTTAAAAAACACAATTAGGGGTCATTATTGCTTTTTAAATACTGCAAAAATTATGATTTAGATATAAAAACAATATTGTTAACGCATTTGAGAAAGTGTATTACCAATATACAATACTAAAATAATTTTTTTGCACCTGTCAAGCCATATGTCACAGTAAAAATAAATTAACAGAACAAAACGTCCTTGACAAAAATATTTTGCTGGACATTATTTGAAGTGTATTTCTTAATGAAAGTTAACCTGACAGCTTGGCAGGCTATTAGTACCAAAGGAATAGTACGTACAGATGACTGACTACAATAAAAAGAGATACAGACCGGTGTTCCATTAATTTCAAAATAAACCCAGTATAAATAAATCCCATAAGAGATACAGATTTAGATAAACGATATTTAGATAAAATAGATAAAATCTGTAATATCTAAACGATTTGTAGATATTTAGGTAGAATCTGTATCCCATAAGAGATACAGATTTTATTAATCAAAATAAATCCCATCTCTTTGGTAAGCACTCTTGCCAAAATTTTTGAGGTATTTATTAAGGAAGAACATTAAAAATATTTTTTTATCAAAATACTTTTTCACCGAAACAATTTTGGTTTTCACCAAACCGTGGTACTGATTTAGCTATTGAACACATAAGTGAACTTGCCTCCTTAGTTGATCAAAGTAGATGCACCTTGGCTGTATATTTAGATTTTAAAAAGGCATTTGATCTGGTTGACATTGACATATTACTGCAAAAAATTAAGGGATATGGAGTTGGTGGTCTTGCATTTAAGTTATTAGAATATTTTTGTAGAGACAGAAGTCAAGCTGTTCAAATAAATAAAGTACATAGCGAGTTGCGGCACATAAAGAATGGGGTGGCGCAAGGCGGGGTGGCAGGGCGTTGTTTTTCCTAATTTATATTAATGATTTGTTAAGTTGTCAATTAAGTTCTTCCATCTTTGCCTATGCAGATGATACTGCAATTGTTTGTTCAGATGTTAACCGCCATGCCCTTAAAGCTAAAATAAGCAGTGATCTAGAAATAATATCAAATTGGCTGGTATCCAACAGGCTTTTAATAAATAATTCAAAGTCAAAATGTATCTTGTTCCCTGGTTCTTCCAATGATGTTAAAGAACTCACTACTGAATTTAATTTGGTCTGCCATACCCATGAATGCTTGTATAAATGTGAATGTGAAAGTATTGAATTTGTTGATTCTTTTAAATATCTAGGAGTTTACATAGACAGTCAATTAAAGTGGAATAAGCATGTAGAATACTTAGAAAAAAAACTTTAAAAAAATTAACTGTGCTTTGTATTATGTGAGAAGTTTTTTAAGGAAGGAACATTTAAAATATCTTTATACATCTTGGGTTTGAGAGCACAGTCAGATATGGTATTATTCATTATGCGGAACGTATCCTACTGTATTAAAACCAGTCATAATGATTCAAAGGTTTGCAATCAGAACAATTCATTTTATAAAAAAATCTGAACGTATGTCTCATCTTTTTTCAGAGAATAATTATTTAACTTTTGATCAATTATATTTGATGTCTTGTATAATACACGTGTATAAACTTTTTAACAATTATTGTCTAAAACAATTCAATGCTGCTACACTTGCATCGCAGTTTGTTACCATATTAACTCCCAGATTTCGAAAAGAGTTATGTAGGAAACAATTCTGTTATCTAGGGGAAAATATTTTTTACATGATAGTGGCCCATTTTGGAAATAATATTTTAAATGAGGGGAAACCTAGGTTTAAGATGAAAATTAAAAAAACAATCCTTAACAGTGAAATTGACATGCCTTAGTATTAATTTATTTATTGTTCTAACTAAATGCTCTCAATCCAATCTCAACTTGTTAAATTTGTTTTAAACTTAATATGTTTTAAAGAAATTTATTGACAGTTGATTATTAATTATTTATTATCTATGTTTACTTGTTGCTATTTATTGTTCTTATTTATTTATTTATTTTTATGTTTAATGTTAAAGCTCTAATACAAGTTTCTGAGTGATTTAAATAGACTGGCCGACAACTTATTCTAAAATATATTATGTTCATAACTTATTTCCGCGCGAGCTCTGTGAGGTCTTGGGATGTAAACATGTCTGTTCATGTTATTATAAATAAAGTGTTTGTCTATTGTCTATTGTCTATTAATTTTTCCAAATTAGTCACCCACTTAACATGCTACGTATTAAAATTAATTCCTGAATATTTCAAATCAGAAACATGTTAATTACTAGACTACTAGACAGTAAATATTAAAAAGAGAATCTTTATCAAGGCAAGTTTAAAACGTATGTACAAGAGGGTTGACAATAATTTCTATTGCGTACTGAAGATCAGATATATGGAAGTAAATTTGCATGAATTTAGCTGAATTACTAAATTAGTTCTATCCCTGTTTCACTTTCTCACCCCTATACATAGTATATGGAGAAAGTATTGTTTACGACAAAATTTTCGAATTTTAGTTTTGAGTTGTTAGTGGATATATTCGTTTTAGTGCTCCCTGAATTAAAAAAAAGGTTTTCGGCGTGGTGTCCGTCTGTGTGTGTGGATGTATGTGTGTGTGTGTGTGTGTGTGTGTGTGTGTGTGTGTGTGTGTGTGTGTGTGTGCGTGTGTGTGTGTGTGTGTGTGTGTGTGTGTGTGTGTGTGTGTGTGTGTGTGTGTATGTGTGTGTGTGTGTGTGTGTATGTGTGTGTGTGTGTGTGTGTGTGTGTGTGTGTGTGTGTGTGTGTGTGTGTGTGTGTGTGTGTGTGTGTGTGTGTGTGTGTGGGTGTGTTTTCTTGTATTTGGTCGATAGTGACCTCAGTCGCCGACCTAGAGACCGTGCTGTGACATCTTCAAAAATAGTGACATCTTACACACGATGTCACTATTTTTTCGGTTCATTTTACATCATTTATGACCTCCTGAGACTTCTTAGCGATTGTTGTCACTATTGAGTATTCTTAGATTGTGTATAATTTTACTGAGATTGCTCGTTTGTGGCATCGCCAAAAGCGCTCGTGCAGTAGCGCCCCTAGTGGCATGTGGACAAACCTCGGGCAGCGTACGCGCCATTGCCAGCGGCTCCGTCGCTCGGTGATCTCGCGCTTGCTTGTGTTATGATGTCACTATTTTTAAGGTACCTCGGCACAATCCGACCGTTGATAGATGTTTAAATCTTACCCGAAAGGAAGTATTTAGAGCTATTTTAAGGGTAGCTTTTATGAAATGTATAAAATAGCTACCCAGCACCAATAAAATATTGTACCAATATTGTTGTATAGAAATGCACTAAGTACTTTGAGTGCAACTTGATTAACAAAATTAAAAAGGTTGTTGGTAATAGTGGTTTATTCTTAACCATAAAAAAATTAATATAAAACGATTAAACTATTTTCTGAAAATCGTTTCAGACTATGGATGATCGGAAGAAAGAAAATACAAATACCCATATTTTTAACTGTTGAATGCATGCGATGATGAAACTACTTCTATAGGAAATCCCTCAATCCTCAGGCAAAGCAACAAAATTATAATTTAATTACTAGTAAGAAATATTGCTTTTTTAAGAGGCTCGCAGCCTCGATTTACCTTGTGTTTTCCCAATGTAATGGTTATGGAACAAAAATATTATAATATTAGAATTTATTCTTTTGGTTACGGAACAAAATATATTATTATTTACTGATAAAATGCAGGGTGTTTTATTTAAACGCAACCCATTTTTAAGATTGAATAATGCACGTATAAATACGAAATGAGTAATGTTTTATTGCTCTTTACATTTTATACAGTCTACTATTTAAGTTTGATCAGATTTAGTTTACATTATGTGCTCAAACAGTCCGCCGTTGGCATTTGTATAAAGTTATGTTCTTTCCAACAAATTCCCAAACACGTGTTGTAAGGTACCTCTTTGAATTTCTTGCATTAAATTCGTTATGTTTGTTTCGAGGTGCTGAATATCCTATGACTTGTTTTCGTACACCTTAATTTTTATGTATCCACAAATAAAATAAAGTATTGGGGTGAAATCGGGGGATCTTGGGGGGGAAATAATCCTTCACTGATGAAATAAGGTTTTGGATTGCGTTTTTAATGTGTGTGTCTTTAAGTACGATAAATCGCGTAAAAATGGTCCGAACTGAATGAAATTTGCCACAGACGTGTGAAGTAGTAATTATCCTACGGAAACAATTCGCAAGATTTTCAGCACCTCAAAACAAAGATAACAAATTTAATGCAAGAAATTCAAAGAGATACCTTGCAACACGTGTTCGGGAATTTGATGGAGAGAGCACAACTTTGTACAAATGCCAATAGCGGACTGTTTGAGCACATAATGTAAACTAAATGTGATCAAACTTAAATAATAGGTTGTATAAAATGTAAAAATCAATAAAACAATACTTATTACATATTTATATGTGCATTATTCAATCTTAAAAATGGGTTGCATTAAAAAAACACCCTGTATGAATAATTTACTTTGACTCGCTTGGCTGTAGAGGATTCAAGGAACGAGATTAAATCAACACTGTATGGTCATGATAATCAATAATACATATAATCATACATATTCAATAAGTAGCCCTTTAATTACAATAATTAAATCCATTAACTTTTACTTAATCAGTTATTTTTCCCGTAATAGTTTCTAAGCGATTGAGATTACTTATCACTTGTTGAAGTCCTTTAGGCTCACTTTCTTTACTGTGGAAACTTATGACATGATTATTAAAATATAGTACTCGAATGTTAATTCTTAAATATTACTACAAATATTATTACACGATTAAAGTTTAGTAATGCAATCGAATATTTTATTTGCAATGCACTCCGACAAGAAATATAAAAGATTAGGAAGAAGGAGGATTGTATGGGAGGTATGATTTATTTATACAGGGTGTCCAACCATTGTATGGTACCTCAGAAACTATTTATTTTTGAAAAATCTTTAAATGGGGGACTTCATTTACTTTTTTAAGACCCGCACCGGTACATACTGATTGTAATTATTCGTCCATCCGTTAATGTAGTTTATTGCGAGTATTTAAATGTACTGTGTGTTTTTTAAACTCAAGCGAATGATTGGAGCCTGATGAAGAGGTTTTTATTGTCTCGAAACCGGTAGCACAATAGCACCTCACTGTATCCTAGATGGAATTAAGGTAGCTTTATACCATAACAGAATTTTTTAAGACTATCAAAAATGTGTATTCCATTTTCCAATAAATGACCGTAATTTTACAATATTCAGATTCAGATTCAGATAATTTTATTCCAAGAAAAGGTACATACAATAAATACATTAAATACAATTCTTGGATATCCTCACAAAGACTTCACGTCTGCGTGTGGGGACTGTGGGGAGAGTCTTTGCTGTCATACTTTTTTCCAAATTCACTTGGCGTCTGTGAAGAACAACGTTTTGAACATACTAAGCACTGAAAAAAATATTGAGTTACAAACTAAAAGAAAAATAAGTATACAATCAAAATTAATAAAACTATTATTTTTAATGAATTGACCAAAAAGCTCGAAGCCGTAAAAAAAAGAAGAATGAGTGAAGTTTAAAAATTTATTAAATCTTATAATTTGAGTGGATCAGTGCTTCCACTGCCCCATCGTCCAGGCCCTGCAGCCACCGCACGATACCAAAGTTGTCTGTCATATTGGAAAATGTTGGCCATTTACAAGAAAATGGATTTAATATTTTTTAATTTTTTAAAAAAGTAGGCGAGGTCCCCGATTTCGAGTTTCCTCTAAATTAAATAGTTTCTTAGATACCAATAGTGGCACAGTTAAGTCGGACACACTATATACTATTTATAATTATAAAAGAGAAATACTATGCTATAAAAAAGAAAATGGGGCCTTCTTGGGCAGGCCCCCCATATTACTATACTAAGAAATATAATACAATCTATATAATTATAACGGCGTTTGGCAAGACTTAGGATAACGAGAGAGGGCTCAAAATAAAGGTCTTAATACCATCTTTCTATATATCCAGGGCGAGTCTTCAAAGCCGTCCGCAACAGGTGGTAGACGAACATAGAAAGACTAAACAAAACCTTTCCCAATAATTCATACCCAAGGAACAACGTACAAATAGTTTTATCTACGACCATTGCAATAAGCACCAATTATGGTATTACAATAAACATTATAATGATATACATTAAAACACCAAAAACCAAGAAGTACTCTAATGACGACTTTAGAGTACTGGAGTCACTTTAGAGTACTGGTTCTAGACCAATGAGAGTTTGGCATTTAACGGAAGTAGTGTCATAATAACAATTACGCAATTCGCACATCAGCTGATTGTTGCATTACGATTCATGTTTGAGTTTACTTATCCCATCAGCTGATTGTTCCACAACGATTCATGGTTCAGTCTGCTTATTTGCCTAACCTCAAATTTTAGTTGACCTATTCCATCATTAGTAAGTCATGAGTTTTGTTTAACTTCGGGGGAAATTTTGTCGTATATTGTTGGTCGTAGATAAAATAGTGTATGCAACGATTGTATTATGCCTTTAAGCCACTCGTGAGATATTTAGAACACTCGCTTCGCTCGTGTTCTAACTTACATCTCACTCGTGGCTTAAAGGCATTCATTATACAATCGTTGCATAAACTACTATTAACCTTTTTAAAATACAAGGGTATTCCAGAAACGGAGGTCATGGTTTCGAATCTCAGAACTTTTAAACATATGTCATGTTATGCATCGTTTTAAAGCTCTAAACAAGAGAAAAATTTGGTGAAAACAGAATTAACTTTTCTTTATTCGTTTCAAAACGGTGGCCATTTTTGTGAAAAATATTGGTATTTACGGAACACTCTTTATCTCGAGAACCATGAAACACTTTTTTGCTCTGTTATAAAATTATTAATCCTTGTAAACTCATTTTAGCGAATTTCCCTTATAGGGAAGAAGCTATCACCGTAGGTCTCATGGTAAAACCTAAGCCCAAGACATGATAACTTTTTGTTTTGGGGCTGCCAGAAGCAAAAAACCCTATTCGTTAATTTTCATAAATATATACTGTATATATTTATGAAAATTAACGAATAGGGTTTTTTGCTTCTGGCAGCCCCAAAACAAAATGTTATGATGTCTTGGGCTTAGATTTTACCATGAGACCTACGGTGATAGCTTCTTCCCTATAGGGGAAATTTTCTAAAACAAAAAACTCACAAATACAAGGTCACTGTAAACAGGTGACACCCTATACAGGGTGTTGATAGAAAACCCTTACAGAATTCAGGATATGGTTACTTACATCAAAACTAAGAATAAAGGTCCTGCAAACATGGGTCCTAAAATGCTCGGTTATCCGTCTGTCGGTCTGTATGTGTTTTTAACATGATTTTGCATAACTTTGGAACAACTTATGATATCAACTTCAAACTTGGTACTTATATGCTGACTAGTAGGTGCTATTTTGATGCGGATTATCAAGTTTCTACTTTGTACCATTTCAAAATGGCAGCTTTTTAATATTTTAAACTCAATATCTCAAAAACTGTAAATTTTTTAAAAATTTTACAGGACACACAAAAGTTGCACAATTTTATTTCCTACAAAACCATATAAAGACTATTAAGATCACATTAACGGAGTTATTGCAATTTTTCCAACAGAATACATGCTTGTTTTATTGTAGCTATAGCAAATTTGCTTGAATTCTGTTAGAAAAATTGCAATAACTCCGTTAATTTTAGTTCGATCTTAATAACATTTATATGGCTTTGTAGTAAATAAAATCCCACAACTTTTTTGTGTCTTGTAAAGCGTTTGAACAATTTTTAGTTTTTAAGATATTGAGTTTTAAAATATAGAAAAGGCTGCCATTTTGAAATGTTACAAAGAAGAAACTTGATACTCCGCACCAAAATAGGGCCTAATAGTCATCATATAAGTACCAAGTTTATATCATAAGTTGTTCCAAAGTTATGCAAAATCATGTTAAAAACACATACAGACCGACAGACGGATAACCGAGCATTTTAGGACCCATGTTTATCGGAACTTTATTCTTAGTTTTGTTGTAAGTAACCATATCCTGAAGTCTGTAAGGATTTTTTATCAACACTCAGTTATTTAATTAATTCTGAACATTACAATTTTGTAATGATTATTATATCTTACTAGGTGAACCCGTGCGAATTCGCACGATTTAATTAAATTATAAATGATCGGCTGCCATCTATGCGCACATATGTCGTCAATCTACTGTAAAAGAAGTTTACGGAACGATGTAGCGTGCTGAAAGTGTCTCTAATAGCCACTCATTAGGATGCGTATTGCAGCATTTTAAGGATATTCGTTGTGCACTTCCTTCAAATTGAAAATATGGTAAAAGCAACAGGTCAGCCATTGGGTCGAGGCAAAATTCAAGAATATGTACTCTTCTAAGTGGCTTATCTTTCGGGTAAATAATTGAGTCACGCTCACACTTGGTGGTTCGCTATCGTTTGCTCTAAAAATAATAGCAACATCATTAGAAGTTATGTCCTTGTATCGGCGCTAATATTCTTTTCGATCTCAGACAATGTGCATTCCGAGTTATGTATGCTGCTCATCAGGAGTATTTTTCAGAACGCAACTCTTCACGTTGACAATTTGCGCTCTGGGATTAACTTTAACCAAGTGTTCAGTCAAGCTGTGCATGAGTTCATTGCTGCAAGAGCCGTTGGCTTTGTTTAGCATTCTTTCTTGACCACCAATTTTGACGTCTGTCATAGATAAAGAGCATATAACGAATGTTCTCCTCACAGTTATAAGGTGCTATAATTAAGTGATAAATCTTTGCGTACACTTTATACATGAAAACCCCTCCGCCATTGTTTTCTTCAATTTAATAGCTCTTTTGCTTACCGTTGCGAGTACAGAGTTCTTGGAATTAATGTTTTCTTTGCAGTTTCTGCTCAGTCTATCGGTACCAGTAATAAGGTTTTGAATGTAATCGCATTGTCGAGATGTAAGTAGATTTAAGTTCTCCTTATGGCAGCTGTATGAAAATCTTGTCTCTTCCTCTTTTTTTCTCCTTGAAAATGAAGCGCGCCACATTTCTGACATGGTAATGCCATCCCGCCAAGTGAATGTTGCTGAATCCTTGGATTTGTTGGTGCGATTTTGTCATTGTAATTTTCCACTAATTGTTCCAGCTCTGCGTATGAAGCTTCTGTTTGCACACCTTCCCGTACGTTGTCCCGTCGTGTGCGAACATCTTGCCGTACATTGCCCCGCCTTGACCGACCGCTATAAAACTTCTTCGTCGACTCGTTCTTATCATGTTTAAAGGAATATAAAGCGTCCGATCACAACAAATTTTCGTCGACTTCTTCCTTTTCAAATAAAAAAAAAAACAGCTGGGCTGAGTTTTAAACTACTTTGATATCTAAATTTTTTTCTTGGTCTGTGATCTATATAGGCTATTTTAAATCCCACACAGCTCATCAGATGTTTATTTGTTTACATTTTCGCTTCTGTCAAAACCCAGTTTACTTTATAATCAGTTTTTCACACTTTTTTTGAGTTATAATGCCTAATTAAAAACCTAAAGACGTTTGACAAATCTGCACATAGAGACGCGTGTTTTGATCTATAATATGTTGGGGTAAGTCTTAAAATAAAAAAGCCTTATCGTGAACAAAGATTCCATGTAGCGTATTAATAATATAGAAGATTTACTTATGTACCTTCAACATAATGTACATTTCTTTATTGAACAAAAATAAATATAACAGTGCTATTTGTGTTCAAGGTGGTGGACCAAATATTATTGTATAAAAACATAACTTAACTTTAAGGTTTTTAGAACGAATTTTAGATTCATTAGATCGAATATTGTACTTTTTGCAACTTGTTTCATCTGATCTTAAAATAATGAAAATGTAGCCATGAAATGATCATGAATGTATTTTTCATTTTGTATGTGAAATAACGGTTTTAGGGTTTAAAGACTGGTACATGTTGAAGTTGTGTTAGGTCAGAGCGAGTGCCGAACGTCACATTGTAAATATTAACACCTGTGTGACCTTGGTGCGATCTACCACAAACCTGGTAGAACTAGGTTGAATATTTCATTTCAAATCATATAAAATTTTCAATATAAAAATCAAGATTATGATTTTTTAATTAAAAATCTTATCCTTATAAGAACATTGAATTTTTATTTGAATAAATGAATCACTTTTACAATATTGGTCCAGTCAATCTACTCGATGACCTTAAAAACTGCAAGGAGACGTTTTTTTGATGAAATTCTACTAAATAAAATGTATATTTTAATATATCCAAAGTTTATCAAAATCGGACCATGGGAACCTGACTATAATCAAGTTTAAAAATTGCGGCTTTTCCCACCATGTGGAAAATTTTTGGAAAATGTCACTCAACTGCATTTTCATCAATGTTTTGTCGAGGTATTGACTTCGGACCGCCGCCAATTATTGTTTGGTGATTGGTTCTTAATTTTGACAGGGTATTCATTTTTGGCTGCCATTTTGGATCCACCATATTCTATATAAATATTTTTTCAAATATAGAGATGGTGGTGTGGCACATCATTATAGACTAGATTTGTATTCTAAACACAATGCTGCAATCCGTTTTCAAAAATTTGGATTTGTTAAAAAGATATGCTCAAATTTCTTAATATATGCCATGCGCAAAGATAGATATATATATACAAAATGAGTCAAAGATACCAAAATGAATCAAACTCAAAAAATCGCAACATTTTTCTACTCCAACATTGCAACACCAATACAGTTCAAAAACATTCATAAGATCTTGGAAATTACTTAACCCATCAAAACAGTACGAGCCCAACCATAGAGAGGAGATCTTTCAATAACTATCAGCTAAACAATAACGTATGAATAATTTGGCATTGGCAGAATGTTGGTTTTGGTTTTTATTGAGAATTTGCTAAGATAGAATGAATTACTTTACTATTCCTTGTTTCATTTTAATTAAGTGACTTACAACCGCTATCCTAATCACCATATAAGAAGTATGGTGTCTGGCGTCGCATGTTCTTCTGAATTTTTACTTTCAGTTTTCTTTCATTTCCATCACAACATACTCCTTAAACCTGCAGTAATGGCGCATTTTTTTGTGATACTACTACTAGTGCGGGGGTCTGCAGGTCCCCCTTTTAAAATTTTGTATAATAAGTTGTAAACATATTTTTAGCGAATTTCCCCTTTAGGGAAGAAGCTGTTACCGTAGTACTCATGGTAAGACCTAAGGCCGAGACCATGATAACTTTTCGATTTGGTGCCCCCAGAAGCAAAAAACACCATTCGTTTATTTTCATACATATCTATATATACATATCTATGTGTCTTTAATCATGATAACTCGCGCAAAAATGGTCCGATCTTTCTGAAATTTGGCATGGACGTGTAAAGTAGTAATTATTCAGACGAGTTCGCAAACCAGCCCGATCGGACTACCGGAACGGGTAGTAAAGGTGGTGAACCTCCAAAAGTGTGTTTTTTGAGTTTTTTACACAGAATAATAAAAGTAATCCAATTTTTGTTAGCATCGTTGAATTCAGCCAAAAAAACAAACAATTTAGTGTTTTGATATACTGCTCTATGTCCATTGGTTACCGAGATATTGAAAGTGGTAAATACAGTACGTTGTTCCAATGTTATCCTTATGGGAAATAAGTAAAATTCTATAACTCGCTTATTTCTCAACATATCTTGATACAACTTGGTAAATGGCTTCTTCTAGTTCAGATCTATTAAAAATTGAATTAAAACCGCCCAGTTTTAATATACCTACAGCAGCAAACCTGCATACTCATTCCCCATGTTATTCTTATGGAACTTACAAATACATGTAAAATCTTGCTATGTTTGATTGAAATATGTTGTTTTGCATTTTAAATTCGATGAGTATGCAGGTCTGCTGCAATGGGGGGATTTAATTTGATATACAACTAACCAAAATATGCTGACGTTACTGTAATTTTCGAAAGCAGGTTAGTTGGGTGCTCAGCCGCAAATAATGATTTACCATTGCTTAAAAAGGTGGTTTGTCCAGAATTTAATCTTTTTAAACATATTGAACACTAAATTAATGCTTATTTACTTAAGGGATACAACCGATTTTCATTTACCAAGTTTATTATTGTGTAGTCCGGAGGCTGAACAACTGAAAATACCAAGTTAGTTATCCATTTAAGTGTCAACCCCATTGATATTGAATGTTCGTGTAATACTTTTGATGAAGTAACGTCTCATAAGTACCTGGACATAGTACTGTAAGAAAGGGAACAAATCATATGTTTTTTTTTACTTCTTAACTAAGAAAATATGTTTTTTTTAGATGTTTTCATTTGTTCTAAAACCCCCTAAAATATCCTTCAGAAACTGATTATTAAAGATTCATTTAACAAAGGCGTTCACTAACCCAGAGTCAGCTTTTAAGCGTAAGACAGTTATTCATAAAAATTCTATTCATAAAAGTCAAGGAACTATTTTTACCAACGTGACTCATCCTTGTAATATTCCCAAAATATTTGCATTCTTACGATTCAATTAACAACAACTTATTATGCGGTCAACTCTTCCTACATCCCTTGCATTTTGTATCGTAATTTAATGTCCAATCCACAATTGAATGATATTTTTTATCCTCCTAAAATTTTCATTTAAAATGGTGTAAATAAATGGTTATCGCAGTTAAAAATTTCTAGTTCTTAGCTTATTATCACAGCAGCTTTCAGGCGGAGCTGTCCCTACTATATCTTCCACTGCAATAATTAGCCCTGCAATTCCATCCCCCTCACTAATAGATAATACTAAAGTATTTCCCTCAATTGAAATCGCAAGACCTCCTATACATCCTAAGCATGACTACACTTTCCTCCTCTTAAAATAAACTGTTTCAGCAAACTGACACATAATTTATGCTTAGATCAAGAAAATCTACAATAAAATAAATTAAATTAAAGATTATCCCACATATAAATACCAAATTTTATCGAAATCGGTTAGCAATTAACGAGGATATTTGCCGCAATAATACCAATGGACTACATTCTGCGTTTACCGCCAAACTAAAATATCGATTATCTCTGCAAGAAGTTGACGTAGACTAATAATTCAAAATAATAGTTTTTTCCAAGCCAAATATAATGGTTGCAACTATATTTTCTTTAGAAGTTACAGATTTTGTGAAATTCGAGAAACATTAATTTTTAC
This sequence comes from Flexamia atlantica, assembly GCA_035578135.1. Lineage (NCBI taxonomy): Eukaryota > Metazoa > Arthropoda > Insecta > Hemiptera > Cicadellidae > Flexamia > Flexamia atlantica. The sequence goes on from JAQJVK010000005.1 coordinate 19,003,073, forward strand.
ACTTAATTTTTACCCCATTACAGGCATGCGAGAGGTGTTATTTTATTTGTCATCTTAAGCACTAAAAATCATAAAATGTTTATCAAAATCGTTAGAGCCGTTTTTGAGAAATTTCGATTTTTTGTTATGGGTTTTATGGGGTAAATACCCTTAAAAATCTAAAATTTAAAAAATGAAAAAAAACCCTGGAGATATCATGGCTTTTTGGCTTTTTACCTAAATGCCAAATATCATGAAAATCGGATCACGGGTGTTGCCTCTAGCTTTGTTTACATACACACATCCACATACACGGAGAGACAGATACCACTCCGAAAACCACTTTTTTAAATCAGGGAGTACTAAAACAATTATATCCACTAACACCTCAAATTCGAACATTTTTATCAAAAAAAAGTACTTTACCCGTAGGCTATATTATGTACAGGGGGGGAAAGTAAAAGTAATACAAATAAATAGACAAATAATAAGCCTACATTATTAGGTTACACTTTTAAAAATTAATTGTAGTAATTCTAGTAGTGAATGAGCATGCGCACAAGAAATCTGCCCAAGAAGGCTAGGTTTTATTTCCATGACTTTTTTATAGTATTAGTTTGTAAGAAATATGTGTGTACGTCTTTTAGATTTTGCAATAAGAAGTGTAAAAGAAGTTTTAGTGTAAAACCAGTGTAGAAGTGTAGTTTTTAGTGATTTATTTTTAGAAATAAACACAATTTAAATTTGAATACTTGACAAACAAGATTAATCAAAGACCTTGACTTGGTATACTGTTTGATAGCATATTTTTTTAGAGCCTAGCGACCCATATTGTGACACATTGTGTTTCTGGGGAGTGGCTGTGGCTGTCTAATTTAATTACCATCAAAATCAATCCTGATTAAAATTTGTATGCATGCCTTTTATTCACAGGTCATTTAAAATCTGAGCAATTAAATTATAACGTCCAATTATATTCTCAGCTGTTAGGGTCTGTGAATTATCAGTGCTAAATTTCTAAAATTAAAATTACTATGCATATTTATATTTTTAACTAAAAGAAATTAGAAAATAAAATAATCAAATTGAAATAACCATTCCAAAGGATTTTTTGGAACAAATTTAGGTATTGCAGATGGTAACTTATTGTTTTTAAGGCCAACAGCTTAATCAGGTTTGAGATAAGGAAAGTTATCCTACAAAAAATGAATCTAAACGAAAATCATTCTCTTTAAGAGAAATTATTTATGAATATCGTCGCCTTTTTAATAAACACCAAATTTAAATTTAAGTCATACACCCTCTTGCAATTATAAGATTTCAGTGGATGAGGACCCAATACTCTTTCCCCATGTTATTCTTAAGAAAATTACAAAAACATGTCATACCTCGCTATGTTGGATTGAAACATGTTTCTATGCATTTGGAACTCGCTGAGTATGCAATATGCAGGATATGCTGTATTAGGGGTTTTCAAAGTACTTCAGCATTTATATGTGTTTGAACTGAGAGAGTAAAATAATTCATTTCAAGGAATATTCCAATGAATTTTTCGGAACGAGTGCAAATGGTAGCCTTTTGTTTAGGCCTACAGTTCAATGAACTTTTAGACAAAGAAAAATATCCAAAAGACATAAACTTAAATTATTTTTTCAATGTTAATTTTTAAAAATTCATGAAACCATGAATATTTTGGTTTAAGGCCTAGTAATCAATCAAAAATTATTCTTAAGGACTGATATGCTCTATTAGAGAAATCATTAATAACCATTCTTGATCTTTTAATAACCCTGAAATACAATTTAAATCATACAGCCGTTTGCAATGGTCTTATAAGATTCCAGTGGGCAAGAGCCCAAATTTCCAGCCTACTCTGTAAATAGTCCCCAATTGGGACGGGTGTAGCTAGCCGCTGTCAAATACAATTCCTTTATTAATTAATATTTTTTCAATTATATCAAATCAAGAAAAGCTTTAAGTTTGGTAAAACTTACACAATTTATTGTTAGTATAGACCCAATAAGATAGTCTGCCTAATGTTTTTGCTTAACGTTTTTTGTAGTTAATATTAAACGTTCAGCTCAATAGTGTTAAATAATAAATTTTAAAAACTAATGTTTTATCATTCGTTAAAACCTTAACTGTCATAGAACAAATTCAATTAACGCGCGCATTAATCTTAGGAAAAAATAAGAGAAGTAAAACGTTAGCTGTAATATTAAAAGAGTAATTTTGAAACACATATACTGTGTTAACTCCCCATTAATATTTTAACGCATGTTTTTCTTTAGAGATTTTGAATTATAAAAGTTAAATATTTTAAAAGATGTTTTAATATTATAACATTTTTATCAGAATATGTCAAAATAAAATTTTAATATCATATCAGGTAAATAGTTCCAAATACATTTATGATGCAGTTATTTAAAATGAAATATAACATTCCCCATTAGAAAAATTATCTACAATCATTGACTTTGAATCTCTTGAGACATCCCACTCATACGGCGCAGCTGTAGCGATCGGACCTGAGCCAGGATCGGTTGGTTCAGTTAGTTCGTCTGAGCCTCCGCGAGACAGCGCTGCAAGCGCAGCGGACGGTCTTAGTTCATGGCATCGCCACAAGATAGCGCCCTCTACGGCTGTCAGTCCCCCCTTACTCCCCGCTCCCCTCCCCGCTCGTCGACCGCCGCTTCCGCTGCCGCTGCGCCCGCCGGCGCCGTACACTCATGTTCCTCCCACCACCTTCCACCGTAGAATGTGAATTCTTAGTAGAGCTACCATTCCGACGAGGACGAGGAGGTGACCCCAAAACAGTTTGTTCATTTAGTGACTTAATGACTAATCCGTAAAAAATAGTTAATAGTTGATTTTTTCTCTGTTTCGGTTAGACAATCTTAAGTAAATAATTACCTATTCTTTAGTTAACTGTTTGTAGAACGGTTTATTTTGAAAACAACGGGAAATAGTTTTGAAACAAATATTTAATACTTGATCTACCTGTTTCGGTTATACAATCTCAAAGTATATAATTATTTTGTAGTAAACTGTTTCTACAACGGTTTGTTTTGAAATAATGGTAGTTTTTATTATGTTATTTATAATGTGTCCACAACATGAATGATACATAGCTGTTTATAAGTGACTTAGCTGTTTATAAGTGACTGGCCCGTGTCGTCACTTAAAAAAACCTAATAAAATAGGCTTTATCGAGTTATACGGTGATTTTATCCTTTGTTCTAATATATGTAGACAATATTGAGAAGTAAAATTAAATTAAATTGCGTAATGTTAAGAGCGTTTACCTGTGAATTTCAAAATCATTTATACAATTTTATAACCATAAAACAAATCAGGCTTATTAAGGCAACTCGTCTGGTAGTCCGGAAGGACGATTGACTCGAAAATTTGCCTTACGTGATTAACAAATCCAGATTAAAATGTGTGTTTAGGAAATACCCCCGTCGCAGCAAACCTGCCTACTCAGCGAATTTCCAATTACAAAATATCCAGTAATTAATTGATTATTACGAAAAAGAAAAATAAACAAGTGATATATTTAAATATTAAAATAATATATTGTAGCTTGATTTACAAAAAATTTGTGAAAAAATATTGGTAAATGACTTAGATGAAAGAACAAAAATATTTCATATAATGAAGTAGGCAAGAATGTTTATTTTTTTTTCGTTATACTGCTTCAAAAACAGATGTTTTAATGCATGTTTTCCGGACCTAAATACACTCTTTTTATTCCTAGGAATTAAAAGCTGATGTACTCGATACCAGCTGACTCTTTATAGTCCTAGGACTATAAAAGTCAAAAAGTGCCGAGTTCGTCGTAATAATCGAACAATATTCATTCGATTACAAATAATCGAAACATTCATCGTTATTATCGAAACATTCATTGTTGTCAGTCTAATCAATTTGTGAAACTCGCTCATTTTACCAATCGATTATTACATGCGTTCGATACGTCTATAGTTGTTCATTGTTGTCAGTCTACCCTAACACAAATGAAACAATCAGCTGATTGCTTCAAATAGCAAGAACAAGACGGTGGCATCTTTTGAAGGCATCTTTAAAGGTAAACAAGCTGTATCATTTTGGTTTTCTTAAGTAGTTTATGTATTGTATTGAGCAATATAACGAAAAATATAGTTCATCACACGGACCTAAAGCTGGTTTTCGTTACTCGGTCATTTTTCAACCTCGGCTTACAGCTTCGGTTGTAAAACTTGACCTTGTACGAAAAGCGTCACTTTAGGTCCTTGTAATTAAATATACTATTAATTATATTAACATATAATTGTTTTAATAAACTGAAATTCTATTAAATACATTGATAAACTGAGAAATCAGTCCAAGCGATTCCTTGAAAACCTCAGTAGAGAGTAAATACGAAATTGGGTAAGCTAACATTCTGCTGCCCTGATACTAAAAACACAGGAGAAAAAAAATGCGAAGTGGCAATATCTCGGAGACAAATGGACTTAGGGAAATGATTTAAGATACCAAATTGTTTGTTTTTCCGAGCTAAATCCAATGGTGCAAACAATAATTGGATAAATATAATTTTTCAATTTGAAAAACTCAAAAAACCCATTTTTGAGGGGTAAAATGGGGCCTTAACCCCACTTTGGATATGTCGATCTGGCTGGTTTAGGAACTCGTCCAAGAGAATCTAGTTTTACATGTCTGTACCAAATTTTGTTACGATCGGAGGATATTTACGAGAGTTATCGTGCTAACAAAACTCAAAAATTGAAAATTCTATTTCCCATATAAGCCCATGTTAAATTTTGAAACAAATCGTGATTTTTGCAGGTAAAAATGCGTTATCAAAATAAACTCACTTCATATCCAGAAAGTACACATAAAAAGCTGTCAATTAGTATAAATATTAATATGATTGCTGAGGTTACCCTGCAGTAATTTGTATAAGAGGAAATCTAACAACAATGGCATCACAGTACTATAGGCCTACAGTGTGTAAAAAAGTCCCGAAACTGCTAAATATTTTTTCAACAGAATTGGTTTGAAAAATCAAACTTTGCACATTCACTGCTATGTAAAAAACTACTTTCTGGGGTATTTACTGACTCTTCGCCCCCGGTGGGAAACGGCCCACAAGGAGTCGGCACAAAATCTTAAATGTAAGCATAGATTGACATGCACATCGTTTTAAAGTGCTAATCAAATAGAGTTCAATGCCGCAAACCGCACTTCAAAAGGTTCATTTTTTACAAAATGCGGCTGATTCGAGTTTTCAACAAAAGCTCATAGGTTTAGGTTTGTTGGGGAGGGGGTTTGGAATAAAAGTATAATTAATCAAATTGCGTATCAAACCTAAGCCTATGTAATTTGTTGAAAACTTAAATCGCCTGATATTTTTCAACCAGCAATCCTTTTGAAATATGGTTTGCGGCATTGAATTTAATTTGATTAGACCTATGTGCATATGGACCCATGCTTACATTTAAGATTTTGTTCCGACTCCTCCGTGGGCCGTCCCCCATTGGAGCTAACATCCTCTTCGGCCTAAAAGATAGCTTCCTTTTAGGAAGCTAAAAGCCTATCTGACATTCAATTCCGAAGTTTTGATTCTCCAGACATAGGCTGTCAACAATTTTGTATTCGATATTTAGGCGAATACTTTATACAGTAATTCTATTAGATTTTTGATCAGCCGCCATCTTGAAAAGAATGGACCTTTTGAAGTGCGGTTTGAAGCATAAAACTCTACTTGAATAGCCCTTTAAAATTATGTACATATCTACCTGTGCTTACATTTAAGATTTTGTACCGCCTCCTCGTGAGCCGTCCCCCACTGGGGGCCAAGAGTCAGTAAACACCTCAGAAAGTAGTTTTTTTACACAGGAGTGACTGAGCAAAGTTTGATTTCTCAAACCGATTTGGTTAAAACAATATTAAGTCGTTCCGGGACTTGTTTTACACACTGTATGGATGGTATTGGTTTTATTGTCATTGTATTGACGTACCGTCCTATACAAAGCCGTAGCCAGAAGGGTTTTTTTGGGGGGGGGGGTTTGGGCTCCGCGGTTACAGGAAGTGAAAAAAATAACTTTCTAACCTTTCATTTAAACACAATTTCAACATTTTCTGGGGGATTTTGACCCCCTGTCCCCCCATTGGCTACGGCCTTGGTCCTATACCCATACCCATGCACTTCGTCGTAAAATTACAATTACGCCATAACAGGACAAAATGGCCGTCGGTAGAGTTCGCCGTGACAACAGGACTACCTAATAAAAGTCCTGGGCCAGTTCAAGTAATAGTTCTGAAGAGTATAAAAAGTTATCAAAGTATATAAGTTTGATTCTTTAAAAATATTTCTGTTTAACAGCTCTGAAAAACATAATTTTTGCCCTAGGCTACATGTCTACTGACGTTTAGAGAGTAGACATGTAAATTAGTATTTTGGGGGGAAAGGGGTTGCCCCAAATTTTCAGACCCAATAGAGGAACTATTCATTGAGAAGTGCGCTTATTAAAATTAACAAAAATCTTTAATATTTCAGTAACATTGTAATAAATCTAATACTTACCTAATATCCATTGCAGAAAAAACCAATGTAGTCTACTGCTGCAGACGTAATAGATCACGTGAAACAAAACAACAATAAAACTACGCCTCACAAAGATCAATGTTTCAGGTATCAAATATCACTCACATCCAACCAATACACCAACGCAACTGTCGACAGTGTTAAGACCGTGGTGTCAATTCCCGCCTTTTTCATCAACACATTTCTTGGGGAGGGGGTGAATTGAAATAGTTTCAAGGCCAAGAGTTCTGGCATGCGCAAGCGATTTTAGCAAGCCGTGGAGGTAAATTTTTTACAC